>JAKUAC010000004.1:0-600000 GCA_030579135.1 [Candida] danieliae
AATAATCTTCTCTTCTTTGTACCTCGTTGATCGACACGGCCCTTCGATTCGTCGTAATCGTCGTAATCGTCGTCCAATACATTGGAACTAGGTGGGGTGTCGACTCGCATCCTAACATTCTCCCCCGCTTCGTTAGAATCGCCTCGATTCGTTGTTCGAGAGGGAACAGTAGCTCGTCTCGTGCGTTTGTGGGATGAAGTTACGGATAGTTGTGTAGTCGATGCGGTAGCAGTAGAAGGATTAGATGTGTTGTTGTCTCCCCCTCCTGAAGACGTGCGGACGTCCTCGTCTGCATTGGTAGGCTCGCTGTCGCTATCATCGTCAGCGGAGTCTGTCAGGGATTCGTCACTCACAGCTTCGTCTGCGGAACCCTCGGGATCGAAATCCTGCTCGGTCGGTGTGGGGTTTGCAGCTTCGAATTGTGACAACAAATAGTGACGCGTGTTAGCCGGGACGTGGGTGTGGAAGTCGTCGTATGAGATCTGCGTAGCCCGGCCAGGCGCGCAGTCTCGCCAATAGACATCATAATAGCGGTTTGTCGAGTCGTACCCGACAATCTCAACGATTTCGCCGGCGGCTGCGCGGATCGTAGCTTCTCTAGTCGAGCGCGGCGGTTCGTGAGGGTAGCGCTCCAGTCTGGGGTAGTAGCGACGGAAGCGTTCCACATTTATCACACGGTGCTCGAGCGAAGTCTCTGGTAGATCGACTTCGAAAGCGGCGTCATTGATGCGCTTCACAAGGCGGAACGGGCCGTAGTAGACTGGTCGTGTTTTGACGTACTCCAGACTTGACACCGTTGGCGGAGTGTAAGCGGTTCTATGAAGAAGGACTAGGTCTCCGACCTGGTATTGAATATCAGCACGGGTCTTGTTAGCTGTCCTTTCAGCCTCGTCCTGGGCTTCACTGAGGAGATCGATCGTTCGGGCCTGTATGGCTTGGAGTCTGGTAAGGAGGTCTTCAGCTCCTAGGGAACGGTCGGTATCGTAGGCGGCACCTATGGTAGGCACGCGTGGATTACGCCCTAGATCGGCCATGAACGGGGTAGTTTGAATTGCTTTATGGAACGAATTGTTGTAAGCAAATTCAAGCATGGGGAGTAATTCAACCCAAGTTGCTGGATCGTGCTGGGTGTAACTCCGAATTAGGCGGTTGAGTACCTGATTGGTACGTTCCGTTTGTCCATCGGTTTGTGGATGGTTTGCTGTGCTGAACACCAATTTGGTGTTGAGCTTGTGTTGTAGCGTTTGCCAAAAAGGACCGAAGAAGCGTACATCTCGATCACTTATAATCAGTCTCGGGAAGCCGTGTTCCTTGACTATGAAATCCATGAAGAGTCGAGCTAGTATCGAGCCGTCAGCGGTTTTGCGGGTCGGGATGAAGTGGGCTCGTTTGGTAAAACGGTCCACCACCACCATCACCATATCAAGACCATCGGATCCTGGGGGGAGGCCGGTGACAAAGTCCATGCTGACCGATTCCCAGCGATCGTTGGCTATCGGTAAAGGTTGTAGTAATGCTTGCAGTCTTGTGGTCAATGATTTGCTTTCTTGGCAAAGCTTGCATGTACGTACATAACGATGGACGTCTTTAAAGAGTCCTCGCCAGTAGTAGTGCTGGGTCATTTGGAAGTAGGTTTTGTAAGCTCCGAAATGACCTGAAGTGATGGGTTCGTGACACTCTTTAATAAGAGCGGTACGAGTCGGTGTTGCCGGTATGCATCGTCGAGGGTTTTCGTGGTCCATCCCGAGATTCACGTTGAAGTAAAGTGCACCATTATCATTGATTTTGAACTTGTGAATTTTCTGACGAATCAGCGTAGGTATTGGTGTTCCATCCTTCAAGTGTTTGTAGATGGGACCGAACTCCGTATCGGCAAGATATTCTCCTTCGGTGAACTGAGGAGCATTCACTTGTAGGGAGTAAGAATTGATGTTGTGGACACCAAGTCTAGATAAAGCATCAGCAGCCGAATTTTTCTGCCCGGAAAGATGTTGGAGCTCGAAGTGGTAACTCGAGAGGAAGTGTAACCAACGGGCAATCCTAGCATGCGCAGCTTTTTTCTGCGAGAGCAAATAGGTAAGACTTATATGGTCTGTTCGGATGACAAAATGCTGGCCATATAAAATGGTGCGAAAATGTCGAAGGCTCTCCATTATTGCGAGGAACTCTTTCTCCATCACAAAGTAATTAAGCTGTGCACCCGTGAGTTTCAGCGAGAAGTACGCAATCACTCCGAGTAGCTTACCTGTCTCGTCGACTTGTTCGAGTGTGGCACCAAGGGTGGTATCGGATGCATCCGTCGTGAGGCGGAAGTGTTGGCTAAAATCCGGCAACACTAAAGTGGGTGCCGTGGTGAGTTTCTCTTTAAGGATGGAAAAGGCTTCGTCTTGAGCCTTGCCCCAATCTTCCTTACCCGCCATGTAGGCATTTATCGGAAGGGCAATTTTTTAGAAACCAGGCACGAACTTGCGGTAGTAGTTACAGAGCCCCATAAACAGCATCGCTTGCTGAGGGTTCTGAGGGGTGGGCCAATCTTTGACACACTGTATCTTCGAGTCGTTTGGGTGGAGACCTTCTTTGTCGATGGTATGACCGAGGAAGTCGAGAGACGTGCTGTAAAACTCGCACTTCTTTGCACTAGCTATGAGTTGGTGCTTTCTCAAGGTTTCGAGCACTTCGCGAATGTGCTTCGAATGGGTCTCTCGGTCAGGGCTATGGATCAATATGTCGTCCAAGTAAACCAAGACATGAGGTCGGTTGGCGAAGATTTGGTTCATGAACCGCTGAAAGGTAGCCGGTCCATTGGTCACCCCAAAAGGCATAACGCGCCAGTGGTAGTGGCCGAAAGGTGTATTGAACCCTGTCTTTTCCTCGTCTTTTGGATGCATGCGGATCTGGTGATAACCAGACATGAGATCCAACCTGGAAAAGATCTTGGAGTTCCCTATCTGATGAAAGAGGTCGTCAATCACGGGTAGAGGAAAAGCGTCCTTCACTGTCTGGGTGTTGAGGGCACGGTAATCGACGCAGAGGCGGAGCTGGCCGTCTTTCTTTTTGACGAATAGCACCGGGGCGGCAAAGGGTGATGCCGACTCCTTGATAAAGCCTTTGTCGAGAAGCTTCTGGATTTGAAGCTTGAGTTCTTGAACCTCGTGTTGCGACATTCTATAAGGCGCTCTGGCCAGTGGTTTAGAACCAGGAAGTAAGTAGATCCGGTGGGCAACAGTAGTTGTGCCGGTGGGTCGTTCTGGTTCAGAGTCGGTGACGACGTCACTATACTCTTTGCGAATGTATACGGGAAGGTGATCGAGCGAGGTATTCGCGGACTTCGTCACGATGCAAACCATCCCGAAGGAATCCTCTCGGCGGATTTCCTTTAAAAAGTCAGGGGGTGGGAGCGTGTCAGGGGGTTCATCTTCCCCAAGGCCGATTTTGACGATATCGCCTTGCACGTTCATCCCAGTAGATCTAATGAATGTTACCCCTAGAATAAGAGCAAAAGGTATTCTAGCAACGAGAAATTCTGTTTCTCTGATGCGTCCGTCATCGAGCGGCACTTTGAGGGTAGTTACGGCTCGTGCTTCGGACTTTCCATCCTCTAGTCCACGAAGGACTATGGGGTTGATGGAGCGAGTGAGGAGACCAGCCTCTTTCACCACGTCGGGGTGAATCGCATTAATATTGGCGCCAGTATCGATAAGGGCTTCATAGCGCTTATCATGTATAATTAAAGTTCGCGTGACATAGTCGTTATTCGTCAGGCTAAGTGATAACTTTCCGCTTTCGGTAAAGCTTATCTGGGGAACCTCAATCCCCGCAGAATCGTGATTCTGCTGGTCGCAGTAGTCGGCGAAGGTCGATGGTTTGCCGTCCCAGTCGTCGTTAGGAGGACGTTGATCTGGAACTTGGGAGAGGGCTGCAGTTTTCTCCGCGGTGGATACTTCATCGATAGAGTGGATCAGACTCTTCTGCTTCGGCGAAGGACCGGAAGTCCGGTCGGCGCTGGCCCGGTTCGCCGACCGACTCAGTTTTTTGAGTTGGACTTCTTGAACGACAGGTGGTTCTTGTTGAACGTGGTCTGAGCTGAGGGTCCAGCGTTTTGGTGGGGGGCCTTCTCGTTAGTCGGTTGGGACCCGCGGGACGAGGGGACTCTATGGGACGAATTGTTCGTCGGGCCCTGCGCGATGGCATCGAGACGTTCTTGCTCGATATAGGCCCATGCGCATAACTCGCTCCAGGTGGTGAACTTTAAGAAGTTCAGACGTACCTTGAGCGGCTTCCGTAATCCTGCACGGAAGTACAGTAAGAGGGATGCGGGCTGGAGGTGATTCTCGTCGGCGAGAGTACATAAGCGGTGAAATTCAGCTTCGTAGTCCGCCAAGGATCCTCTCTGCTCGATCCGGAATAGAGCTTCGTTGTGTCGATTGACACGAGGGGCCGCTCTAGCGTGCTCCTCGAGGAGATCTTCCAAGAACTTGTCATAGCGAGGCCAGGACGAGACATCGAGTGCTTCGGTTAAGACGCGGTTGGCCCAGGCTTTCAACCTGTCGTCGAGGTGTTCGACGATCAACCGCAAGCGGTACTCGTTGGTCAAGTTAGACGTCGCAGCAATATGCTCAACCTCGCGGATAAACTTATCCATGGTCTGCCTATTCTCTTTCCCTGTCATGCGACGAAGTGGAGCTTCGCGGATGACCTGACGTTGGAGAGCCACCGACTTCGCTCCACGGGGATCGAAGGTTTCAGGGGGCGCGTCAGTCCGCCGGCTCCCGGTCTCTTCGGGCGCCTCGGGGGTCGGGTTGACCGCTTCGGGCGCCGAAGGTTGTTCGGGGGGTCCCGCTTTTGCAACCGTCCCGTCGGTAGTACGGCGCGCTACTTCTTCCGGTTGAAGAGCAAGCACCATCTGCTTAAGGGACCGGAGCTCTTCCAGCTCCTTGACCCGTACCAGGTTGAGATGAGCGAGCATCTCTTCGATCTTCGAGAGGCTGGCAGGGGGCGCTGGTGGGTTAGCCAGGTCCGCGGAAGCGACTCCAATGGTCAGCGAGGACTCGGGGTAAGTCGCAGAGTCCACAGGTGGCTCGAGTTGGTCTAAGACAGGCGAAGCAGGGGAAGCAGCAGGAACAGAGGTCATTCTGATGGGGTTTCGTAATTAGCGGCGCTACCAAGTGTTAGCGTGGAAGTTCAAGGTTAGGGAGTTAAGGAGATTAGAGAGTTGTAACTGAAGTTAATTCAATTGAAACGTACTATTCCTTATGGAAGATCTCCCCAACCTCTCATGAGATGGGCTTCCTACTAACTTATATAATACTCTGAGGCGGGGCTGAGGTCCGCTACCGGGCCTCAGATGTGGTAGTTCGCATTTCGCTAATACCACTCCAACTGGTTGCGACATCCCGAATAGGCAAGTGTCTCTTAGCTACCACTTGGTGTCTCCCAGCCTCGTCACATAGCTCCGTTGTGACCGCCCGTTTAGGCAAGTCACTTGTTCCGACATATCCGGAAGCGAAGCTAGATGCCTGAGGAGAGTCAGCGGCTCCCGGCTGTTACCGGAGCCTGTTTGACTCTGTTGTGTGTAGCCTTAGAGATCCATGACCTCTAAGCTATGTAAGAATAATAATCTTCTCTTCTTTGTACCTCGTTGATCGACACGGCCCTTCGATTCGTCGTAATCGTCGTAATCGTCGTCCAATACATTGGAACTAGGTGGGGTGTCGACTCGCATCCTAACAGAAGAGAGTTTGTTTTTTGTGAGTCCCGCAGGGAAAGAGGTGTTTGGGCAGCATTACGGCGAGCTGCACTACCCCAAGTGGGACGTACTCAAAGACAACGCTATCAATTCATGCCCCGCAAGGCCGGCTTGCAATTGAGACGAAGCTGGCGCCATGGTTTGCGCCGATGGCGGGCCACCCTCACGACAATGAAAAAGATTTGGCGGTTACAGACGGAGCGCTCCCTGAAACCAGCAATGTCAGGGTTTAAGATGTTTCGGTCGCATGAGGCTTCATTGTCGAACAAGGTTTCTGACCATATGTCGCTCAATGGCCGGTTGCATTGATGGTGCAGAGTCTGAACGATATAGTGCAATATCAAGCGGTAACAGAGAAACCGATAAGCATTTAGCGTCTTTACCTCGGATTGTTGAAAAGTCCCGCTTGCTTTCTTGGAACTCGTGCTAGTGAACGCAATGACTGTTCAGGCAGCCTCTGAATATTGATGGAGAAAGGTAGCTTTTGGCTACTTTTCATCTTGTTGGGTTTCAAACCCTTTCGACAATTTTTCCATCAACAAGGAGCGTTCGCTTTCCGTCATATGGCCCTTACCGAATTCGCCGCTTTTGAGCTTTTCCCAAATCTTACGATCTTGGGCTTTAGTCAGTTCATTGTAGGCGGTGGTATCCACGTCAACCCGGAAGGTTCTGGTTACTTCCGAGGTTGCGGCAGTGATGTGCTTAATTTCAAGAGTTGTGACATCACCGTGTGTTGCAACGCTGTCCATCTCGATGAACTGGTCGTCTCCCGACGAGTCGAAGTACTCCTTAATCTGATCCTCCGTGAAGATGTTCCTCATGGGCCCCACGTCTGATTCAAAGCAAATAAAGCTTCAAGGTGCCTCGCAGGAATGAAAAATAACGGACAATTTCGAGCTGCTTCCGATCAGGCAGCTAATGATCGGTCTGAAGATCAAAGCTCTTTGAAGCACTCAGTAATTCTGAAACACAGCGAAGGTGCTGCAAAAATAGATGGACTGAAAAAATTTGTGATTCTCAAAAAATGGTAACGTGTCCTGTTTAAATAGTTCATATGAACATAAATGCAGCTTAGCCCCTGAAACCACAATGTGGCGACAATTGAAGTTTCACAAGTGCCGTGGACTGCACCTTAGATCCCTGTGCGTTTTTTGTTTCTTTAGTCGTTTATAGCTATATAGTGCGTAAGTCTTGAAGGTAATGTTTGGGGCGGCATCCTTTTGAGCAATGCATTTCTTAACCGTGAATCCTCCGGGGGTCTGGCCCCGAAATTAAATTCGTATGGTGAGGATAGTAGACACGGTTGTTTGGCTATCTATATTTTCTTCAAGCATTCTAGGGAAAAGCATCTGCCTGCACTGGTCCGGATAAGGTCTTGTGGAAACCGGCGCAAATAGTCAAGCACGACACGAGCTCACACGCAGGATGTCTACCAAATGGCGCACATGGGTGGCTTACGCTCAGCTCAATTCTCCTTCCCTCTGGATGTTTGGCAATGGCTTCCACGCAGAAACTAAGTCTGACATGCTGAGCTCGCGTAATCTGATCCATATGTGGTGAGTCGAAAACAGGAAAGCAAGTCGCTTATCACCACGGCATACAATTGCAGGGCCAGGTTGCGATAAGCATTTGACACAATCTACTAAAAATAGGCGTGAAGCGCAAAGCGCATCTTTTAGGCAATTGCACGCTGGAAGTTTAGGTTTTGCGGAGAGATGCCGATCAACGTCAACACCCATTTTTTTTTTTTCTATTTTTTGCAATCTATTTCAAAGACTACTTATTTTTTTTCTTTTCCGCTTAGCATATGTGATGGCTTCTGCCAAAGGTTGATTTCAAGCTTCAGTCTCGCCTGAAAATGCTTAATTGATATCGCAATGTCGGAATGATTGTTCTGGGGAAGAGTCTGGTGCATATTTTCAGATGCATGAAGGGAGGTGACTTGGCCTGGAGCGCTGTGTCCAAGAAAGGTATCTCTAGACATGAAACACATAAGCGATAAGACAAGGCGTCAATCCCTTAGTGCTAGATACCCTTGGACGAAGGGATGAGCCCTGACACTCTCTTTTTTGGGGCCATCGGATTCGTGACCACTTTTCGGCAAATGAACCGAAATTAAAATTCAAAGCAACTGTAAAGCATGTTGACGCGGGGATATTGTTGTCTTCAACAACCCCCACACACTGGATCACAAACTCGCCCTTAATTTAGAAAATGTACAAGTTTTGTACGCATTGAACTAACCAGCGATATTTGAATTTAAGCCACAAAGACAAAGCGCCTCGCGCACACCTTCCGTTGTGGAGTGAATCCCTAAATGTGTCGAAAGTTGAAGCCGGCCGCGGTCCTAGTGGCATTCGTGCGGTCAAGACTGCTTATGAAAACTTTCGAATCTGCCTACATTGACAACTTTAGGCCAAATTTCGATTCCCTTCCATTATATGACAATAAGTGAGAACTTTTTCGGTTGATCACAAGCATCATGCTAGGTTGAACGGATTAAACGCAGCACCCCTGCCTTTTCAGGTTTCTCGTCTGGGGCTTTTATCAAGGGTGAGAGGGTGCTCCCCGTGTCCTGCTGTGTTGCTTTATATAACCTCAGTACGCAGTCTTCAAACATCTGCACGAACAGAATCCAAAGCTCTACAGTTCTTTTTGTATATAGCGGTCCTGGCTCGTCTTTCTTTGTTTTGCGGCCTCATAGATTGCACCAAGACTCGATTGTGCTTGGCAACTGAATTCATTTTCAATAAACTTTCTGCTACTTTCTGTTTCTTGGAGGCTTTTGGCGTACTCCTACTTACAATCCTCACACACGGATGACAGCTTTACTCGGCCGCTGAAGTTCGGTTTACATGAGCTCTCGAGTCGTTGCCTGAACGCCCATACATGATCTGAAATTGCGCACCAACCAAGTTGCAAATAAAAGATTTAAAGTTGGCAAACATTGTGAACAGCCATAGTATGCTTTGAGCCGGACCTCACGATGTAACTTGAGGCTGATTTTTGCATGTTCCATGACAAGAACCAGGCTCTACGGTCTTCTGGCCACGCTTGACAACTTGCTTTCCGTGCCCAAAATTATCTTTTGTTAAGAGCCGAATGCCAGGTAATCTATAAAACAGGGTCCTGCTGCAAGCAAAATGTTCCTCTTTGCACGGGGCCGGAGTTTTCTATGTTACTTACTTAACTCATGATTTTGATTAAACTTAACTTTGTGCTTCATTGCGACTATAAAACACACGACTTACAATTTTGCCCATTGAAGGGGATTGCAACGAAATTGCGTTTTGTTTGGAAAGAGATACTCGCAGGTTTAGAATATTTCCGTTTGAATTGGATTTTTGGGGCAAAGCGCAAACATGGCAGCGCTGACAGAAAATCAGCACGGCGAAAAAAGACTCGTTTCTTGTGAAATGCCCACCTATCCAACGACTGAGAAGTTCTTCGTCCGAATATTTTTCCAATTTCATAACATCCAAACGTATTCGACCCGGAAACAGCCATATAGGACTTTCCGACTGCACACTTCCACCGAGAACGTTTTCGCAGCCTTCCAATACGTCACTTTGAGCCGCACGCTGCAGCAAGTGCAGATAGCAACTATCGCAGGATTTCACTCAGCAAAAGCTCTCCTTCTGGACCCTACTTCACTTCACACCGCCCTTCTTTCGCAGCTATAATGCCCTTGACAAACCCAAATCTCGAAGCGTACCACATCACCCGGGGCATGTGGCTCGAGTACTACAACCTGAGCCACAAGACCTTTGTCGCACCCAAGAAGTGCAGTGGCTGCTACAATAACGACCGTTTTGTGGTCTGGGCGGTCTCTGTGGCCGTACAAGCCGTTGTGGACGGGGCCAGAATCTACCCCGAGCTCTTGCCGTTGATCGGCCCGGCAGTGGACTCCTTCAAGAAGTACAAGAACACTCATTTGAAGGGATACTCTGCCGCCGAGAATGGCGGAAATGACTGTGACATTTACTACGATGACGACGCCCAAGTCGCCAGCGCAATTCTCACAGCTTACGAGGTTACCGGCGAAAAGAAGTACTTGGACTTGGGCCGCGAGTTGACTCGTTTCCTTATGGGTGGTCTTCACAAGATCGGAGGCATCCAGTGGCACGTTTCCAAAGCCTACGTCAACGCCTGTACTACCGGTGAGGTGGCCAAGGCATGTTTGCAGATTGCTAAATTCATTCCCGCCGAAAAGGACTATTACGTTGACTTTGCAGGCAAGTTGATCGACTGGCAAATAAAGACTCTTCAGAGTAAGGACGACCAGTGTATCCTGGACGGCATCCAGCCTGCTGAAATGAAGGTTGACGAGGTCAAACTCACCTACAACACAGGCACAACCTTGTCGGCAGCTGCCATGTTGTACCATTACACCAAGGACAACAAGTGGAAGGACATTGCGGAGGGTTTGGCCAGAGCAGGTATCAACAGAAACGCCCCATTCTACGACCGTGACTACCCGGACCACTTGAGATACTGGCGAGACCCATCGTACTGGACCTCACTATTGATCGAGGGTTTGGCAGACTATTTGTTATATGTCGGGACTGACGTTCCCGAAGACTTGCCTTCAAAAATCGCCGAGGAAATCGAGCGCCACCTCAAGATGTTTTACAAGTACGCCAAGGAGCCCACAAAGGGCTGGTACTTGCAAACATTCGAGCCCAACAGAACCTTCCCCGAAACATACCAAAAAGTGTACAAGGAAGAATTCGGCGGTGGGAAGGACCACGGCATGAGAGATGATGACAAGGACAACGGAAAGCCCCAGGAGTGCTTGATGGGTCTCTCGTCCGCTGCCAGATGCTTCTATCAAGGCGCTAGAGTGTGCCCCACCATAAACTAAGTTTCGGGTACTTTATGCGTTGATTTTCTATGATACAGCTTATATAATGATTGATCTCAAATCTTGATGTTTGGCGTAGAGAAGGCAGCGGCGGTTGGCAAGGCAAAGGCCTCTCTCTCCACCACTGCGATTTCGTTGTCACCCCAGACACCAACCTTTAGAATTGGACGATACTTTTGTGTCATCCAGAATGCGTTCTTCAGTTTGCTGTTATCGCCAAAATGGTGGCCGTTGTTATTCCTGAGCTGCTGCAACTCCTTGTCAAAGGCGGTTTCCTCTTCGTTGGCTGCACTGTCGACAATGCTCAAGCCGTTGTTGTTTCTCTTTTTGGATTTGGATGCTTTATTGTGCTGGTTGAGAGTCAAGTCGAAAAACGCCAACCACTGGCTGCCGTAAACCCACACGCGATCGTTTTGTACAAATATTTCCATGGGGTTCTGCTCCACCTTCAAGAATGACAGGGGAAGAATCTCGCTGTTTCTTTGCGACCATGGGGTCAAGAGACTTTTGCTGTTCTTGTCAGTGTTGAACTCGTAGATCTTGTTTTCGTCCGTGAGCACCACAAGGGTTTGTGACTCGGTAAATGCCATTTTGTGCACCACATTGGAAAGAGTGGCGATTTTGTGTGGCTCTTCCTCGCCGCTCAAAGACACAGTCTCGACGACGTTGCTGAACCTGGCAATAGCCAATTTCGAGTTGTCTTTACATAATGCGAGTGTTCTAATGGAATTGAGGTAGTCAATGCCGGACTTAGCACCGCTACCACTCTCCGACAGTAACTCGAGCTCGTCATCCAACTCAATCGAGTCTTCACGCACAACAAATTTGTAAAGCTCGTCTTCAGGGGTGTGAATCAAGAGCTTGTTGCTGTCGTACACTAGAACATTTTTTGCTCCACTGACGACATCGTTGAATGCCAGGTCTCTCACTTTGTTGACCTGGAGTTTGTTTTGTAAGGCGTTTAGTTTGAAGACCTTAACGGAGTTGATGGTGGCCACAGCCAAGACAGAAGACGTGTCTGCAGCCTCTCCGATGCTCACCGATGTGATGTTATCTTCATCCGCCAATGCTAATTTAGCAACCAACTTGTGTTTACCCTCAGTAAGACGCCAGATCTTGACGGTCTGATCCTGAAATAGAGCAATGAGCTTTTCAGAGGGACAGAATCTGATATTGGAGATTTGCTGGTCCATTAGAATCTTGCGGTATGGGCCCTCTTGGAAGGCGTCCACGGGCTGGACAATGATTGCACGCTCCACACCACCAGAGACCAAGAACCTGGAGGCTTTGCTTTCGAAAAGTGAAAGAGTACGGACATCATTCAGATGCAAGAGCCTGCTGTAGTTATGGATCCACTTGGAGCTCTTTTTCTGCTTCTTTTCCAAATAAGAAAACTGGTGGATTCTTCTGTCGATACCGGCGGAGAAGAGCTTGGTGCCGGCCGCGTCCTTGGCCATACACAAGACATCGGCCTCGTGAGCGGCATAGCTTTGCAACATGGTGAAGTTGGTGATATCCCAGAATTTGACAGAGCCAGTGGAGTCACCGGTCACGAACTGCTTGAGAGAGGGCAATGTCACAATCGACCACACAAGAGTTGCTTCTGTTTTCAGCTGGTCGACCTTGGTGGAGCTCGTGATCTGGCCCCTGGATTCGCCGGTGACAGCCCAGCAGCGGATTTTGCCATCTGCACAGCCTCCAATCACCATGTCGTCCTTGTACCAGCTCACACCCAAGACTCTTTGGTCCTGTCGCTGGCAAATGAACTCGTACTCCATGTACCCGCTTCCGCCTGCAATGTCCACAATGACCACGCTTCCGTCGTCGCAACCCACCGCAAGCTTTGTGGCCGAGGCGTTCACGTCAATGCACCAAATGACTCCGGCATTGCAGTTCAAGTTTGCCTTGGGTCTGCCTGTCTTCAAGTCCCACTCGGTGACGTACGTGGAGCCACCAATAGAGAAAAGCCTGGCGCTCTCACCCTCCACGTGCGCCCAAACAAGCCCTTCAATGGCACGGCCGCGTGCTCCCGGTAGAGTCATTTCGTGAAGCCAGTTGGATCTAGGATTCCAGATCTCGATGTCTCCGTTGGATCTTCCCACCGCTAGCCTCAAGCCTTGCGGGGCCATCTTTTCGCTATCGCTGGCATGTGAAAACGCCAGAGCAGTCACCGAGTGTGGCGAATAGTCCACAAAACGACACCTGTGAATATCCATGGCTGCTTTGATGAAATTTGTGTTTTAGCGTGGAGATGAGTTTGGCTGAAAAGTGAGCAGAAGACGATGGGGCGGCTGGATGCAGGTGCGAAGTTGCAGCCATAGAGGGAAGTAGGAACGGGAGACCCGGCGCTCCACGAGATTAAAAAAAAAAAAGAAAATGAAATTTATGAGAAAAGCCGGCTATCTTTGAGCTGAGGGCTCGGAATGCCGAAATATGATTGGTGGACATGGCTTGACTGCCCTATTGCAATAAATTCAAACAGGGTTCCTCTACGTGTGCTCACTGTCTTATCCCGTGCTGCCAGGTCCAGGTCCAGGTCCAGCTTTCCTTCGTATTTCTTTTCGCTCTTTCTCCTCACCCTCTCCTTTCGTAACGTCTTATTAGAGGGTATACATGCATCGCGTGTCCAAGAAGTGGCTTGCCAGACTCGCTTGCCCAGGCTGATTGTCCTGCAACAGCCTACACAAAGCCCACAAACTTGTTGACCACATTGAGCAACCGCACAAACCACTTATTTTCGTTTGTGTTGATGACCATGTTGATCACGAGCTCTTTCTGGCTCTTGCCTTGAAGCTGCTTCTTCACGATGGTTCTCTGCACAATCACGTTCTTGTTCACACACCAGATCACAAAGAGGATCGCCAACAAGCTGATGGTCATGTTTTTCAAAAAGTGGAGAGCGTTTTTCCCAACGGCCTTGAGCAAGTACCGGACCTTTCTCTTCAAAGCCTCGTTTGGGTCTTGGTCCGTCTCGGACTCGGAGTCGCTGTGGTGGTTCGACGACCGTCTGCGCAGCGCAAAGTCCTTGCTGAGCTTATTGATGATCAGGTTGATTTGCCCCTGCCAAGCTCTCAAATCGTCAATGGACGCATTCACGTCTGCGTGGGCTCCAGCAGCCGCCCGGGGGCCCGTGGCGCTCGCTGCCTTTGGCTGCTGGGAGTACTCATGGAGAGAAAGTTGGGTGTTTCTGCGAGAATGCAGGTAGATCTGCTCGAGGTTGTTGCGATACTGCTGGTTGGTGACCAGCTGGGAGTAATTGCTCTGCAATGGCCACGGAGTTCCTGTCGAAAAGCGATCCGATTGGTCGAGGTTGGAGAACACCAGCGGAGCGACATTGAACCGGTATGACGTTCTGGTTACAGGGTTGAGCGGAGCCTGGTACTGCCCGACCTCTTCGGAGCACTCGATGTTCTTGATCTGATCCCACAAATACTCCAACTCGCCAAGAAGCTCGCGTGTCTCCAACGAGTCGTTGGCGTACACCTTCATGGTCTCAATGAGATACAGAATGTACTTGCGCTTTGCCTGAGTCTTCGAAAGGCCCTCCTCGCGCTTCCAGGCATCCCATTTCTTCTTGGCTCCCTCGTCCTCGAGGGTGTAGCCCTCTGGTCTCAGCATTATACCCTCCACATTGCCCTCTGTGGCTTGTTTATATAGGCCATAGAGCTTGATTCTGTTCTCGGCCGGTGGACGCGGCAACAGGCCGTACGTGGAGCGGGACGACAATGCCCGGATGGTGGTAATTGCCTTCACAAAGACACGATCTGACGGGTTAGTTGTGTTTAGAAGTGGGGACCAGATGCAGTGTGAGACAAAGCCAAGGCTACAGACACAGCTAGCGGCCGAGTCGCACACAGGACACACGTGGCGCCCCTACAATCACATAGAGCTTCACATACCTATGGAGTCAGACATGACAGACAAGGAAGTACCCCTGGTGTTGGTGTCTGGGGACTGTCACGTGAATTACAAACAGGTGCCTCGGACAGGGTGAGGATTGTGGGGCACAGACCCGTGCATCCCACGAGATGGCAGAGCCGTGCACCAGGCAATTTTCCAGGCTTTTGGGCCTTCAGCTACGGCCACGAGCGCTACAGATTTCAGTCGTTAAACGATATTATCACCCTATGTATTACAAAACTTAGTTCTCTGGAACATCGATCTCACCAGCGTTGATGGCCTCAATGATGTCATGGGGGTTCTTGTAGTCAACACGGCAACCGACGGATTGGGCAGTACCCAAGATCTCCTTGGCCACAGAAGCCAAAGTCTTACCAAAAGACTTCTCCTTCATTTGTCTGGCGATCTCGTAGATCTGCTCCAATGGAATGTTACCAGAGTGCTTGACGTTCTTCTCCTTCTTTCTGTCTCTAGGAGGCTCCTTCAAGGCAGTGATGACGAGAGAAGAGGCAGATGGAACAACAGAGGCGGTGGCCTGTCTGTTTTGGATTCTCAACTGAACAGTGACCTTAATACCCTTGAAGTCCTTGGTGGCCTTGGCGATGTCCTCACCGACCTTCTTTGGGGACAAACCCAAAGGACCAATCTTAGGGGCCAAAGCGGAGGAGGCACCGATCTCACCACCAACGGCTCTAAGGTAGAGGAATTTAACTTCGGTAGGGTCGAATTTTGGAGGCATGGTTAATTCTTCTTTAGGGTGGTGGAAGAAGTTTCTCTATAGTCGAAAATTTTTTTGAGGAAGGGCGCGCCAGCGAAGGTGCGCGTCACGTGACCCACAAAATTGTGTCTCTCCACCTAGTGGAAGTTTACACCCGGACACCCGGCAGATTCCTCCATGTAGACGGCTAGGGTTTGAGCCCTCGTTGCTGGGTGGCTGCAAACGGCGAGGAGATGGCACGCTAGCTGTGGATTGGTGGCAGATTTGAAAAAGCAGATTTCTGTAGAGTGATGAGGCTCGAGAGTTTGATGAACCTATCTCATTTATTCGAGCGATATCGGGGTGTGTGGTCTTTTTGGCGGGCCCATGTGCGCTCCCTATGACACTAGAAATAAGACAGAAGCCCTCTGGAACGAACACAATTACACAGTGAATTCTGTTTTACAAATATGACTTAATTATTGCTGGAACACTGCAAGAGAGTCGCCTAAGGCGGCTCGGCAGCGCTTTCTATTGTCTTTTGGGCTAAAGAGTGCCGGGAGTATTCCCTATCCACTATGCGCTCTAAATGGCAAGGGAAACGGTGACGAATGATCACACTAGAGGGTTCCTCCGGGGATATCGTCGCCGAGTCTCGAGTCGTCGTAGGCTCCGTCGTTATTTGGCTCGATCGCACGCTCTCGCAACATGATGGTGGGGTTCTTACCCTGCTCCTGCAACTCCTTGAAGATGACCACGGGCCTCTCTGTGAGTTTCAAGATGCGCTCTTGGTCGCCGTAACACACCACGAGTGCGTACTTCGACCACTTCTCCCGCGGGATGTGGTGCCGTTTCATGGCATGCTGAAGAACCTTCAAGCATGTGTCGTCGGACGACGCTTTGAGTTGTTTCAACGGCTGGGTGCCCTGGCCAGCGGCAGGCCCTGGGGCTGCAGAAATCAACAGACTGGACGACAAGCGTTCTTTGAGCTGTGGAGGCTTTCCGGAGACCGACGGCTGTCTCAGCGGGGCCCTTAAGGTAGCGTCGGGGCTGTCTACATTGTTGGCGCTTTTGGCAGCCACCAAGCGCGGCTTGGATGGAAAGCGAGACGCTGCGCCGCTTTTGACATCGGCGACTTTGCCTACGCCAACAGACAAAATAGAAGCAGACGAGTATCTGTTTGTCAGGGTTGGACTTGAGACCAGACGGCGGGTCGGTAGCGAGGGGTTTGAGACGGACTTGGGAACCATGACCGTCTGGGGCTGGATGGCGGCAGCAGTCGATTCAGAAGTGCCTGCGAAAGTCGACTTGATGGGAGACAGGCTGTTTTGGTGAATAGGAGAGAAAGTAGCGTTTTTGGGCGAGGAGTTGGGGAGCACGAGGGTGGTGGCGGTGGTGGAGCCCAAGGCCGTGTTCTCGGACTCAGAGGCCAGCCAAGACGTGGTGGAGTATATGGAGTTGAGCGACTGGGTAGGCAGTGCAAGAGGCACGCCCGGGTCCAAGGTCGGAGTCGGAAGCGGCTTCTTGTCCTTCATGAGGCGTAGAACCGGGTTGAGGTCTGTTTTGAGCTTGAGGTAGTTCTCGTTGAGCCGCTTGATGTCCACCGTGTCGTCGGCAATCTGGCGAGTGGTGAGACTCAAGTCTCGAAGGAGCACCAGCGTCAATGCAAGAGCCTCCATGGACACATAGTTGGAGTTGATGTTGATGGCGTTCAAGCGGAGCGAGGCTTCGTGGGACGCAATCGAGGCGCCGTTGGTGAACTGCAGCGCAATCAAGTCGTTGATGCGCTTCTTGAGAGCAAGCCGGCTGGCTAGCAGCACCACACCTAGCTCCCGGAGGTGCTCTGTGGTGAGAAAGGGTAGGAGCGAGCCATCGACGTTGTTCTCGATGAACAACGACGCCACGTCCTCGCCGATGTCGTCGACGAAGAACAGCGACACCTGCGCCGGGTCCCACTTGAGGAACGAGTCGGGCGCTGCAGGCATCGAGAAACCGGTTGGTTTGGGTGTTTGTGCTGGGACGTGTAGTGCAGCCAGGCGGTGGGGGGCAGTTGAGCGGGCGGAGCGGAGAATTACGCAGACTGGGGGCCTCTAGGCAAGATCAGGCGATTGGCAAGAGGAAGCGATCCACAACGGAGGAGCTGCGGCTGTGCAGAGCGGTGTGGGCGGAGTTGAAGTGGATCGACCAGAGCCATTTCGGGCTGATACACTTGCATACAAGAGCCTAGACGGAGGAGGTGCTGGGGCGGGAGCAGAGGGACGGGACGGACTGGGGGAAGGGCAAGAACGGAGGGACAGCGGGGCTTTTCCGATTCTGGCTGTTTCTTGAAGTTTTTCCCTTTTTTGAATTTCTTTGTTTCAGCTTTTGCCCTCTTTTGCCTGGTCTCCTGCTTTCTGTGGAGCACTCTGGCTGTTTCAGCCTGGCGCATTTCGCAGCCTCAGATCTGCCACCGGCCCCAGGCTCCAGGCCTCAGGACCCACAGACACCTCTTTCCCCAAACCCTGCGACCTCCGCCAACCCCCCGCCAGCAGCAGGCCACGTATGGACAATGGGCCACTGTGTGCATTCCGAGCAGCCGCTGGCATATAAAAGCAGGGATCCCCGCCGCTTGTCCAGAGGCAAGAGTCGTCCAGAAGCAGCGTCTGGACCCAGCCGCGCGAGCTCTGCAACCAAACCCCAGCTACTTGTCACGCCCAGCCGCCACGCAGTCTCTCCACATAGTCGCTCCACATAGCGCTCCACACACTCTGTTGCTCCACACACTCTGTTGCTTTGCCTCCCTGCACCACAGCCATGATCCGGCCCTCGTTCGCGTTGGGAATTGTGGTTATTGGCTTCTATCTCTTTTTGAACATCATGGCCAGCGAAGACAAAAAACAGGATCTCCTCGTCAACATTGGCGGCAAAACAGTGCCCATGAGCTCCATCAACAAGCCGCACCATGTGGTGGTTGGCGGGCCCAGCAAGCCCTTGCCCAAGGTGGAGGACTTTCCTCCCTTGGAGCCCGAGGCCAAGGCGTACGTTGACGGCGAGGGCGACGACGCAAAGGAGGCGGCTCCAGAAAAAGAGAAGTAGCTCACTGCCAGGCCTTTGGCGGCTCCTGGTGCGGGCATTGTATAAGAATGAATGAATGAAAAAGACAAAGAGTGGAGAACAAAGAGTGAAATGGCGCCAAATGGTGTCGGGTCAATTGCGCCCTTCAATTGTGCCCTTCAATGGCTACCTTTCCCAATTGTGTCTTCCCCACGAAGATTGGGACTACCTTGGACCGCCCGCCTCTCACTCGTAGTATAGGTTGGTGGCTATGCTGCAGACCTGTGGTGTTCCCTGGTTCGCCGGCTGCCCCACACCACCAAAGCCTTTCTCCACACTATATAAAGAGCACAGACCCCTCGACGCTTCCAGGACCCAATTTGCCTTTTTTCCAATCTCTGTAGCCTCGAACCGCTTGCTTTCCAACCCTTGGACCCCGCCCCACACTATGCCGCGTGCACTCTACGCGATAGCTCTGAAACACACACGCCAGCTCCGCTTAACTCACATGGCCATACTTCCACAGCCATGATTGTCCCTCGCCGAGTCTTGAGGGTGCTCCTCTACGTGGCAGTGTGTGCGTCGTTGATTCTGCTCTCGTTGCTAGTCGCAAATAGAAAACGCTACCTCCACTTGGACGACTACCTCCCTGCCAGCATGGTGCCGGAGTACTTCCAGCCCAACTCCGCTGCCTACGTTGTGGACATTTCCATTGGCAATTGCTACGTGTTCAGACAGAAGTCGCCCACCTGCGGCTTGCCCAAGCCTTCCGACGGTATGTACGGAGACGTCGGCGACGGCGGCGGCTGGTCGCGAGTCGACAAGGACTTGCTTCTAAATAAGCATTGGACCGCCAAACGCCACTTGAGCGTCAAAAAAATATCGTCTAAGTATTACGAGGCCAATCGCGGCGACGTCGTGCTAGACGTCATGGTAGGCAACCCCAAGGAAGACTGTGCTATACGAGGAAACAAGCGGTGTCTTCCATTAGCCATCATCACCGAAATCAACATGGACCATGTCTTTGACGACGAGGATCTCTCCTCCCTAAAAAATCTCAATAAAAACGAGCCGCTCAACATCAAAGCTGACGAGTCCAAGACTGCCGGGAAGAACATTGAGAACGTCGAGCAGCTGAAACTCGACGAGGCTGCCCAGAAAGATAAAGAGGAGAAGGGGAAACAGGCCCAAGCCGAGGGATCGAAGAAACATACACCAGAAGAGGCAAACACCGAAGCGGAAACCTCCCAGAATAAAAAGCGCCAGGTGGAAAAGTCTCGCCATAACTTGAAGAATTATTTGAGAATACCCACCGACAAGGAAATTAAGGCCTCCGGCTGGCAAAAGAGAAAAAACGACATCTGGTTGAAGTACGGCCCCGCCACAGACAACGCTGTCACAGCTATCAACGTGTTGTTTGGAGAAGATGCTGTCGACCCACGCCCGGGTTGGACGCTCACCAGTCCTTTGAAAGACCCTGGCTTTTCCGCAAACAGACTTCCACGACTCAGTGTTAGAAAGGGCGAGCAGGTCGACTACAAGAGCTCAACTTACCAGCCAAAACTTAAATTCAGCCCGGACGGAAAGTACAAAATATTGCAAGTGGCCGATCTCCACTTCGCTACTGGGCCCGGAAAATGCAGAGACCCCGTTCCCGCCGAATCGGCCCAGGGCTGCCAGGCTGACCCGAGGACATTGGTTTTCATTGAGAGCGTATTGGATATCGAGAAGCCCGACTTTGTTGTGCTTTCGGGAGACCAGGTGTTTGGTGATGAAGCGCCAGATCCAGAGACCGCCTTCTACAAAGCCGTGCATCCTTTCATCAGACGAAAAATCCCATTTGCAGTGACCGTCGGAAATCATGATGATGAAAGCACTCTAAGCAGGGAAGAATTGATGCGTCTCGCTGCCGCCATGCCGTATCTGTATGCTGAACTTGGTCCACAAGAAGCTGATGGCTTCGGTAATTACCCAGTTTCCATCCTGCAACAAAAGGGCAGTGGCCCTGGTGCAGTTATTTATTTTTTGGACAGTCACAGTCGTTCCAAGACGCCAAAAACCAACCCAGGCTATGACTGGTTCAAGGAGTCCCAAGTGGATTGGTTGCAATTGCAGGCACTTGCCATCAAAGACACCGCCAGAGGGGCACCATACATGAGCATGGCGTTTTTTCATATCCCCATACCCGAATACCGCAACCCCAATCAGCCAATGGTCGGTCAGTTGCGGGAAGGCATTACTGCGCCTAAATATGAGACGGGCATGCGCAAAGCTCTTGGCGTCGCCGGCGTGCTGGTGTTATCCTGTGGACATGACCATGCAAACGACTTCTGTCTTATGGACACAAATAGCAAGGATTCAGAGGACGAACATACCATGTGGTTATGCTACGGAGGCGGAGCCGGCGAAGGCGGATATGGGGGCTACGGAGGCTACATACGAAGAGTGCGTGTGTTTGAGCTCGAGTTGGAAGGACAGCAGATCCGGACTTGGAAGAGGGCAGAAAACGACCCTAACCAAGTGTTTGACGTCCAAAGGATCGTCAACAACAACAAGGTGGTCAATGAGTGAGTCGGGTGGATCGCGGATCCCTGTGTGACAGGTCTCGAAGCAGGTGCGGTGCCACAACCGAGTGGCTGCAAACTGGGCAGAGGTATGCCTAAAAGTTGGCAGCACAGAACGCACCGGAGCCAGTGCAGCACGGCAGCTCAAATGCACCAAAGCGGTTGCATTTAATGAAAAACGTCATTTGAGGATGTGTGTGGTCAATCATTCAGTACGTCCAGAATGAAACAAGCTTGGCAGGCTGTCGCAGTAGGCCTGTGCGTGCGGCGCGGTCTGCGAAAAACGTCTGTACCTGGAATGTGCACCACATTGATCCAGACTGTAGGGTCTTTGATTGTGGAACCATTTTCACCGATAAGACTAGTGATAGAATACACTAACTGTATTCTGTATATCTGCAAATCATATCAGTCTGTCCACCATGTCGGAGCAGCACGAGCTCTATGCCTGGTTAGCACGCTCAGGGTGCCAACAGTACCACAGCAAGTTCCTCAAGAACAAAATCACTCTTGATCTTGTGCCGGAGTTGGACACAGAGGCTCTTCGTGAGCTTGGAATCAACAAGTTGGGCGATCGCTTGCGGCTCGAGCTCGCAATCGGAGAGCTAAAGCTGAAGATCCTCCGTCGCAGGGTCCCGCTAGAAGACATAAGGCGGTACCTCGAGACGGAGAAGCTCGTGATCGAGCCTTCGGGAGACGGCGATCTGACGCTAGTCCACGGAGGAAGCACCACGCTTCGTATAATTACGTTTATTCTACCCGACGGCTCGTTGAAGAAGGTGAATGTCGACGGATGCTTCAACGCACTGCTGATCAAACGGAAGGTGCTCAAAAAGTTGGGTGTGTCAGACGACGACAACGAGTACGACACCTACATCCACACCACCGCATTCAACGACGTGCGCATCACCTCCTTGTTCGACGTGGAGTTCGTGACTATCTGCTTTTCTCCCGATAGACCCGAGAAGCACCGGATCATGTTGACGCCGAAAAACGAGGCTCCAACGGCAACAGCTACAGAGCAATCGTTACGTATTCTACAGCGCATGGCTGGCCGGAAACCAGGCAACAACACCCTCCGAAACTTCTTCGGCCAGAGACCTCCCAGCGAGCTTATCTCCTCCAACTTGGGCGAGTACTTTCCCACAGCAGACCTGCACGCCTTGGAAGCCACCATCCGCAACTCTGTTCGCCAAAGCATGAGGCTTCTGCGAAGATTCGTGTCTGGGTCTGTTCTGAACATTCTGTTGGGTAGGCCGTCCATCACCTCCGAAGAACGATGGTACCGTGGCTTGCACCAGCAACGGACCATTGGTGACGTGATGGTGCACAATGCTTCCATGGTGGAAGATGTGCGGTCTCCTGGTGACAACTTCTCCATTGTCAGTAAGGCTCCTTACCATGCTGCTGGACTGAGCACCAGTTTCAATGACGATAGCCGACTGATCATGTCGCAAAGAACTGGTCTCAGTGTCAGCAAACACAGACTTTCGGTGGTGACGCTGTTTATGTCGGACAAGCACAGACTATCACGAATCGAGCTTGTTAATGAGGACTCCGAAGATGAAGACGAGGCCGATGACTTTTTGAAGCAGTACGGTGACGATGTGTCGGAAGATATGATCAGAAGCGATTCATTCGGTGGCCGCAAATGGTTGCAGGGTGCCCGTATTGGTGCTGGAAGCTTTGGCACTGTGTTTCTCGGCATGGACCCGATCAGCGGAGAGTTGATGGCTGTGAAACAAGTGCCAATTCCTGCCGGAAACTCCAAGCAAAACGAGGTCCACCGATCGATGATTTCTGCGTTGGAACGAGAAATGACGTTGCTTAAGGAGTTGAATCACGAGAACATCGTGTTGTACTATGGGCTGTCCTCGGATGAAAACTTCCTCAACATCTTCTTGGAGTACATTCCCGGTGGATCCATCCAGCTGATGCTACAGCTGTATGGGCCATTTGAAGAGCCATTGATACGCAATTTCATCAGGCAAGTCTTGGTCGGATTGAGCTACTTGCATGGCGTGGACATCATCCATAGAGATATCAAGGGAGCCAACATTTTGATCGATATCAAGGGTGTGGCCAAGATCAGTGATTTTGGGATTTCCAAGAAGTTGGACACGGGAGACGTGGAGGAGAACGCCAACGGAAATGGAACCGGCAAACAAGCCAAGCGTGCTTCCCTTCAGGGCCTGGTGTACTGGATGGCGCCTGAGGTCGTGAAGCAGACGGCATACACAAAGAAAGCAGACATTTGGTCTGTGGGATGCTTGATTGTGGAGATGTTTACGGGAAGGCACCCGTTCCCGAAGTTCAGTCAGATGCAAGCGATCTTCAAGATTGGAACTCACACTAGTCCAGAGATTCCAGAGGTGTGCACTGCTGAGGGCCACGACTTTCTCAAGAAGACATTTGAGTTTGATTACGAAAAGCGGCCGACCGCGGTGGAGTTGTTGTCGGACGACTTTTTGACACCTTTGGTGGTTTCGCACGCAGATAGAGGGCGGCCACTTTCGTCGGGCCAAGCGTCGGTTTAAACCTGGCTTTGTGAATTTGCGATTTTGTGGGTTTGTGGCTGGTTTTGCAGCTGCATGCATAGAAGCTCCCCACACTCGGCTCTCCGCATTTCGCACCCAGGGCCGCCTGCATGGGGCAGATTTAGACGTTGGAAGAGGACCGGTGGGTGCCGGAGAAACTGGGTTTTGGATCTTGGAAGAGGTTCGATTTGGGCCGGGTCAAGTGGGATTTCCAGATTCATCATTCCCATCTGAAAGCGCGACACAGGTGCCAGTGAGGCCCGGGCTGGACGGCGGACTGGCTGCAAACGACCCTCACAAAGTTGCCAACTGCCGAGTCACGACAGATACCCGCCATGTGAGCAGTATGAGTTTCACGCTGTGATGACTCAAGACCTGAAGGCTCGATGTGTCATAGCCTTGAATTGACTGCGGTTTCCGGGTGGATTTGCGACACTGGCATGGGGCAATTTGAGGACAGTGGTGGCCGCGAAGTGACCTCCGAGTCAGCAGAAGCAGCCACACAAAACACTCCAGGCCACGAGAATTTGGCCCAAAAAGCTGCTGCTGAAATGAAGACATGTATGTTATTTATTTGTCATGGCCAGAATCTTGAAATTCGGCCTCTGTCGACTTTTGGCCCCAATCCCCGGGCCTCCTCCTCCTGCCCACATGTGCATGCACTCTCCGCACTGGACCAAGCATCACCAGTCATCGATCACTGCCTCCACCATCAAGTGATCTGCCCACACTTCGGGCCAAACGATATAGTGCCCTCTCTGGAGCGTCTCTTCTGTATATAAACCTGAAAGCAAGCGACCGAGCTCGCCAATCCACCCTTTCTCCCCTCAGACCAGCCCCACAATGGAGATCCCGCTCAAGCTGGGGCCAAGAGTGTCCATAGAAACCATGGGCCCGTCGCCAATCTTGCTTCCGCCAACCAGAGTGCTGCGCTGGAACAACGAGGAGCGCTCGCCCCGCATGTCCATACGGTCTCGCCTCAACGAGGCGCCCAGCGCTCAGGCTGTGAACTATAAGCTCGCACGCACATACTCTGAGACCGAAACCAACAACTTCGACGCCGACACGGGCCACCGGCTCTTCGACGATGGCCGCATTCGCATGAAGCCGTCCCGCACGTCGTCTCCGTGCCGGCCGCCTGTCGAATCCAAAGACAGCTCCGCCAACAACTCCAGCTCCAAGCTCTACTCCCGGTCACACAACTCAATGGTGGACCACGACCCGGCAGGCTTCTCGGGGCTAGAGGACGAGTACATCCCGGGCCTCGACTATGCCGACGTGCTTCTGCTGTGGAACCGCCCCGCTTCGGAAGACTCCAATCAGAGCTCTCGCGAGGTCTCCTACTTGGACCTCAACATGCTCCATGCCAAGGTGCAGCCGATCTCGTTCCGAAGACTGCAATTTCCGCCCAAACCGAGCTTCGATCTTATATCTGAGTCTCAAGAAGACCCTCTCAAGAAGAAACTCAAGAGCTCGGCCAATCCCATCAACTTCGAAACGGTCTTGGCCAGTCTTCCGTCCAACTTCAACGATCTCCCGTACTCCCAGCGAAAGAAAATGGTGAAAGGCGTCTCCGAGTCCATCGACTACTCGCAATTCTCGCAATTCGCCAAAAGCTTCATATCCTCTGCTCTGGGTGGCCGCTCCCTCAAGTCAGACTCCTCGATGGCTCACAACGGAAGCTTTTTCCGCAAGTCCAGGAGAAACAGCGTCAACACCGTCGCTGGCCGTCTCCTCGCGCTCTCCCTGTCTCTGGATCTTCGAAACTTGGCTGACGCTCCAAAGAAAAATGTCGACGAAAAGGGGGCCTACGTTCTCGACCACCAATTGGGCAAAGTCATTGGCTTTGGCGCTTGGGGCATCATCCGTGAGTGTACGTCTAAAGACGGCCAGGTGAGAGCGGTCAAGATAGTCAAATCTACAAAGCAACTCGAGCGCTCGGAAAAAGTCCACAATCCACGGGTGCTACAGGTGTTCCGCAAGGAAATCGAAATCTGGCGTCGCCTACATCATCCAAACATCTTGCCGCTCCTTGGCAGCTTTGAATCGGACGACATCATCTTCTGCCTCACGAATCGCATAGGCGGAGGCACATTGTTCGATTTGGTGTCTAAATGGGGAATATTCAGTAACGGTGTGGAAAGCACCGCTGGCCCTATCACGTTTAGCATAAAGCGCCAACGAAAGCGGCTCTTGACCACCACTCGATTTGCTAAACAGATTGTTGATGCCCTTCTTTACATGCATGAAGAGCTTGGGGTTGTGCATGGAGATCTAAAATTAGAAAACGTCTTGGTTGACGACGCCGATCCGTCCAACGTGCAGATGGTGCTTTGCGATTTTGGCATGTCTCGAGTGTACAATCATCGTCTAAGCCGCACTCTGTCTGGGGAAGACATGGCTAGATCCAAAAGTTCGTTTGCAACTATAAGGCGCCCCTACACGCAGCCAGAGTCTGTGAGCTCCAAGTTCATCTCCACCGATGACAGCAGAATCGGGATCCTGCAGTTGACGGCTCCAGAAAGGCTCTGTTCGATGACCTTCTCCCCTGTGCATTCAGACCTTTCGAGCTTTCACGAGTTCAAATCGAAAGACAGCAAATTAACCAGCGAGCTGGACTCAGACCTTCCTCATCTGCATATTGGGCTGTTGCCGTATGCCTCTCCTGAGCTTTTGCTGCCACTGCCGCCCCCTTTGGGTCCATCTGCCGACATTTGGGCTCTTGGCGTCCTTCTTTTTACCCTGATAGTGGGGAAATTGCCCTTTCAACATTCTTATGAGCCGAGACTTCGAGCCATGATTGCAGCTGGTAAATTTAGCAAAAGGAGTTTGAGCCAAGCTTGTCTTGTGCATGATGTACTAGATGACGCGCCAGACTTTTCGGGTCTGATGATGGATATGACGAGGAAAGCTGCAATAGAACAATTGAAAATCGAATGGAACGATCACGACCCCGCCGAGTTCACGTGGATGGAGGAAACAATCGGGGCGTGTCTCGAGAAAGACATCACCAAACGCTGGGAGCTTTCCTCGGTGGCTGCCTCTCTTTCGAAGAACAATGGCGATTAACAACGTGCCAGAACTTACTGTGTGAAGTCCCATTGTTATCTCCCCCCTTGCATTTTCTTCGCCCTCTCGAATATTGCTCTTGTCGGGCAGCACTGCGAAGGCGTTGCATTGTTCAAGCTTTGCTTGGGTTGTGCTGCCGAGATCTATGAGCTGCTTTAAGGCCCTTGGTTTTTGTTATTTGAGCGCTTCATATGGCTCTCAGAGATGAAAAAGCACCACACGGGTATCATGAAATACACTACCTTTCATCGCGGAACAGCTTGCCTTGTCTTTGGCTTGGGCGCATTGTCACACCCTATTGATCATTTAGCCAACGGCGACGCGCCAGCATTGCCAAAGTCTACACCCCCATTGAATGGGGACTCCTCTAAAGTTTCTTCGTGGTCATTGTCAAGATCTCGCCATTCTTCTCCCTCCTCAAACAACTCCCAGAGATCCAAATGGCTCAATGAGCTTGCGAATGGGCCCACTTCCGACGGGAATGAGCGGACGTCGGCTCGAAATGCCTTATCTGGGGAACGCCTTAAACCTTTGTTGGATTTGCCGCAAGTCGATATACCTCCTATGGAACTGCTTTCGATTCAGGAGCCCTCGCCTCAGACCCCTGCCACTCTTACAAATTCAAAGTGGGGCAAAGATGTTGCTGTTGCACAAGTTCCCATGCCAATTCAGCAGACCGAGATAAGTACCACTGAAGAAGCAAAAGAATCGAGGCCATCTGTGACCTTGCGTAGATCTGAAACCAAGTATTCCGGGTCTCGCAGGCTTTCGAAGTGGATCAAGAAGTACACGGAGGAGAGCAGAGCCAGAAAGCTCGAGGAGGCCCAAAACGCGTCACGTGGCGCTGAATCACACGAAGGGTACAGCAGCGACGACTTCTCCATTGACAGCCTTTCGGACGAGGAGGGAGCATCCGCCTCTAGACATCACTACTGAATGGCTAAGAGCGACTATATGTACAAGGCTAACGTCTCCGTGGACACTTTTTAATAAGAAAATCGGTGCTACGAATTGAAATGTAGAATGTTAGTTTTGTCCATCATTTTCTGATTATATGTTTTGTATTGATGTTTGCAATTGGTTTGGATCTGGGTCTCATATTTGCAATAGTAGATAATGGCTGCGAAAGAGACAACTACGTGCGATAGAAGGAGCCCGATTAAAAAACCAAGAAAGGACGATAACGGCAATTGGCGACAGAAGGAGATTGTCCATTCAAAGAAAAAGATAGCCAGAAATCCCAGCATCCGAAATCCACTTTTCGGAGAGTTCTTGGTGTGTTGCAGCCAAGCGGTGGAGAGTGAACTGTGACGTTGCATCAACTCAGCCCAGACCTGTTTAAATGTTTAGCACCCAATTTCTGATTCCTGCCAAAACAACAGCAAGTCGTCTTTCACACTTTGCGAGCTGTCAAGTCCGACCGATTCCTATAAATAGCGTGCTCTCTCCCCAGCAGTGCGGTCCCTTGATTCGCACGCTCAACGCCAAGTTGCACCCACCAAGCCGATAAGATGAGCCTACCTTCTGGGTACTCCATTAGACCCGTGGCGGCTGGAGACAGAAAACAGTACATGGAGACCTTGGCTGTGTTGACTACAGTTGGCGAGGTGAGTTCTGCTGCGTTTGAAGAGTTGGTAGAGCACTGGAGCCTGAACCCAGAGATGTACTATCCGCGAGTGATTGTGGACGGCAACAATGAGATCGTGGCCACCGGGATGCTTCTCGTGGAGCGGAAGCTCATCCACGGCTGTGGCAAGGTCGGCCACATCGAGGACATCGCTGTGGCCAAGTCTCAGCAGGGGAAGAAGCTCGGAAACCTGTTGATCGAACACTTGAGCAAGCTTGCACAGGACGCTGGGTGCTACAAGGTCATTTTGGACTGTTCGCCAACAAACGTTGGCTTCTACGAGAAGTGTGGCTACAGCAATGCCGGCGTGGAGATGTCCCGGAGATACGACTAGATAGAGTAGCGTGGTGTGTATTGTAACTGTATATGGACCGAGGCACCTGGTCGGCTAGATGCTCTGTAGAGCCTGGAAGTTAGTAGATGGGCGTGGATGCAACGAACGTGTCGTCGAAACGAAAAGACATACCTCGACCGAGACTATGGAGTTGCCTCTGATCACCACCGTTCCGAGCGGGAGCTGGGCGCCCTTGGCGTCTTTTTCAAAGGCGTCTGCCAAGGTCATATTCATGAAAACGTCAAAGCCACGAACGGTGCCGGTGACAGAACGTGAGCCATTGAGCTGCACGGAAACCTTGGTGTCTAGGTACTGGGTGTTAGTATGTGAGTGGAGGGTACATCGCTGGACTTCACCAACAAGCACGGGAGTGTGCGCTGAGGCTGTGGGCCACGAAATATGCTGGATTTAGTAGCCAAGCAAGCCGCCTCAGCTATTTGGGCTGACGTACTTTCTTGAGTTCTGGCGCTGAAACCATAGTGGCATCGACTGGTAGATTAGCTGCGAACCGCGCGTATCCATGTTTACCATCTACCAGGACGAAAGAGCACCAAAAAGGAGGAATTAATCCGGCTCAGGGCGACGAAAATATAACTGCCGGCCAGTTCTCATTGATTGAACGTTTAACTTCTCAGAATTACAGCCGGAGCCGCAAAAGTCAGCGATACAGACCCATGAATGTGGACTTGAGCTTACTACAGAGCCAGATCGACACCCCACAGTCTGCGGCAGAGTCGCCGGAGTCGCCAGACTCGCCTGGAACAGACCTTCTCACCATTCAAACGAGAAAGGCAGAGCTCATCCAGCAACGAGATGCTTTGGCGCAGAAACGACTAGAGCTCAAAAGCTCCATAGAGCGCCTCTCACAAACCCTAGCACACTATAAGAGCCAGCAAGTGCAATTTGATACCAAGCAAAAGCTAGAGTTTTTTCTCCATCAGAGTAACGAAGAAATGAAGAGACTCAATGCTCCAGACAACGCAGCGTCGTTTGTGCTCGACAACCTCGACGTTCTCCCGTCCACCAACCTAGATCTACGGTTGAAGCTCATGAACAAATTCTACCCACATCTCGAGATTCAAGACGCATCCGTATGCAAACAGCATGAGAATGGCGTGCTTTACAGTGTCATCGAATGTACATTGGCGTCGAGGTATGCTCCTTCAATGAGAATACAGCTATGGACTCGCAACGAAACCGTGCACAAACTAGACATTCTCAATTGGAAAGATATCTCTAGAGTTCTCCGCTCAATAAGCCCGTCTTACCATCGCATAGTGCACAAAAACTTCTGTCGATTGAAGAAGATCGACATGCTTCTATATAGCTATCACTCGTTGACCACTTTGCAGGCCAAAAGGATAGCCATACTCACAGAGATTCTCTCGAAATACCCTACGTTGGTGACCCGTCCCACCGAGTGGACAGACGATCCAGTCGCTGCATTGATGTCATTGGATCATATTGAACTCCAAGCCTCAGAAAAGGCAAAAGGGAATACTTACATTTTGCGTCTTCATTGGGTGCTAATAATGGCAGATGCGGCTAGTGCCAATATGGAATCCGATCTCAGGCTCTCCATTGAAATGGTGGGCGGGGCAATTTCAAGCAAGTCAAACGAGATTTTTTTGAGCCTTGTCGAAGAGCACGGAGTGGTCAAGGCTTTCACATTGATGATCGAAAACCTATTTGACCTCTGAACAGGAATGGTGCAGTCTAGGGGTCGCTAAAGGTTAGCGTTTCTTGCCCAAGATCGAACTGCAACTTTTCATACTTAGGCTTTCGCAAATGCGAATTATTAGAGATAACGTCTTTCACAACCAGCAAGAGCAGCAACTCGTACTTAGTTCTCTCGCCAGCATGGTCAAAATCGTGGAATCCAGTGTAACCGGTCCCTATCTTGTGTATGCTTGCGATATCAATTGGTGCGTTTTCGTCACCGACAGCCTCAGAGCTGGGCACGTAGTTCTCTCTCATGACAATTTCGATCTCAGGATGCTCATGGTTATCTGCATCTGCTTGGTGATTCAAGTACAGCATCACCAACGTCTTACCTAATTGTTGATACAAAAAAGCTTCGACGCCATGTAAGTAGTCACTCCGAAGGTCTTCCCACTCCATTGCGAGGAGCCCATTTCCCGAGCTTTTGCATTGTTGAAAGTAATGATTCACGTACTCAGCCACCTGTGCACGTAAGTCTCTATAACTGGGAACATTCTTGGCGACAAAAGCAGTAATGTTTTTAGCCTTGCTCGCAATCGCTTTTTTAGAGGCGACACTTGTCTCGTCCAGGTTTAGATTCGGCATATCGCGAGATGCAGAATTGGAGTATCTCCTTTTAAGAGATTTGAGGCCAGGAATTGGGAACTCGGGATCTTTCCAATTCAGTTCTCCGTCAGTGATCCTCTTACTGTCATCTACCAACGAACCAACGGATGGCGTTGGCTTCTTTCTCTTCACACGCACAAGATTCTGCTTGTTGGCGCTCGGAGGAGAAAGGGGCCCCACTGCGTCGAGCTCTTCTGCATCTTCGTTAACTTGCATGGTCTCTTCGGCAATCGTAATGTCGTCGGCTGAGTCCTCCTCATCGTTCTCAGGCGTAATACTGGGATTTGCCTCTGGATGTAAGTGCTTACGAATAATTTGTCGCTCTTTCTTGGACTTGTTTCCTCTTTTGGGATTTGTGTTGGTCACCTCTTCACTCAAGTGCATCATACGTGTGTGATACATGTTGACAGCATACTCAATTTCATAGTCTTTATCCTTGTCAAACTTTCCTAACTCGCCTGCGGGCACTAGCTCGAGTGGTGGGATGACTCTCGGATTGAACGGATTTTTAGCGAGCTCATCAGCAGTGAATGAGGTTTCTAGGTATGTGTAAATGAGCCAAAGAAATCTTTGAGCTCTATTTTTGGGATGGATCTCATTGTTGAGGAAGAATTCCATGAATTTGTTTTGCGGGCCTGAGGAGGCACGAACAAAGCGTAACTTGACCAGAAAAGAGTCATCGTCGCTCGGGTCGCTATAATGAAAAGGAATGTTTTGGAAGAAAGAGCTCATTAAGAAAATTAGCTTGATCACATTTGTGTTAGGCTTGTCCCATTCTGGGGCACGAAGTAAATCAAAGAGAGTCTGTAAATGTCCTTGTCCTTCGCAAACAGCTTTGAGGATAGTCTTAAGTCTGGGAGTGTCTTGCAACGGTCTGGAATAGCCGTTTGGATCTGCCTGAAGGGAAGGGATCAGATGATATGTTCGAAGGGCAGAGCGCATATCGGGAACAAAGTTGACTGTGGTGTTCATACGACCAGCGTTGACGAGTAAGCACACTTTGCTGACAGCGATACCCATATCGGAGTCTTTGATGAGTCTTTCACGGAGAACTCTGGAAGCCTTAGGAGACTCCGCTAACGTGCGCACGTAAAGCTCTGCAAACGTTAGCTTTGGACGATTGACGGCATTGCGGACCTCGCAAAACGGGAACGTGTTCGAGAACACCTCGCGCTTATCGTTGAACAACTCTTCAAGGAAGTCATACTGGATATCGGAACGCCAGAACGGTTCTCCGTCGGTTTTTTTCAAGTGCTTGAAGCCTTTCGAGATGGAATGGAAGTCTGGGGGAAGCTCTCCCGGCTTCAAGTCCCTGCTTGGGAGCGGCGAGTCTGTATCGTCAAGGTGGGTGGAATGGTCGGAGCTGTCCGAGAGATCGTCGTCGTTGGTGATGTTTGATCTGCTGGTGACGTTCATGCGAGAGACTGGATCTTCAGCAGAGGGGGCTTCCACCAAGTTATTAATGGACACCTTTTCGTCGTGGCTAGGCGCTTTGGGATTCAGGGCAGCAGTGTCTTCTTTCTGGTTGGTGCTTGAGTCTGAGGGCCCAGAACTGGCATGTACTGTCTTCTGCGGCACGGAGGGACCGCTAGGCTCAGACGCCAGACGCTCATTGTCCGTCACGTGTAGCGGCATAGACAGCATCGGGTCGAGATTGGTCGCTTTCAGGTTGGTAGCGGTGCTGGACGGTTTGGTGTCCTGATTAGAGGTGTAAGTGTCGTGCACCGGGTCGTAACTCATGGTGTATGGCGGGCAAGCGGGTGTGGACAGGCAATTGAGGCAGCGAGAGCGACGCCGGCGAGACCTGAAATGCTTGAAAGGGCGCCAGAGATTGGAAAGGCGTGGTTTAGTCTCTCAGCAAGGGGGTCCAGGTGCTAATGGGAGCCAGGCAAGTTGGGGCTCAGTATACGGGCGTCCAGAGCCTTTAGAGGACCGAACAGCGTTGCAACGGTGCAGGGGTGGAATTGAAGAGATTGGCGACTTGCAAAGCCTGGGACGGGAGCAAAGGGAGCAGATTCAGGGGCGGCGGCAGCGAGACTGGGCCGGAAAAAGTCGCTGGGCGGCAGCTTCGCGTGAGCGGTGAGCGCGCCAGTGCAGCCAGTGCAGCCGGTGCAGCGTGGGCGGGCGGGAGTAGGTGAGGGAGGCTGCGGAAAGGCGGGCCCAAAAAAGTGGGATCCGGCGGATATTTATATTCGACGGCGGCAGACGCAATGCGGGGGTCTGAGAATGGCACCGAATTGCTTTTTGGAAAATCCGGGGCGACGTGGCGTGTTTTGGCGGGGGTCTTGCTGCCCTACTTACTGCTGTAGGGCCGGTACCGCAAAGCCTGGCTGCAACTGCGACGAGCATCAGAGTGGCCGGAGATAGGGCCCTGAGGGTGCCACCACCATTCGAAAAATGATGCAAAGGGTTTTGAGACAAGAGAGGGGCATTGCGGAATGTTTTTTTTTGGCCCCTAGCAATTACGGTGGAGACCGTCTCTGCTCATGGCTGCAAAGCTGAGTTATCGCTCTTGGTGCAAAGCTGAGTTATCGCTATTGGATGCAAAGCTGAGTCAATTACTCTCACGACCTATAGCTCGCGTGCGTTCACCTCTACGGAGAATCCTCGACTATTAATAGTTTATAGGGTACAATATACACAGGCCCTCAGACCTCCATGTATTGGAAGATGGGGGTAGCGGGCTTACCACTGGGAAGCAGCAGCCTGCTCACCAGCAGCAGTAACACCAGAGTCGGCCCAGTCCTCAACGGAGGTCTCCTGGTTCCACTCAGCCTCAGGCTCGGCAACAGCCTCCTCGGTCTCCTCGGCGGTGGTGCCTCTGGCCTCGTCGGCGGCGTTTTGTTCGATTTCTTCTGGGTCTCTGTAGAAGTACAAGTCAGGCATGACCGACCACTCGGACTCTCTGTCTGGAAGAGTGCCTCTCAATCTCAAAACCTCTCTGGCAATCAACCACCAGATCAAACCAATGGAGTGCTTACCTTTGTTGTTACATGGGATGGCCACGTCAACGTACTCAGATGGAGAGTCCACGTCGGACAAGGCAATGACGGGGATGTTCACGTAAGAAGACTCCTTGATGGCCTGGGCGTCGGTTCTTGGGTCAGTGACAATCACCAATCTTGGCTCCTTGAAAGAACGGGTGATGTAGTTGGTGAAGTTACCTGGGGTGAATCTGCCGGCAATTGGGGTGGCGCCGGTGTGGGCGGCAAACTTCAAGACGGCTCTCTGGCCAAAGGTTCTGGACGAGCACACAACAACGTCGGAGGCGTTTGGAATGGCAGCGATGATTCTGGCAGCGAGAACAATCTTCTCCCAGGTCTTGGAGATGTTGATGATGTTGACACCGTCTGGTCTGGTCTTGTAGACGTAAGGCTTGTTGTGAACCTGAACGTTCTTGGAGCCCAAGTGGACGTTGGCGGCCAACAACAACTTGGCGTCTTCGGCAGTCAAAGCAAAAGATTCTGGCAAGGACATTTTGTATTTCCGGAGTGTCTGGTCAGAAAACGGTGGTGAAGAAGGTTTGTGAGAGGATGAAAATTTTATTCATGCGCAGGAGGTCTCAGGAGAGGCACGGGTCTGCGCGCCAGGCCCTTTTCTCGGTGGTGCGGCGAGATCAGCTTGGAGGCTGCCGCTGCGCGCTCCACACGTGCTTAGGGTCTGTGCCCTAGCCATGTGTGCAGGTGCACTCTTCCTTGCACCCAGCCTGGAAATGGGACCCAGGCTGTTTAAAAAAAAGTTAGGGTTGGTTCTCGGGTGCCAGGGGTCTGAGGAACGCTTGAGGCATGTTTGCGGGCGGATTTTGCAAATGTTTGCGGTTTTTCGTAGGGCCTCTGGAGACTGATATTAAGGTACTGCAGATAAACCGCCTGGAGCCGGACGGCCTTGATCTGATTAGAAGCAGCTCGATTGCGAGGAATCGGAGCTTTGTGAATTTGCGTGATGATATTGGAAAGCTTGCTCAAAGGGCTGAAGCTGTGGACACTTTGATTGGCTGCTTGTGTCTCCATCTGGCCATGCCCAGTGCAGTGATAGTCACAGTGACCTCCTGCCGCCCTCCACAGTCTTTTAAATCCAGAGGGGATTCACATTTGCGAACGTCATCATTCGAGTCGAGAGTTTTTTCTGGCTCTTGGTATGTCTGGGGTGTCGAAAACCGTTGGCTCGAGTCTCTAGCGGTGGCTGCAAAATGAGACAGAGGAGGGACAAAAGTCTTTTCTAAGCATCGAAAACGAAAGAGCGAATGAACGTAGCTTATTCTAGTATTTACAAATTCTAAAAAAATGGCTGCTCAACTTCTACCCAGCGCTTGGCAGTGTGGCTGATAAGTCCTTGTCAGTGAGCGATCGGCAATGGCCACCAGACCGCCCGACTCCGCAATTCGAGAGCCCTTTCAAATTACAGATTGCCATCAACTCTTTTCACATTCGAAACAGCGGGTTTGGTAGCCTTTGCCGCCGAAGATTTCCTTGCAATGCATGTTTGGGAGTGCCTTTCCATTCCTTATTGCACCACCAGAACCGCCCGAAGCCCCGCCCAAAGCCCCGCTCCAACCCACGGCAGATTGAATTCCAAACGCAGCTGCCATCGAAGTCATCAATTCACTTTTTCCTGCTCTACTGGCTCTACTGGTCTGAGTATCACACACCCTTTGTCCCGTTTCTGCCTCCCAAGCCCTTTGACTCCAAACTGCCAAACAATCCAACACCATAGGTACTTTATCTTTCATCTTATGCCTATCGCCTCCAAAGCCCACTCTCACGCTCTAAGCACATTTGCCTCTGTCTGCTTCTCCTTTGCACGTCCATTTGCATGTCTATTTGCACCCATGTTCCATTTGGAGCCCTGTGCCTGGAGTTCCGCATACGTCTGCGGCTTCCCCAGACACAATCCCGCCGCCACCGTGTGCAGGTCCTCCGCCAGTAGGTCCATTCAGCAGCACGGATTCCCGTACCATTTTCATGAAACTCACGGAATAGGCGAAAACCGCCACTTTTGATACACAGCCGTGTTTTCGCCTCGAGATTCGGCCTCCCCGTCGGAAAACCCTCGCCCAAATCGCCCAAACCGAAACCAACCCTTCGCCTATCTGCAGGCCCAGATCTTATCTCAGCAATCGCCGCTGACTTATTCTGCCACTGTGGTTTTCTTCCCCAGCCGTCGTCCCACCACGGCTCAAATCTCCCAAATATACCCGTTCCGCCTCCCCGCACGCCTCTGAACCACCCTGTCTTTTCCGCTTCCGCCATGTCCTCAGAACCGCTCCGCAAGCCCACCAGGTTTGCAGACACAAACACAGACCTAGAGGCCACTTTGGAGCAGGCTGTGTACGACAGCTACTCTGCAGTTGTCGAGGACGACGAGGAGCACCTCGACGAGGACGCCTCGTGGCTTCGTGAGCAGCGCCTTCTGCACAAATCGCTCCATTGGCTCAGGAGACCCTCGGTCGTCATGATGGGCTTGAGCATCTTCATCTTTGCCTTCGCCATGAGCTCTGCAGAAGCAACCAGACAGATGATCCAGTTCAAGCTCGCCTGCAACACAATCCTGCAGTCGTCCGGCAACGAAACATGCAACCCAGTCGACACCCAGGTGCTTGTGCTGGGCCTTCAACAAGCCTATTCGATTGCACAGGCGGTCGCCACCGTCGTTGCCCTGGGCAAGGTGGCTCCGCTCTCCGACAAGTACGGCCGCAAGTTCTTCCTCGTTTTGATTGTGGTCTTTCAGCTTCTTGGCAAGTTTGGTCGTTTCGCCTTGATGTCGAAATACCCGACTCTACACTTCGCTCTGATGGTGTCCTTTGAGGTCTTGGCCAATTGCGCGGGCGGTGTCATGACCTTGTTGACTCTTGCCAATTGCTATGTTTCCGACATTGCAGAGGCTCACCAGCGTGCCTACTACTTGGGCATCAACATGGCAAGTCTCTTTGTGGGCATGTCCACGGGCCCTCTTGCAGGTAATCTCATTCTTTCCCAAGTCACCAAAAGCTCCAAGAGCTCCAGCAAGATGGGCGTCTCTCCGCTGTATGGCCCCAACATCACGTCCTCCGAGTTTGCGCCTTTGCGCTTCGAAATTTGCGTCATGATCTTGTTAATTGTGTTTATCGCCTTCATTTTGCCCGAGTCCAGAGGCGAAAAGGCCCGCAGAAAGTCCAGAACGCTCTCCACATCGTCCAGTGTAGCCTCCCTCCGCCAACAGAAGCCAGAGTCAAAGTGGGAGCGGGCCTTGACTTCCGTGAACTTCCTCCGCTCCGTCAGAATGGTCTTCTACCCAAAAGACAGCGTGCACAGGCTGCGTCACGGCTCCATCGCAAAGACCAGAATCGTCGTCTTGATCTTGGTATTGACCGATTGTTTCGTGGCCAGCATCGCCCAAGGCTTGGGCGAGTGCTATATCCTCTACGGCATCTACCAGTTTGGCTGGACCACACTGGACTTGGGCCACGTTTTGGCCGTCACCTGCTCTTCAAGAGCAATCGCCTTGATTGTCATTGCGCCCATGCTCAACTATAATGTTCTCCAGAAAGGCTTGGGCTTTCTGGTGAACAAAAAGCGCTTCGACCGTGTGGACTACGGTATGGTGTTGCTTGCGTTCCTTGTAGAGGCTGCAGGCCAATTTCTCTTGGGCTCTGCCCCCAACGGGTCTTTGTTCTTGTCGTTTTTGATTCTCAACTCCCTTGGCACTCTCGGTATGCCAGCAATCAGCTCCTCTATCGTCAAGTTTTATCCCGAGTCGAAGATCGGAGAGCTCTTTGGAGGCATGGCCATCGTCAAGAACGTGTTTGCGTTCATCTCGCCTGTGGCGATCCTCGGTGCTTACAAGACTTCACTTGCCAAATGGGGATTTCCCCAAGTGATCTTCTACACCTTCCTGGGCATCTTCCTCTTTTTGTTGCTTCTCCTGACGTACGTGATTGTCACCCTAGAGAGATTGGAGAGGGAAGAGACCGAAGGCAGCTTTCAGGAGGAGCTTGCCGCCGAAACAGCTGCCTGAGCAAAAGCACAAACTCACGAATGATAGAAACTCCATATTCAGATAGACTTTTAGTCCCGGAGTGTTTTCGTGGAATTCGTAGCATATGTAATTCTTAAGTTTCATGTATTTTGCAGTCTATGAAGCCGCGACTCCACACAAACTCACACTGTACGCTCACCTACCACAGACCGATGGATCTGATAGTGCAGCTACACAATCTGGTAGACTTCGATTCCATTCTCTCCAGGACCCTTCTAGCGTTAGCATCACTCTCTTTTGTCTTTGGAACGGCCTGCATCACGGTCAACTGGCTCTTTGTCTCCAAGTACAAGCTCCCCGAGAACCCCAATCCGGCGCCTCGACGGAACATCTTCACGCTCAGCGACACTCCCCTCGATAGCGATAGCGAGGACTCGATTGTCGCTTGGAGCAGCGAGCCAGCCCTGCCTGTCACGCCTCGTCAGCTTCTCCGGGCGTCTCGCATAGTCTCGCCTACTCCTGATCAAGAAGACACGCTGCCACCGTTTGACCGGCGGCAATTCTACTTAAACGTGAACAACAGCTCGCAGTTCTTGCGGCGGGACAGTTTTGTCGAGTGATTGGCTTCCAATGGCTACTCAAGTCTACGTGTCGCAGGATGCAGCAAAGCACATACGCTCCAAAGAGGCTGTGACGGTTCTCGGCTACTACATTGACAAGGCTTACATTGCAGTTGACGTCACTGCAAAGCCTGTCAATGACCTCGACTTGGAAAAGGTTGATAGTCTCCTACGAGTCATTGGATACGCCAATTGGGAGCTCAGCCTGGGCCCAGAGTCCATTCACCTACAGAGCTCGGGACACGCGGTCACCGTGGACTCCAGGTTTCACGCCGGCCAGAAGTTCAACATTGTGATGTTTGCGCCGCCAAACCTCCGCAACTTGGAGTACTATACCGTGGACCCCATCTACCTTCAGAGCACAGGGCTACGGGACCAGGAACTGGCGTTCGTAAGGACAATGAACCGTGTGCACGGCTCGCAAACGCTCGAGACCAACCCCTCCGTGAGCAATGCCCAGATTCTCGACAAAATCAACCAGTGTCTGCGTACAAGAAGCCGGCTCCGAAAGCTTATGCAAGATAAGTCAAGCACAGTAAGCGATAGTGTGTCGCTTCTCAGCCTGCTCTCACGGTTTGTCATCCAGTTGATTTTTTGGCCAGTTTACGGTCTCTTGGTGGTCTTAACTCACGCTATCGACTACCTCAACAGCAGCTATTGCGGACTTGTGCCCGCCAAGTCGTCTGCTTGGTGCAAGCAGCTTGACCTCAGACTCAGACAATTTGCATACTTTCCATTGCAGTTTCTTTGCATCAACAACCCCAGCATTCTTAGCGACGATCTCCAGCGCCTCATTGCGCTCACCAGAACTAATCAGAAGCATAATATCAACAACTCCATCTACATCAACCTCTACAATACCTTGTGGATGATGGTAAACGACCTTCTTCTTGGGAGAGTGTGCCGCAAGCTCTTGTTGCGTGACTCAGACTCCACTTTGTCCATAGCTCATGAATTCATGAAAAGGTGGTGCTACAGCGAACTTGAGGAATTCATTGTTTGGGTCGGCTCAGACCACCCTGCTGGCTTCAAGTTGAACAGTGATCTCGGCGAATTTCTCGAGCTCTTGTTTTTATGGACTTCGCAATCGTGGAGACATTTGTTCGAGAGCTTATTGGTGGAACTCTCCTCAGACTCATGGTTCAGATTCGTGTTGAAAGGCTGGTTTCTTCTCTCTTGTTCCATGGGCATGTCTTTCATCATTGCAAGCATCATTGACTACGTCAGGATTTTCAATTTGCACATTTACGCATTCAATCTTGTGACGATGAAGATTTACAACAAGCAGATCGAAATGCTCAAGTCGCTCACGCAGCTTTTCCGAGGCAAGAAATACAACGTCTTGAGAAACCGTATTGACAGCATCGAAAAGAACCAGTTCCGTATCGACCAGTTGCTTTTGGGAACATTCACATTTATGGTCTTGGTCTACTTACTACCAACGACATTTGCATTCTACTTTCTTTTTCTTGTGAGCAAAGTAGCTATATCTGTGGCGACAAAGATGGGAGAGAAGGCGATTCTCTGTCTCAACTTCTACCCACTCTTTGTGGTGCTTCTCAAGCTAAAAAACTCTCGGAGACTCCAGGGCGGAGTTTACTTTACGTTTGAGGGATCAGACAAGTTGGTAAGCCGTTTTACCATGCGCAACAAAGCACTTACATTTGACGAAATTTTTCGCAACTTCATTTACTTGTTTCGAATGGAGGGTCGCTTCGAGCGGTTTGCTTTTAATTTCGTCGAGGGCATGGATTTGCAAATTCACGACACTTCGTCGATGAAATTCCACTATCTCATGCTACCAGAGAAATACAACTTGCTAGCGCAGGTGTGGCGAGGTGTTGCCCTACCGAGAAACAACTGAGTGATCAGCGAGGCTCGTGTATAACATCTATTTGGTGGATTATAGGCAATACCGTATTTAAGTGCACGCCAGAAAGGAAGGACTGGACAGACAAAGCAAGCCAGCACAAGAATTGAAGGGCAGCAAAGTGCAAAGAAGAAGGAGGTGCATAGAAAAGGCAAATCAAGGAATTCAATCACCCTTGTCGTTCAAGACCTGTTTGACAGGCTCTGTGTCGTTAATGTAGAGTTTGTGCTCCTGGATGTAGCGGATGACGGAGTTGGGAAGCAAGTACTGGACAGACATGCCTCTTCTGACAAATAGACGGATCTTTGTGGAGGAGATGTCGTTGTAAATGAGCTGTTTGATGACCAAAACGTTGCGGCGGTGCTCGTACATGATGTCGTGACTCAAGAGGAAACTTCTGACGTCAGAGCCGGTACGTTCAACGATGAGGCAGCCGTATTTGCCCAAGATATGGTGCAAGTCCTGGTCAGCCCAGACGTCAGGCTCACCCATGGACTCGATCAAGTCTCCGCCGGCCAAAAGCATGATTTTGACGCCACGGCGCTCGCCGGAGTTGGTCTGGATACCGCCACGCTTGACGTTCAACTCCTCGTTGAAGTGGTCCAACACAAGCGCCGTGCGGGTGTATTTGGGCTGTAACAGCTCCCAGGAGTCCACCATTAGCCACGACGACGTTCTTTCACAGGCCAACTCGCACATGCGCACACGGTGGTGGGCAGGAGCCAAGCCCTGCTTCTTGTAATTGTCCGATACAGGCGAGTAGTAGCCGCCTACAACCTCGAAGCGGGTCTGTTCGGAGATAGCGTCAAGCGCCATCTCAAACATTCGGAGGTGCAAGTATGTGATGGGCGAAAAAGAGCCACACGCAACCACAACCAACGGGTACTTGGAGTCGTCCAAAAGCGTGGTGGCCAAGCGGTGGGTCGGGAACTGGTAGTGAGCCAAGTCCTTGGCCTGTCTCTGGATGCCGTGAGGAACCTCCTCCAAGTCAGCAATCTGCGTCAGCTTGACCTTGATCGTCGGAGGAAGAATCGTCTTGCCCACGACCGCGTTTTCCTCGTCGCTCAGCGAGTTGATGAGATCGGTGTGGATGCGGGGAATCTTGGAGTGGTAGGTGCCCAGCGCCAGCTTGTCGCCCCGGCCGGAGTTAGTGGACGGATGCGGCGTTGGGGCGTCGACGTTCTCGCCCAAGTCCGCCAACACAAGAGGCTCGATCGGCATGTTGGGCGGGATCTTCGACGGATGCGCCGGCGGCTCAATGTCTCTGTTTTGTGACGGAGGCGTGAAGTTGGGGTCGTTTGTTGGATCCATGGGGCTGGGCTTGGCGACTCGTGCGGGGAAATTCGAAAACGCTGGATCAGCAGAACGGTGCCCGAGGCGAATATATATGTGTTGGACGTGGAGGGGCCGAAATCAAGGCGGGGACCGGGCGTTGTGGCAATGTCCGAGCTGGGTCCGAAGGCACAGTTTTTTAGTACTGTGGTTTGCGCATATCTCGGCATTTAGCGTCACGTGCGCGTAGATCCTTTGGTTGAGTCAGCGCCGCTGTTGCTGTGCACAATGCGGAGTGCGGCGGCCTCAGCCGTTTGGCTGCTTTGAGCAGGGAGGGGGCAAAAAATATCGTCACAGACAGGATTCGAACCTGCGCAGGCAATGCCCAACACCTGGACTGCTGATAGCAGGGTGTCGCCTTAACCACTCGGCCACTGTAACGTCACACAAAAAATTGTGGCGGATTAGATGTCTTGTCCGTGTTAGTTTTAATGTGTCTCTTTTTAGTTGGGTTACCTAAGAACTATAAATTTCTTCATTGTTCTGTTTACGCATATGAGTGGAGAATCCCCTTCATTACATCCCCTGGGCTCAGACCGTCTGATAGCTAATAAACATCCGTTTGGAATGTCTTGTCAAAAACTGGATGAATCGGACTATTCTAATGAGACATGCTGCAAACACCCAAGCGACTAACGAATCTGGGCTCCTGACGGTTCTCGATTGCCTTGCAAGAAATTTGGACAAAAGGCTGGAGGCCATTCCTAGACTCTTTATGAGATCACATGAAGGAATACATTCGCCAGAAGACCTAGTAGCATCAATACTGAGGCCGGAGTACGTCTTATTTCTCGTCAATAGCCACAAGCTATTGAGTCGGTGATGACTTGCCGCATTCGCTGATGCAATGGGTTGCCAAAGATGTATCAAGGACGCCACGGACTGGCCAAGAACGCCTTGAAGGTGCTTGACGGCTCGAGAAGGACGTTTTAAATGCAAGCTGTGGGTGAGCAACAGAATGACCATTGGACCTATTTCGAATATGAAAGGTCACGGAATTATTATAATATATAGTTTTGTGTTACTTTCCCATCAGATAGAGGATAGGAACCCCTCAAAGTGTATTAATACACATCCGAATCGCCAACTGATTCGCGAGGTCGAGTCTTCAATACATCACAAACTGAGTAAAAAGCATTACGGTAGAATTCACCGAAAGCCTCCAATAACGGAGTATCCTTTGATACAAAACCCATTAGTGTCTTTACAATCTTATAGGTCTTTTGCTAGAATTTGTTACAGCGGTGACACACATGCAGTAAACCGAGAATTAGATTGAGTAGACAACTTCTTATTTAACAACACAAAATTTCCTGGGAAACTTGTACCGGTTGGTTGTGCGCTTAAATTCACTCAAGAAGGGAGGAAAGTCTTTAGGGATCAAGAATCCGAATAGAAAGAGTATCTTCGAAACTTCAGATTTTTAATAGTACAGTAAAACAGATATTTTTAATATAATTGGAGTGCTCTATAGTGAGGGGAGACTTCAATACACAATATGTAAGCGGTAGACCCTTGCGAAGGAAGCGGTTCAGAGTGGAGGAGCGGCGACAAACGGAATAGACGTTCACATACATTTGCCTTCTCGTGATCAAAATCTTGGGTATTTTTGAAACGGATCCTGCCACACAAGAGCAGTTACTGAGTGATAGTAAGGCAGACGCTTTCCTCGGTTTCCCGAACTTCACTTCTGAATGACATACCAGCCGATCAACGCACCAAGTGTGCACGCTATTCGATTTTTGATGACTCATTAATTTAATTTATCGCAGAGAAAGATTCTTACCGTCTTTGTGTGCCCACTGGTATCACTGGCAGAACACGACACGAATTGGTCCATGATGCTGCTCCAAGTGTTTATCGCGGAGCCCTCAAAATCTGCAATTTCTTAGCCACAATTTAATTATTGAAAAAAAATGTTTAATACATGTGGCGCCTATGTTCGCAGTTGTGCTTTCTGTCAGGTGCTGAAATCTACAACACTTGCACCTGCCGGGTTTTTTTATCGCTTGACGTCCCGTTCGAAAGTTGGCAAGATATTACCATGGACTTCCTTTCCTGATTCCGCACCAGTCACGCTGTACATGATCGAACTCTTGTCGTAATCGATCGTCTCTCAAAAACGGCTCATTTTATCCCCACCCATAAGACATTGGAGTCTATGCGGTAAAACTAGGCTTTTGCCGTATCCCCGACCGGCCACTGTCGTGACGTTCTTTAAGGTGGGAGATGATGTGCCTTTCGAAGAGAACGACTCGAGAATACAGTAAGAAACAAACAAAAACCTGTGTTTCTGGGCTGTTCAGATTGAAATTGTCGTGAATCCAATTTTTTGACAAATGAATAACTCGGTAAGTATTTTAGCATTGCCTTCGAAGCAGTGGTTTGGTGTTTTGACGGATTCCAGGCAATCCACAAATAAACGAAACCACCAGGTTCTTGGTCAAATGATACTCTCGTACTGAAGTCTTCCGGCGAGCATCTGCCGTTTATATCCCTTGGTGACAAGATCTAGAAGACTTGACCTTTTAAAAAAGTTATGCGGATCTGACGGCCTTTTATACATTTTCAGGGTTCAGGGGTCAATGTCTCATTGCGGAAGCTTGACCCCGGAGGTCTCATGACTTTAACTATATTGGGATATTTGCAGATCCCCGCTAAGTCTTATTAGCGGGCTGCGGCGGTATTGGCTCCGTCGAGAAACAGGGCTCCATTCACCCTCGGGGGTTCTTGAAATTTGGCTTCAAATCGGCAGACTGGTCCGTCATGTTGGGTGCAGACACAGGACACCCAACCGTTGCTGCCAAGTCGAGCTTAAACAAGGAAATGGGATTTTATCGCGTTAACTGCTTGAGGTTTATGGAAATTGTACCGACCGATGGTCTAGAAGTTCGGGACAATGAGCCACTTACTGTACCAATTGCTCGTGCATCGATGGCTACAAATCCACTGAGCGTCAAAAGATATCAACTATATGAGCGATAAGAAAATCTGCTCTTTTCTGGCTTCCAAAAGGCTATTGCTGGCTAGTCTGGCTAGGCTGGCACTCATTGTGAAATTTGGTGTAGGCGCTGCCACACGCCCCTAGGCGCAAATCCGACAATCTCCTCTAATTATCCAGGTACTTGATATCTGCGATGTGAAGCCGATAACCTGAACACAAACTAGCGGAATCTCGAACATTTCGAGCTAGAAACAATCCCGACGAGCTTGTAGGAAGTTGTTCCCATCGATTCTGCGCCTGAAACGTTTCGGTGTTGTTTTCCCCGATTGTCTAATTTGCAACCATTGTCTGCCTGACCAATTTCAAACTTTCTTCGAACAATGCTCGGGGTTTTCTCGAAGCTTCTTCTGGACGAGTCCTTCTCAGGAAATTATCGTATTTCCTAGACCCCATTGGCAAGATGAGCGTAAATCCACCGTTGGAAGGTGTGAAAAGTCTTTTTGCAGCCACTGCGGGAAATACAGACTCCCTCTTTCAAGACGGCAAACTGGTAAAAAGGCGGACAATTTTTATACACAAATTGGTGAAGAGCGGACAAATCTTATGAAAATTTACAAAGTCGATCGCTGGCTATTTCTTTCCACTCTCTCAAAAAATCCACACTCATTGTTTCACATCAAACGGGAAGGACCAATTTTTATTTACGCGATTATGAGCCCCTTCTCTTGGCGCACGAGTCCACATTACCTCAATGGTCTGACGAGAAGACCGTGCCCACCTACCGAGCAACTGCCAACAATGAAAAGAGGACCTTTTGTGAAACAGCTTCAGGTCTTATCCACAAGATTGACTGAAAATTACGTGAAGGCTAAGGAAAGTGGCGGAGGAAGGCAGGTTGTGTGCAGTCACTCGATATAAAAGGTAGACGGTTTGTCTTTTTGTCTTTTTCAACGCTGAACGGACGGGAAATGCCTTACTACGTGGTGCTCCAGGGCCATGAGAAGGGCATTTTTTACACTTGGGAGCACTGTCGCGAGAGCGTCACCGGTTACCGCCAAGCCCAATACCGTAAGTGGGGCTCTTTCGATGATGCCCTCACGTACTGGAAGGAGAATAAGCGAGTAAGTTCCTCCATGCCAAGTGGCAGGTGTCATTGCGGGAAAAACAAGGGGTCAGTCAGATACGTGTACGCTGATGGATCATGCTTAAGTAACGGCCGTTCTAGTGATGTGAGAGGCGGGATCGGAGTTTGGCACGGCCAGTATAGTCACCGAAACAAGGCGTTTCCCCTTTCTTGTTTTGACCCTGAGGACGTGCGTCCCACCAATCAAAGAGCAGAGCTTCATGCCATCGACCAAGCGTTGCTTGATATTTTAGATCATGGTCGGGCTCATCAGAGATGGGTCATTCGCACCGACTCCATGTACGGGATAAATTGTGTGACCGAATGGTCTGCCAAATGGGAAAGCAACGGGTGGCTCAATGCAAAGATGCATCCGGTTGTTAACAGAGCGCTTATTCAGAATTGTGTCGAGAAGCTCGAGGATCTAGCAGACCTGGACATCCATGTTGAGTTTGAGCACGTTCCTGGCCACCTGGGCCACCACGGGAACGAAAAGGCCGACGAGCTTGCCAGGATGGGTGCGACAAAATGCGAACCTTATCGGATCTGAAGAGAAGAATCTCTTCAGACTCATCAGAGAGCTCGGCGCCTACCGTCCATGTTCCACCATTCGATACAAACGCTCAATTTCCAACTGGGTGCGGAACAGGCACCCTGGCTTTATAGAAGCCGAGAAAGCAGACATTTTTGCGTGGCCCAGCGCAAGCTCTATCTCAGGATTCTTCGTATTTCTGTGGCCTTAGTTCCAAGTTGATGGTTAGTCCGCCATTGCACGGTGTGGTCTTTTTGCAGCCAGTGCGGGAAATACAGACTTCTCCTTTTCAAAGACGACAAACTGGTGAAGAGGCGGGAAAATCTAGTGAATACTCACAGAATCAATTTCTGCATATCTCGATCAATATTTTGAGGATTTGCCCATTGTTTCATATCGAATGGAGGTTCCAATTTTGTCTACTTCAGGCGTTATGAGCCACTACTCCAGGTGCAGGAGTTCAATCTCTCACAACGGTCTGACAAGAAGATCTCTCGCCCACCTGTCGAGCATCTGCCACCAAAATAAGATCCTCGTGGAGCAGCTTTGAACGCCCCTAGATGATTATTGATTACGTGAAGGCTTAGGAATGTGGCGGAAGCAGGCGTACTGTGTGCAGGCACTATGTATAAAAGGCAGACGGATTTTCAATGACGACTGAGCTTGACGGGAAATGCCTTACTACGTAGTGCTCAGCGGAAGAGAGAGAGGCATCTTCTACGATTTGAAGGACTGTCGCGACAGCGTCAACGGGTACTCCAGAGCCAGATACCGCAGGTGGGAAAGCTTAGCTGACGCCTTATTGGACTGGAAGAGTAATCAACCACCCAATTGGTCAAAGCTAAAGGAAAACTGTTATTGCTGGAATAGCAAAAAAGCTGCCAGATACGTGTACGTAGATGGATCGTGCTTACGTAACGGCCATTACGATGAAGTCAGAGCCGGGTTTGGAGTTTGGTATGGCAAGAATTGTCGCCGGAACAAGGCTCGTCCCGTTTCTGATTACGACCCGGAACATGTGCGTCCTACCAATCAAAGAGCAGAGCTTCATGCCATCGACCAAGCGTTGCTTGATATTTTAGATCATGGTCGGGCTCATCAGAGATGGGTCATTCGCACCGACTCCACATACGGGATCAATTGTGTGACTGAATGGTGTGCCAAGTGGAAAAGCAACGGGTGGCTCAATGCGAAGAAGCTTCCGGTTATCAACAGAGCGCTTATTCAGGATTGTGTCGAGAAATTCGAGGATCTAGCAGACCTGGACATTCATGTTGAGTTTCAGCATGTTCCTGGCCACCTGGGCCACCACGGGAACGAAATGGCCGACGAGCTTGCCAGGGAAGGTGCTTTGAAGTCCAAAGCTTATTGATTTGAGAACAAGAGGCGCTTCAATTTCAGAGACCTAGCTATGTGACTGGCAAAAGACCCAACATGAGGATTTTCGGATTATAAACGATTGAATCTTTTAATAGACTACATAACCACACATAGAGTGGCCCACGGCTACAGCTGCATATGACGAGTATACGAAGTTTCATAATATCTATAACCGACCAGAATTAAAGGACAAGCGCCAGGCTCGCCAGCGTCTTTTACCGTTAGACTTCCTCGAACGAGCAAGTCACATCCTTTTTCACACAGCCCACACACTTGCCCAGGCGAGCAGGAGCAACACACTTGACTTTCCTCTTGCGGCAGGCACCACACGAGCTCTTGCGCACGGTGCACTTGCCGTCAGCGTAGCTAGCGGCTGGAGACTCTGCCACACGCTTCTTGGTAACCTTGAGCGGAGTGGCGAGCCTCTTTGGAGACTGGACCTCGGACACAACCCCGCGCTTGCTGTCCTCCTTGGTGAAGCCCTTGGAGAAGCAGCAGCCAAGGCCCTTGCCTGCGCACGACAGACAGGGCTTGTACTTAACTAGCTTGAAGTTGGAGAGCACGAGGATGACGGAGGCATTGACGGCGACGGCGTCGCCGGCGAGAAGCTGCTGTTTTTGGGCGTCCGAGAGCGAAGCGTACTCCTCGATGGTGTGAGCGTCGTCGCTGTCGGTGGAGAAGCTGCGGCTCAACATGAGAACCTCGGCGTTGCACTTGACCTTACGGGAGCGGCAGTTGTCACACGAAGGGCCAAGGCGTTGGCGGCGTTTTTTCTGGGCAGCGTCGTTGTCGACGATGGCAACCGAGTAGTTGATGGAGGAGGCGCTTTCGAGGCGGGGGCTGTAGTTGGCCATCCGAGGCGAGGACACCGCCAGTGCCAGCTCCAGAGCCAGAGACAGCAGCGTGAGCGAGGGCGGAGTAGCGGCAGCAGCGGCGGGTCTGTGGAGGTAGTTCAACAGATTCAAGTTGTTTTCGGTGAGGCGTACGTAGCTCGAGATGGGAGGCAAGGTGACCTTTTCTAGGTTGGCCACGGGCCATTTGGCGTAGTGGGGGCTGCAGTGGGACACGGCCTTGTCGCCATTTAGCATGATGGAGTAGGAGAGCAAGTCTGACATTTTGGCTGTGTGGTTTGGGGTGTACCAGAATGGAAAATGGTCAGAAGCTGAGTTTATAAAAGTGGCAGACGCTCAAGTGGGAGGTGGAAAATGGGCAGAAATGGACCTTGGAAAAGCAGGCACCAAAGAGTGGGAGGGTTTTCGAGTCGAAGGATGGGCAGGTTGACGGTCAGGCGGTATCAAACAGTAAGCTTTTCCACGAATAAGTTTCAGAATAGAGCGTGTGCAAAAGTGGTCCAGGGCAAAACCGGGCGAGGCAAAATTCTTATATACGGAGTTCCTGAAGAGTCGTTTGCAGCATGTCCGAAGTGGGAAAGGCGTCTGGGGTATCCGGATAAGACGGGTGCGCAGGGCAGGCGTGCCGGTGCAGCAGGCAGAAAAAGTGAGCGTGATTCCGGCGCCGAGAGGCGGTGGCCAGGCGCGGGCGGCGCCAGCACAGGGCCCCCCGAGCCACCGTTTGGCGCCACCGCGGGCCCGCACATCGCACTCGGCAGACCTCGGAGGCCCTCCGGGTAAGAGGGGTGTCGTGTGCTCATTGCAAAACTCCGAGGCGCGGTTTTTCTCGGGTGCAACCGGGACCCGTTTTTCGTGCGGCGTCGCCGGCGAAAGTCGGAGGCCCTGGCGCAAGCCTTCCATGGAAAAACCAGCACCGCTGAAGCCTTCTGGGCTACTAGCTGGCAGTCAAGTGGTGCCAAACACGCCTCTAAGCCCCACACAGTCGCGTCGTGGCAGCTGTATCTCCGGCTGGAACCAGACCAAAAGTGGAGACAGACGGTGGACGGAGGGGTTCGGTGGGGCTTTCTGCAGGAGATTCCCTCCATCCGAACGGGTCGGATAAACTTCGACGGCGGCCTCGCACATGCAGTGCAGTGACTCAAGATTCGGGGCGAGCTCGGACTTGAGTCAGCGGGCCAGCGAGTCACCCCGGGCCAGCCCAGCCAGTTGCTATTGGTGTTGGGTGGTGGCGGCGGCCACGGTGGCAGTCACGTGAACGTGCTTGGCCGAGTAACCCCTTTCCCCGGTCCTGGGGAATATAAATACCGGTCCGTTTCCCTCGTCGTCTGGCAAAACCCTCGCCTGGCCCAGTGGCGGGGAGCTCTTCTCCGCACTACAAAAGTCCGAGTCTAGGGCCACGCCACAGGCGCGCGCCGCATGCTCGTGCACAGACACATGCCTCGGTGCCGTGCGAGCTCCAGAACTCCGGCGGCGAATGTCTGGCTGTGCTTCTTGGCTGCGAGGGCAACAGCAAGAAACCGGCTGCGAGGGCACCGCTGAACCGGCAGCTTCCGGCCCGTGCGTGCCGGAGGTTCACTTCCGGAGTTTGCTGCGGTTCTTTGCTGCGAATGAAATCGGCAGTCTCTGGGGTCCTAAATATAGCGACTGTAGTGCTGGGCCATGTTTCAGTCTGGCGGCTGAGGTGAGACCAGTAGGACAGACATGTACAAAGGAGCTGTATCGGGAGCCATATGGGGAGGCGTAGAGGAGAGAAGCCATGAGACTGAAGGTGAAGCTTGCCTATTTTTCGGAAGCTCCTACGTCAATGTGTCAGATTAAGAGGGCCATGGGCCATGGGTCACGTGACCAACATCACGTGACAATCACAATACACCTCTACGGCCCCTTCCCACAATCAATATTAAGTACCAAACAGCATTCAAGTAGTCTTAGCCCGAACTATAGTCATTTCCCCAAGCGCATCACCATTGATTGTGGGGCTGTTCCCCATGCGATGCGATTCGATGTCATTACCGCATCGGGCCAGAACGTAAATACCCTAAGACATACCTCAGGCCAACTCGCTAAAAAAAAGGCACCTTTAATTGACTATCGAACCTTTGTGGCCTCTTCAACTCCCAGATCCCTCTTTCCCAAACCACCCTTGAGCGCTGCCGGATTCTGTCCCGCCTCAGCAGAGCATCTCCTCCCACCGAGCATACTCTGAAACAGACATTCCAAGAAACCAAACCACGCTATATTTTTGGGACTTTTGACTTTGCAGTTGCACTAGAGACGTGACCCAAACCTCTGTTTGCACAATCTTCACCCAAGCATCTGCTCCACGATCGCCGTCCAAAGCTCCACCTGCGCTGTTTCAGAATGGAAGAGCTGTGCTCGGTGCTCAGCACACCTATCAAGAAAATCCGAAACCTCACCATCCACAGCCCCCAGCCGCCGTCGCCGGTCTCTCCCGTGCGGTATCCGTCGATGAGCGGGTTGTGCGGGGGCAGCTTTGGCGCTGGCGCCGATGCTCCCACAGACCTCGCTGCTGTTTCAAATGCTGCACCTGCGGAGCCCAGCATATCTGGAAACATGCTCACCATGGGCTACTCCCAGACGCTCAGCAACGCTGTTCTTCGAGAGCTCGACATGCGAGCCACCCAGATCTCCTCGCGTGCGGCCCGTGTGGCGCTCTCGCCCAGCTCAATGGCCGCCGCCTCCAAGAAACGCTACTCTGGCATCCACCGCCCGCTCTTTCTGCAGATGGACAGCATTTCGTCCCACTACGCCGCCACACGGTCGACCGCAGAGGATATGGAGCTTGACGACGACACAGGAAAGGCCCTCATGTCCAGCGCCACCAAGAAACGCCGCACCTTGAACGGGCCCGAGGAGATCTTTGCAGCCATGCAAGACGACCCGTCGCCCACCCGCCGCAAGGCCCGAAACGGCCCTGCTTTCTGTTCGGAGGGCCCCAAACACAAGGACGAGCGCAAATCTGCACTTCCCTCCAGCGCTTTTGCCGGCGCCCTACAGCCTCTCAGTCTCAACTCCACCCTCGCTGCTCCGTCCCACGCCAAGGCTGCCACAACTCCAGTTGCACGCTCCACAATGACGCTGCCCACACATCTGCCCACGCATCTGCCGGCGGCCCACCCGCCGAACTGGAAATCTCCCACGCGGTTCTCGTCGCAGTCTCTGAAAGACGGCGCTTCTCTCAACTCGTCGCCCATCCGCTCCCCTCGCATCTCTCCGTCCAAAGGCTCCATGAACCTCAACAAGCTTTTGCTGGATGACACTTTTGCCAAGCCCGACGGCCCTGTACGGATCCGCCAGACCCTGTTGCAGATGGTGGGAGTGCGTCCTCCTGAATTGGGAACCACTCCGGCGTTGCATCCATCAGATCACAGCGGGATTCCTCGCAGCCCATCCAGCAGAAGCATTCTGTCGAGCTCCCACGCTAAATCCTCAATCCCTACGTTACAAAAGAAACCATCCATTCCCACATTGCAGAAAAAGCCATCCGTTCCAGCATTACAGAAAAAGCCATCGATTCCAACGCTACACAAGAAACCTTCCATCCCTACATTACAAAAGAAACCGTCTATCCCGACCCTTCAGAAGAAACCTTCAATTCCAACGCTCCAAAAAAAACCGTCCATTCCTAGTCTTCAGAAGAAACCGTCTATTCCGACTCTCCAGAAACAGCCCCCGATGCCTGCTCTCCAGAAGGCGCCCTTGTCCAACAATCCCACCGTTGGCTACCGCCTGGACACCGCTCTGAGAAGCTTCAAGGTTCCGACGTCCCGGATAGCGTCTGTCGAGCCAAGATCGCTCGATCCGAAAAGCTCCCGTGCCTCTTTCATGGCTCCCTCGAAAGAACCGCACAAGCCTGGCGTGACTGTGCCGCAGCCGTTTTCTCTCTACAACAAGCCCACCATTTCGTCCAGCCAGAAGACATTCGGGTCCAGTGCTTCGATCAGCTCGAACTTGAGCCAAACTTCGATGAGCCTGCAGGCCAGCCAGCGCAGCATGAACCGGTTCCAGAAGTTCAAGAGCAAGTTCTCGTGAGTAACAGTACGCGTGGAATGGCTGCAAATGGGTCAGTGAGTACACCGCCAAACCACAGGCAATGACTTTCGGCACCCACGGTCAGCACAAGGCTTATCCGCCAAACTTCGCCGCTTATACCCTAAATAATAATAATGAATAATAGACACTTGTGTGGTGGGCGTCCGGGGCCAGCGGATGGTAACCGCTATGTACTGTGCGTGCACCCGTGCATCCTGCCGCTATTAGCAATTCTCGGAGCCCAGACACGGTGAAAACCGAACAATGCCAGTCGAACAAACAGACAGTAAGGTGATCTTGACTCACCCAAGCAACCCCAAGACCAAGGTGGAGATCTTGAAGTTTGGAGCCACGGTGATTTCCTGGAAAGCAGGCGGCCAGGAGAAGTTGTGGCTCTCGGAAGGCGCCAAGTTGGACGGAAGCAAGGCGGTCAGAGGCGGCATTCCCCTTGTTTTCCCTGTTTTTGGCAAGGCCAAGGACGCCAAGCACCCCACGGGTCCATTGCCGCAGCACGGGTTTGCCAGAAACTCCGAGTGGGAGTTTTTGGGCCAGGTTTCTCAGAACCCAGTCACGGTGCAGTTTGGCTTGAGCCCAGAGAACGTCAACCCAGACTTGTACAAGCTCTGGGGCGAGGGAAAGTACGACTTCGCGTTGGTGCTCACCGTCACCTTGTCGGAGGACAACCTCACCACCGAAATTGAGGTGGAGAACTTGGGCAAGGACACCTTTGAGTTCAACTGGCTCTTCCACACCTACTACAAGGTGGATGACGTCACCGACACCTTGGCCACCAACTTGATGGACTCCGAGTGCTATGATCAGTTGTTGGCCACCACCTATCAGGAGAAGGCGCCCATGCTCAGCTTCCAGGAGGAGTTTGACCGTATCTACAAGAATGTCGACAGCCACAAGCAGATCCAGCTTGTGGACAAGGGCAACGTGTTGGTGACGATGCTGCGCCGCAACTTGCCTGACGCGGTTGTTTGGAACCCGTGGATCGAGAAATCGGGCGGAATGGCCGACTTCCAGCCCAAGGACGGATACTTGCACATGCTCTGTGTGGAGCCTGGTCACGTGGCCGACTACGTGCCTCTCAAGAAGGGAGAGAAGTGGGTTGCTGCGCAGTCCATGACCTTGTTCGGGGAGATCAAGGTGCAAACCGACATCTACTCTGCCTGAGGGCCAGGGCCCGACGGAGCAGAAGTGGTGGGGGTGCCCGTCACGTGATCTAGTCCATAGTCTGTGCGGTGTTGCGCTTTGTGGCTAGTTGGGTCACGTGACAGAAGGCCGCGTGACGCATCCGCCGATTTTGCAGCCCCTATCTCCTGGGTCAGGGCGGTTCTAGCCACAAGCGACGAGTTTATTTTATTGAACGTCAAAGCTACTTTACATGGCACCCGAGCTGGCTGCTGCTCGAGTTTAAAGCGGCCCCGGCGGCAGAAAGCGGAGTTTTCTGGATCGGCGCTAGCTCCGTGCGGGCCGAGAGCTTAGGCCCGAGCCGGCAGTGGCGAAAACGGCAAAACGGCGTCTTTTGAAGCCCCTGCAATTGGAGAGCAAGCGTAGCGTCCCGTAGAAAGCGCCGGAAAGCAGCAGCGCTGGAATTTTGGCCTTTTTGCCGTGGCTTAAGCGTGGGCACATGCTGAGCTTTCTTTTCCGGAACGAGCCTTTTTTCGCTCCGTGCACACAAAAGCTCCGCCAGAACCTAAAGGCATCTCCACACAACACCACCCAGCACCAGGCCCTCCAGCACTTTCCCAAGCCCACGAGCCTCCGCCCAACGCCATCCGCCCCGCCGCCGCGCCCCGTCTCCACACCCCCCGATCATGTCGTTAGTGCTCCGGTCAAAGCCGGTGCAGAAGGCGTACCAGACGTTCCACTACCACTTTCTTAGTGAGCAGCAACCAGGCAACACCCTAGCCGATCTTGACTTTGACACCGACCTCCGCAGCTCGCTAGACAAGTTCCGCAGCCACCGCTGGACCCCGACCGAGGTGTTGCACTACCTGTTTTTGGCGACGATCATCTTCTTTGTGTTCATCATCTTTCCGGCGTCGTTTATGGTCAAGATCCCCATTCTTGCCGCCTTCATCACCTGCTTTTTGGTTCCCTTGACCTCCCAGTTCTTTGTGCATGCGTTGCCCATCTTCACGTGGTTGGCGCTTTTCTTCTCCGCCTCCAAGATCCCCCACGAGTGGAAACCGGCCATTTCCGTCAAGTTCCTTCCTGCCATGGAGACCATTCTCTACGGCGACAACTTGTCCAACGTGTTGGCGGAAACAAACAACTCGTTCTTGGACGTGTTGGCTGTGGCTCCTTACGGCTTCATCCACTTTGCCTCTCCGTTCATCGTGGCGCTTCTCATCTTTCTCTTTGCGCCGCCTTCCTCCTTGCATTCCTTTGGCTTTGCTTTTGGCTACATGAACTTGACCGGCGTTCTCATCCAATTGCTCTTCCCCTCCGCTCCGCCATGGTACAAGAATCTCCATGGCTTGGAGCCTGCTAACTACTCCATGAACGGTTCGCCCGGTGGCTTGGGCAGAATCGACGAGTTGTTTGGCGTGGACATGTTCACCAGCACCTTTGAGAACTCGCCCTTGGTGTTTGGCGCCTTTCCATCGCTTCACTCGGGCTGTGCCGTCATGGACGTCTTGTTCTTGTGCTGGCTCTTCCCAAGATTCATCCCTGTATGGTGGTCTTACGCTGCCCTCTTGTGGTGGAGCACCATGTACTTAACCCACCATTATTTCATTGACTTGATCTTTGGTGCTGCGTTATCGTTCCTGTTTTTCACCTACGTCAAGTACACCAGCTTGCCTGTTATTGACCCTGCCAAGTTCTGTCGCTGGTCATACCCCGAGGTCTTCCTCATAGACGTGCACGGCGCCGACCCGCTCAACTCGTTCATCCCCCTTCCCAGCGATTTGGAGGCCAATGACGACACCGACTACTTTGGCAGCCGTTTAGCCGAGGAGATCGAGATGGGCCCTGTTCTGCGGCCCCGCGAGGCCTCACGTAGATCGTCCGTCAGAGGCTCGGTGGTGAACGTGAGCGAAACCGAGCCAGCGGCAACACAAGAGCTTCTGGAGGGAGAAACCGACCACAGCACTTCCGACTCGGTCTTTGACATGTACAGGCTAGATGAGGAAACACACATGAGCGTCTCCACGTCGAACACATCATTAAACGAGCTCGAGGGCTCGAGTGGGGCGCCTAGCAAGGGCGCAGCCGCCAAGCCCAAGGCCGTCGCATCAAGATAAGAGAAAGCATAGCGAGGAACAGCACGAGATACGAAGAAAGTGAAGCAGCGTCGTCTTCACAACATATCATCATCATCATCATCATCATCATCATCACCCCTGGCAGCTCGACAGGTCGAACGAGCTAGACCATAATAAATCGACCACTTATGCAGCCACTCATCGATATTCATGTAGGCATTATATATACAGCTTTATTTACTTCAGTCGGACACTCTGGAGAAGACTCTCTCGAAACTGGTGCCCACGTTTAACTTCTTGTTCATGTCGTTCTTGATGATGCTGGATCTCAAGATTCTAGGATCTCGGCGCAACGTTCTCAATAGCTCTTGCTGCACCGCGGCGGAACAGTCAAAAGCCATGGTGAAGTAGTAGCCCTGGAAATGTCTTTCTTGGTCTTTGGAGATGATCTTGGGGAGAGGTCTGGGGCCCAAGCCGGTGATTTGTCTGATGACGGCTCTGTTGTCTAGAAGCAACGTTCCGACGGTCTTGGCGATTTTCACTGCCTCCTTGTTTACCACCACGGGATCCTGGATCCGTGCTATGGCGAAGAGTTCGTAGAACATGGCTCGGAGGTTTAACAGTTTTGTAAGTTGCAGTGAAGTATGAGAAAATTTCGGGCGTGCGAGGCTCATACGATGTTTCGCAAACAGGCCGAGTGCTGGTGACTACGGGAGGGGTGGTTCCAGAGCCTTTTGACAGATGGGCGGTGAAAGGGCCAAGGGTGTTATTCTGGGAGCTTCCGGGAGTTTGTGGATCTTGAGTTTTAGGTATGGCCACGTTTACGCTTTTGGTGGGGTGTGGGCTGTGGCTGCAAAATAAGGTGCGGTTATTACCTAGTACAATGGTGGAATGGCAGGTACTAGAAAGAGCCCAAAAAATAAAAGTGAGGCGAAGGAAATAATATAAAGCTCGGCTATTGAATCCTTGTCTTTTTCCAATTGGATACGCCAGAATCTAGAAAAAAAATCGACGATTTCAAGGGTGTTACAGCTAGTGCCTGAGCTTCACAGACAGTACAACGTATACACAAGTACATGGCAGCTTTCCTGCCCAAAATTCCAAAATTAATCCATAAAACACCGAAGTACCAAACACCTGAACTCACGCAAAGTATTGCAAATGCCCCTAATCATCTTTTCAAAATCAAATCACCACTTTTCCGAAATCGCTGTCCACACTGGGGCCGTGGCTGCGAATCACCGTGTACTACATGCGCGTCGCGTGTGGAACCCCTCCACCACTCGTCTTTTCCACCCAAATATGTCCAGCACAAGGCCAGAATTGAAGTTCTCAGACACGGTGGACGAGCGGCTGTTCTACCGCCGGTTTGCGGCGCTTCCAGAAAAAGAAAACGCCTCGATTGTCCGCATAGTCGACCACAAGGACTACTTCTCCGCGCTAGGCGAGGACGCTGATTTGATAGCAGACGCCATCTACAAAACGTCTCTGGTGATCAAAACGTCCAACTCCGTGCGGTACGTGACCTTCTCGCCGCAGGTGTTCTCGTCGGTGTTGCGCTTTTGCTTGGTTGCAAACGCCTACAAGGTGGAGATCTACAACAAGCAGTTTGCGGTTGTGCTCACGGCCACCCCTGGAAACTTGGAGGGCTTGGCTCAGGAGTACGGCGTTGACTTGGAGTCGATGTTGAGCGACGGCCTGGTGCCGATGCTTGCCTCGGTCAAGTTTGCCAGCTCCGCTTCCGGGAAGAAGGTCGGCGTGTGCATGGTGGACTTGTCTAACAAGGCTATCCTGCTTGCGGAGTTTGACGACAACGACTTGTTTTCGAATCTCGAGCTGTTGTTCTTGCAGGTCAACGTCAAGGAAGTCTTGCTTCCCTCGTCCTATAACCCAGAGGACCAGACTGCTCCAGACGTGATCAAGCTCTACCAGGTGTTGAACAAGATAGGCGGCTTGGTCATTGGCTCCGTCAAACCTTCCCACTACTCCACAAAGGACATCATCGAGGACTTGTCGAAAATCGTCAGCTCCGAGAACGTCGATGCAGACGTCAACAACAGCATCGAGCTCTTATTGGCTGCAAAGGGTATAAGCTCCTCAGACGACGCCCTCTCCCTTTCGTGTTGCACCTCCATCATCCATTACCTTGACTTGTTGGCAGATGACTCCACATCCTACACTATTGGCAAATACCTGATTGCCGAGTTCATGAAGATTGACGCCTCTACCATGAGAGCCCTCAACATATTCCCTGCTCTGCTGGCAAACGCCATGTCGGGCGTGAAGTCTGCCGCCGTGACCTCCATCTACGATCTTTTGAACAAATGCAAAACCGCAGCCGGTTCTCGCTTGCTCTCTCAGTGGCTCAAGCAGCCCCTCACTGATCTTGACCAGATCGAAGCAAGGCAATCTCTCGTTGGCCATTTTGTCGCTGACACAAACTTTCGTGTTTTCGTCTCCGAGGAATGGCTTTCCCAGGTTCCTGATATAAAGAGATTGATGAAAAAAATCGCCTCCGGTATTAAGAAACCTTCTGCCTCGGAAAACAAGAAGCTCGAGGAAGTCGTCCGTCTCTACCAACTTGTGAAAGCTCTCCCCAACTTGATCAGCATGCTCGAGATGTCGATTGAAGACTGTCCGACCGAGTCGGTCAAGAAATTACTCAACTCGGAGTGGCTTTCTCCAATCTCCGAAAACTTCAAGTTGCTCCTCAAATACCAGGAATTGGTCGAAACAACAATCGACTTGTCTCCTTTAGAGTCACTTTCTGCCCACGCGCTTCTCCACACCGACTTCAACATCAAGCCAGAGTTTGACGAGTCTCTCATAACCATTAATGGTAACTTGCAATCGACCTCAGCAAAGATTAAACGCATCCACGAGGAGGTGGCTGATGACCTCAACATTGACATCGAGAAAAAGCTCAAGTTGGAGAAGCATCAAATCCATGGCTGGTGTTTCCGTGTGACCAGAATCGACTCTTCAATCTTGAGAAATACCGGAGATCGCTATATTGAATTGCAGACCGTCAAGTCTGGTGTCTTCTTCACCACGAAGAAGTTGAGAGCGCTTTCTCAAGACTACACCGACTACTCCAACGAGTACAACAGTAAGCAGAAAGAGTTGATCAAAGAGATCTTGACTATTTCAGTGACCTATCAGAATGTCTTCTTGCGTTTGTCCTTGGCTCTCAGCAGTATGGACGTGATCTCCTCGTTCGCAAACGTCGCCATTTTTGCCCCGGTTCCATTCACAAAGCCAAAATTACACAAGTTGTCAGACTCCTCAACCTCAGAGGACTACCTCAAAAGGAGAATCAAGTTGGAGAGTGCTCGTCACCCGATCTTGGAGGTGCAAGACGAGGTCAGCTTCGTCCCAAATGATGTGTCAATGGCCAACACCGACGGGAGTCCCTTCGTCATCATCACCGGCCCCAATATGGGAGGTAAGTCTACATACATCAGGCAAATTGGTGTGATTGCATTAATGAATCAGGTCGGCTCGTACATACCTGCGTCGGAAGACAATTTCACGCCCGAATTGCCGGTGTTCGATGCGATTTTGTCCAGAGTCGGTGCTGGTGATTCTCAACTCAAGGGCTTGTCTACATTTATGATTGAGATGTTGGAGACTTCGTCGATCTTAGCCACAGCCACGCACAATTCTTTGATCATCATTGATGAGCTTGGTAGAGGAACAAGCACTTATGACGGATTTGGTTTGGCATGGTCAATCAGTGAACATCTCATTACGCAAAAGCGGTGCTTCACGCTATTTGCCACTCATTTCCACGAGTTGACGAAGTTGTCAGAGAAGCATGAAGGAAAGGTTCAGAATTTACATGTCGTGGCACACATTGAGAAGAACGAGGACGAAAATGACAAAGACGACGACATCACTTTGATGTTCAAGGTGGAGCCTGGAGTTTCAGACAAGTCATTTGGTATTCACGTTGCTGAGCTTGTCAAGTTTCCAACCAAGATCATCAACATGGCCAAGAGAAAAGCCTCGGAGTTGCAAAACATCGATAGCGGGTTTGATACCGATCCCTACGTCAGTGGCAAGAGAACCAAGTGCAGCGACTCCGAGATTGGCGAGGGTTTGGGCAAGTTGAAGAAGATCCTCGTGGAGTGGCGCAGCCAGTGTGTGGACGATAAGCAGATGTGCAAATTGCTGTCTGACGAGGCGTTGCAGAAATTGAGAGATGTGATGGACAGCCAGGCGCCTGACGTCAAAGAGGACAAGTTTATGCAAGAGATTCTTGCGATGCTTTAGCTTTTATGGATAATGTATTAGGATTATTGAATAGCCACGGCGTGGTGGGTACACTATCTCTCGATGCAGTAGGTTTAAATTCTTCGGGTCGACCTTTGTAGTTTCCACTGGCCTGTATTCATCGTCATAACAAGCTCTTGCAGTGGCACTTTACTGGTCCTTCTTTGTCTTGGAGCGGAACGCCTCTAAGCCAACCGGGTCCTTGAGTGCAACCACAGGCAAGGGCCCTATCCATTCAAAAGCATAGAACTTATGAGTTCCGGTGAGCCAGCACCGCAAGTACTCCTCGTACACGATGTATAAGTAGACGCCAGTGCCAGTGAGCAAGTGCCACCAGCCGTGTCCCTCGAGCACAAAGCCGTAGGGCATGCCCCAGCTGCGTCTCGTGGCTCTGACCAAGTCACAGAAGTGGATGTCCATGTTCCACACAACCCAGCCCAAGAGGAACAACAGCACGCCCCAGGCCATGGTTTTGTTCAAGCGGGAGGCCGATTGCTTGTCGTGTACATGCTTCTGGGTCAAGTAGTACGAGCGGATGATGATGGCAAAGTTCAACAAAGCGTACGCCACCTGGTGGAGCGTGGGGTCCTTGACATATAAGTAAACGGCGGTAAGGAAGTTTGCAGCGGTGAAGATCGACAAGCCGACCAACACCGAGCCCCTAGTGTCCTTGAATTCGGAGAACACGCTCCAGAATGGAATGCACGTGGCGTAAATCATGGGCAATTCGTCCAATAGCTGGTACTCGTAGCGGAGGGTCATGTGGAAGAGCCACGAACCCACGCCCACCAAGAGGAAACCTGCGGCGGCAAGAATGAAACGAGTCTCAAGCTTGTGGCGCCACGCGTGCACAATGGCAAACCCTGCCAAAAAGATGAAGCCGGCGTTGGTGGTGGTGTTGAGCGCTTCAGCAATGTATGTGGAAACCACGTAGTTCTCCTCGCACCAGTCTATGGTGGAGGTGGGCACTCCCCAAAATCCGTTGGCCTGCTCGGGCGGGTACTCGACTGCAAACGGCAACATTGTCTGCCGGAATCTATATTGTGACGACGGAGGCGGTGGGAGTGCTGTTCAAATATGGATTGCACTCTGGTAATGATCAGTGGATGCAAGGGTCGTTGTGATCTGGGCCGCACGGGCCGGGGCTAGACTGCAGGAGGCGGGGAGTGTCTGCCGGAGTGCGTCAAGTGTGAGAATGGAACCCTTTTTGCGTCAAGAGGGATTGGCTGGATGAGTGGAGTGGGCGGCCCACTGGAGACTGGAAGTCGTGGAAATCTCAAGAAAAGGGACATTGGCCAAGACAGGCACACACGGGTGCGAATTGGCTTCGGCTGGCCCAATTTTTGGTTACGTTATCCCAAGAAGCCTCGGTGCTCGCCTGCTCAGAGGCACACGGGCGCTTCTTCCCCACAGCTGCAACATACTCGGCTGCACAGATTGTTGATTTCAGGCAGTGTCCCATTCGAGCCAGCACTCGTCGTAATAAGGGCGTGTCGTGTAGGCATCCATTTTCGTCATCATGCTCTCGTCGGTGCTGGAGGTTGCGTATTGCTGGCCGGTGTGGATGATGCCGGGGGCAGCTTTCTCGTTGACCTCGCACCAGTCTTGACAGAGCGACGACGTGTAGCGCCAGTACAAGTTTGCAAGCGCCAACTTCATCTCGATCACCGCAATGTTCATGCCGAGACACATGCGGACACCCTTGCCAAACGGCATCATGTAACGCTGCATCTCCTTGAGGCGCGCTTCGTGCTCTGCTGAGGTCTCCTCCCTATTTTGCAACCACCGCTCGGGGATCCATTCGTCCGCCTGGGGGAAGATCGACGCCACACGGTGCATCAGATAAGGCTGGCACGAGATCTCGGTGCCGGCCGGGACCTTCACGTCTCCCTTCGCCACGGTCACCGTGTACTCGGAGCTGGTCACCCGGGGCTCTCCGCCAGGAATCGACGAGTGCACACGGGAGTTCTCTTGCATGAGGGCCTCGAGGAACGGGAGCTTATCGACCTTCTCAAAGTCGTCGATGCTATTTTCAAGAGCGCCCGGCTCGCCAAACGCATCTCGCACCTCCTTCCGGAGCCGCTCTTGTCGGTGACGGTTCAGTGGCCGCGAGAGCTCGTAGCACATGTACGTCAACTGGATGGCGGTGGTCTCGTGCCCAGCAAAGATGTTGTCGGTGAGAAACGAGTATGCGTACTCGCCACGAAGCCCGTGCTTTTTCAACGCCTCGAGCGTCGAAAGGTTCTGGTCACGCCGCTTCTCGGGCACGTTCGCCTCTGCGTTCTTGTACAAGCCGAGCTGCCACTGTTCGATCTGGGCAGAGGCTGCACGCACAGTTGGGCCGGCGGCCCAGTCCCAGAATCGGGGCATCAACGTGGTCCAAAACACCATGCCTGCCTGCATTCGGTGGGGCACCAAGATGGCTCTCTTCTCGGGGTCTCGCAAGAGGTGGGACCCGTTCTCGACGCCTAGCTCAAACGCAGAAACCACGTCCATCGCCAAAGACCCAAAAAGCGAGTACACGTCGATGCCCAAGCCGGACTTCTTGGCCTTGGCCCGGAACCAGTCCCCGGAACCGAGCTTGTGGCCCTTGCCGTACTCGTTGAGCTCCAGCCGGGCGTTGATGTAGTCCGGGGCCTGCGCCGAGACCGACGTCTTGTAGACCAGCTGCACTAACTCGCCAACCTTGTCGGAAATGTTGCCTCTGGTGGTGTTCTTGGGGTTGAACACCGCAGTTTTCAGGTACAAGCTCTGCACCATGCGCTTGTACTTGATGTGGCGGTCGTTCTCCAACAGCGCAAACATGTTGTCCTTGAAGCCGTGGTTTCGGAAGTTTTCGTAGAATCTCGCCTTGGGCATGTTCTTGACGTAGATGTCGTTGATGTATTTGGGCGAGCCGTTGCAGCTTATCGCCGTGGGCGAGAGAATCACCACTTCTCCGTGCTTCTCATGCAAGTCGTGAACCGTTTTCACCCACTGGAACTTCCGCTGGGCGTTCAAAGACGGGATGTGCGAGATCCGGTGCAAATAGGGGCCCGGGATGCTTCGAAGCGGAGAAAGAAGGAATGGGTAAAGCACCAACTTGTAGATCGCTAGCGCAGCACAGACTAGGGCTAGACTGGCCGCCCTGTGGGCAGCGTAGACGTCGTACAAGCCTACAAATACTTCCGCAAGCATGGCAAGCAACTTTGCTCAGTATATAGATAAGCGAGAAAGGCGTTTGGGCAGATCGGGAAGAAAGCGTGCTGACTTTATAGTCGGAGTTGGGATCGCCTTGATAGGCCCGCACGCACGCGCTTGGCGAAATTCCGCGCGGAACGGAATACGCGGAATCAGTCCGGGGCTGCCCACGCGGAATCCACAACCGCTTTTGCTGGCGTCGTGGCGGCAAGTACCAGAATAGGCTGCGATAAGGACACCATGCGGCCCCGTTGCTTTAGGCTCTTGTTTGCTGGTGGTGAGGGGCGCAGCGTCGTGGTGACTCGTGAGTCGTCGTGAGTCATGTGCGTAATCTCCAGATCGAAGATGATTCAATCCTGCACACAGGCCCAACGGCACCCGCTTAGCTGCAAAAGAATCAACCACAGAAACAATCAGGCGGTTTTGGCGTTCGCCTTCAAGAATTGAGCAAACTTCGACGACTCGTGGATCCCACACTCCGTCTTGGCCTGGCCCTTCCACCGGCCAGCACGCTCGTCCTCGCCATCAGCCACAGGCACCGTGGAGTGCCAGTCGCCAACGGACTTATAGCCCAAATCAAGCAACTCATTGTAGGGCACGTTGTTCTCGTCCACGTAGGCCTTGACACGGGCGAAGTCCCAGTCCCAGAGCGGGTTGATCTTGATGACTCCCGAGCTCTCCTCGATCTCGATCACGGGAAGAGCGGCACGTGCTCCACCCTGGGACTTACGGCGGCCCGTAAGCACCACTTGCACGCCCAACTCCTTGTACGCTCTCTGGGAGGGCTCCACCTTGACGAGGTAGTCGTAGTAGGTGTCGTTGGACTCCCAGAGCATGTCGCCGTAGCGCTTGGCGAACTCCTGCTCGGTGGTCACGTCTTCTGGCTTGTACACGTGCAATTTCGGATTGTACTTTTCTCTGATGCGGTCCACCAAGTCATACGTTTGCGGGAAATGATGCAACGTGTCCACAAATATGAGGTCGACCGGCGTTGTTTTTGAAATCATGTCTAGAATCACCAAGCCGGTGAGCCCGAAGGCTGTCGTCTGGTAAAGGCCCGGGAAGGTCACCGCCGCCCACTGCAAGAGCTCTGGGGCAGAGAGTTTGGTGAGGGTCTTGTTGAGATGGTCGACGTGTTCGTTCGTGAGAGAAATCATTGGTGGGTGACAGGAAGACTTTGCTTTCTGATAAGGTGGGTTTCTGACAAATGTGCGTCACGTGACATGGCGTAGGAAGTCAAATCAGTGAGCGGTAATTTGGGAGCAGGCATTGGAGATGCACGGGTGAGATCTCTAGGGAAGTATGGGTTTGAAGATTCAGCTCGAGTGATCCGATGTGAAGAGTATGGGACGGAATATCTGAAAATCACTTAGCGTTGAGAATTTGCAGTAACTTAAATTAAGCGGTGTTCTTGCGAATTCAGCTTTATCTGTCGCCTCCCAAATCAACCGGAAAACGACGTCTCACGCTCCGCCATGAGGTACTTGGACCCGTTCTCCCACTGGAGTGGAGATCACAAAAACACCCAACAGGGAGAGTTTTAGCTCATTGCGCCTGCAGCAGAGAGCTTGACCACCTCGCAAAGAAGAAAACGAGCCTTGGAATTTGCCATAGTGGCAAAAGTTTTAAAAGCCCCGAAGGTCCAGTTCAACTGGGTGACCAAGAAGTTTGATTTCCCGGCCGTGCTCTCACCACAGGACATCAGGGAATTGAAAGCGACGTACGCAAACAACGCTTTCAGCGGGGAGCTCATCAAGAATCAGGGCCTCAAGCGTCTCGTTGCAAAGCACGTGAAATACTTCGCTTACAAGCACGAGGGTGAGATCATGGCTGCCACTCTTGGCACTCACACCGGCAACATGGTCCCATTCTGTGTTTCGACGTCCGACCTTGCTCCTCGTGACTCGTTTGAATTTATTGCCGGCCATTGCGCCCATTTCGCAGCCATTCCCGAATTCACAATTGAGCAGATAAAGCACTACCCAATGAGCACCGTGATATACGGAAAAATAAGTCTTGACGAGGGCAAGATGCCCAAACGAGACTTCCAACAGGACAAAACCAAGTTCATTTCCTGTTTTCTGCTTGGCGTCCCCATAAAACACTGCACAGCGTGCTATTCGTTGACACACCTGAGGGACAAATGCCCGAGACGCAACTGCACAGCCTGTGGAACAAGCGACCACTGGACCAACAGGTGTTCTGTCGGCAAACAACAACAAGACCAAAAAGATCAAAGATGCACCGAGAGCGTCCGGCCGAGTCGCCCACGTGAAGCAGTTCAAACAAGCATGGCGTTGGAAACATCAGCTTAAAGACAATAGAGAAACGGCAACAAACGAGACAAAATGCTTCTCAGGACTGGTGAGCATGCAAAGGACACCAAGATGGGTCAAACTATTGATGTGATCATCCAAGTCTTTGTCAAACACAACGAGGGGGTTCCGAGGCTGCCAGATTGAACAAATACCTCCTACAAGACGTGGGCTACCATACGAAAAATTCAGCGGGTGTCAATAGACGCCGAATGGCCCCAGCCTACTCATTGGGACCTCTGTTTTGAGGAACTTGTCCCCAAGAAACACTTGCTGATAAAGAAAACTGGTCATGATGAGACCGGTTAGGACGTCCAGAGTGACCAGCGGCTGTTTATGGCGACAATGCCTGGACAGAATACCGGGCTATCGCGATTTTGCGAAGGGCAAAATCGATTTCCTGGTGTTTCCTAAACATGTCGAAGTCATTTACTGTCAGAGTCGGTTCTACGTATTCGCCCTGGAGGTGAAATAGATCGAGATAGCGGTGTGTGGATGTCGCGCACGGCTCGGCAGCGAAGGGCAGGTCGGCACGATTTAGCAGCCGGGAAATGTCGCAAGAGCGTGGCTAAGAAGAAAGGCAAGGGAAAATAAGCCAGAGGCAGCAGAGGTGTTGCTGATGTATGGCTGCATTCTTTCAAGAAGCAAAAGAGGGGATGCATGTCTAGGCACCGACCGCCAAGGCGCAGGGCAAGTGAAGCCGGAGACGAGGCGGCGATGACGGGGCCATGCGTGAATCGGCCAATGATGAGTACGGTCTATAGCTGAGACCATGCGCTGGATCTGGATATGCCGAATCGAGGAGCAACGAAAGGGCAGGAAGGCAGGAGGAGAATTGGAGAAGTTATGAGATGTGAGACAGAGGTGAGAGAAGAAAAACTGAAAGGAGGCGATTTCTAAATGCTGCAACGGGGGAGTGGAAAAAAAGAGCAGGGTCCGAAGGGCGGGGCGTTGAACGGAAAGGATGAATAGGTTGGGGAAAAGAGCCTTGTCTATAATCCTGAGAGTCATGGCCCAGCAAGTACGGGCGCTCTCCGGACTTGTTGGCGGATAAACAAGGTACCCTGCAGCGCACTTCAGGGGGCTGCACCGATACAGAAAAATAGCCTTCTTTACATGATATACGGTGGTCGGTTGTTTGAGAGTCGGTTGTTTGAGTGCCGGTCGGTTGTTTGAGAGTCGGTTGTTCGAATTTCGGTCGGTGATTTGAGTGCCGGTCGGTCTTTTGATTTCCGGTTTGATTCCGTGGGTCGGGAGGTCAGTTGAGGTTCCGTGGCTGGCGGGCTGTTCGGAGTTCGGCCTGGGTTGTGCCGGGCCAGGAGCAGGGGTTCAGGGGGGCACATGAGCACATGGGCCGCAAAGTGGGGCTTGAGACACCCAGGTGGTGATGGCGGCAAAATGGGCCAGTCCGCGTGAGTTTCTGGGCCTAATTCTGTGCGAGGCTTTTTTGGCCCTGCGAGTTCTTGGCCCTGCGAGTTTTTGGCCCTGCGAGCTCTGGGGCCATACGAGAATTCTGGGCAGGGATGGGCTAGGGCGAGCAGTGCGGCGGGCCCGGAAATCGGATGAAGCCAAGAATATAAGAGATTGAAGTGGTATAAAGGGTTTGAAGAAATGGTTCGGAGGAAATGAAGGAATGGTTAGGAGGGAGTTGAAAAAATGGTTATGAAGGAAGCGAAGCGAGGGAAAAAGAAAAGACAGACAAAAAAAGTGGGCCAAGAAAAGAATGGACAACTCCGGGGACACAGCGACTAACCAAGCGTGGTGGAGTTAGGCCGGAGCGCGAGGGAGAGTGCCGAGCCGCGGGCCAGGCAGTTGGCCCAGGCAGTTGGCCCAGGCAGTAGGGCCGGTTCTTGGCCCCATGAGTCTCTCTGGCCAGACAGGGCCAGAGCAGACAGGCCTAGGGCAGACTTTACAGGCTTGAGTCGGACGGACGGTGCTGTGGGCCCCAAATTGTTTCAAAGGCCAGGATATTTCTCCTTTTCTCTTTTTTCCTCTTCTCTTTATCCTTTTCCCTTTTTTCCTTTCCCTTTTTCCTTTCTCTGTCCTCCCTTTCCACTTTGTAAGACCACTTGTCGCACCGTCTGGCCCGGCATGGCTCGCTCACTAACAGTGCGTGCCACCGCGCCAGGCCCCAAACCTCGTAATCGGCTGCAAAAGCGGCCAAACAGAATTGCGCCGCCTCCGCCAGTGGCTGAGGCCGCCAAAGTAAACAACGACGCTGGCTCTGGCGGGAACCCGATCGGCCCACCGCGGCCGGACCGATCGCACAAAACGACGTGCTGTTCGGGCCGAAGTCAGATCTCGTAAACGAGCCCGCGCCCAACCGCCCAACGCCCCACTCTTCCCACAGACAGGCGTGGGGCCGAGGGCCACTCTGGGGGCCGGTGCCAGCACCAGAATTGACACATTATGTACGCGCTAAATTGCCCGTGTTGCATCCGGCCACAAAGGCTGCGCGCGGGCTCGTAAAGTGCAGATTTTGCGACGACAGACAAACCTGAAATTGGAACTGGGGCCAACAATAAAAGCCCTCTCTTCCCCGGACGCCACGCCAGCGGCCTGTGTTTTTGCTTCGATTCTTCTTTTCGTTTTTGGCCTGGCTCCGGATTTCTTGCTGCCGCCGCCGTTCCGCCTGTTTTCCCCTTTACCTTAGGGCCACCTTTCAGGGCCACGCTGCCTCCGCTTCCGGCGCCCTCACCTTCTGCTTCCCACGTTCGCCCCGCCTGGGCCGCTGATTCCTCCATCCTGCCTCACATAGCCATGGGCTTGAAATGCCCGCAATCGCCCTCCACCGGAATGCTACAGACGGATTTCGAGAAATCGCTCGAAAAGCACACCTTCACCGAGGCCGAGGCCAAGGTTCTAGAATCGTACAAGGACTACCTCTACCAGGTGGAGAAGTCCTTGGACAAGCAGCTTCCGGCGAAGGAGGCCGCACGAAAACCCAAATAGGTGCAACGACTGTTGACTGTTGTCACTCGATTGACCCAAATCACTCGATGAACCCAAAACACTCAAAACACTCAAAAGACCCAAAACACCGAAAAGACCCAAAACACCCAAAACACCCAGAACAACCAAAGACTGCCGCCTTATATTCGGCTCTCTGACCATGACATTGTGGCCCGGCACTCGGCCCTGGGCAATGCACCCTGGACGCCAGAAGTGACGTGGCCTGAACAGCCGTGCTGGACTACGAGCGGTGGGCTGTGACCATGCCATGGACCCTGGCCGCCGCCAAGGCTTTGGACCCTGGCCGCCGCCAAGGCTTTGCCAATTGGCGCCCCAACTGCGCCAAGCATCTGTTGGTGTTCTTGTACGCTGCGCTCCAGAGACTGCTCCCAGCGCTACTCCGACGCAGTTGATCCGCCGTTTAGACTTTAGGCGGTTCCGCTGCATCGGACAATCGCCTTCACTACGGAGCCACACGGCCACACGGCCACACGGCCTCACACAAACACCGCCCTGGCGCTGGCCGCAGCTCCAATGTCATCCTGGCGGCTGTTGAGGCAAAGCAGGGTCTTTCCAGGCGCGGGCTCTTTTGGCGCCAGAACAACGCCTATTTTGGCGCGGTACTTACCCGCGCGCCTGGCTCTGGCTCACGATGGGTCCCACAGAGCATGTTATTGCATAAGTATACATCAGCATTGAGGCGGCCTCGGCGCCAACGGTAGCGCGGGGCATCCACAGGCTTCATCATTCGTATGGCCGGTTTTCGCTCATGCTTCAATTCAGCTTGGGGCTGCTGACCTGTGCCCGCAATCGGCTGCTGACCTGTGCAATGGGCTTTTTTGTCTTCCATGCAGCCTGAGACTCTGGAGCGTTTGTGGCCGCTGGCACCAACTTGGCTCCAGGGTTGTGGCCTCCGCACAATGCTACGTGCTCCACGATCCCCTCACCCCACCGCTTGGCACCGCATCCACCTTCTTGCTTATCTGGAAATAAGCAGCTGTGGCTTCCACTGATGGATGGGCGAAATTCGAGTTGTTGAATGGAGATGGCGGTGGCTCGTGCGACGAAACCACCCGCCGGCCATTTACCCTGTCGCGCCGCGGGGCTTGATGCCAAGGATCCTGGGGGCCGGGCGTCTGCCTCGCCTCCTAAAGCTCGTCGGAGGCTGCGAGCGTCTAATTCTCTGGAATGTGGCTGAATTTTCTGCATTTGCTGGTCTTCCGAGATCCGACCGATCTCTTGTTTCGCTGCTGCGTGCTGATTCCGTCTCACACTATTTGTGTCTGCCCCACAATCAGTTTCCAGGCTCTCCCACACGGCTGCCAAACATGCGCTGTCTTGCGCGGCCACAGCGTGTGGCGTCCGTCGCGGCATTAGCCTTCCATGTGCAGCCACCGCCCGCTCTACGAGCTCTGGCGCCGGTCCAGGATCTCGCGCTGGGGCCACGACTTTCCGCTGCGCTCGCTGTTTTCTTGGCTCTGCTCTGGTTATCTCTAGCCTGCACCTGTGGCTCTGGTCTTGGCTTGTTACAAAGCAGTCGACAGGGATTCGGCTCGCTTGCTTCCATGGCCTCGACAATTGCGTTGTTGGCCCTGCCGCTGGTCTGCCGCTAGTCTGCCACCGACCTGAGGTGGTGACATCAGGTGCACCGCTTTACTTAGCCAGACATGGCTGCGAGCGTCGGGCTGCGCAAGCGGCTGCACCAGCTGATGCAGAGAACTGCCTGGCACTTGCTTCTGGCGCTGCGTGGGTGCCAGGACCGCATTTAGAACCCGGCCCAAAATAGGTACACATTGGATTCAGATAGAGAGATCGAGATTGAGTTTGCGGTGGACAAAGAATTTGGAGTTGGAGAGAGATCAAATATATCAAGAAATAGATGGTAATGAAGATTGTGATGGAGATCAACGGTACTCGAGATTGTGGTGGAAATCAAGGATGGATGGGCATGAAGGTTTTCGCTGGGCTCGCCTTGCATTGCATTTTCTGAAACCGCTTGTCGCGGTTCCAGGGCCACGCTCGGGCCAAGTCAGTACAGGCCCTGTGGCCCTGGCAAGCGGGCCCGAAAGAAGACTCATGAGGCCCGGACTGTTGGTGTCGTGAATGGCGATTGTGAGTTGCAGCCATGGCAGGGTCTGCACCAGGCAGGAAATGGTGTGGGTGAGTAGGCGCTGGGTGGGTGAGTAGGCGCTGGGCAGTCTGGGTGGCCCCGTTGCACCATGTCCCGAGAGTGATTCAGTGGCCCTGGCGAGTCCGCGGCCCAGGCTCAAACTGGCGAGGATCTGCTGCGAACATTTGGGCCCGGGGCCAGAGTCTGCGGTGCGGCCCAGCGCCAGTGCGGCCCCATTTTCAAGCACCGTAGGGCCAGTGCGGGCCCAAATCTCAAACACTGTAGGCCCAGTGCGGGCCCACTTTAAATCCCTCTAGGGCCAGTGCGGCCCAGCGCCCTTCGCGCCACCGAAACCTGGGGCAGAAACAGTCCAACCAAAAGCCAATGACGTTTGACAGCGGCAATGTCGCCGACTCGCTCAACGGCCCAATGTCGAGCTTGAACATCGAGGTGCCCAGCTACAATGACAACTTCGCCGCCATGTCGTTTGCGGAGTTGGCAGCCGCAAAGTCCCGCGTCGAGTATACCCTCGACCATCTCTTCTCGCTTCTCCAGGACAAGTACCACTTCGACATGAGTCTGCCGTTGGTGGTGGACGGGTTTCCACGGAGCGACGTCGACGTGGTCACCGTCAGGTTGTTGCGGGCCAAGATCCACCGCAGCCGCAACGATTTGGCCACGGTGTTGCAGCTTCTAGACGCCCAGTTGGCTCTGCAGTTTGCAGCTGCCGCCCACTCGCCTGGCGAGTCTGTTTCAGCTACAGCTCGATCTGCAACAGCTTCCAATGCACAAACAGCCTCCGAGTCCTCTCCGGCGCCTGCGGCTCTTCCCTTTGCGGCGGTCAGGCTGGTGGCCCCACACAGCCCGGCGCACAACGCTGGCCTTGTCACTGGCGACACAATCGTCTCTGTGGACGGCTTGATCCACAGCGGCAACCACAACAACCTCACGGCCATTGCCCAAAGACTACAGCAGCGAAAACACCAGCAGGTCGAGTTTGCGGTGTTGCGCAACGGCTCCTCGGTCTCCTTGCTGCTTACACCGACCGACACCTGGGGTGGCCGGGGGCTCTTGGGGTGCCACATTGTGCCGATATAGCTCTTGTCTCCATAGGCGATGGCTTTCAAACCGCCTGTTGGCTCTGCATTTGTGTATTTGTTCTATTCGTCGCTTCTGTGGCTATCCACCGTGCAACGTCGACGTGAAGGTGAAGACGTCGCCGGGCTGCACCACATAGTCCTCCATGTCCTCAAGCTCCCAGTCGGTGTCGTTGATGAGCACCAAGATCCCCGGACGCACCGTGCCCTCTTCAATGAACACCGGGATGTCCTTGGGGTCGGCGATGACCGACCTCGTCACCTCTGCAATAAGCTCACGCATCGTCACGTCGCCAGCGTCGCCGTCAAGCGTGACCTTGTGGATGCGCTGGCCGTTCGACACCACGTCGAGCCCTCCGAGAAACTCCACCTTGACTGGAATCATAGCTGTGGTTGGTGGCAGTGGAGTTGGCGGTTGCAGCGGCTCTATGCAAGACGTGAGGGTAATTTGCACCCAGAGTCCGGAGATGGGCAGTTCAGTGGCGCTGCGGCGGAAACCGGCAAAGAGAGCAAAGATGACGAGAGGGCGGTATCGAGAAGAGCAGTGCTTTGATTTTTGCTGATTTTGCCGCTTCTCGTTGGAATCTGGCAGTGTGCTGGTGTCTGTCGCAGGTCCAGTGTGAAGACTGAAGGAGACAATTGTGAGCAGAATCACTGGAACCAGGCACTGCGTTGACTCTTGACTGAGAAGGTTTTCATAAGAATTTCGCAAAGCGGAATTAATTGGGCAAACGAGAGGGGTCGGGAGGGGTCCCTGTTTGATGTGGACCCGCAGACCCGGACCTGGCTATGCGGCCGTCTCTCACCGCCCCGGCACCTAAGAGCCCACCAAGAGCCACAGGTGTTTGGAGGAGCAACCACAAGAGCAGGCAAAAAAGTTCAAAACAAAAGTTCTCGGATCGGGGCCTCAAAGCCTAGAATCAGGCTGCTCCTGGCTTGGGAACCCGCACCACCACACCCCACGAGACCCCAGCTCCGCCACCGCACCACAAAACCAAGAGCCATGGAAATCAAAAAAAAAAAAAGAAAGAACAGAGAAACGCTGGCCACGCAATTCCCTATTTGCCTCATAAAAAACCCCGAGTTTCCAAAACACCCACGGTTCTCTCTCCGCCACGAGTGTGACACACGCGGTGCAGGACCGCACACGTAGTCAACATTTTCAACACCGCTCAACTCCACGCTCCACGCTTTCCGCTTGACGCTCCAGCATGATCTTCCCGAAAATCGCCAGAGCAGTGGCCCTCGCGTCCCTCGCAGCGCTTGCTGTCGCCCTGGATGCAATTGACTGGAAAAAGAAACAGGTGCTCGTCGCCTACGACTCGGCGTTGGTGCCGGAGCCCGAGGCTCTAGACAAGCTCTTTCAGCTCAATGCCGACGCCTACCAGATCTCGTACGTGGACTACTCGTCCAGCAACCAGAAGTTGTTTTTGAACGACGAGCCGCTTTTCGACGACGTGGTGTTCATGCCTTCCTCCAAGAGAGTTGTCGCAGCGAAGGACGTGGTCGACAAGCACCTCTTGCTTGAACTGTTCAACGCCGGCACCAACATCCTTGCTGTCGGCTCTGCCAGCGACTCTCTTCCAGACGAGGTCCGTTCGTTTTTGGTGCAGGCCGGCATCCACCCGGCTCCAAAGGGCTACTCTCTCAACAGCCACTTTGAGCCCGAGTTGACTCTCGGTCCTCAGAACCTTCTCGCCAACAAGATCATGACTCTGGTCGAGGAGAAGCCCTACGACGGCACTGCCGCCTTGCTTTCTAACAGCGAGTTGCTCGTGCCTTTGGTGCGTGCCCCCAAGCTCTCGTTCACCAGCAGCCCCAGGGACAAGGCCTTGACTGCTGCCAAGACGTGGACCAACGGTGAGCAGGGCTTTTTGGCGGTGGCTCTCCAGGGCTTGAACAATGCGCGTGTGGCGTGGGTCGGCTCGGCTGACTTGGCCACCCACGAGCTCGTTTCCTGGGTCTTCCAAGAGAAGGGCGTATTGAAGTTGCAGTTCGTGGAGCACTATAAGAAGGACGAGCCTGGCCAGTCCAACCGCACCTTGTACAGAATCAAGGACGAGGTGTACTACACTGTTGGTCTTTCCGAGAAGAAGAACGGCGAGTGGACGCCATACGTGCCTGAGACCGACGACGACGTGGTGCAGTTTGCCTTCAAGATGTTGGACCCATACCAGAGATTGAACATGACGCTATTGGGTCCTTCGTCGAGCGCCGAGAACGGCGTGCTTGACACGAACGTGTTTTACGTGGAATTCACCGTCCCCGACCACCACGGTATGTTCACCTTTGAGCTTGACTACAAGAGAGCCGGCTTGAGTTATATCGAGGACAAGAGAGTGGTCACCGTCAGACACTTGGCCAACGACGAGTACAGAAGATCGTGGGAGATCACAAACTCCTGGATGTACATGACCAGCGCGTCGCTTGTTGTTGCCGCCTGGTTTGTCTTTGTGTTGTTGTTCTTGACTATCGACAAGCAGACTGGTACGGCGGTGTCCAAGAGCGCGGACAAGACCGCTGAGAAGACCTCCACCGACAAGAAAACCGAGAAGAAGGCAGAGAAGAAGACCAAGAAGGTCAGCGAGAAGGCTGCCGAGAAGTAAATCCCCGCGAAGTAGATATAGCCCGAAGGTATAGAGTATTTGCAGCCGGTGTAGCGCTGGCGGAGGACCGCGAAATGCAGTACCTTGAGAAAAGAGCATAGAGCCCAAGCAGTTTCCACAAGTGCTAACCACGCCGAATTGAGCAAAATGTCGACAGAACAGCAGGAGCAAAAGGTCAAGGAGCACCAGATACAGTATAACCAGTTCCAGGAGTCGTTGACGGAGTTGCAGAGCCAGCTCTCGTCGATAGTATCGCAGATCCAGGAACACAGCATAGTCGACAAGACCCTCACAGAGATTCCGCCCAGCGAACGAGAGGGCCGCAAGTGCTACAAGATGGTCGGAGGGGTGCTCGTCAACAAGACGGTGGACGAGGTGATCCGGATTCTCAACGACGAGAGCAAGGAGCTCACGAAGACGAAAGAGGCGGTGGAGAAGGAGTTTGTCAAGTGCAAGAAGGAGATGAACGAGTGGATGGCGAAGAACAAGGTGAAGATCGTGAGGCAGTAGTTTGGAAGAGGCTGGAGGAGGTTGGAAGAGGTTGGAGGAGGCTGGAAGAGGTTGAGCGTTCATTGGTACATAGAGAATAAATAAGCGGCTAGGGCCGGGGCGGTTGCCAGAGAGCGACAGAGACAGACTCGTTGAGGGACGAATAGGAGAGGGGACCGCTAGTTAACGGAAACCGACTGGGCATAGTCCAAGCGGGCCTGGGTCTCACGGCGCTCGGCACGGTTGATGGCCTCCCACTTGGGCTCGTCCTTGAACAAACGCAACGCCGTGACGTTCTTGAGAGCACTCAGCAACGTGAAGCGGTGGTAGATGCCCGCCGGCAAGATGAGAAGGTCGTTTTTCTGCAACTTGGCGCGGATCCACACGTCGTCCTTGTCCCTGACGTCGAAGTAGCCCTCGCCGTCCTCGATGTAGCGGATCTCTTCGTCTTCGTGGTAGTGCTCGGTGTAGAACTGGCGCATTTTGGCGTTGTAGGCGTCGACGTCGCCGCCAAACGAGCCGAGGTTGAGCTTCACCGTGTCTCTGTTTTTGTAGCTGCGGTCTGTGGCGAGCTGCTCCAAGTCCTCCTGGTTGTCGATGTACTTGTAGATGACGCCTAGCGAGGCCAACTTGTGCTCCGGCACTGGTCTGCCGGAGTCGTGCTCGTCGGTGAAGTTTTCGGGCGTGTCGAGGTTGTCGTGGTAGAAGAAGGCGACCATTGGGGTTTTCGGAACTATGTGGCGGAGGAACAAGGAGCAAGCGGAAATAAGGAGGAGTAGAAGGGAGGAAGTGGAGCCACCATCCGGGGAGTTGCAGACCTAATAAGCTGTGGCCACGTGATGCGCCACACTCCAGTGTGGTCTGCAAAACACAGAAGCACCCATTATCGAATCAAAGAGAGAAAACTCAAGATTTAATACCATCCCAATATTCTTCAATAAATTTGAAAATGTCAAAACGCAATGGCCTGGTTTCGACTCGGGCTGCCAACTGCGCGCATCTGCCAGGTGAGACTGCCACCACTCCATAGCCTAACTGGGCCTAAACAGCAGAAACAGAAGCCTCCAAAGTCTGGCAGAAACACCATGAACGGGCGGTACCAGCAGAATCTAGACCAGCAGCTCCAGCTGCAAGAAAAAAAGGGCCAGCACCGGCGAACGGTGGACCACGGAAACAACATGGGCAGGTGGTATTTGCAGCGGGCCATTGGCCAAACCACACAGCACGTCGGCAAGATCCGGCCCGAGTCGTCGTACTTGATCGACTTGCTTCCGTCGCTAGCGTACGCACGGGACTCGTGTCTGTCGAACGCTGCTGCTCTCGACATCCAGTCGAAGTTTGTGCATCTTTCGCTGAACAAGGCCCGGCACGCCATCAACACCGTGAAGTGGACGCCCGAGGGCCGCCGGTTGGTCGTCGCCTCTCACAGCGGCGAGTTCACCATCTGGAACGGCATGACCTTCAACTTCGAGACCATCATGCAAGCGCACGACTCGGCGGTGCTTGCTCTCAAGTACTCTCACGACGACGAGTGGCTTTTGTCGGGCGACCAGGACGGTGTCATCAAGTACTGGCAGCCGAACTTCAACAACGTCAACATCTTGCAGGGCCACACCGACGCCGTGCGGGACATTGCGTTTTCGCCCAACGACTCCAAGTTCCTCACCTGCTCTGACGACTCCTCCATCAAGATCTGGAACTTCAACAACGGCAAGGAGGAGCGCACCTTGGCGGGCCACCACTGGGACGTCAAGTGCGCCGACTGGCACCCGTCGCTCGGCCTCATTGTGTCCGGCTCCAAGGATAATCTCCTAAAGCTCTGGGACCCAAGGGCTCTGGCGGCCATAGCCACGCTACATGGCTTCAAGCACACCGTCACCAAGACCAAGTTCCAGAAAACAGGCACCAACAGGCTTTTGGCGTCGGTCTCGCGAGACAGATCGTGCCGCGTCTTTGATTTGCGCACAATGACAGACTTCAAGGTCATTCGAGACCACGAAACAGACCTTTCGTGCGTGGAGTGGCACCCGGTGCACTCGTCTCTCCTCACCACCGCCGCCTACGACGGCTCCATGTACCACTACGTGCTAGACCGCAGCTTGCCGCAGCAGAACAGCGAAGCCACGCAGGCCTCCGACGTCGAGGTGCTCCACAAAATCCCCTACGCCCACGAAAAGGCCATCCACGCCTTGGAGTACCATCCATTGGGCCATTTGCTATGTTCCGCAGGTAACGACAGATCAGCCCGGTTCTGGTCCAGAGCTCGTCCCAACGACCCAATGGCTTTCAAGGATCCTCTCTACACCGACGACAAGAACGGTGCTTGGTACTACGGTGTCAACAACAACGTCAATGCTGTGCTTGAGGACTCTTCGCTGACAACACTGGCGGCCCCACCAGGGTTCGGCAGTAGGGGTGTTGTGCCGGGTCTCGGCAACCACTCACAAATGCCCGATCGCAGAGTGAATATCATTCCCGGACTCTCCACCGACTACAGTTAAGTGACTACCAATCAGAAGCATGATGATGTCTATAATTATTATCGCGGACTCTCGACCGACTACACTTGAGTGACTACGAACAAGAATGCCTGCTGGTGTCTATGCTTATCATCCCGCACTCTCGACCGACTACACTTGAGTGACGCAAACAAGAATGCCTGATGATGTCTATAATTATCCTTACCGTGATTACCAAAATTCCTGCCCGGCCTCAAAAGCCTATATTCCCGCTGCAAGTGCATAAAACTCCCTCACCGCCGTGTGATACCTCGACCCATAATGTTTATAGTAGGCGGAAACAAACGAAAGCATCAAATGACCAGCCATGTCGCCGTGAAAGTCCTCAGGAACATCTGTAGAATGGCCGCCGTTGCGAATGGAGAGCCAGTAAACACCGGAATCTTCGCCAAACTCCTGCTGCAGAGGAGGCTCAAACACCTTGTAGTAGTGCTGAGAACGCTGCTTGAAGTCAGCAATCGAGTTGGCAATGTCTCGGCCCTGGTAGTCTGGGTTGAAGGCCTTGTTGGTGATGTTGTAGTTCAAAAGACGCTTGTCCGTGCAAGAGATATCGAGGACAAAGATGTTGGAGAAGTCGATTCCGGCGTTCTGGATGAGCTCCATCATAGCCAGGCGTCTTTTTCTTGTGGAGTTGGTAGCATCCAAGAACCCCACGTTGATGCGGTTCTCTCTGAAGTCGTCGAGCATGTTGTCCATGCACATGCGGGCGTACTGCTCTCTCTTTTCCGAGGCTGCGGCGTTGTTTGGGTTGAAGAAGTCAGCATTCAAGAACTCCTGGGAGTTGGCTCTCCGGATGTTCCCGGCGTTGTACACCAACGAACGGTAGCCTTCGGACTCGAAAAACGCCGCTAGCTGCTTGCACACGGTGCTCTTGCCGGAGCCCGGTAGTCCTACAAGCATGACAACGGTCTTGGACTTGATTTTGCGCTCGATGAGATCAGAAACCTCCGATAGCGTCGGGTACGTGTAGTCGGAGGTGGCTGCAACGTCTGTGGGGGTGCTGGAGAGCGTGGCAGAGGTGTCGAAACGGGAAAAAAGCGAGTCGAGCGTGCTGGACGACGCATTATAGCTCATATGGTGGCGCTGGGGATTTCGAGAGTTGGGCATTTCGGGCTCTGGGTATGTCTCGAGACAAGGTAGTAGCGTAGATGGGCCCTGCGAAATGGCTGTGAAATTTGTTGGGAGCACCGGCATGAAGTAGTCAGATAAGCCAGGGGAGGCAAAGCCAAAACAGAGGAGGCGGAGTAAAAAGCAACGATGCCAGTAAGCAATGTCCAAGTTGCAATGGCGCTGGAAACGGGAAACTCGGGCGCTTATATAAAAATTATGCTTCTGCTCATGCAATGCCGGGCAGGTGGAAGTGCGCTGGGACCACCGGAACAACTCAGATAATGCAGCTATGCACTAAGCGAGCGTCCTGCAGGAAACCGCCGGACAGGCGGTCGCCGGAGAGATAACAGGGGCGGCGGGGATTTCGAATTTTGGGGGTTTTGGGCTGGGGATTGTTTTTCCTGGGTCAGCCGCATACGGCACAACCTGGTATTTTTCCATATTTTTCCCTGCGTCCCAAGTGGAGCGCCGGTGTAAGCTCGGGGCCGGAGTTTCTTGCGTGCAATCCCTTAAGCGCATGATGACGAAAAGATGAGGGTTCTGCGCTTGCCTCCGGTGCTGCAATTGCCTCAAACGCCGCAGTTTCCAGACACCAACAGCTGCTAGAAACGCAGCGATTCCCACGGATTTTCCGGCCGCCACCTGCCCCTCTTTCGTCTCGAAACGCAACGTTTCAGCTTTTGTAAAATCCCATTGTAGTGTCACATTGTCTGCTGAGCTCGACGCCGCTTTGCAGATGTTCGCTGGAAGCTACCATTGCGTGGGTGTTTTAGCCACATCCGGTGATTTAGACACCGCGTCGAACCAGCCAATCCGTCGGAATTCCTTCACTGTCTCTTTAAACGCCTTAAAGCACTCGGGGTGGGTTTTCTGCTGCTTCCCACTGGGCCAAACGGCGGCTGCCCACCTCCGAAAACTTGCGTAGATTCTCAATCAAGTCCGGCTGATTTCTTCTCGGCTTGGGCCTCTCCTGGTATGCCATGGTCAACATTTGCGACGACACTTTCATCAATTGCAAGTACTGGCTCTTCATCAGGTCTGGAGCACTCTGGACATTCTTCTCTGCCGAGTTCTCCTTCTCGCTCACGTCCTTCTTCTTGGCCTCCTTTCCTTTCAATTTGCCAACTCTCTCGATAGTATACCGCCATTCGTACTCGCTCCGGCTACTGCTTGGGTACGCATGGCCGCTTGCTTTGGATGCCATTCCATCAATGTAGGTTCTGGCACGGACGTTGTACGCAAGCAACGGCGTGTCGCCGCTCACTAGTTCCTCGTTAAGCGCATCAAGCTGTGTTTGCGTAGCCTCCAAGTTTGCTTGGCGTTCCAGCGCCGATATGTCTTCACGGAAGGAGGTTTTGAAATTCGTGTTGAACCGTTGGAGTCGCTCGACGTTCGATGCGGTGGTGGGAATGGCGAACACTCGCAAGAATGACTCTTGCTTGTGCTCTCCCCTGTTGTTGCGGTGCTCTTCGACTTTGCGCTTCATCACCAAGCGAAATGGTTTTCCTTCGTATTTGGTGCCTTTGACATCTGCAAGCACGGTTTTCATCACGTTTTCCCACATGTCAAGCGACACTTTGAACTGCGACTCTGCAACCACTGACGCAAGATTATCATTTTCCAGAACTTCTTCGGCAGATGCAAAAGACTCGTTGCGAGAGTTGACCCTCGAGTTCGAGTAGAACACCTTATCAATTTCACTTAAGGGGAGGTACTCAAACCCAAAGAACGAGTTGATGTTGTGGTACGCAACGAAGATCCCGTCCATCTGCCCGATCCGTGCCTGCAAGCCGTATTTGAGGAGGCCACCGGTGCGGATCAAATCGAGGTACTCTCTTTCGAACGACTCCATGTTGCCCTTGCTCTTCCAGATTTGGTATGTGGTTTTTGCGGAGTCGCTGCTTTTGTCGTAACGGATAGCACATACAGCTCTTGTTTTCAAGTCAAACGTTCCGTTGCCAGGCAAACGAGAGTCGTAGCAGTCCAACTGAGACCGCATGAGGAAGCCGCCGTAGGACAGGTAGTTGTAAACATTTGGAGTTTCACCAGCTCCGTTGGTGGAGGCCTCGGCTTTGGAACCGTCAGCAGTTGTAGCTTCGGAAGTTGCCTCCTTGTTGGCCGACTTTGAGAGGATAAACTCGTCCATCCCTGCCTCGTCGGTGGTGAGCAAAGTCTCCAAGCAGTGGCCCATTGCCGAAAGCAAGATATCGACGTCTGTAGATTTGTCAGAAGTAATGGAGAAGATGGGATCCCCGGTGGTTTCGTTCACGCCCTTGGGCTCCACAAATACAGACAGCGGTAGGTTCTGTGCTGTTTGGGTGAAGCGAGGAAAGCCAAACCTGTAGCTTGAATCCGTTTCTGGGCTGTAATTATTGAGGAAAAGGTAGAATTGGTGCAACGTCAGTGTCATGGACGACGTGCTGGAGTAGAACAGAGAGCCCAGCTTGGACGCCTCGGCCATAAGCACTTTATCCTTCGAAGCACTCACGAAATGGCCGACTTTCGAAAAGTCAAAGTCCTCGTACGGCACTATGCTTTTGAGGTACGGCGTGAAGTTGTAGATGCGTGTGCGTGGGTCCTGGAGGAAATGGACTCCAGGCGAGAAAAGCACTCGATCGAGTTTGTGTGCCAATTTCGGCACGCTTTCGCCGTCGGGCTTCTTCACCTGTACGAGCGGCGCTTTTGCCAGCGCTGTTTTTTCAAAAACAACCTCGACTGTGTCGCTGGTTCTGGGCAGTAGCTTCTTGCTGGTATGTGGCTTCTTGCCTGCGCTTCTGCCAGAGCTCTTCTGGAAGCTTTTGCCAGAGCTCTTCTGGGATGTTTTGCTTGAGCTTTTCTGGTAGCTCTTGCCGGAAGCCTTGGTGTTTTTCCCTGGGCCCTTGCTTGCACTTTTGGTCCTGTCCTGGCTGGCGCTGCTGCCTGCGGTTTTCTTGGGCCCTTGCCTCGGCGTCTTGCCATACTTCGAGCTGACCCACCCCTCGGGCATCACGGACGCCACGAGTTTCTTGGGATACCTGTTTCCTTTTGTCCGAGGCGTGCTTTCGTCATCGTAGGTGGCGTACTCGGAGGTCTTCACCTTGAGCCTCGGTTCCTGTCGGAGCACATCGCTGACTTTCTCGGTGGAATAGAAACAAGCCTGTGATTTCTGGAGCCGCCAGCTCTGTAGGAGCACGCCTCGTAGACCGGAAACCCGCTGTAGAAACATTTTTGGGGTGTACTTCAGATTTCTATATTGGTGTTAGATCGCTACTCAGAGATGAGGTGCGACCCGCACATACCCTACACAGTATTTTGCAACCTACGGAACGACTTATTATGACATTTTGTGATTTCTTGTATTAATGCCGCACCGTTCTTATGCCTTACTTCGATTTGGTAATATCTCCACTCTGGTCTTGGCGTGGGATTATCCCGAGTCATTAGTCGTAGACCTTCTTGTCGAGCTCGCGGATCAAGTTGGCCACAGATTGCACCTCCACAAGCATGCCTCTGGTCGTCAAGCGGCCCACGAGCGACGAAAAGTCCACGGAGTTGAACCTCTTGTGTCTCGAAAGCGTTCTGTATGCGTCTGCACAAGGAATGAAGATACCACTGGACGATGCGCTTCCAGCACCGGCACCAGGGGTGGAGGGGTTTGGTGTGGACGGGTTGGTGGACTCAGAAACACTTGACTTGTGGCTCTCGATGCCTGGGGCCAGCGAGCTGGACCTCAAGCTTGGTCGGCTCTGCGGCGTCGAAGCACTCTCGTTGGGGGTGCTGCTGCCTTGTTGAGCCGCACGTGTTGCAACCGTCGTACAGAAAAGCGTCGACATGGGGTCAGTCTGGCACTGAGAGCATGTGCCTGGATTACCTGTGCATCCTGATTTGTCGCTCTCGTCGTTCACGGGAGCTGGAGACATTGGAGGGATCTCCACCGGGGTCTTGGCCACAACTGTGGGAACCGCATTCAGCGTGAGGTTGGTGAACTCACGGATCTCAACAGTAGGACCAGGGTGCATCACTGGCAACGACGCCTTGCGCACGAGCGTGCTGTTGATCTGGATTGGCGGAAGCAGGGTTGGGCCAGCCTCTCCCTCCTCCTCGCCATCGTCTTCGGGTCTAGGTTTCTGTGCCAAGGACTCATTGAGACGGGCTGCCTCCTTGGCAGCCTCTCGGCACACACACGGGGTGTCGTCTGAGCAGAAGCCACAGTTTTCAACCGGGGAGTTTTCGTTGAATGACATGACATCGTCGAGCGGCTCTTTCTTGATCACCGACTTGCGCACGTCTTTGCGTAAACGCTTGAGGTCGGGCATTTTCTTCGATGCAAACTCGGCGGTGAAGTCAATCTCCTTGTCGTTGTCGGCATTCTTGCGCTTGCTTCGTAGCGAGACGGCAGGCATTGGTGCAAACGTGCTGTACCGGTCTTCCAACGACACGGCAGACGCCTGAGGAGTTGCGGCTGTCTTGAGTCCCACGTCTGCGCAGAGACACTGCTCTTTGAGGCATACACCGCAGTCAAAGTCGTCGTCAAGCTTGTGGTGGTGAGCTTGCTGGCGTTGATGGTGGTACTGGCTAGAGTCCTGCTGAGGGTGCTTACCGTGGATCTGCCGGAGGCCAGTAGCGCCGGGCGAGTGTGCAGAGGGCGCCGGCAGAATCTGCTGTACGGAGTATTGCAGCAGCGCCGGCAGCCCGACGGAGTTGTTTCCAGGCAGCGACTTGGCAAAGTTCAACAAGTGCTGGGCGCTCTGCGAAAGCTCCAGCTTGTAGGGGTTTGTGTGGAACTTGGCGCTGCTCCGGCTGCTCTGCGCCTCGGCGTACTCGGCAACGGGCCGTGGCGAGTTGGTGCTGGGCGGAGAGGCGCCCATGGACGAGCGGAAGGAGTTGAAGTCCAGGCGGAGCTGGTCGATCGACTTGAGGAGAAACTGGTTCTCAAACTTGAGCTTGTTGATCGTGTTGACGAGTCCCATTTCCTTGACCTCCTTCTCCTTCTCCACCTCAAGCAACTTCTCTTCTAGCTCTTGCACCCGCGTGGCTCTCCTCTCTCGGAAGGCCCGCTGGGCGGCGCGGTTCTGCGCCTTTCTCTTCGACGCCGGCGTGTCGACGCTGGGCTTGCGGCCCGGCTTGGGTCTTGGCGGAAGCACCCACTCTCGAGAGGTGACGATCGACGTCACGATCCCGGGAGAAGACGCTGATTCGGGCGAAGACGCAGCGCCCGTGGCTGCCGGCAGCGGCGCCAACGACGTTCTCGGCGCTATGCTGGGCCCACGTGCGGACATTGTGTTTTCGCTTGCGGGTTAAGCGGGGATCTGGCGGCTTTGGCTGGCGGCTTTGGCGTCTTCACAGCTTGTGGGCTCTGGGATTGTGGGTGTTTCAGCCTGCGGTCTAGACTGCGGGCCGAGGCTGCTAGCGCAAGATTGGCGGAACGACTGGGCAGGAAGACTCGAACAAAGAGACCAGAACTCGAAAAAGAAAGCCTCGAAAATTGAAGATCCCAGAAATCAGGGGGTCAGCAGAAAAAAAGGATGAATGGAGTGGCAGAATTCTCGGCTTTGTGTCACTGATTCTTTAGATAAAATTCGCAGGACCTGTCGTCCACATGCACGCCAGCAGCCAACCACAACCCGCCACTTTTCTTTCTGGGACCACTTGGCCTTTCTATATACGGGCTCTTCAAGAGAGGCCACGTGGCATTTTGAAAGAAGTTGACTGAAGGCTCTGATCGTGGCAGACTCCGAATCTCTCTGGGATTCTGCTTGTTGTGGTTTTCGTTGATGCTCTAAAATTGGCGTCCTGCAGATAGAGCGCCGAGCCCGGACCTACTCCCCCCAGGTTTGTGTCCAGCGAAATCTCTTGACAAAGGCAAGATATGGAAAAGGAGAGACCGGTACTGTATTGTCGAAGTTGTCAGCTCTGTAGTGGTGTCGCTAAATCGGAGAAACACTCAGTGGAACTCGAAATCGGCGTCCTCTTATATCCTCCCTTCCTTCGTTTGCATGCAGGACTCACATCGTACACTTTCCTGAAACACTACAAATCCACTATTCCATTCAATCCAGCCTCTCGGCCACATGTCTCGCTACACTCGCTCGTAAGTTCTCTCGATACACAGCTATGTTCATAGACTACTGTTGTGCGGCAGCAGCCTCCTTGGCAGCCTTCTCGGCCTGCGCCTTTGCAATCTCCTCGGCATTTGGCATGCCTTCGGTGATCAACTTGTTCAACGTCATCTTTCCGTACTCCTCCTTCATCTTGGCCTCTTCTTCCAAGAACTTGGCCTCGTTCTCCTTCAAGTAACGCTGCAAGTTTTCGTATTGCGCTTGTCCGTGCTCGCGGATGATGTCCAAAGGCATCTTGGGGCCCCTGTTCACAGAGCTTTGGGGGATCCCCATCAAAGATGCAATGAAGTTGCCGGCGTTGGGCTTGTCGGCTCTGTCCAACAAGTACTTGTTGTCGTGGGCCCACTGCTCACGCAACTTAGCCTCCCGCTCGCCGTACTGCTGAATGATGTCTCTCTTCTTGTCAAACGAATTGAGAATGGGTCTGACGTCCTTGATGGGCTGCGTGGCCAAGTACTCCAACAAAGGAATCAACCTGACCAAGGTGTCGTCGGCCTTGCCATTCCATGGCTCCAAAATGATGGCGTTCTCGGGGTTGAGCGACAAGCTGTCGGCATTCACGTCAATGGCAACGGTCTTGCCCAAGTCTCTGTTCAAAAGATTGAGGTCCTTGATCAATTTGCCGTCCTTGTAGCGACAAGCCTCACGGAACAAGGCGTATTGGATGTACGCTCTCAAAGGGTCCAACTTGGCCACGGTCTTCTCGGAGTACATCTGGTACTCGGAGCCAAAGATGACAATCTCGTAGTACTGCGACAAGTAGCCCAAGAAGTAGTCCAAGCCGGGTCTCTTGGCTGTTCTCCAGCCGTTCTTGGCGTCCCACGAGGAGTTGATCAAGAGGTCGTCCAACGTCAAAACCAACGTCAATGGGCGACGGTATGCTTCAGGGGGTGGCGGAGGCAACAAGTTCTCGAACACAGGCTCGCTGAAAAACGTAAAGAGCGAAGACACTCTCTTGTTCAAGCGACCGTACACTTGCGCTGGAGCGTAGCCGTTCTCGATGCCCTCGCCGTCCATGGCCTTCTGCTCCTCGGCAGAGTCCCAGTCACGGCTCATGTATCCCACACCGGCAAACGTTCCAAACAAGGTCGAGATGTAGAACCAGTTGGCGTACTTCTCTCTTTGTCTGTCCTTCGAGGTCTGCGCACGTCTTCTTCTGCGGGCGCTTCTGCCCAGATCCTCGGTCTTGGCCTCAGCGTCGTGCTCGCTGCTCTTAGGCTCGGCCTCCTCGAAGCCAGCACGGCTCAACATGTCGTCGTTCAAGATACTCTGGGGCTTCTGGTCTTGCTTCTTCTCGGAGTAGAATCTCGTCCACGCTGCCAACTTCGGGCGGGCGGCTCCTGCAGCAGCCGGGCGCCCTGCTCTAGCGACAAGCGAGCTGTGGCCTCTCGTGACTCGCAAAATCGTGGGAATCATGGTGGTATAGTGTGGCCCGGTCGTAGTTCAGATCGCCAGTGCAGATTTTTAGCTCGCTCAAAACCCGCACCCGTACATCCGCACTACAACCATACTGCAAAAGACTTGGGCAACACTGTTTTCTGTGTCAGTCTAATGTTTTTGAATTTATGGAAAGTTGGTGCCATCAGTAGCAGGCCGGCTGTGCCATTGCGGTGTGTTTGTCGTAGATGGACCAGCCAGGGCCCGCCCACATTTAACGATAAAGGCAACCTCATAGTAAACTCGGTGATCTACGCCAACCAAGTGGACGCCTACCAAAAGAAAATGGCCCGGACGACGCCCGAGGCGCTTTTGGCGCAGAAGTTGATTGCTAATATTTCCGAAGAGCCGGAACTTTTAGCGCTTTTGCTGGTGTTTCACCGGCAGCTAGCCTCCATAGGCATCACCAGAGACTCTCCCACAAGCTACACGTTTGGGCAGAAGCTCCGATACCAGTTTCTCTACATGACCACGCTTGCCAAGCTCCATAACGTATTTTGGGAGCAGTGCCGGTTCCTCAACATTGCAGAGCGACACCATAGCCTCGGCTTTGCGCCCACGCACATTGGTGTTTTGGATCCCAAGCACTTTGAGCAGCACGACTACGAGCAGCTACAGAGCGGACGATTCAAAGGCATTGATTTCAGAGACGTCCAGGTCATGGGGGCCCGAGCGTTTTCCAGCAAAGCGGGCCACTGATGTATCGAATGTATCAGTATTAATATAGAAGCAGAGGGTCCAGCTGACATAGGAGGTCTTTGGGCGCCGAAAACCTAAGAATTTGGTTCTGCTGGCGCCTATGGCTTAGGGATCCTCAAGCTCTTCGAGATCTCGGCACTGCCCTGGAAAATGAACAAGATCGAGATTGGGTGGAATTGAACAAAGGAGCCCTCGAAGGCGAGTCCGCCCGGCAAGTCGTCCAAGATGCGGTTGGTGTAGACGAGGAACGCCATGAAGCCGACCCAGACCAAGTTGGAAGGCACCGGCAAGCCCTCGAAGTACTGGGACTTGCCATGGCTGTCCTTGGGGATGTTGTTTGTGGAGATATTGAAGCGGGCCAATCTGGTCAAGCCGCACAAGATCCAGTAGGACAAGATGAGCACGTCCACGGTGGAGCGGAAGCCAATGGCAAAGGCAATGATGGCAGGCGACACGCTGAAGGAGATCAAGTCTGCCAAGGAGTCGAGCTCCTGGCCCATGAGCGACGACTTGTTTCTCAAGCGAGCGACTCTGCCGTCGAAGAAGTCAAAGAACAACCCCAACACAATGAAGAAGTGCGCTCTCTGCACGTAGTGGGTCTTTCCTGTGAGCGCAAAGCGCAAGCATGAGATGATGGAGTAGAAGCCACAGAAGCCGTTCAAGAGGGTGATGAAGTCGGCCATGTGGAGGTTTCTGATCAACGAAAAGTGGCGGGAGTCGTCCAAAAACGTGCGGTACTCCTGCGGCTCCGGCCGGGGCAACGGCTCCTGGTTCGACCCCAACGAGAATAACGACGACGACCGCCGGATGGGTGGGTTGGGCGTGATCACCTCGCCGTCGCTCTCCACGTCCGACACAATGGCGTTTTCTCTTTTCTTCAACGCGGAGGTGTACGAGTCCGACATTTTTGTGGGTTCTCGGTGCTCAATGGCGGTTTGCAAGCGGCACTTCTTTGTGGTTTCAAGAAGAAAGTGGTCGCTGGGCGCCAAGCTCAGCCGTGCTGAGGGTGCCTTGACTGCGAGCGTGCACGCCGCGCACAGTGTTCGCTTGCGCTGAGCAACGGTCGGGGTTGCGGCGATCTTTTCGGGGGATCTCCTCTTTTTATAAATTTTTTTTTGGACTCGAGGGATTCGACCTGCTGACTAATTCGCTGGCCCTGATTTGGCGCAAATTCCCCATGTGTTCGTCGTTTGGCCTCGCCTACTTCTGCCGCTGGTGGTTGCTGGAGCAACACGCATGCCGCGCCTCATCCAGGGTCCAGGCTGCAAAACGACTAAGAGCTGTGGGTTCTGTATCTTCTATTTTTCTATAATCTACGCATTCTCGTGGTTCAGCACATACACTGAAGGCACCAGAATCACGCTGTCGTTGGAGGCCTGGTTCTCGCCAATGCTCTGCACAATGTCTTGATTCCTGTTCAAGAACTGGGTGAGCGTGTTGTTTTTGGGCTCCGCCACGGAGAGAATCGACTCCGACGACGAGTTCCGCGACAAGCTCGGCTTCAAGCTGAGATCGTCGATCTGCAAGAGCTGCTGCTGCTGGAACATGAGCTCGTTCTGAAGCTTCAAATACCGCTCGTGCTCCTTCATGTGGCTCTCGGGACTGCCGCCGCTCTCTTCGCCCGACGAGCCGCTGCGTGCACGGGGCGACTCGAGGCCCGGCTCAGACCCTGGCGATGCAAAGCTATCGAAGCCAGCAGGCGAATGCATGGCCATGTCGCCGAATCCCTCCTCGAACGGGTTCTGGTCGCCGCCGTGGCTGGGCGACTGGACCTTTGGTGTGAAAATGCCGTTGAGACTCGTGGGCTGAATCTTCTTCAATGACGCGGTGCCAGGTAAGATCTTGCCCAAGTCCAAGCTCAACTGTGACGAGTTCGTGGTGCTGCTTCCCAGCGTGTTCTTGGAGCCTGTTTGGCTCACACGGTCTGCCATCTTGGCCTCTATGAATTTAAATCTCTTGGTGTGTTGGCTGCTGAACTTGAGCAAATCGTGTAAGTCCGTAGACCAAGCCGCAAAGTCGACTTCGCTTTGACACTTGAATGTGGACTTTTGGGTGGTGTTGGATGTCTTGGTCAACACAAACTTGAAGTCCTTCTCGTCTTTCACCAGGATCGAGTAGTCGTTCAAGTTGTAGGACTTGACCGGTGTGTCCTCGTGGTCCACCACGCCTCCAACTTTACCTTTCATTCTCTTTTTCGAGCCCGGCGCTTGATGTGAGCCGCCATTGCCTTGCTTTTCCAGCTTGCCATTCTTCTCGTTGTTAGGCTCAATTTTGAACTCGTGCAAGTAGTTGCATGTGAGGATATAGAAGAAACAAGTGTATGACTTCAACACCTTTTGTTTCTTGTACATGTAGCCACAACGCAAGCACTTGCTGTGAATGGAGTTTGCGTAGGGAATGAGAACGTCCTTGAAGGAGCGGATCTCCTTTTTGGGTGACTTGTCGCTATCGTAATAGGTGTTCAAGAAGTTGGGGTTGTGTGCCATGAAATATTGCCAGTCGTGATCCAGCGACTTGAGCTTGTTTTTGAGGGTGACCCCGAGGTTGTATAAGCAATTCAGGATTGAGGAGGCGTAGACTGCTTCTGCGCTCAAAGAACGAATCAATTTCTCAGAAACCGAGTTCAAGTCTTTGACCACGTAGTTGAAGAGATCCTTGGAGATGGTCTGCAAGTTGACGTACAGCGCAAAGATGTAGTTTTCGTGGATGAGCTGGTTCTTGATTTGGAAGTCGAGGGCCAACTTCACAAGGAAGGGGTCGTTCATGTGGGCAGCTTCGTCGTCCTCGTTTTCTGTGTTTTGTCTCATGATGGGCTGGGCGCCGGAGTACCTGTTGACCGAGCTGACGTAGTTGTTGAGGCTGACGCCTGTCTTTGAGACTTCCTTGATCAAGGTGACGTTTGCGAAGGACTCGTTTTTCAAGGAGGCCTTGATCTCTTTGATTTTGATGCCGATGTTCTTGCTCAAGTTTTCGAGCTTGGGAATGAACTTGTGCGAGATGTCTCTGCAGAGCTTTGCCTGAGCCAAGTATGTGTTGAAGTGGTCATTGATGAGAGCGGAGCCCATGTTGGAGAACAACGAGTCTGGAGGGAAGTAGGAGGGGTCGATGGAGACGTCTGTCTTGGGAGCGAACTTGGCGGCCAGCACGGCTGTGGAGGAGGCGGAGCTGGGGAGCTTGGAGCCCTGTGGCAGCTTAGCCTGGCCCTGAGAGGAGGAGGCGGAGGAGGCCTCGGACTTCAAGCTGGAGAAACTATTTGACTTGCGGTGGGCAAACGTCTGGTTCTTGAGGAACGACGAGGCCGACTTTGTCTTTGGGAGCTGTGGGCGTTTCGGGTCGTTGGAGGCGGCCGGGGCCAACTGGGCGCCGACGGGCTTGGCCAGCTCGTTTTTGGGGGTGGTGGCCTGGGAACTGGTGGGCGAAGGAAGCTGCTGCTCCAAGCTCTGGAGGCACCTGTAAGGCAAGTCCCGGAAGCCCGGGAACTGGATGGAGCCGATCAACTGGAGGTTCAAGTTCAGCTGGAACTCCTTGGCCACGAGCAAGTCCTTGAGGTAGGCGATCAAGGAGGCGATGAACTGCTTCCATAGCTTGAAGTACGACACAAGGTGGGTGATGGGTTTTGCCTCGTGGGAGGGCACGTTCACGTAGAATGGGCTCCTGCGGTCGCTGGCAGGTAGAACTACGTCATCACTCATAGTGTGGGGGAGGAGGCGTTGGGGGAATTTGGGGAGGCGGGTCCGAAAGAGGAGAGCTTCCCGGCAAGGAGGGTCAAAGGCAGCGGAGGAGGCCAAGCTGGCGAAAACGGCGGTGCAACGGTGACGGGCGGTACAAAGGAAAAGAAAAGACTGCGGGTCGGCGCCTATCAGCTCAGGGCAGGCAGCGGGACTCACGGGTTCTGTAGCGGAGCGGTGCAGCAAATGAGGTAACTATGCGCTGACAATGGCGAGGCCGGGGCGGCGGAAGCAGGCACGGAGGGGGACGCACCAAGGCGAGAAAAAGGGGGAAGAACGCAAAAGCAGAAGGGCGAGAAAAAGGCGAAGAGTGCAAAATCAAAAAGGGCGGCGGCGGCGGGCTTTATAGTTTTTGGTCTGACGAGAGCGGTCGGAAACGGCCATCTGATTTTCCGGCAACTTAGCCTGGGGCGCGTTGCTGTTTCGGGCCCGCAGCCGCAGGGACGGGTGCAAAGAGGAAGGCACGGCGGTCTGGGCTTTCAGCGACAAAGGCAGCGACAAAGCTGAAAGCTTTGTTGCTGGAAGCGTGGAGAGGGAATAAGAGCTTTTACAAAAGAAAGAGAAAGGGAGAAATCACGAAAAGAGAAATCAGGCAAACACCGTCCAGGGAGCGCCTGCCTCCGCTGGAGCCACAAACTTTTCGCAGCGCAAACCAGCGCCGGCCGTTCCCCCAAATTTCGCTCCACGCACTTTGGCTGTCTCCGCCGCAGCGCTGTCTGGCCACCTTTGCTTTCTGCTGCCGCTTTTCCGCCGCAGCCTCTGCCTGCCGTTTTGCGGCCAGCCTCGAACCAGCCACTGGGCCCCGAAGTCCATGAGTCACCAAGATAAAGAGAAACCTGGTATAAAATAACGGCACCTTTTATTTGCCTCAAAAGTCTCCTTCCGACTTCTCCCGCAATTTTTCCTACTCTCCTTCTCTCATTCCCACTCCTTTTCTTCTCTCATTCCCCCTCCTTTTCTTCTCTCATTCCCTTCGTCCCTTGGCCCTCGCTGCCTCATTTTGCATCCGTTGACAGCAACCAGAGGGCTTTTGCGCCTTGGCAGCTAAAAATAGAAGCCACACAGGCGTTTTGCTCGGCCCCAGACGCTGGCCCCGCGGCCTCGTCGCTCTTGCAGGGACGCCGCCTCGCCAGAAAAAAAAATAGTGCAATAGTGCCAAATCCCAGCCCTGCTGCGTGCTCCTGTGCCTCCGTCCTCCTGTGGCTCTGGCCTCGGCTGCGAATATACGCGGCATGTCCACCGCAAGCGTTTTTTTAGGCCGCGCCCGCGCCTCCCGCTTACTCTGCTTGACGACACTGGTTCTAGCCTCCGCCCTGGCCCTGGCCCCAGCCTCGCGCCTTGACCGTCAAGCGTCCCCTTCAGCCATGTCGTTTTCTTCTATTTTTGGAAGGCCCGGTTTTTCCATACACTCTATACACTCTTTAGACTTATATTTCGCCATAGGCCCAGCTTGGGCTCGCCATAGGCTCGCCATAGGCTCAGCTGGGCGCCCCGTGGGTCTGTCTGGGCAAGGCTCTCTTGGCCATATTGGCCCTACAGACTCGCTCTAACTTTCCGCTCAACCCTCGCTCAACCCTCGCTCCAAACCTCGAGACTCCCTCCTCCTTGATTCCACCTCCCAAAAAGACCGCTGATAAAAATCCCTAATCAAACCGTTTCAGCCTACGAAATGGCGCTTTGAACGCTGCCCTGGCTTTTTCGCCGCTTTTCCGCCGCCTTTAGCCCCACCGCCTCGCCCACACCTCTGCGTTTTCGCTGCTTCCGCATGCGCTTCTGGGCGCAAATTCTCAGCCCTGGCCCCGTCATTCTCACCCCCGGCCCCGTCATTTTCAGCCCCGGCCCCGTCATTCTCAGCCCTGGCCCTGTCACTCTCTCGCTAATGCTCTGCCCTGTCACTCCATTCTCCCTCGCCTTTTCCAGCCACGTGCGTCTGCTGCATCCGCTGTCCCGCCGTCCCGCCGTCCTCCCACCGGCTTTTCGAAAACTGCCATTGCGTCACCGCCATTGTCCCGGTGTTCCCGCTGTCTTTCCCCATTCTCTCTGCGCACCGGTAACTCACGGTGCTCTTTCCTCATTCGCCGTTGTTGCCTACGTGACCCTGCTCCTCTCTTCTTTGTGGCTGTAATTAAATTTCCGTATTCGTGCGCTCGCAAACCACCCTCAATTGTGCTTCTGTCGCCGGTCTGATTGTCCTGCCAATGTTGCAGCCACCTGTGTTCGTCCTCGCACCTTCTACACCCTCTTCAACTTCTCCAACACCCACTGCTACCGGTCCCCCCCCCCTCTACCGTCACCACTCCTCTCTTTTAGTCATTCCCTTTTTTCTCTCTTGATACCGCCTGCTCCACGGAGCTATTCTCGGCCCGAAAGCTGATCCCGGTCCAATTATGGCTACTCTTGTGGCTACTCTTGCGGCTACTCTTGCGTCTGCACCGTACCTCTTTGCTGCACCTTCTTGCACCTGCCGTTTTCGCACCCACTTGCAACCACCATCCAGCGCTCTGCCAAGAGCTCGCCTCGCCTTCTTTCTTCTCAGGCAGCCACTGCAAACCTCTTGATCGCCTCCCACCATCATGCATTGATGGCTGGAGATACTGCTGCTTTTGCATTGTACTCGCTCCAGCTCCCCCTGCTGCTGGCTCACCCACCGCCAGTCAACCTCGCGAGGTGGACCCCCACCAACGGCAGCCATTAACACACACTCTGTCCCAACCACGCTGTCTCCCCAAAAACCAACGTCTCTCTTTTTGTGTCTTCCGCCAGGCTGTGATCTTCGCTGCAGCGCCTGAGCGCCCCCGGGTTTAGCATGGCTCGGATGCAGAAAATTCTTCCGTATATGCTCTGCTGGATCCAATCCTTATAATTACAGCATTTGCCTCTTTCGACCCGCAAGAAATTCCACGAGCGAGGTCGACTTTCCAGATCATGCCTCGTCTGGACTTCAATGGCGACAACTTCCCCCTGCTGAATCAGGACTTCCACCAAAACTTGCTAAACCCTTACTACCTGTTTGGCAACTACGACCAGGCCTCCGTCCGCATCTCCTCCCTGTCCAACGAGTACCAAAACGCTCCACAAAAAAATGACAAAGAAGAACCTCTCTTTGACCCACGGGACCCCCGCTGTCCCACGCGGGAAATGACCTGGTGGTGTGGCACTCCGCACAATCCTTACGAAGAACACAAAAGGGTGGCACGCACCATTCAGCTGGAGTTCAAGTATCAGGACGCCCGCAGAAGAGTGCCGTGCAAATACGAGCACCGGCAGCAGAGGCAGCGAAGAAATCACAAAAGCATCTTCTGGTCTCCTATCTCGGTCCACACCGCAATCAGCTATCAATCCAAGAGAAAGGCCAGACACTACAAGTCCACAGAGTACCTTGAGTATCTCCCCAAGTCGTCGTGTTTTGGCAAGATCAACATGCGTCCGCCACGAGCATGGAAGAGGCAGCCCAACCGGGCGCGAGCCATGAAGGAAGAGTCGCCGTCGGAGGCGGCGTCGTACGAAAGCGACGATAACGCAATCAGCTCGAACTTGTTGCAGCCGTATGCAATCCAGCCAGAGCTATACCCCCAGCAGCAACCGCAGCAGCAAAACGCCAGTCCCCAGCAGAGCCTTGACGAGTGGATCAGGCTCGACATGCTTGCCAACCCGAGCCTGCTGTTCTTGGACCAATAGCTGTTTCTTCAATTCAACTCCCCACCGGAACCCAGTCAAGGACCCGGACTCGCTGACTACTCGGTGGCACGGCACCAAGAGGGCGATTCTGTTTGCAGCACACGCTCCTCCCACCGCCCGAGCCGACCCTTTGCGCCCTAGACGGGTGGCTATTTCCGAGTAGGTTGTCGTTTGGCCCACACGCACGTGTTCCACCAAGTGCCTCCACACTGTTCTCTGTAATGTCGTTCCAAATACAAATTCCATGTTCAACGTTTCTCTTACGTCATCAAGCCGTGCCGGGTTCTCGAGAATCGCCTTAATTTTCGCCATCGTCTCCTTCACATCGCCGCCAGCCTCCTCGGGCTTGCCAGCCACCAACGCGTACTGCTTACCAACAGAAACAAAGTCTCTTTTGGCCACATCCACCAATTTTGCCCATTTTCCTAGCGAGAGATAATACAACGCCCCGTCCTTATCGGTCACGATCAACGCGCTGCCGTTGCTCAGCTCCACGTACCAGTAATACAATTTGATCATGGTAAAGACGTGTAGTCACTTAGCTTCACTACGCGCACTAGGCTTGACGGCTGGATGAGACTATTGGCTGTTGAAGGCCTGACGACTTTTCGGTCTCATAAACCACCACAAGCTTCTACGAGATTTTTACATTCGTTACTAGCATGATTGCAAACAGCCGCGTAATGGCTAATCACGAGCTCATCTCTGCACTGACGGTTAGTACTCTTCACTGAAGGTCTCATCATATAGGTGTTAGCTGATTTCATACACGAGCACAAACTAGGTTTGCGACGCCCGTGTCATGACGATAACGCATTTATATTAAATCATGTTGGACACTCGGCAAACATACTTTTGGAAGAAGAAACAGTGGTTGGTGGTCTGCGCAAGAAGCCTTTGCTGAAGAAATTAAATATGGCTCGGCTGTGTGCAGGCCACTTAGGGCACCGGATGCAAAAAAAAACGTATAGCCTGAGGCAGTGGTTCCATGACACCGACCATAGGAAGAAGTCCAGCATCGCAAAGACCTCAAGAACCGTTCACGCTTAGCGAGAGCTGATGCGCCCATTTGGCTAGCAAGTCCAACTTGTCGATTTCCGGGTCCTTCTCTTCTTCCTTGGGCTGCAACTCTGCGTAGTTCACCGACGACCCCAAAAGGCCCTTTCTTGTATTTGCAGAAGCCTCTTCGTGTTCATGCCCTTCGCCTTGTGTTTCGTTTGAGTCCTTTTGCTGCTCAGAGAGCACCTGGTCTTTTTGCGAGAACAAGTGCAGCTTCTTCTGTGGGATGGCGCTGAGCATATACTGGAGCCATTCCAGCTCTTCGCTCGGAGAATCACGGAACGGCTCAGCGTTGCAAAACAAGGTGCTGTAAATGTGGGGGGTCTCGAACGATGGCGCACCTCTTGCTTCAGAGTCGGGCGGCAAGTTGAGGTTCGGAATATCAAAGCTCGGGAGGCTGCCACTGGATGCTCTTTCATTGTTCCATGGTCCGCAGTATGGTATTCTGTAGAGCGTTTTGATATTTTTGCTGACCGTTTTCCCATCGAGAACAGGCGAAATGAGTTTCCCGGGGTTGCCAGAGAGAATGAGGCGGTTGATGTAATCAGTCTTGATGTCGAGGCCGCTGCCATTGTTGGCCACGAAAATCAAGAGGTGTTCTAGCTCAGTGTCGCTTTTCAAGTCTAGTTTTGCCTTGACGTAGTCAAACCGTAGCACCTGGTAAGCCTTGGCACGTTCAAGAAGCATCTTGACCTTTAGGTTTCGTAGAATGCCCTTGGACGCCTCCAAGAAAATGCGGTCGTGACCAAACGGGTCACTGGATGAGACTGTGCTTTCCACTGCTGCTAAGAACGCTCCCAAGTCTCGCCTCTCGTACGATTTGCTCATTTTCAAGAGACTCTGATACTCGGCTAGCTGCGCGTACGACTGGGTCTCTTGAGACTCAAACGGATTAACCTCGCTCTCGACTAGTAGACAGCAGAGCATGAGGTACTTGAGCACTTTCCTCTTTGCTGGCGAGCCTGCTTCGTCGTAGCTTTTGAACGACTCGTAGAATTCCAAGCGTGCCTTCTCGAAAGCGCCACGGAAGAACTGGACGGTTGCCCCACATTCACGCACAACTCCAGTGACTCGAGGATGGATGATCGCCGGCGTCACCTCCTTGCTGCGCTGATAGAGCTCGTTGAGCTTCAGGAGCTCGCCGCCAGAACGCATGGTGTAGTCGATCTCCGCAGCAATCACATCTAGGGCGCAGGAGTTCCGAGTCAGCTCAGACACCTTGGCGAGCACCTCTGTGACCGAGCCAATGATCGATTTGCACGCCTCTAGGTCATTGGCTTCTAGCGAGCTGTTGAGGCGATTGATGTTGATCCGAAGCCATAGCCGGTTCCCTGCCATTCCAGGCACCCCGGAGCTCTGCAAACGGGCCGCTATCACGTCAAACATCTGCCGCACAAACGCCTGGTCACCAGATGCTGAGTACCTATTGAGGATCCTGCTGATCGACTCTTCGGCGTAGTTACCATTCAACTTCGGTAGCATCTCCATTAGACGTCCAATGCAGGCTAAAACCTGGTCATAGTTGTGCGCCACGTAGTACAACTTGGCCAACTGCTTGTTGCTCTTGAAGTTCCATTCCACGTGTTCTTCCGATCCGCTGTTGGATAATATCGCTTTGAATTGCTGCTCGGCCTTCTCCGGCGTATCGTCCTTGAGTGCTTTGGCACAGTAGTATTGGTTTTCCTGGTTGTTAGTGGCTGGGCTTGGCTCTCAGAAACGCTTGCAACATACTAGTGAGTTGTCCTCCACGGAGATATCGGCCACCTCGTTGTCGTCCTCTTCCTCCTCAAACTCAAACTCGTAAGATTCTTCGGAGAGATACTCATCTTCGTCGGACATCTTGGGGTTCCAGAGCATGGCAGGAGCATTTCCCCATATATGTGTCTCTGCATACAGGACCCCACCTCCACGAACATTGAATTGTGGTCGATCGAAGACGACAGGTGGTTTCGGAGCAAACTTGTCGTGAATAAGTCCAGACGCTTTTCGATTAACTCTATCGCCTCCTTTTAGAAGAAAAGCTCAACTACTATTACGCATCAAATTTTTTGCCGTCACCGATAGCTCGTATGGCGCAGTGGTAGCGCAGCAGATTGCAAATCTGTTGGTCCTTAGTTCGAACCTGAGTGCGAGCTCATTTTTTACATTTTTTGCCTTTTCTGTCCTTATTTCGATGCTCGAAACTCCTCGACAGGTACTTCTGGCAATTGTGTCTTTATTGAAGAACTAAATATTGAGCTGGCGCGCGTCTGTCGCATTGCAGCTTACACTATCTCAACGCGGTACAAGACGAACGGCTCGTAGTTGGAGTCGACCAACGAGGCGTACTCGTGCAAGTCGGCCTTCTCGGAGTATCCGTCGCCGCCCAACTTTCCAAACTTGGCAATCAACTCCTTCTTGGCGTCGTCAATGCCACTGGAACCCTCGAACTTTATGGCGTAGGAATCGAACTGAGGAGGCAAGCCGTATCTCAAGACCGACTCGACGTAAGAGCGAATCGCTTTGATGTGGAACCAGGAGGAGAAAATCTCGGAGTAGGCTGTTTTGGCCAAGCGGATCAAGTCGTTCTTCGACTTGGACTCTGTGGCGCGGGAAACGTCAAACTCCTTTCTCATTTCGTTCATGTTCTCCTCCGAGTACACAAAGTCCGTTCTAGGGTGCCACTTGTGCTCTCTGCTTGCGCTGATGAATTCCGACTCGTATTTCTTGAACAAAGCGACGGTGTACAACAGGTACTCTGCGTCCTTTGCAATGACCTGGGCGCTTCTGGGAATGACAAAGTCGGTGAGGGTCTCGTAGGACTTCTCAAAGTCACCCACCAAGTTCTTGGGCACCGCAATCAAAACCGTGGACAAGTGCTCGGAGTCCATGACAAAATGCTCGGGGCGAACGATCTCGTGCAACGACTTGACCGATAAGTCACCGTTCTTCTTTCTGTCGGCAGCCATGTAGTTGGACTTGGCGGTCTGGTATTGCAGGTAGGTCAGACGCACGTCGTTGTCCAAGGAAAGAGCATCGTTGCTGATCAAATCCACCAACTCCTTGATGGACTTGTCCAAGCGATACTTGGAGGAGTTCCAGGCGAACTTCTCTATGTAGGAGGCCACCGGCTTGCCGTTGACGAGTCTGGACTCCTTGGGCGACTTGTTGGGCTCAACGGAATCGAGAATGTCGGCGACCTTGGCCACGGAAGATGCAAGGGTGGAATCTAATTTGCTGAGGTCCTCCGAGATCTGGACCAACGAGTCCAAGGTTTTGATTTGGAAGTCAGGCAACTTGAACTCGCTGAGCGGGTGCTTGCCCTGCTGCAACTGGCGCTCCAAATACGGATACGCATTTGCCGATTGCGGCAACGACACCAAAAGATACTGCAAGAAAGGCTCCATTGAGTGTCGGATATGGAGATAGCTGGAGGAGGTTGACTTTGGCGGGAGATTATCGCAATCGTGGTGCACGGGTGCGCGGCCCGATAGTGCTTGGGAGGAGCGTGCGCAGGGTTTGGAGGTGAGGTAACGGGCCAGCTATTTTCGGCTACAGGGCCGATATTTTCATGGGAATAACTTTGCTGAGATTGTGAAGGTTTGGAGATTTTGGGGGTGTTTTTTTCTTCTCATTTGCGGCGATATTCGTATTTTTGACTGGGCCCTTAGACCCAGTAGTCCTATCTGTTTGCAGTATTTCGCAGCTGTGCGAGCACTCTCCACTAAGCACACTAACGAGCAGAAAGGGTCCAGCAAAATGGCACAAACCGGACCAAAAGAGCAATGAAAACCGGTCCATCGACAAGCCCCAGCTTTTCTCTTTCCAACGAAGTTTTCAAATTCGCAAAACTCCAAAAATCACCATCGGTGCTTCTCCCCACACATTCTCCACCATGAAGGTCCTGCACTGTTACTGCGATGCCATTTCAACTAAATTTTCGAATTCTCATACTGTGGACCCCGTGAACCCGTGCATTATGTCTAATTCTCTCGAGGTATGTATTTGTGAATATTGCTCTGTGGCTCTGGCTGCGGCCGCTTTGGCAAGCTACGCCCGCTTGTGGCGAGAAGGTCTTGTCTCCTCATCGTGAATGGCACATACTAACTGTACCCAGGAGCGGTTGAAGACCCACTCGTCTGCATTTGACGGCTTGTTATCGTTGATTCCCGCCAAGTACTACTATGATGATGCCACGCAAGATCAGTGGCAGCAGAAAAAACGAGCGAAGGGCGATGCCCACGAGTCTCGCTTGGCCAAGTTGGACCCGGAGTCTGCAACCTCAGCAGACGCCTACCACTCCAATGGCGCCAGCGCCAAAGACGTCAAGGACAACCTTGCCAAGATCTCCAAGAGCAAGAAGCCGTCGAAAAAGCCGGAGGACGGCACGCCCACGAAAAACGGCAGGGCCCCCGCATCGAAGGAGCCTGTAGATGACGAGCCGCTCATCAGTGGCAAGGCGCAGATGGAGTTTGACGACGACGGAAACGAAGCGGGCACAGACGAATTGCCTGCTTGCAAGAGCCAGCGAACGCAAAAGAAGGAGCTTTCGGAAGAAGAGCAGAGAGAGCGCCAGCAGCGAAGAGCCGAGTTGAAGGAGAAGCTAGCCAACAAAATCAAAATGATGAGAGAAAAACGGAAGGCGCCCGGCTCGAAAGCAGGCGGCCCGGTGAAGTCCCGTGAACAGATGCTTGCAGAGCGCAAGAGAAAGGAGGAGCTCAAAAGACAGGAGAAGCTCAAGAGAAAGAGAGAGGAGATGGAGGAGGAGGACAGCGAAGGGTCCGACAAGGAAGAGGACGAGGACCGCGAAGAGGAGGACGAGGAAGAAAACGTGCTTTTCGGAAATATCCAGTTCAGCGACGGCTCGCGCATGACGTCGGACCTAAAAAACGTCCGTCTGGGCATCGACAAGAAGAAGAAAAAGGGCCCCGCCAACAAGGACATCAAGGCGCACTTGGTGAAGCTCGAGGCCAAGAAGAGAAAGTTGCTGGAGCTCACGCCGGAGCAAAGAAAGAAGGTGGAAGAAAAAGACCAGTGGAAGAGCATGATGGACCAGGCGGAGGGCGTGAAGGTGAAGAACGACGAGCGGCTCTTGCGCAAGGCGTTGAAGCGCAAGGAAAAGCAGAAGCTCCGCAGCGAAATCGAGTGGAAGGAGCGCAAGCAGGTGGTCAAGGACACGATCTCGGCGCGGGCCAAGCGCAGAGAAGCCAACTTGAAGGCCCGCAAGGACAACAAGGGCAAGAAGGGCAAGAACCAGCCGCGGTTGAAGAAGTTCACCGGCATTGTGAACAAGGCCAAGGGCGGCAAGGACGGCAAGAAGCGTGCCGGGTTCGAGGGCACCGCCAAGTCGAAGGGAAAAGCGAAGAAGTGAGAGAAGCAGACGCAGTCGCCACGCAAATAGCTCTTGCAATGTATCATAGTACGCACTTGCAGTGTATCATAGTACGGCGCCAGGCGGTGTCTCCAGTGGCTGCGAAAGGCCCTGAAACACCCCAGCAACAGACGCCGCGGCCGCAACTTGCACGTGCATGCAGGACCGCCTACCACACCCTTGAATAGTTGCTTCTACCCGCCTTTGGCTCCACCGCTAATCCTCCTCCTCCACAACCATGTCTGCTGCCATTCCTCCTCAGGTTGCCAACTTCTTGTCCTCAATTGATAAGGTACGGAGCCCCTTTTTCTGATTTTCGTTCTGTCCTCTTGCGGTCTTACTAACTCCTCCAGTCCACCAACGGCGTTCAGGTGTTGCACCTTTTTGAGCAGAACACCGGCTTGCAAAGATCGTATGCTGTTCTTGGTGCTGCCGGTCTTTACTTTGTGTTGGTGTTCTTGAACATCGCCGGCATTGGCCAGTTGTTGTCCAACATCGCCGGCTTTGTCGTTCCTGGCTACTACTCCTTGCTTGCCTTGGAGACCTCCTCCACCGCCGACGACACGGCCTTGTTGACATACTGGGTTGTTTTCGCTTTCTTGAACGTTCTTGAGTTCTGGTCCCGTGCCATCTTGTACTGGGTTCCATTCTACTTCTTGTTCAAGACCGTCTTTTTGCTCTACATTGGTGTTCCTGGCTTTGGCGGCGCCAACCTCGTCTACAGCAACGTCATCAAGCCAATTTCCCTGAGATACCTTGCCCACGGCAAGAAGGCTCACGCTGCGGTTAACGACGCTGCCAGCGCCACTTCCACTTCTGTTAATTTCTGATCCAGCGTCTCCTTCAGCCGCCTGGCTTCAAACTGTTTGTATGTCTATCAATTGATTTACCTATGACCTAGAGGGTCTGTGCAAATCCGCCGTAGTCAAACTGGTCTTCCGTGACCGCTCCGTTCAACTCGTATTTTACCTTGACCCTCAACTTCACCTTGGCTCCCTCTTTACCCACAACCTTCAAGCACTGCTTGATCACACTTCTGTTGACGAGCGAGTCCGAGCCCGACGTCGTCGAAATGGTCAACTTTTGCGTCTTTGGAACTGCAATAAGTAGCTGCACATGCTCAATCTGGTCCCGCGGCGACTTGGACGAAATTTCCACATCCACCGTCGCTTGTCCTCCTGCAAACTGACCGGGAATGAACACAATACGCAAGTGGTTGTTCGCAAACACTTCAGTCTGCTCTGCGCTTCTTCCGTTTGCCACTTGATTAGTTCCCAAAAGAATATCAGCCACAGCATCGGATGCTGGTGCAGGCTTTGGCGCTGGAGCCAGCAGCGACCCAAAAATCTCGGACAAGAGGTCATTGTCAGCCTTGACGTTTGTTTGTGGCGCTGGTGTATCGTCAAGGAGATTGAGCAAGTCTTCAGTTGCTTGTGGAGCTGACAAACTCTTGCCGGGGGCCACAGGCTTGGCCTTAGACTTACCTTGCAAACTGAGCGCGTCCCGATCCCTGATAGGTGGCGCTGGCATTTTGGACAACAATCCCTGCTTCAACTTGGCATTCTGACCGAAAATTTGCTGATATTCCACTGCACGCGTTTGGATCTCCAAGTTGTTGTCGTACGTTCTCGAGTTGATTAGCACTCGTAACTGCTCTAAGGCTTTAGATCCTTGAAACTTCACTGACAATTTAATGACGGCTGTCAATATGCTGGTCACGAGTTGAACGGTCTCCTGCTCCGAGAATGTGGTGTTATTTATGAGTTTGTCGATCCAGAGCAAGATAGCCTCCTCGGTGATGGAGGTCGTTTTGGTTTTCACTTCGATATCGCGTCCGATGACGAGTTCAGCATATTCACCAACGCACCAAACTGCCACTAAAGCCAAGTCAAACTTAGTGGAGTCCTCGTAGCTCGCCGAGAAAAGCTTGGCTACCACGTGAGACTTGAGTTCCATATCGCTGCATCTCATGACGAAAGCAAGAATTTGAGAAATTATATCTGGAGTAACCGAGTTGCCAGAGAGCCCTAGCATGCGGATCAAGGTGTCGAAATGCCATTTTTCTGTGGGGGCGTATTTTGCAGCTGCAATTGTCAACTGGGAGGTAATGTAGGGTTTGAGCTCATTGTCGGCGCAAGTCTCCAAAAAGGACAAGATTTCACGCAGGAGCACACGGATGTTTTGTTCGTTTATGATGGCAAAAGCCAACTCGAGAGCTCTCCTTCTGATGGAAACGTCCCCGTCAGACAAACAGCTCACAATGGTGGAGCGATGTCTTTGGACTGCCGCAGGTTCGTGGTCGACGACAGTGAGCAACATCTCAAGAGCGACGTAGCGCGTGTTGTTGTCTTTGATCAGCAAGAACTTACCCAACAAGTTGACACCCAAGACTCTCAAGGACTGGTCCGAAGGAATTGCAAAGATTGTCTTGACACACTCGTAAAGAATGGAATGGGCCGCGTTTTTCCCGGTGTCCAAATTCAGCGCCACTTGTGTAAGAATATCGTTCATACCCTCTAAGTATTGTGGGGTACACGATTCGTCGGAAGTTAGGATCCGCAACGTCGAAAGCAATGTCACCTGTAAGAATGGATCGGTGACGCCGGTCACGTCGTAGTCGGGCATGTAGCCACCGGAAATGACACGTTTCAAGTGGGCAATTAGCTTTGGGATCATTTTAACCAACGCCGGGCGGTCGTCGGGGCTGCACTCGTAGATGGACTGGATCATTTTGCACGAGCCCAACAAGACCAGCGGGGTCTTATCGGAGATCAAGGTGGCGAGCCTGGGCATGAAGACCTCCGACAAGTCCGGGTCCTTCTCCACCAACTTGGCAGCCACCACACAGGCCTTTTTCTTCAAGTACACCGAATTGCTGGACGTCAAGATCATGTCCACGTTGGCGTACAAGTCCCGCGCAAGCTCGGGAGAGGCAACATTGCCCAAGCACGTCAAGGCCAAGCTGACAATGAAGGTGTTGGGATGCTGCATGTCGTTGTCCAAGGAGTTTGTCAAGAGTGTCAAGACCTCCTGGTTCTCGTCCAACAAGAGCATACAAGCCAAGTAGCCCAAGCGCTTGTCGGCAAAGCGCAGCGACGAGAGAAGCTTGAGGCACTCCACCTGGCCAAAGTGGGTCTTTTCGCCCATGATGTAGAGATAGAGGAGTTTGGAGATGTTGATCCGGCGGGTCGTCTGGTCCAAGTTGGGGTCTCTGAACGAGGTTCGGATCGCCGCGCTTTCTTTCCTCACCACCGTGCGTTCGTCCGCAATGGTTTTGGCCTTGCGCACGGCCTTCACAAACAGCTTGAGAGAGCCCATGGTGGTGTTTGTGGGTTCTTGGTGGAGACTGTTGACGTTGAAACTCTCGTTGGCGGTAGTGTGAAGGACAGTGCGGGAGCAGTGGAGGTGCCGGCAGCGAAAGAGTCCAGGCAGTTTGGGCAAACGGAGGCTTTTCGAGCTGAAACTCTGGCACTATATTAAACATTTGTTTCTCGTTCCATTGCTTTTCTCAGAATCCAAAAATTCGGCATATGTGTGGTTTTGAGTGGGCCCTCAGACCCTCGATTGTGGCAGCCTTGGGTGCGAAAAGCGCGTTGGGCCTCTCTGAGCGCCAACCACTAGACACTGTTCCACAGAGTATGAGCCTCCAGCCCAGCGCCAGAGTGTCGATTGCGACGACAAAAGGCGAAATCCAAATCGAACTCTTTGCAAAGGAGTTGCTGGACCTGTGTAGAGAGTTTCTCCAGAACTGTGCCAGCAACAAGTATGTGGGGCAGCGCATAGCCAGGGCTGGAGACGGCTTGGTGCAGCTGCTGCCGCTCAAAGGAGACTCTCGAGTGCGCCAGGAATCGCATTCTAGACTTAAGTTCAACGCTAGGGGCGCCGTGGGCTTGCTCCATGTGGAAGGCACGCGGTTTTGCTCCGCCAACGGCTTCTTCATCTCGCTAAAACCTCCGCAGGAGCTCGGCCCAGACCACACGCTTATTGGAAACATCGTGGGCGACTCCATCTACACGGTGGTGAAGATTCTGGAGGCAGAGACCGAGCCTGGCTCTGACGAGCCGTTATATCCGATCACAATCTCCGCGTGCACGGTCTTGGAGCCGTACTTTGACGATCTCGAGGCTGCAGTAGCTGCTCCAGTCGAGCAAAAGCCCAAAAGACAGAAGAAGACCGTAGTGGTGGATCTCCATGCCGACGAAGACGAGGAGGAGGAGGTGGCCTTTGTAATGAAGTCAGCGCACGAGGCATTTGGGAAGAAGAGCCGCAAGGGAAATGGCCACGGGCCAGAACACAAGCGAAAGGAGGAAAAAGAGAAGGAGCTGGGCAAACAGGAATCGGAATCGGCAGGAGAACCTCCGCAAGAGGCCGAGGATCAAAAAGAGCCGAAGGAGGTGGCCAAGGCAACCACGCCCAAAGCAGAGGTGGACAAACTGAACAAAGACATGAAGACCCTCCCGAAGTACGATCCAACGATAGATCCGCCATTTGACCCCCTCATTGACATAGACGAGGATCTCGTTGACTACGAAACGCTACGAAACCATAAGTACGTTGCTCGCGCATGAGAAAGTTGCGTGTATTTATAACAATCCACAATGTGATCGGTGATGGAGGAAGTAGTCATGAGGCATTACTCTTCGCAGGCGAAACCTGGAAGCTTGGCGTTGTAGTTGGGCAAGGCGTCACATTCGTGCTGATTGAACTTCGGGTTGCTTCCAAACCAGGGGTGGCTCAAAAGAGACCCACAGTCGTATCTCTCGTTCTGCTCGTACCGCAAACACTTGTGGATGAAGTCGCAGACGAAATTGAGCTCGTCGTCGTTCTCATCGAGATTGTATTTCTCGACAAACACGCTCTTCAAGGACCAGTACTTGAGCGAGCGGATGTTTTTCATGGACTTGGCGTTATTGAAGATCTGAGGAGCCATGCTGCAGTCGGCAAGGTAGTCCACGGAGGGGAATGCGCCCAATAACTCTATAATTTGCGCCATGTGATCGTCATCCTTGTCGAACGTAGCACCAGTCTTAGGCTCAAACAAGTAGTCGCCTGTGAGGAGCTCAAAGAGAAGGCAACCAATAGACCAGACATCCGCCAGAGCGCCCCAGTGTCTGTGTTTCAAGATGATCTCTGGGGCACGGTACTGCCGCGTCTGAATGTTGTTTGTGAAATGAAGATGGGTGTGTGTGGCGTTACCCAAATCGGCGATCTTGACTGTGATCGGCGAATCGTCTGCAAGCAGGAGATTCGTGTGAAGAGGTTGCGAGGGTAAAACTTGGAAACTGGCAGGAGTAAGCGCTTGCGGATCGATGCACTTGGCAACGTCTCCATCGTGAACTAAAAGGACATTCTCTGGTTTTATGTCGGTGTGGATGACACCTTTTCGATGCATGAAGTGGACAGATTGGAGGACCTGCCTGATGATGTGTTTTGCTTTGGCAAAGGGGATGATGATAGAGGGCTCCAGGCCCGCAGAAAGCGCTAGCGACGACAACTTCTCTTCACGGCACTTGTAGACGAGGTGAAGGAGGTTCTCGCCCATGAGCTCGAAGACCATGACGTGGTGAGTGCCGTTTGGACCCACGATCTGGAAGTTGTCAACAAGGCCCACGACGTGGGAGGAGGTTGCAGACTTGGGGACGAGGTCGAAGTCGTCTTCTGTCTGGCCCTGGAGCACCTTGAGGATGTTGATTTCGTCGCGGGCGGCGTCGGAGTAGTTGGAGCCCAGCTTGACGATTTTCATGGCGACGTAGTCGCCAGTCATGAGCGACACGCAGAGCCACACCGTGGAAAAGTGGCCCCAGCCCAACTTGCGGATGACCCGGTAGCGGTTGATGTCGGAGGAGAACTTGTCGCCCAACTTGACCGGGTGGTAGCCGCCATGCTTGTACTCTGCGGGAGACTCCTCGAGCTTTGTGTCGTAGGGGAGGTGGGCGCCCGGGTCGCGGAGCGGCAGGAGGCTGCAGAAGAAGTTGCTTGAGGTGTGGATGTCACGAGCAGCGTCGTCGTCGAAGTCCATGCGAGAGGTCATTTCGCTGTTCAGCAACGAGATGCACTCGGTCCGAAAGGCGGTGTAGCGGTCCTCGGAGAAGTCTGCGCGAGGCACCGTGTGGGCCGGTGGGGGCGGGGTCCGGGGAGGCGAGGCAAGGACCTGGATCGCCGGTCCATGGGAGTAGGTGGAGTAGGAGGAGTCCAAGAAGGGCGGAGATGAGTCCGATGCAGCGGAGTGGGCCGGGTAGTCGATGTTGAAGTCGCTGAGGTTGGAGGCCAAGGCGTCGATGGACTTTTTCCATGTGATTTTGCGCTTGAGCAACCCGCCCAAGTTGAAGCGGGTGGGTTTTCTGGAGATGGGCGGCTCGTGTTTTCTATTGGCAAGCATCATTGTCAGCCGGAGTGGAGCGGTTCATTGACGGGGGGACGGGCGAGGCAGCAACAAACGGGGTCCCGAATTTTCCCTGAATTTTTGCAGACACAGACTCGAAGCAGATGTGGCGATTTGGGGGTTTTTGCACAAAGTGGCGGTCTGTGGCGTGTGTTTGGCGAGTGGACCAGTGGAGAAGCGGCAGGTGTGGGAGCTGGTTTGCGTGCGATCTCTCAGCAATTAAGGCGGGAAATTAGGCGGAGCCCAAAACGGGGTTTGGGCCGAGACGGAACGGAGGCCTTTTGCGAGCTGGCGGCGGGGCAGGCAGGGAAGGGCGGCGGTGGCAGCGGGCAGCAGCGGCGGTGGCGGCAAGTGTGGGCGGTGCTGCGGAGGCGATTTAGGGAAAAGCCAAAAAAAAGCGAAGTCAAAAAAAAGCGAAGTCAAAAAAAAGCGAGACAACTGGAGCTTTATCGGATCTGCCGTTGTCTATATCTCCGTGGAGGACCGTGCGCGGGCCTGGTTTTATACCTGCATGGGCCGCGTCTTACCCCATGTTGCATCTGTTACTGACGTTGGCTGCAGATGCAGGGTGGAGGGGAACGGTGGCTGCAACATCATGGCGGCTGTGGCTGTTGGGTGGAGCCAGGGCCCATGTGGCGAGGGCAGCGAAGGCAGCGCAGCCAAGGGCGAGCAGTAGCCTAAATTTGGAAAACCTAAGACGCTAAATATCATCGCCATTTAAGTCTTTCGTGGCGTTGGACGAATCGGGATAGAGTAGATGTGGCGGTGGTGTAGCCGCAAGCAACAGATTGGACTCCGCGCCAGAGCGCGGCACGATTGCTGGGAGTTTGCGAGACGGGTGTGGCGAGTTTGCCAGTGGCGAAGCACCAGTTGGGTAAAATAGAGAAATGACTAGAAGGTATGGAGAAAAGGCAAAGAGGTAGAAAAGGCAAAGAGGCAAAAAGGCAAAAAGGCAAAGAGGCAAAGAGGCAAAAAGGCAAAAGGCAAAAGGCAAAAGGCAAAGGACAAGATGGGTGCGGGAGCCAGTGCCACGAGAATAGGGCCACATTCAGGGCCAGGCGGCAGGCGGTCCCCCCGCGCTCAGGGCCCCCGAGTCACCAACACGTCATGTTGCTTCAGTGAGACACTTTTCTTTTAGACATTTCTGCCTTTGCTGTCCCTGGAACGCACGATGGATGCTGCATAGTGCAGATGGCGTCCGCAGGGTATTTAGCTTGGGTGTGATTGGCGGCAGATCAAAGCCATGTGGCCTCTGTCTTCGTTAGTGCAGCCTGGCCCAGACTGGCCCTGCCCCAGTGCGGCCTGCGAGTGCGGCCCCGGAGCGATCAGCGCGGCCCCGGAGCCATCAGCGCGGCCCCAACGTGGCAGCAGCCCTGCCCCAATGTGGCCCCAGTGCGGCCCGAGATCCAAATTCCCCGCCACAACAGTGCACGTCATGTAACTAACACACTAAATCTCAAAACACTCTTCCAGCCAAAACACTCTAAATGCCAAATCTTTCTCAAAGCCAAAACACCCTAAAGTCAAAACACCCTAGCACCAAAACAGCCCGGCCCCCTAAAGCCAAAACAGCCCGGCCCGGAAGGCTGCACCCCGGTCTCCTCTTTCCTGGAATCCCAGTTGAGTCTCCAAAGCGTGTGGCCCCATTTGGCTGCCGGGCCTCGCGCCGTGCACGGCCCTGCCGCTAAAGGCGGAGAACGCTGTGGCCGGGACCAACAACTTTTCGCCGGGGCCTGATTTATTTTGGGCGTAGGGAAATTGAAAGCAACCATATCCTTTAGGAGAGAGGCTTGCCACAAAATTGTCATTGCCTGCTAGTGTGGCAGAGTGCCTCTGCTTTCCGGCTGTGGCTGCAACATGGCCCCGGGTGACTCCATAGCCCAAAACTCCACAATCCAGACAAATGTTCCTTGGTATAAAAGACCTAGCTGATTTTTGGGCCCCTCTCACTCTAGCCGTCTTTGCTTTCCTCTGCTGTATCTTTCACTTCTGTCTTTTTTTCCCTTTCTTTGCTCCGTGCCGGTTCTCTGTCCTCCCCAGTCTCTCCACTCTTCTCTTTGCTGGTCTCAGACCTCGTCAGGCATCCTTTTCATCACGAGACAGACCTTCTGCCGGCTTCGTAAAACATCTGACTACTGTGCTGTCACCAAATGCCATCCTCCGCAGCTGCTTCCAACAACGCATACCTACCTGCCATCACATGATCGTTACAAATGTCAATGAGAGTCTACATAGCGCCCCTTGAGAAGCCCTTATACGTTTTTCTAAAACCTAAAAAGTTAGCCTCATAAGACAAACACACATGCCTAATGAAGACGGGTCAGCGCAGCTCTGAAGGGGCCGGGCCACCTCCCAGTTCTGTAACGCGTAGGGACGACGAGACCCAGGAAGATCCTTGAACCCTCCCTTCAAGAGCATCTATTACAGTCCCGTAGCTTCAAGGAGGAGCTATGGCGGGAATAGGGCACTGGAATCGAGGTGCCAGTCCGGAAATCAAGAGGTTTCAGGATATGAAGAGACAGGGCCAGCGTACAGGAATACATACATATTCGAGTTTCACCTGTGCCGCGTGCAGGTAACAAACAGTCCTGCTACAATTGTGCATGTGGCAGTCACCGAACAGGGAAAACACAGACTTACTAGTCTTGTAAACTGCGAGTTGACTGTAAAGCTTCAGGTTGTTGGCGCCAAAAGCTTGTAGAAGTGAAGCCGCTCCGTATTATCAAAGACACATCCCCATAGAAAAGGCAAGAGGACGTCTCCCAGATATTCAGTGGCCCAAACTAGAGGGTATGCTTCTTGTATGATTACTGTTTTCTTGAGAACGATCATCATTGAGTTGTATATAGCCTGGCGTGTCTCAACGCACGACAAGACTCGAATGGGGCTTCACGAAGCGAATCTTCAAGCTGTACCAATCATTGAAGCAGCCACGTATTTTACCAAAGCCATGGGCTTCATAGCGTGAACCGCTGAGGACTCAGTTACTGTGCAAGTGGTTGTCGACACTGCAATCTTCCAAGAGAGTATTTTCCGAGCCACTTCAGTTTCTGACGGACTTTCGTCCTGAACTTCTTGCAGCCCAATGCTATCATTTTGAAGACTGATCTGAATCGTAGTTCCGGTGTCGGCTTTGCCTCCGTTTCGCTTTCTATGTCGCTTCAGGTTCAGGCAAATTGGCTTTAGCTTCGTTTGTCTCTTTCACAGGCTTGAATAGTTGGCGAGGAATTCTTTGGAACTTGTATCTGAACAAGATTCGAGAAGCAGTCCCTCTGATATCCGCTGGCTCACGCTCCTTCACCCCAGCTGCCTCTTTAGCCGGCTTGAGTTCTGAGAAGTTAGCTTCTCTGCCACGTCTCAAAGCTCTCTTGATCGATGTCGTCCACATCACTCCTTTTGGTACCCGTCATTAGGAAGCAACCTCACACAAATATTGTAGAAGCTGGAGAGACTTTGTTTCCTCTTTTCAGTGGGACTACGTTGCAGCAAAATCTTTGTTCAATCCTTGAGCGTACTTGGCGTGGAGATGCCTAGCGCAGTAACACCCCGGGTGATGTCAGGGTGATGTCGATGCCAAGAGCTCTACAACCAAACAGAAAGGTTCGAAACACTGGAGCCAGGCTCGATCGTCAATCCATCCGTTTATAACTATGTACATTACCAAGAAGCCTTGGTGACGCCTGGGATCTGGCCGGCGCGGGCACGTTCTCTGAACGCCGTTCTGTTCAACTTGAAGTCGGTGATGACCGATCTAGCGTAGCCGGAGGCTACGCATCTGTTTCTGACTTGGGTCACACTGGTGTATTTAGGCATCGCTGCGAGCTGCAACTGTGCTTCCAAACGGGCCCGCGACGAGAGCTCGGTGTTTCTGGCGATGTACTTCAACGCCTTTCTGGTGACCTCATGCTCGGCGAATTGGAGCCTCTTGAACTGGTCCTTGATCACTCTACCATTAAGGTAGCAGTGCTTGGGAAGCTCGAACTTGACTGGAAATCTGAACGGCATTGGTGGTTGTAAGTGTTATGCTGAGATTTTTTCATGTCCATGGCCCCCACCAGTACATCCGGAGACACCCAGCTTTTTGGGAGGTGAATAGATACTCCAGAATTGTGGGAATTATTTTCTCATTTTAGCTGGGATATCGGCAGTGCTTTAGTTTTGCCAGGACCATTACATGATCTTTTTCCCGGCGGCAGCATGTTCTGCTGAGGATCTAATGGCGTATACTTTCGCAGCCAGGCGCTAACAGGGTATATAGCCCGACGGCCCGCCAAGCTTGACACAGCACCAAATGTACCTCCACACTCTTTTTGCCCTCTTCTTGTTTACGCAAGCACTTGCGGTGAGAATCCCAGGCAACCTCCATTTCTTGAATGTGCACAAAATCGCCGACGTCAAGGAGCTCACACTCACGCTGTTGCGGCACCATGACTTCGTGGTTGTGCAAGACGACAACTCCATCATTGTGCCTGACTTCTCGCTCTTTTTCGGCGCTGAGACGCTTCTCGAAAACCTCCAGAGAGCAATTCGGACCCGGCAGCCCAACGAGTTGCTCACGAAGGCCGGCGAGTTCCTCCAGTTGAGGTTTGTGCAGCAGTACGGCAACAACGGCACGTACACCATTCCCTACGACGAGTGCTTTGACAATCTGCACAGCGACGCCGAAGCGGTAGTCTCGCGCTCGTACGAGAAGACGGTTCTGAACCTGACCGGTATCCACTTGGCGCTAGAGATCATGGGCATGCAAGCCGGTGTCGATGCCTCCATCAACAGAGTACGTGTGTACGAGGAGAAGCTTCTGTGCAAGGTCCCGCCAAGGGGCCTCTTGCAAACCCAGGCCACGGTGAGTGCCAAGCGGCTTCTTTTGGTGTCCCAACGAAGAATCGTGGCCCGCAAGGCCCGCAACAAGGCGGAAACGTTGGAGTACGCAGCGTGGGAGCCGCTTGAGGAGCCGCAGTTGCTCCAGTACGCCTCGAAAACACTCTCGTGTGTTACCGACCCAAGGAAAATCACGTGTGGAATCAGCGAAGAGGCGAAAAACCAAACAACCTTGGGGAAGGTGAGCCAGCAGGGTGGGCCCAAAGGCATGGCTGCAAATGCTCTGTTGCGGTAGTGCAGAGAACAAACAGCCCCACACGACAGGCTGTGAAACGTCACCAAGAAAGAACACCACCGCCATGAGTGACGAATCCGTAGCAAAATCCACAAACCTCACCGAGGCACAGAAAAAGGTATGTTGCGTCGAGCCCCGGCCCCGCGTGCCCGGCGAACGCCCGTGGCCCGCCCCGAGTGTCGTACGTCCAGCCAGCGCTAACCACAGGCCCACCACATAGCATCCGAGCAGAAACGGCGGGAAAACATCCGCATGGAGTTTGACCGCATCGTGCAGTTGACCCCGAGCTTGACCAGCCAGGAAGCCCGGTCGGAGTTGAGTATCCTCACGAAAAGTGCAGACTACATCGAGACCTTGAAGGACGAGAACGTGCGCTTGATCGAGGCGTGCCGGGAGAAGGGCATCCAGGTGCCTGATGAGCTATTATACAAGGGCCCTGGAGTTGCCCACGAGTAGGTCGTGGCAGGCTGTGCTCCTTCCGGGGTGTCGTTCTTTCCGTGCCGTCTCGTGAGCCACGGTACTCTTTCACTTCGTGCTGCAAATATGTACCAAATTGACACTGTGATTCAGAAGCAGTTGAGATTGCCTGTAGCAGTTGTAGCAGGGGGCTTTTTGGGTAGGGCTTTGTATGCTCCAGCAAAAGGCATATTCCACAAGCACCTCAGTAGTGCAAAAAGGCGGTGAGACAGAAACACAAAGAGACAAAACCTTGACGCTACTCACTGGTACACGTTTCATATTTCAGACATACTCTCAAACCTGCAATCTAAAATCTGTAATCAAAAAAATCCACCCTCTTTGCTCGAACCAACCAGGTACCCCATACTTCACCTTTCGCGCATACACCTAACCGGCAGTCGCCAGGCCACCACTCCAGAACCCAGCAAACGCCATGAATATCGGGCCGGGACCTCCACAGTCAAGCGCCAGCATGACATCGAATGCAGCAGGACCCACTGCCTACGTTGGCGGCATCGCCCAGGACATCCCTCCAGACATGGCGCTTCTTCTCCAGAAGCTCGAGGAAGACTTCACCGTGAACAAAACCATAGACCAATGGACATACATCAACCGCCGTGAGGAGATCATGCAGCTCATCAGCAGGCTACATCAGCAGAACCAGGCCCACGAGCCCATGGACCCCGCCAAGCTCGAGAAGATCCTCCTTCCACGGAAACGCACAGACACCTCGTCGTTCTCAGGCAAGTCCATGATCAGCATTCTTCGCATGCGTGCCGAAAACAGCCCCTCTGACTTTGCGTACATGGTGCTCGATATCAAGGGCAAGGTGCAGCAGTCGATCACCTGGGAGAAGTTGCTCCTCAAGGCGGTCAAGGTGGCCCACGAGCTCAAGAGCCGCACCCACTTCAAGTCTAACGACACGGTGGTCTTGCTATACAAGGAGGCCGAGGTCTGCGAGTTTGCCGTTGCCTATTTCGGCTGCTTCATTGCAAACGTCACCGCGGTTCCAATCCACAACGGCATCTCCTTGACCGAGGTCTTTGAGATCCTCGCCGCCACCTCGTCTCTGTTGGTGCTCATGTCAGACTCTGTGTCCCGTGAAATCGAGAAACTCTCAGCATCCTCCAACAGCCTCGTGTGGCCCTCCAAGATCTCTCGCTTGCGCACTGCTGACTTGGGCTCTGCCCGGAAATCAGAACAAGAAGCCATATTTGGGAAGTTGAAAAAAGAGCCAGCAGACAGCAAAAACGACTTGGCCTACATCGAGTTCTCCCGTTCGCCAGTTGGCGAATTGCGTGGTATTGCCTTGAGCCACCGCACAATCATGCACCAAATGAACTGTCTCGACGCCTCGTTGCTGAGCTCGCCGAGCTCCGGTGGAAGCCTCACCCAATCGTTCAAGGCTCCCAAACGCCACCGCGTGTTCTTGGCCACGATGGATACTCGCTTATCGATTGGCCTCATCATGGGTGTGATGTTCACCATGTACTCTGGCAATTTGCTCATATGGGCGCCACCCAAAGTCATGGAGGTGGAAGGCTTGTACGCAAACATCATTTCTCGATACCACGTCAACCTTCTTCTTGCGGACTTCTTGGGTCTCAAGCGTGTCACTTACGACTACCAGCAAGCTCCGAATGCTACGAGGTACTTTCTGAAAACCCAAAGAGTCGATTTTTCTACGGTCAAGTGGGTTTTGGTCGATGCGCTCACCGTTGACGGTGAGTTTATGGATGTTTTGGCCGATCGTTACCTAAAACCGCTAGGCTGCCAGCACTCCCGAAACGCAATCATACCCATGCTTACTCTAAGTGAATACGGAGGTATGGTCATTTCAATGAGAGACTGGTTGGGCCGCGCAGAGCATTTAGGCATTGACTTGGTCAACGAGTCAGACGACTTGTCTTCAGTCATAATCGATAAGGTTGCTCTAGCGCAGAACAGAGTGAGAGTCATTGAAACGAATCCATTTGACTCAGATGAGCACCTGGCCGACTCCCTACGCGTTGACGCGTTTGGGTATCCCTTACCGGACGCCACACTTGCAGTGGTGAATCCGGAGCTGTCGACAGTCGTCATGAAAGGCGAATTGGGTGAGATCTGGATTGATAGTCCCTGTTTATCTGGTGGCTTTTACGGCTTGAGAAAAGAATCAAAGCTGATTTTCCACGCTAAATGCAAAAGCGCTGGAGGTACGCTAGAAATGGACTTCCTCCGCACGGGTCTCTTGGGCTTCACCTACAATGGCAAAGTCTATATTCTCGGCCTCTACGAAGACCGCATCCGTCAAAGAATCAGCTGGATTGATCACAAGACGTTGAAGTCGAAGGATATAGTTCCTGGCGCCGAAATGCGTTACCACTACTCTAGCCATCTCTTGGCTACATTGGCCAGCGAGGTCCGACAGATTTATGATTGCACGATATTTGACATTTTCATCGGTAACGAGTACTTGCCTGTTGCCATTGTTGAGGCGGAAATCATTCGCAAGGTAATAGATGAAGCAGATCCCACGCAAAACCCCAGCTCAAAGTCCAAGGACAAGTTTGACTACAGTGCTGCACCCCTCAACGAGGCAATGTTGAATGCCATTGCTAAAAAATGTTTTGATGCCCTCAACCGCCATCATCGTCTTAGACTTTTCTGCGTGGTGGTTGTCGACTGTGACACATTGCCCAAGATCTCAAGAAGTGGAGGGTTGGAAATCGCAAACATGCTTTGCAAGAAGCGCTTCCTCGAAGGTACTTTGAAGTCCGACTTCATCAAATTTTTCGTGAAACAATCGATTAGCATGGTTCCACATGGCGAAGATGTCATTGGCGGAATATGGTCTCCTCTTGCGTCACAACTAAGAAACCATTCCCTCCAGAGATTCCCTGCACAGTTTTCTACGGTCGATTACAGGGTGAAGACTTTAGATGACAAAACAAACATTGCCCTCACTGACTACAAAACAATTATGGACATCTTGAGGATTCGTGTGGCAAACTCCGGTGACGCTATAGCATTTCAAAACATCGATACAGGTGGCAAGGGAAGTTCAAAGCCCTTGACGTGGAAGAAGCTTGAGCAGAGAATCTTCGCTGCATGCCAGTACATTGTTGATAAGACAACATTGAGGGCCGGGCAATATGTCATCTTAATGTTCTCATTGTGTGAGGAATTTGTTATTTGCCTCTACGCTTGTTTCATGGTCGGAATTATTCCAATTCCAATGCTCCCGTTTGACTCTAATAGAATTGGCGAGGATTTCCCTGCTTATGTTGGAGTCATAAAAGATTTTGACGTCCAGGAAGTGTTTGTCAATGACGACGTGGAGAGGTTTATGAAGAATGGCCCTGTGGCTGATGCTCTCAAGAGAATGAACCAGCGTCGTGCACGAGCTCTCCGCATCAAAAACACCTCCAAGCTCACCAAGGTCTCGAGCATTAGCCAGCTCAACACAAAGATTGCGAAGTATCGGGCCGAAGCGAACTTTGATGATCCCAATAAAACTCGCTTGATCTGGCTAAATTTTACTTCGGACCACTACAGAGTCGGTGCTACGTTGAGTCACAGAAGTATCATCAACATTTGCAAAGTTTTCAAAGAAACGTGCAATTTATCCTCTCGTTCGTCAATCGTTGGGTGTGTGCGTCATTCTCTGGGCATTGGTTTCGTTCAAGCAGCTTTGCTAGGAGTGTTCTTGGGCACCACAACATACCTCAGCTCGCCAGTCAATTTCGCCAGCAACCCACTTTCGTTTTTCTTGTCGCTCGCCAAATACAAGGTGAAAGACGTTTTCATGACTGAGCAGATGTTGAAGTACGCTGTTGCCAAGTTCACGCCCAAAGGGTTCAATTTATCATATCTCAAGAACATGATGATCAGCACGGATGGCCGTGTTGAAATTGATTTGCTCCGGAAATTCGCTAATATCTTTTCGCTGGCCAAACTCAATGCAGCCTCGATGTCTGCAGTCTACAACCACTGCTTCAATCCAATCATTTCCACTCGTTCCTACATGACAGTTGCTCCAGTCGACTTGTTCTTGGACCCTGTTGCGTTACGTCAAGGTTACATCTCGATTGTGAACCAGGCGGAACACCCCAACGCTTTGAGAATTCAAGACTCTGGAATGGTGCCAGTATGTACTGAGATTGCGATTGTGAACCCAGAAACATGCAAAGTATGTCGAGAGGGAGAATTTGGAGAGATTTGGGTTTCCTCTGAAGCGAACGTCACCTCGTTCTCGAATGGGCCGAAGGGACCAGTTGACAAATTCACTCTCAACCAATTCTACGGGAAGATTGTCGACGGACATCCAGAGACGAGGTACTTGAGAACTGGAGACCTTGGATTCTTGCACCACATTTCGATCACCAAGAACTCTTCGAATCCCCAGGGCCGCGAAGTGACAAGTTTTCAGCCACTTTTCGTTTTGGGTAAGATTTCAGACACCTTCGAAGTGATGGGACTACATCACTTCCCTCTTGATATCGAGAGCACCATCGAATCGTGCCACCCAGACATATACAAGAACGGATCGTGCATTTTCAAATGCTCAGACTATACAGTGATAGTGTGCGAGTCGAGAAGGACCAAGAGCTTTTCTGCGCTTGTGCCGTCGATAGTCAACACTGTTTTGAGCAAGCACCATCTCATTGTCGATATTGTGGCATTCATCAAAAAAGGCGAGTTCCCGATTTCCAGACTTGGGACGAAGCAAAGAGCAAGAATAGTGGATGCCTGGGTGCAAGGCGTAATTCCACTTGCGGTTCTGTACGGAGTGAATTACGGAGAAAACTCGATGATCAAGCTCATCAAGGAAATCGAAAGAGCATCAAGAGACAACCCGTTTGCCGAGATCAGAAACCCGGCAAGAGAGTACTACGACAGCGTTCCGGAGAACATTTTTGACAGCGCCCAAGTCCTCAACCTAAACCAAGGCGACGAGCCACGTCAGCATAAGGCCACTTTCGACATGTGCAGTCATGATAGTGAAGACGACATGCCGTGAAAACAAATTATAAGACCTAGTTCTTCTGCGGTCATCACCAAAACGTTTGCATGTCGTCCTAATTTGCAGCTACCTCCCGCGGGGTACGGGTGCAACGGTGATATGCGAAACGATGCTACCGAAAAAACTGTGGTGAAGTAGTTACACTAGCAACATACCCTTTAATCCCACAAACACCGATCGAAACGGCTTTGGTCCAATGAAACGATCCTTAAGTCCGCATTCTATTCCTGATGAGCAGGAAGCACCAAAAAAGCGGCGGTTTGCCTCGGTATTTTCAGCATTGAAGAGTGTCTTCAGCCATGGGCCAAACCAAACAGCACCAGTTGAGCCATCCCACGAGGCCAATGGGGATGAGTTGCCTGTTGAATTCGTTTCTAAGAAGCGCAGATTATCCATAGCCAGCAGCAAGAAAGACCAGAAACTTCTGGTGCCACGTTCATCGGTCAGCATGCCCAGCGGCGAGAACGTGTTGGGGTCCCTCTACAGTTCCATTCGCTCCAGGCAGGAACGTGACGACCTAGACACGGAATACTCTGCCATAATCTCCAATCCGGCGATTGACTTCGCCAAGGAGGTGTCGCCAAGCATATACGTGCCCAAAAACCGCATTCTACCGATGAACCCGGAGGAGTTGGGAGACTTGGAGCAAGAACGGGCGATGCAGGAGGCAGCATACGAATCCGAGTATGGTTCTGTGTGGCAGGACGAAAATGGAAACTTTGTCAGACCTCCGTTCATCAATTTGGACCCAAGGGAACGGTACCAAATGCTACAGTTGAAGCGTGCAGTGGAAGCGTCCGACTTCTTGAACAGCAGGCTTCAGTACGTGCCCAGTCCCGACGAGACTATATCATATCATTCTCTGGAGAACAAGGTGGACTCGACCACGCAGACTACACATGCTGTGTTGCCAGAAAAGCTGGCCCCATTCAGTGCTTTGCGCACAAAATTTGCATTACAGAACAGAAGAAACCGGAGGCTGCGAAACAGCCGAGGCTTCTTCTCGGGCTCCTTCTCATATGACCCAAAACCAGCGGTGTCCACAAACGAAGACAAGACATTAAATGGATACTTGGGCTCCATCACTCGACCGGAGTTTCCAAAGAAGCCCGAGGTTGCCAAGACCATGACATTGCCTGATGAAGCAACACGTCTTGACACTTCCAGAGTCAGAGGCTCTGTTGGTCAAAGACCAGGAGTTGATGATGCGATCCGGTTAGGTAAGGTCAAGTACTCTTTGGATGAGGATTACCGTCAAAAGTCGGAGAGCCTCACAAACGTGATTAAGCTCAAAGATCAGTCGCAAGACAGCAAGAAATCGACTGTCGGACCTAGCTCAGGCTTCAACTTCGAGATCAAGAAAGACAAAATCGACTCTATCATTGAGGACCGCAGGCAAGGTGAGAGTTTTTTGTCGAGTGTAACTACCAATGGGAAGCCACCCACACTTTCCAATATGGCCAACGAGCCCACCTTTGGTAAATCACCTGAAGCCGTCAAGCGTTCCAGAGATGAGGGCCATGCGAACGAGCCACTGAAGAGTAATGGTCCATTATTTTCCTTCATGAAGCCCGAGGCTGATCTGTCCAAGCCAAAGGAACTGTCCATGCCTCCTCTTTTCAATGCAAGTGACAAAGAATCAACTAATTTATTGAAGGCTAGTACAAAAGACTCGTCAAAGGAAGAAGAGAAAGCGAAACTTGCCTTTTCATTTGGAACAAAGCTCTCCACTGAGACACTGGACATGCCAGCTTCGAGTGCCTTGTTCGGTAGCCAGTCTGAAAAGAAAGCTACGCCGACATTCTCTTTCGGGCAAAAGCCGGAAGGCTCCGTCAGCGAGTCCACTCCCAAATTCTCTTTCGGGCAGAAGCCGGAAGAATCCGCCAAACAATCCACTCCTAAGTTCTCTTTCGGGCAGAAGCCGGAAGAATCCGCCAAACAATCCACTTCTAAGTTCACTTTCGGGCAGAAGCCGGAAGAATCCGCCAAACAATCCACTTCTAAGTTCACTTTCGGTCAGATGCCGGATGAATCCACCAAGGACTCCGCTCCCAAATTTTCTTTTGGAAAGAAGCCGGAAGAATCCGCCAAACAATCCACTCCTCAGTTCTCTTTCGGACAGAAGGCGGAGGAATCTGCCACTGAGCCCGCTCCAAAACTCTCGTTCGGTCAGAAGCCAGATGAATCCACCAAGGACTCCACTCCCAAATTTTCTTTTGGAAAGAAGCCGGAGGAATCCGCCAAAGAGTCGACTATTAAATTCTCGTTCGGTCAAAAACAAGACGAAACTATCAAAGAGCCCGCGCCTAAATTTTCTTTCAATAAGACTGACGTCGCAGACCCAGCTCCTGATTTTTCTTTGCAGAAGCCCAACTCAATCCTGGCTGAAAGCCAGAAAACCCCATTCTCTTTCGGAACAAAGCCTGCGGGTGATGAGACAAAAACATCAAATTTCTCTTTTGGCGCCAAGCCAGAGGCGGCAAAGAATGCATTTTCCTTCGGAGCTAACCCTTCTCTGAGTGACAGTAAAACTATATCATTCGGATTCGGAGCGAAACCCGCTGACACGACCAGTGACGACACAAAGGCGACAGAAAAGGACTCTACAAAGAACGAAGCTTCCAAGCCAGCTGTCCTGCTATCTTCTCAATCCTCGGTGCTTGGAAACCTGTCGTTTAAGTTTGGTGAAACAGAGAAAGAACTGGCCACAGAAGAGTCGAAGAAAACTCCGACGCCTGCTTTTACGTCCAGCTCCGCTCTCAAAACTGATCTGCCTGAAACAGAGACCCTGGCGGCCAAGAGAGTTGCTACAGGTAAGAACGACGAGAAACCAACGGCTGCAGGCTTCTCCTTTGGACAAACTTCATCCGCCACTCCTGGGGCAGCATCGAAGACTTCATTTACCTTTGGTGCCCTGAAACCAACGCTTCCATCTTTGGGCAGCTCAAGTAATGTAGGCACCACAGCCACATCGCAGGCTGACAAGCCAGCATTTTCGTTTGGCCAATCGAGCACCTCTGCAACCGCATCGCCTGCGCCGGCGTTTGGCTTTGGGGCTGTCTCAAAACCAGAGGGATCTCAGTCGTCAAATGGAGCTGCTGCCAGTTCTTTTTCATTCGGACAAGCTGCCACGGCAGATCCTGCTCTGATTTTTGGCGGGCTTGGCGGCAATGCTGCCGCACCAGCTCCTGGGTTCAACTTCACCCCAAAACCAGCGGTGAACGCAACAGCGTCCACGAACTCGCTACCCACGATGTCTCAGGCTTCCAATGGCTTTAGTTTCAGCAACAAGGCGTTGAGTAACTTTGGAGACAGTCGGCCGGCCACGCCATCTTTCACCGGCTTCAACCAGAACGCAGCAGGTGGCAATGGGTTCCAGCCTCAAGTGCCTTCGTTTGGTATGCCGCAGAACGCAACGGCACCCTCCAGCGTCTTTGGTGGCGGAGGGGTGTCGCGCAGTGTCACTCCAACGCAAGGGGGAGCGCCTTTTGGCCAAGTAGCGCCGGGGCAAGCACCAGGGCAATTTGGCATGGGAGCGTTTGGCTCAGGGAATGGTCAGGCCGGCGGGTTTGGGTTCTCGACCGATGCCATGGCAAGCCAGGGCTCGCAAGGAGTGTTCAACAGTGCCCCCGGCAGCTTTGGGCAATTGAGCAGAGACAACACGCCGCCCACTTTTGGCATGGGAAACACAGCCCCGGGCGGCAACCCGAACCAGCTGTTCACCCCTCCAATTGCAAATATGAGCGGTCGCAAGATCGCGCAGATGCGTCAGAGAAAGAGACATTGATGTGGCTGCTAATTCCGAAGGTATAGCCTGAAGAGGAAATGGCTGCGAAATTGCTTAAGGGGAGGTCATGTTGTGCGTTTCACAAGGGGCCTGTGCTCTTGGCCTATTATCGCGGAGATCGCATCACAGCCGCGGCATATCGACCCCGCCTTATGAGTTGCAGCAAGGCGAGCAAGGCGCCAGCGATGGCGGGGCGGCAACGAAGCACAACCGCTCCTCCTTTGATGTACGCTGGCCAGGCATAGAAGAGTTGCAGACAGTTCGAGGGTCATCCTAGACTATGTGGCTGAGGACCGAGCTCGCTCCCTGACTCAATGCCTGTTCTCGCTTGCTCTCGAACACAGCCAGCGTCTGTTGGTTTCGGGTCTGCCGGGTCAGCAGGGGAAGGCTTGAGTGTGGCGAGTGCCCGGGGATGCTAGCATTAAGAAATTCACGGTGGATGGCTCGAAAGGCCGTTGATTGTTCGCGTTATGGAAGTGGCGGACCTTGTGGCCCTGTGCTATCTGTCAGCATACTACTTAAATACAAAACAATCCAGGTCATCAAAATGCCACATGACTTAGACACATTGATTACCTAGGAAGTGGGGACTCGCACAAGGAACCGCTTTCCAGAGAGGAGGAGGCCGCAGAGCTTTTGGTTGCAAACCCAACCACGCCAACATCATACGCCATAGTTCGAACGCCAAAAGCTGGCAACGTGGCCAAACACAGCTTCTGCCTCGAATACAGGGCGAAATTCTTGCCGTTGGTTTAAGGTAAACGTGAGCCCATGCTCGAGTCTTGGTTGATCGAGCATAGTCTCAGGTTCCGGGTCACAGGAGTGCTTTCAACGGCATACAGAGTCAGGGAACGTTTGCTCCGGCTGCTCTTAAAGCATTCGCAACCAAATCACCGTCCTCGCAGTCTATATCCAACTATTGCATTCACTGTGGAAGAGCCCATATCGCAAGTCTTATACTTTCCCGATTGACCGGCACTGAGAGCCTCGAATGCTGATCAAAAGTTCTAGACTTCTCCAGCTCTTTGGCATGGCAGAAAAGCCTGTCCCTTATAAGAGCATCCCCCACTGCCTGTTCACATACTTTCCCTAGTCCATCGATGAACAAATCTCGAATCGAGACAGCGTGTGAGCAGGAAACGGCCCAGATGGGCAATGGCTTCAACGCTGTCAAGATAGTAAATGCCTATGTGTCGAACCACCAGAAAGAGGCTCTAGCTGAAGACATAAAGGCAGAACAGGAGTTCGCTGCCGCTATGGAGAAAGCACGCAAACAACAGGGCGGATTTAACGAATGCAAGGTTACACCAACGAACTGCATTTCCTTAGACAAGAAGGTTGCTGCCAGTATTCTATTTAGTGGATATCATCTCTTAACCAAGGACGAAATTTCAGAGTATCTTGCGTTGGAGAGGATAGGACGTGCATTGAAATATAAAGTGGGCCGCTTGATACGTGGCTGCGAGGATAAATTCCCGCCCTCTGACGACAATTTATTTAATGACGAACTATGGGATATGATGGAGAGCAAAATCAAGTCATTGGCTGAACGGGCAAATGCTATTTTGCGACGTGTTCGCACACGAGGAGAGCCTACGAAGCATTCTTTCCCTGATACAATTGAATGGCTTCAATTTCCTTTTGCTTGTTATCCGGAACACAAGCACCTGCTCGAAGCCATTAATATTAATACCATCATTCAAGAGTTGGCAAAAGAAGCAAAGCTCGAACGCCTCGCCCAGAGCGACAGCGTAAACTGGGCAGGGGTCAAAGAGCGCCTCGACCGAGAAAGAAAGGTAAGATATGGCCCAGCCTATCATTCTGTCGTGCTGATGATTAACTTTGTTAGAGAAGAAGCGCCTGAAAACGGGCTTTTTCTGGGCCTCTCTCACGAGAAAATCTGTCATTTTATGGAATGTTATCGCTTGATTGCTTCAAAACTGTTCCCTCGCCTTGCTGCCGATTGCATGACGGAAGGTTGTCCCGAAGGCTTGCGGCAATTGTGGAATTGGTACACACTTTGTGGTGTCGGGAACTGAGCTTTCTGTGAAACTTGAGTTTACGATTGTCAGCTGGCATTCTACGCCGAACGGGGCGCTGTGAGCGATTTTTATTGACACAGTACACTCTTGCCTGAGAAATCCCCAGATCAACGACGAAGAAAGAGTGGGGAGATATTGCTTATGCGAGGCTATTTGGCTGGCCAAAATCAAGTGAGAACGATTGTGGCTTTATGGTTGCTGGGTGTTGAGCGGTGGTCCTAAATCAGACTACAGTAACTTTTAGCCGATACACCGTTTAAACCACGACCCTCCTTCTTTAATTGCTCCCTATCAAGCCTTACCTCCGAGCAGATTAGTTTTAGGGTTGCAGGGCATTGCAGAGTTGAGGGCGGTTTTGTTGTGCTCAAGTTGCCCCAGGACGTTCGGCCACCTTCCTGCTATAAGTGGTGGTTTGTAATCTTTATGATACTCGTACACACTACTTCATTTCAAAGAGGTTCCATCAACAAAATGAAAATTGATTCAATGAACATTAATTCAATGCACATTGATGGGTCCGATTTGAAAATGGAAAGTGTATTACAATCCTTACATATTTTCGCAATGATTGCACTTTCAATGGAGGGCCAGATGACAAGGCAAAACCAGGAAGCCAGAGCGAGAGACGGGGCGACACAAGGCGCTGATCGAGCCCAGAACAGAAACCAAGGGGAGCCCGTGGCTCCTGAACACGCCGGAGAAGCCAAAGAGCAGGCTCATCAGCAAGCACCTGCTGAAGCTGCACAAAACGTACGTGATCGAATGCCACCCAAAGCTCGTGGGAAAACTCGGACGGTTACAGGTGAACTAATGTGGCGGACGGACATTAATGGGCTACCCTTGGCTGATACGAAAGGCTCTCAGATGCTTATCTAAGCGTCACAGCTTTATTGAAGTATTGCGATCATGTCTGCGCCACCGCTGGCTATTTGGACATCAGCACGTTATGGAGGGACGACTGCGAGAATGTCAGCCGCTTTTTTTGAATACGCAAAGAGTTTATCGACATCAGCTGGTCATATAGGTGAAGTCGGAGATCCGGAAAGAATGCCCTATATGGAGGCACTTGAAAACGTCTGCGGTTTTTTTGAGTATTACCAAACTTACCATAACCTTACATGACCTGGCATGGCAGCGATGACGAGAAACAAGGATTTCAAAGATTTCCAGAAACAGTTAAAGCGAATGTCCCGGAAGCCAAAGTTTAACGGCTTGAAACGTCTCAACTGGAAAGCAAGCTTCACTCAAGCGAATTCCTCATCAAATTTTTTGGGGAATTCTAGTAATTGAATGTCCTGAAAAAAGGCTCCTCGCCCGAACGAGGCTAGTGAAGTCAATCAATCCTTAGCAGCGCAATATAGTGAATAACCACGACTAGCCTCAAGATCGATCCCTCGTGAATCAAAAGATAGCCTCATGTATAGAATAAGTGCATTATCTCATTAGCCTGGATTGAGTGTCTAGTTGTCATGTGTTTCACGGTAGTTGCAAAGTACCTTTGATGCTCGATTGCAAGTGTTCTTGTAGTGCACACTTGATATACCCTTTTTGATCTGCAATACATATCTTCGCCACGGTGTTGGTGCCAGCTTAAGACCTGGAGTCATCTTTGGGATTGAATACCCGCTAGATGTAGTACAATCGTAGCATATTATCAAGATTATGTATTTAATGCGGTATACAAATAGTTTATACATTCGCCCAGCAGTGCACTCTTGCGGGTACTCGACTCATGTCAAAAAGTTTATCTTGCTTATACAAAATAGAAATAATGGAAGTTTCAGACAGAACCAGCACAAATGATAGTCCATCTCAAAGTATCACCGGTGAAAAGTAACCAAAAACAATGCTAGAACTAAATTTTGCAGCCAATACCGTGCTGTCTGCAGGGTGCTTATTCCTCCTTTTCACTACAGAACAGCACGCGAATCTCCACTACCAGAAGTCGTAAAAGAATGGAGGACGATCTTCAGCAAAAAACGAAGTCCATAATCTCAAAAATTCAACGTCTTCTGTAAATGCGTCAAACTCTTCCTTGTTGGTATTCAGACACCGCCTGACTAGCTCATAGATTGGAATGCCTCTTGAGAGACGGTAACTTTCGAGTAGCCATGCATTCTCCTCCATGCTCCAATGATGTGATTCAGGAACGCTTGGACCTCTTTTACGCGGTTTGATAGATTTCGCAACAATCCAATCTTTGATAGCTTCAAAGTCCTTCAAAGCTGAACCGAATCTAAGCGCCCATTCTTGGTGGAGCAACTCCCTTCTCGAACGCAATTCTTCCTCCGTATACTCTTTCAGGCGATATTTTAGATTATACTCCCTGGCTTGCAAACGGCGAAGCTTGGCCAACTCCTGCCTCACTAACAACATATCAAACCGCTCCATCACTTTGTCCTCATACAAAGGCAGTAGCGGACTTCGTGGCCAAGCATCATGGCGATACCAGGTGGTTTTCTCTGGCTGGGCATGGAAGATCGGGCTCCCGCGAGCGAAGAGTCGGCGAAGAATCTCGTCCGCCTGAAAATCCAACAGCGCAATCTTTGCAGCAAACCGCCCACAATCTGTGGCCCCGAGCTCTGGTCCTGTGCTTTCCTTCGCTTTGCGATTATTGAATTTCTCGTCCAATTTGCATTGCTGATCTTGAAGCACATCTGCTTGTCTTTGCAAGTCGTAGTACCTTTTGACCTCATCCTCAGTCAAGAGATGAAACTTTCCGAAAAGCACGGTGGCAGCAGCATTATGGGGCAAAGCTACCCATTCTTCCGAGGAGCGACCGGACTTACCTCTTCGGTCTCGAAGCACGTTCAATCGCGCCTCGATTTAAGATGGTTGGGGCTCTAAATACCCTTTCCTAGCGTCTGTTATACGTTCTTCGAGGTCCTTGGCGATACCAGCTTCCGAGAGGGGCCCCTGAAACCATTGTGGAGGTTCGTCCGACTCCGTATCGACTTCGTCGGGAATCTCAATGATCGCGGGCTCAACGCGAGGCGAGTTTTCAGCTTTAATGGGATCCCGAAGGTTCGTGTTGGACATTGCGCTTCCATGTAACAAGCTCTCTGACTTGTGGGGACGGGTATTTATACACTGCGGACGTCTAGCATTCCATACTAAGAATGAGGAAACTCGAGGGTCCATCTGATTGTGGGGACGGCCCGAAGATGCTATGAGCAAGGACCTCACAGCGGATGACTCGAGAAGCCGCTATTTGTTCGAAGTAGCGGTCCTCGTGGCCCTGTACAATCTGCCAACGTGCTACTGAAGTACATAAAATTCAGGTTCATCAAGTTGGCGAATGGCTTGGACCTATAACCGTCAAGGGATTAGAGACTTCCACGGGAAAGTTCCGAGCGGTCCGCAGAACTTTTGGCTGCAAACGCGGAGCATTCAACCATGCGACAATCATGCGCCATGCTTTCGAGCACGAAAGATTGGCAACGCAGCTTAACACAATTTGAAACAGGGCCAGAATCTCGCCGGTGGTCAACGGGAGCTCGAGAGAGGTTAAAAATATAAGAGTCAATGCTCGAGTCTTGCTTCATATAGCATAAACTCAGGCTTCGGGCCACAGCATAGCTTTCGAATTATTCAGAGTCAGTGATCCTCCCGTTCGGCCGCTCTTGAAGTATTGTCGAACCGACCACCGTCACCGCAGTCGATATCCATCCATTGCGCTCACTGTGGAAGAGCCCATATCGCAAGTCTTATAGCTTCCCAGTTTACTGGCATTGAGAGCCGCGAATGCTGACTAAAAGTCCTGAACTTCCCCAGCATTTTGGCATGGCAGAATAGGCCGCTCCCTTATAAAAGCATCTCCACTTGCCGGTCCACGTACTTTCACTACTTCATTGATGAGCAAATCTAGAACAGAAACCGACTGTGAGCAAGGAAAGGCTCTGATGGGCAATGACTACAACCTTGTCGAAATGGTAACCTCCTATGTGCTGGATTATCAGGGAAAGAGTCTAGCTACAGCCATAGAGGGAGAACACAGATACGCCGCCGAACAGGAAAAGTGGCGCAAGCAAGAGGGTGGGTTTGAAGAATGCAAGATTACTCCAACAAACTGCATTTCCTTGCACAAGAAGGTTGCTGCCAGCATACTATTCAGCAAATATCATCTTTTGACCAAAGATGAAATTTCAGAGTATCTCGCGTTGGAAAGGGTAGGACGTGCATTGATGCACAAAGTGAACGCTCTTAAGCCCTACTGTGTGGACGATCTCACACCCACGGACGAAGCTTTATTTAACAAGGAACTACTGGATATGATGGAGCATAAACTTGAATCATTGACTTATCGGATCAATGCCATTTTGCGACGTGTTCTCACGCGAGGGGTGCCCACCAAGCATTCGTTCCCTGATACGATTGAGTGGTTTCACTTTCCCGAGTTCTGTTATCCGGAACACAAGTGCCTGCTCGAAGTCATTGATATAAATACCGTCATTCAAGAGTTGGCAAAAGAGGCAAAGCTAGAATGCCTCGTCCAGCGTGGCACCGAAAAGTGGGCAGAGCTTTACGACCGCCTCGGCCTCGAGAGAGAATTGAGATTTGGCCCAGTACATGATTCTGTTGTGTTGATGGTGGACTTTGTTCGAGAACAAGTCGCTGAGAACGGCCATTTTCAAGGCCTATCTCACGAGAAGTTATGTCACTTCATAGAGTGTTATCGTTTGATTGGTTCAAAGCTGTTTCTTGACCTTGAAGTCGATTGCCTAAGGGGTGGAGGTCTCAAAAGCTTGCGGCAATTGTGGACCTGGCACAAGTTTTGTGGTACGGGGGCACTGGACTCCCTTTGAGGCTTGAGTCTATACTGCCATTTATCATTCCACAATGAATTTGGCGCTGTGAAAGAGTCCCACTGACACAGTCCAACATTCTTTCCTTGAGAACATAGAAGAGAGAACAATGAAGTATGAGTCTACGGGAACATAGTGAGGAGATTTTACTTACAATTTGGCTGGCGAAAACTGGGTGGAAGCGATGTTGGCTAAGTGGTGAGTGCTGATCGCTTAGCGCAGAACCAGGCTTCTTTGGGCCGATGCGCCGCTCAAATCACACACTCTGTCTTACAAGTTGCTCCGTTTCTAATCTTACCTCCAAACGGATTGATCTCAGGATTGCAGGGCATTGCAGAGTTGAAGGTGGTTTGCTTATGCTCATTTGTCGCAGAGTATTATGCAACTTTGTGATCATAAACGGCAGTCTGCGAACTTGGGGGACGCTCATACTCAGTACTTCATCACGAACAATCTCCATCACCAAAATGGACATTGGCCTGGACATGAACCGGCTGGATTTTGAAATAGAAGGTGTGCTACAATCGTTACATACTCTCACAGGGGTTGCATCCTCAATGCACCGCCGGAGAACGAGGCAAAATCAGGAATCAAGAGCAAGAGACGCTAACGGAATCCGGAGCAGAAACCAAGCAGAACCTGCGGCTCTTGAAAACGCTGAAGATGCCAAAGAGCAGGACCATCAGCAAGCACCTGCTGAAGCTGCACAAAACGTACGTGATCAAATGCCACCCAGAGCTCGTGGGAAAACTCGGACGGCTGGAGGTGAACCAATTTGGCGAGACGACATCATTGGGCTACCCCTGGCTGATACGAATGGACCAAGGTTCACATCTGATTTTGTGTATGTCTCTGGTTTATTGAGGTATTGCGATGAAGTCTGTGCTACCACTGGCCATTTGGATATCAGCCTGCTACACGCCGGGGACTGTGAAAATGCCAGCCGCCTTTTTGAATATGCAAAGACTTTATCGGCTTCCGGCGAATTTATAGGGCCCCGCGAAGATCCCTAAAACATGTCCTACCCGGAGACATTGGAGAAAGTCTGCGGCTTGTTTGAATATTATCAAGGTAAATTTGGCACTGGACCAGGAGATATTGCGGAGAAGATGAGAGACCAAGCATCTCAATTTCAGAGTCAGTTGAAGCGAATGTGCAGACAGCCAGCCTTTGAAGACTTGAAGGATCTTGATTGGGACTCATCCCTTGATCAGGCATTGTCATCCGAACATATTTTTGGAAATCGTCTCTTGTGAACATAAGCTCCTCCCTCAGACGACGGTATTGATCTCAGTCAACCTATATCAGCGCAGGTTGGACCAATCCCTCGCAAGTTATGAGAGAGCTTCATATATAGAATCAACACATCATCATATAATCTTGGATTAGTCTGTAGTGCTCATCTGTTGACGGTAGATGCAAAGATTCTACTGTTCTAGCAGTGATATGCGCACTCAGTATACCCTTTATAAACTGTAGTAGGTGTCTTCGCCATAGTGTTGATATCATTTGAATACCCGGAAATGTCTTTAAGACCAATACTTGCTCGAATAAGTACAACAGTACATCGGCACCAAGATTTGAAATCAAAGCAATTCCGCTTGAAGAGTCAAGACAATCCCCAGGAGTTCATACCTGCGGCTTTTCGGCTCACGTCAAAACCAATCTGGAGAAGCCAGCTTCCAACTGCTCCAACTAAGAATGTTCTCTCCAAAGTTTCCCCACATGATTGAAGGTGTTAACTAGTGCTTCGGCTCGAGCGACTATCATCACATTCGCCGTTGTGAAGAAGAATCGTAGCGATTAGTAGAATTAGAAATAATCTACCTTCCTAATGAAGAATATAAATAATTGAGGTCCAACACAGTACCAGCCCAGAAATTAGTCCTCGTCAAAATATGTCCGGCGAAATGTAGACTTAAGCGGCGCCAGAACCAAATTTTGCAGCCATTACCGCCGTCTGCAGGTATTTGCCTCCTCCTCCTCACACCAAGAAAGCTGGTCTCCTTGACTAAGAGGCGCGATTATCCATTTCACATCCAATAATCATAGGAAATCGGAGTGCGGTCCAGGGTAAAGTAGGCCGTCCAAGTTCTTAAGAAATCAATGTCTTCTGTAAATGCGTCGAGCTCTTCTTTGTTGGTAGTCCGGCACCGCCTGACGAGCTCGTAGAACGGAATACCCCTGGAGAGACGGTAACTTTCGAGAAGCCATGCGTTCTCCTCCATGGAAAGAGGACGCATTTCAGGAGCGTGCATTTCTCTTCGAGGAACTTTGATTGAGTTGGTGACAATCCAACTTTTGATTGCTTCAAAGTCCTCCAAAGCTGGACCAAATGTCTGCGCCCATTCTTTGAGGAGCATCTCCCTCCTCAACAACAATTCTTTCTCCGTATACTCTTTCAGGCGGTATTTCAGGCTGAACTCTCTGAGTTCCAACCGGCGGAGCTTGGCCAACTCCTGCCTCACCAACACCATGTCAAACCGCTCCAAGACTTTGTCCTCATACAAAGGCAGTAGCGGACTTCGAGGCCAAGCATTGTGGCGATACCACGTGGTCTTCTCTGCTTTGGCGTGGTGAACCGGGCTCCCGCGAGCAAAGAGCCGGCGAAGAATCTCGTCTGCCTGCTTATCCAACAGCGCAATCTCCACCCCAACCCATGCCCAGTCTGTCTCCCGGGTCACTGGCCCCTTGCTTTCCTTCCGTTTGCGTTCATTGCATTCCTCGTCATATTTCCATTGCTGATCTTGAAGGACGTCTGCTTGTCTTTGCAAGTCGTAGTATCTCGAGACCTCATCCTTGGTTAAGAGATGAAACTTCGAGAAGAGTACGGCGGCAGCTGCATTATGGGGCATAGCGATCCATTCTTCCAAAGAACGACCGGACTTGTTACGGTCTCGAAGCACTTTCAATCGCGCATCGATAAGATATTCTTGGGAGCGGGAATATTCCTCTCTAGCGTCGGTTATATTTTCTTCGAGGTGCTTGGCGATGCCAGCTTCAGTGAGCGGCCTCTCGTACCAGCCTGGTTCGTCCAAGTCCGTGTCGTCGTCCATGTCCGTGTAGTCGTCCGAGTCCATATCGATGTCGTCGAGAATCTCAATTACTTCGGGCTCTCGGGGCGGCTTTTCAGCTTTGACGGGCTCAGACATTGCAAAATGAAGTCTTTTGACGCAAAAGGCTCCTTTGTGTGGAGCACCGGTATTTGTACACTGCGAGCGTCTGGCATTACATATTACGAATGCGGAAACTTGAGGTGTCGAAAGGCTTGCAGAGGACTCGCAACCAGAACGGTCTCGCCATGTTGAAGTTACCATAAAAAGCGAGCTGACAAATCTCTCTCACTTGTTGGTTGGTAATACCTCACAGGCAGTAGCTGCACAGGTGAATACAGCCGGTGGTTTCAGAGTACACCTGCACGTGCCTCTGCAAGTGAGCAAATCAGTGGGATTCCATTTATTCTGTTTCTTTGAGAAAAGAGCCCTTTTTCACGCTTCCGTCAATTTGCAGCCAAGCAGCCCCGCCCACAGATGTGGCAGGATGCTGCAAACTAACTTTTTCGCAGCCGCAGCCAGCCATGCCCGTGACTGCAAGAAGGCACATGCGCCGGAGAGAGTTTCAGAGTGACGCGGGTGGTGGAGTTAAGGCGGCAGCAGAAGAAGCTAGAATCTCACATGGCAGCATCTGGAAAAAAAACGCCCCGATGGGAACGCAAAACGTTAATAGAAAAGCATGCTCGCCCAAGTGAGATGCGGGGTCGCGTGCACAGCCAGAGTTGCGGGTGCTGCGCAGGCATACTTAAGAATAGGACAGCCAGCGACTTGGCAGTCCAGATGAGAGCCTGCTGCCAACAAACCCGAACAGTCCAAGCAACCCAGACCAGCCAGTTCCCTTGAGCAAACCATGCTGTCGTTCCCCGAAGTGTATCCGTCGTCGTCCGTGTTCCGGGCCGGACGTGTTCAGAAACTCAGCCCCGACCAGGAGATAGGCCTCAAGCAGTGCTGGGCAACGTTGCTCCAGGGCTGGGGCTACATGGTCGACTTGGCCAGCGACGACGTGCCGGAAAAAGACGCGTTTGTGGTGTCGTCCATCGTCAAAGAACACTACGATCCGAAGGAGCACAGCCACGCTCCTGTGGCACCCAAGAAGAAGGGCGGTTTCTTCCACAAAAAGCATATCCATGGAGTCAGCGACAAGCGGAGAAAGCAGCTCCAGCAGAACTCGGTCAACGCCTACGAAAAGAACCTCCAGCCTTCAGATCTCACCTTATATGTGTACAACTCAGCGCACAAGCTAGGGTTCAAGGGCGAGAGCGTGCCGCCCAAACCGGCCGTTCAGGAGCCAGAGCTCGACGACAACGCCTCCGTTGACTCGTTCCACACCGCTGTGTTTAGCCTCAGCGATCTTGGATCCGAGCCAACTAGCGAGTCGGAGCCTCCCAGCGATGCGGACGCCAAACCAGTGTCGCCCGTGGCATCGGAGACGTTGGTGGGATCGGTCAGCTCGCTCCAGAAACAGAAGTACAACGTGCCCGTGATGGCAAAGTACGACGCTGCTGTGCTCCACGATGTGTTCTTCCTCAGCGCACGGCACGGCCTCATCGACAACTTTGCGTTGCGGTTTTTGCGGGCCAGAAAAGGCGACTACGAGGACACCATAAAGATGCTTGTGACCTCGCTCCACTGGAGAACCGAGTACGATGTTACCAATGTGCTTTTCGAAGCCGACGGGCCCTCTGTGGTGGAGAAGCGCAACCCTGGCTTGATCAAGCACTTCACGCGAAACAAGTTCTTTCCCCAGGGCGTGGACTTGTGTGGCAACCCGCTCTTTGTGTTTGAGTCAAGCAAGCATTTTGCCTCGGACTCCACGACCGAGGAGAGCCAGCACTACTGCTTGTTGTTGGTGGAGTCGTGCAGTCTCTTCATGCGTGAAGCCAGCGGCTCAGCCGACAACTGCTCGATTATCTTCAACCTCGAGGGCTTCACGCTCAAAAACGCCGACAACGGGCTCATCAAATTTCTTCTTACGGCGTTCGAAGCACATTATCCGGAGAGTTTGGGCACCGTTCTCGTGCACAATGCCCCACGGATCTTCAACGTGGTGTGGAACATCATCAAGCGGTGGTTGGACCCGTACGTTGCGGAGAAGATCCATTTCACCAAAAACATCGACGACTTGAAGCGCTTTGCGGACCCCAAGTACATCCCTGTGCGCCTCGGCGGCGATGACGACCGAGACCTCAGCTACGTTATGCCCGGGCCCAAAGACGCAAAGCCTCCAAAAGCCAAGGACGAGGAGTACGTGCGTCTTCGCAAAGAGAGAGACCACCTTATTACTCTGATCATCGAGGTTACCAGCCGGTGGGTCAGCACTACCGACAGCGAGGTCAGCTCGCGATATTTGCGGGACAAGATCCTGTTGGCCAACCGGTTGGGCAAGAACTTTGCGCAGCTCGATCCATACCGGCGGAATCCAAATAACAACGACCGTTTGGGCACGCTGCACCTCACCACATAGGCTATGCATCAATGTATAATAGGTTAACGGAAGGGCTAGGTGCGTTGGAGCGACGAAAGGAATGTGGTGCGTTGGAGCGACGGAAGGAGCGACGAAGTGCCAGGTCCCCTTATTTCAAAATGCTCCGCTGATGGAAAGGCGATTTTAGCGGATCATTCTTGATTTGGTTGAGCTGTGGTGGAGAAAGTGTGGTTGAGTTATGGAGTATATTCTAGATCTGTGGCACACCACACCGCGCAACTTCGAGCTGTTCTCGTCTATTCCAAAACTCTCCATTTCTATTTTCTCTCTATTTATTTTCTAATTTCTTCTATTATTTCCCTAAGATATTCTCATTACCCTCTCCATTTCTCGATTCGGCCTCCGCCAAACGGCTGCAAATACGCGAGACGCGCCTCCTCCACTTGTCCCAGTGCCCCTGTGCCGCCAGTTGGGGAGCCAGAGAACGAGCCAACAGGCCCACCAAAAGTGCCGAAAACCACCAGAAAAGAAAAAGCGAAAAAGCGGGGTCCACAGCCCAAACCGCCACGTGGCCCCTGCGGCTTTCAAAAATATATAAAGAGCCAAGCACCCGCCGCTTTAAGCGCCCCTCTGGCCAGAGCCCGCCGCTCTGCACATGGGGTCGTACCGTCGTTTACCGCTTTTTTCGCCCAGCAGCTATATAGCGCCATCTGCCCTCCACCTGTTCCCCAGTAAAAACAGCAAAAACCCCAGCATGGCTCCTCAAAACGTCGGCATCAAGGCCCTCGAGATCTACATCCCCCAGAACTACGTCAACCAGGCGGAATTGGAGACGTTCGACGGCATCCCCGCCGGCAAGTACACCATAGGCTTGGGCCAGACCAACATGGCCTTTGTCTCCGACAGAGAGGACATCTACTCGCTTGCGTTGACCGCCACGTCTCGCTTGCTCAAAAACTACAACGTGGACCCCAGCTCGATCGGCAGATTGGAGGTTGGCACCGAAACCTTGTTGGACAAGTCCAAGTCGGTCAAGTCGGTGTTGATGCAGCTCTTTGGCGACAACGACGACATCGAGGGCGTCGACACCGTCAACGCCTGCTACGGCGGCACTTCCGCCGTCATCAACGCCGTCAACTGGGTCGAGTCCTCCTCCTGGGACGGCAGAGACGCCATTGTCGTTGCTGGAGACATTGCCATCTACTCCAAGGGCGCCGCCAGACCCACCGGCGGTGTTGGCGCTGTGGCCATGCTCATTGGTCCCGACGCTCCCATTGTCTTTGACCCGGTCCGTGGCTCCCACATGGAGCACGCCTACGACTTCTACAAGCCCGACTTCACCTCCGAGTACCCGGTTGTCGACGGCCACTTCTCCTTGACGTGCTACACCAAGTCCGTCGACCGCGCCTACCAAAACTACTCCAAGAAGGCCACCAAGGACGCCTCCAAGACCGTCGGCTTCTTGGGCCACTTCGACTACTCCGCCTTCCACGTGCCCACCTGCAAGTTGGTCACCAAGTCCTTCGCTAGAATGTTGTACAACGACTTCATGGCCGACCCCTCTGCTTTTGCCGACAAGTTGGACAAGGAGACCTTTGAGCAAGTCAAGGCTGTCTCTTACGAGCAGTCATTGACCGACAGAAACATCGAGAAGGTCTTCCTTGGCCTCGCCAAGGAAGAGTCCAACAAGAGACTCACCCACGCCTTGAAGGTGCCTACCAACACCGGTAACATGTACACTGCATCCTGTTGGGCCTCCTTGTCCTCTGTGTTGTACTTTGTCGGCAGCGAGGCTTTGCAGAACAAGAGAATCTCGATTTTCTCCTACGGTTCCGGTCTTGCCTCCACCTTGATGTCTGTGCGTGTGGTGGGCGACATCTCCAAGATCACCAAGGTCTTGGACTTGGACCACAAGTTGAACGACGGCAGATCTAAGAAGTCTCCTCAGGAGTACGTCGAGCACATTGAGTTGAGAGAGAAGGCTCACTTGCAGAAGAACTTCAAGCCTCAAGGTTCTCTTGACGACATCGCCGCTGGCACCTACTACTTGGTTGACATTAACGACAAGTTCCAGAGATCCTACGAGATCAAGCAGTAAGTCGGATGTGCTAGTCAGGAGGCAGACGTTGTTCGAAGACCCTGCTGTTGGCATCCACGCTGACACCACAGAATCCTCATGTCCGGTGATTCCCCCAACATAAGGCTGACCACGAGCACCTAAAACCCGCCATGGTAAGCCTGCTCAAGCATCACCTTTCAAGCGTCCGGAACCTAAAACGTCGTTAGATCACCATACCCTATTTTATTTGTACCTAGATGCCAAAATCTGTATTTACTATTTGGCCATATCGGGACGCGCGCTCGCACCCGTACACCAAATCAAAAGTCGCTGCGTAGTGTAAGCACCGTAACGTAAACACACCCTATCTCGTGGTTTTCACCCAAAGATTTCTCCAGCCTTCTCCAATCCATCATGAGAGAAGTCATCAGTATCAACGGTATGTTTCTGCGGCGTCCCCGAGTGATTCGCAAGTGCTTTTCTTTGGCTATTGAGCGTCCGCCCGCCGAAACACCCGCGTCCAAATCACGCTGGGCTGCACCCCCCTGAACAAAGGCAAACAGACGAGATTTTCTTCAAAATCGTGATCACGGCTTTCTCCTCTTTGTTCCAGCTTCTTTCGATCTTTTTTCTTTTTTCAAATGGCCCTCCCGGGCGTAATTTGGGGTGTGGCAAGGGAAACACATATGAAACACGACCACATTCCACCCAATCAAAACACAGCGCCAATCTAATAATCGAATTTATATACTAACCTTCAGTCGGCCAAGCAGGTTGCCAGATTGGTAATGCTTGTTGGGAGTTGTACTCGCAAGAGCACGGCATCAGACCCGACGGTTACTTGCAAGAGGGCTTGACCAAGCCCAAAGGTGGCGAGGAAGGATTCTCCACGTTCTTTTCGGAGACCGGGTCCGGTAAATACGTGCCAAGAGCATTGTACGTCGACTTAGAACCTAATGTGATCGACGAGGTCCGCTCGGGTATGTACAAGGACTTGTTCCACCCAGAGCAATTGATTGCAGGCAAGGAGGATGCCGCCAACAACTACGCCAGAGGCCACTACACCGTTGGCAGAGAGCTCTTGGACGACGTCATGGACAGAATCAGAAGAATGGCCGACCAGTGTGACGGCTTGCAGGGTTTCCTCTTCACCCACTCCTTGGGTGGAGGTACCGGTTCTGGTTTGGGCGCCTTGCTCTTGGAGCAATTGTCGCTTGACTTTGGCAAGAAGTCCAAGTTGGAGTTTGCAGTCTACCCAGCTCCACAGGTGTCCACGTCTGTGGTTGAGCCCTACAACACCGTGTTGTCCACGCACACCACTTTGGAGCACGCCGACTGTACCTTCATGGTTGACAACGAGGCCATCTACGACATGTGCCGCAGAAACTTGGATATCTCCAGACCCAGCTTTGGCTCGTTGAACAGCTTGATTGCACAGGTTGTTTCTTCTGTTACTGCCTCGTTGCGTTTTGACGGTTCCTTGAACGTCGACTTGAACGAGTTCCAGACCAACTTGGTGCCATACCCAAGAATTCACTTCCCATTGGTTTCTTACGCGCCAGTGTTCTCCAAGGCCAGAGCCAGCCACGAGTCCAACTCTGTGTCTGAGATCACTGCCTCGTGTTTCGAGCCAGGTAACCAATTGGTCAAGTGTGACCCAAGAGAGGGTAAGTACATGGCCACTTGTTTGTTGTACCGTGGTGATGTTGTGACCAGAGACGTGCAAAACTCCGTTGCACAGATTAAGGCCAAGAAGACCGTGCAATTGGTTGACTGGTGTCCTACTGGATTCAAGATTGGTATCTGCTACCAACCACCTACTGCCATTGAAGGCTCCGAGCTAGCCTCTGCCAAGAGAGCGGTGTGCATGTTGTCCAACACCACCGCCATTGCCGAGGCCTGGAAGAGAATCGACAAGAAGTTCGACTTGATGTACTCCAAGAGAGCGTTCGTGCACTGGTACGTCGGAGAGGGTATGGAAGAGGGAGAGTTCACCGAGGCCCGCGAGGACTTGGCTGCGTTGGAAAGAGATTACGAGGAGGTCGGCACCGACTCGTTCCCCGAGGGCGAGGAGGAGTACTAAAAGTGTTGTGCTGCTGAGCAGATACTACGAAGCTAATACCCGAAACAAGCACTCTTGTTTTACTGATACCTTGTCAATTTGGCTGCTAATGGAAAGATATATAAAGTCCGCAGTGGGCCCGCGCGGTTGCAACCGGCGCGCCCGTGTGGAACGACGTAGAAGCGAAAATTGCGCACATTGAAAGTTACTTCAGCAGCCACCAACCACACCGCCATCCCAATGAGTGAAGTGATTGACAAAAGAGCGTTGCTCAAGCAACCGCTTCATGGCATCTACATCCCGGTGGCCCTTGTGATTGGAGGCACGTGTCTCATCGACTACCACTACCTTCCGTACACGCTAACCTTTGTGGCACTTATATGTAGCTACAACTTCATGGAGGCGTGGAACCGGCGCAAGTCGATTGATCCGGTCAAGTGGAACGACTTGGAGTTGATCGACAAGACGGTGATTCTGAAGAACTCGGCGATCTACCGGTTCAAGTTGTTCCATGAAGACGAGGTGTTGGACATTCCTCCCGGGCATCACGTGGCGTGCTGTTTTGACATTGACGGCAAGGACGAGGTCAGATACTACTCTCCGATCTCCAATCGGTTTGACTCGGGCTTCTTCGACATCTTGGTCAAGTCGTATCCGAACGGGAAAGTGTCCAGACGGTTTGCGATGTTGAGGGAGGGCCAGACGGTGAAGTTCCGTGGACCGGTGGGCCGGTTGCAGTACTCGACGAACATGGCCAAGCACATTGGGCTCATTGCGGGCGGGTCTGGAATCACTCCAATCTTGCAGATCATCACCAAGGTGATCACCACGCCGGAGGACCGCACCAAGCTCACTCTTCTCTTTGGCAACGAGACCGAAAACGACATCTTGTTGAAGAACGAGTTGGACGAGATCGCCAAGAAGTACCCCGACTTCAAGGTGCACTACACCGTGACCAACCCAACGGTCGGGTGGAACGGAGAAACAGGCTACATCACCAAGGAAATGGTGCAGAAGTACATGCCGCAGCCGGACAGCGAGCACCGGTTGTTTGTGTGTGGGCCACCGGAGTTGAAGACGAAGATGATCGACATCTCGAGCAGCTTGGGCTGGGAGAAAATGTCGATGAAGTCGCTGTCGTCGGACCAAGTGTTCTGTTTCTAGAGGAGCCCATTCTTTTGCAGCTGCCTGCACACACCACGCATCGTAGTAGTTAGCTTACGGTAACTAGTATAAGATACAACCATACAACCACAGAAGAGCATTCACAGCATGGACAAGTCGCTCTGCACGTTTTACCAGAAGATCGGGGCGTGCCGGCACGGGGAGAAGTGCTCGAGGCGGCACAGCCGGCCGTCGCAGGCAAAGACGGTGCTTCTAGCGAACCTCTACCAGAACCCCAAGGCGTCTGGCGACAAGGACAGCATGAGCGAGAAGCAGATGGCGGAGGCGTTTGAGCATTTCTACCATGACGTGTTCAAAAAGGCGTCGGTGGCAGGAGAGGTGGTGAGGATTGTGGTGTGTGAGAACGAGAACTTCCATCTCAGTGGCAACGTCTACATCAACTACAAGAGCTACGACGCAGCAGCAAATGCGGTGATGCAGCTAAATCAAGAGTGGTACGCCGGCAGACCGGTGTACTGCGAGTTGTCGCCGGTGACGAGCTTCCGGGAAGCCAACTGCAGAGCATACGACACCGACAGTTGCAGCCGAGGAGACCACTGCAACTTCATGCACGTGCGACGGCCCCGGGACTCGCTCACACGGACCCTTCACGACGCACAGAGTAAGCAGATTGCATTGAACAAGATACGGGCGGCGACGGGGAACGCCTCCTGGGGCTCCCAGTGGGAGGCGGCCACCACCGCGGCATACAAGCGGGAAGGCGAGAGCGCCGAGAAGGTGGAGAAGGAGCAGGCTGTTGAGGTGGCTGGCGACGCTGACGACAAAGAGGTGACGTCGAAGGTCGACGCCGTGGCTGCGTTGTTTGCCCATTAGAGCTTGGGGTTAGTGTGCAACACTGAGAGCTGAAAGTTGGTGCACGGTCAGGAGTCTGTAATAATAGCGAATTGATATCAAATGGGAGTCTGTAATAACAGCGAATTGATACCAAATGGCACGATCTAATGATCCCGGGTCAGGGCGTTTTTTTGGCTGTTTTGGCTTGAGGCGTGGCTTTTCTATATGGCTGTTTCTCACGACTGTTTCTATTATAATAGATATACATAGGCTCCTATATTTAGGCGATTCCGCTCCGAACCAAAAATAATTTATAGCTCTCCGTCCCGTACCCTCTGCTCTGTTGTCCCTTTTCGTCGCTCCATTATTCCTCCGTTCCTGGCTTTCCTTCACCTCCAGTCTTTTGTATTGATCTAGTATCTTTTGTATGGATTTGGTCCTCTCTCACTAATCTGAGAAGTTGCAGCCAAGGCACCCACGAGCCAGAAAAAGGGCCCACCAAAAAGACGCCGCCGCCGCAAAATCACACAGAAAAACATACCCCCGATATCTCCGGCTCGTTCTCTACGCAAATCTTTTTATACTTATTACAAAAATCCAAAAGGCCCTATTTCCAACCGGCCTCTCCTCGCCCCACGTATCTGACCGCATAACCGCCTGCCTGCACCCGGCCGCGGCTAGCACGATCCAGCCGTAGGACTCTCCGCTCCATACCTGGCTTCCACAACACCCACGTCTATTCTGGGCTATTTGGGCGTGTAGAACCTCTTTTCTGCAACCAGCTCTCTGGGCCACAGCCTCGAATTCTCGCCTCCGGCCGCTTTTGCATAAATTCAACGTGCAATCTCTGCCGTTTCCAGCCACCGTCCAGACCGCCGCGGATCTGCCCCACAGAGCACACACCGCCGTCTTGATGGCCCTTCTGCAGCGACATCGCTCGATCTGGGGCTGCTTGTCGAAACGCCTGCCGCCGTTGCGCCTCGCTGTTTCCTGGCGAGCCCAGCCGCCAATCACAGCCCGCCGTTTGCACCTCAATGCGTTGCTCGGCCCCGGATCTACCGCCCGATCTGCGCGCCTACTCTCCATGCGCACACCCGTACATCTGCTAACAAAGACGCTCCCGCCTGGGCCTACTCTAGCGCCGGCCAGACGCTTCCTACCGACCAGCAGCGCACCCAAACAGCACAGCAGCGCACCCAAACAGCACAGCAGAATGGAGAGCCCAGACTTCGCCGGGAACCCGGACCTCAAGGAAAACCCGTCCGCGTACTCGGACCTCCTCGACAGCCAATTGGGCCCCGCTCACTCCCACTCACACGACCCACACACACATTCACACGAGTCCCACGAAGCTCAAGCCATTGACAACCACGGGCCTCATGACGACGACGCCCATAGCCACTCGCACGGCTTGCTCTTCCACTCGCACTCTCACTCCCACCACAACGAGCTCTTGGGCAAAGGCTTCTTGACCAACCCGGCGGTGCGTATCACCTGGATCGGCCTCATAGCGAACGTGCTCATGGCTGCCACCAAAGCGGTGGGCGGCGTGTATTTCCACTCGCAGGCGTTGATTGCCGACGCCATCCACGCCCTCTCAGACATGGTGGCCGACTTCTTGACCTTGGCCACGGTCAACGTGGCCCACAAGGAGGGCTCCTACCTCAAATACCCACTCGGCTACGGCAAGATCGAGTCTGTCGGCACGTTTGCCGTCGCCAGCGTTCTCTTGTTTGCTGGCTTCACTGTCGGGTGGTCGTCCCTTCTCCAGATTCTCGAGTTTGTCGTCCCCACCCACATCTATGAGCATTTGCAGGTGCTTCAGGTTCACTCCCACTCCCACTCTTTTGGTGCAGATGCACACACTGCTGCCCACTCCCACTCGCATGGTTCTGCTGACATTTCAGACGTCCCAGCCAGCGCCGTCCCTAACATCAACGCTGCATGGCTCGCTCTTGCCTCGATCGGGGTGAAGGAGATCTTATACAGAAAGACGTTGAGCGTCGCACACAAGACAAACTCTAAGGTTCTCGTGGCAAACGCCTGGCACCACAGAGTCGACTCTTTGACCTCGGCTGTTGCTTTCCTCACCGTCACCGGTGGCGTGGTGTTGGGCTGGTCCTGCCTAGACGCCATTGGTGGCTTGCTTGTCTCCATACTTATCATCAGAGCTGGTTCTGGAAGTTTCAAGGAGGCTTGGTTCGAGATTATTGACCGTGGTGCACCCAAGAAGTCAGAGGAGTACCAGCAAGTGAGACTGACCGTTCAACAGGAGGTCTTCAACATTGCCGAGTCCACTGGCGACCAGCTTGAGCTTGTTGAGTTTTCCCTCTTGGCAGCCGGAGCACGCTCCAATTTGATCATCAAATTGAAAACAAAAACAGACTACAGTTTGAGTGAAATCCAAGACTTGGAGCACGACTTGGTGGCAGGGATCAGGGAAAAGCATAAGAGCATTGGCAAGGTGTTTGTTGAATATGATCTCAAGGAAAACTAGAAAATTCAAATACAGCAGGCAATCTGAATCAGTATGAAGAACTTCAGTTAGGTATGTAGATACTACTTACAGGGCATACCAGAAAACTGAACTATTTCTTGTTCTTTTTCTTGCTGTTGGTCAGGTTTCCCTCGATAAATTGCATAATCTCGTCAACAGACTTCGAGGCAATGGCTGGGTCTGGCGTTGGCTCCTTCTTGCCCTTTTTCAGGCGTGCCTGTTGGGTGTTATTCTTGATTGGCTTCTGAGTCTGAACTTTTTTGGCAGCTTGAGCAACGGTTTTCTGCTTCTCAGCACGCTGTTGCTCAGTGTAGAGCAAGTAGTTGCCAAGGTTGGCTGCAAAGCTGGAGCACTCCTTGGTGTAAGAGTCTTCTGGGCCGAGCACCTTGTTGAACAGGTCAGCAGCCTTTTCAAATTGGCTCAAGGCAAGCTTGAACTCGCCTAACTGAACAAGCAACACGGCGTAACGATGTCTAAGGATAGCAGTGATGTCGGAGAGCTCACCGTTCAATTTTACAGAAAGGTCCAACGCGAGGGAAAGACACTTCTTGGCTTCGGAGTTGAGCTTCATTTGCTGCAACATGGTTGCGAAACTCGAATAGGTGTTGACAGTGTTTGGGTGCTCCTCGCCGTATACGAGCGTCCAGTCCTTGAGTGCCTTGACGTTGAGCTTGATGGCGCTGAGGTAGTCCTTGTTCAACGACTCAAAGAAGGATGACTTGACTTGGGAGTTGATCACCTCAAAGCTGTCAATACCACCCAATCTCTCCTGCAAAATGGTGGCCTTGCGTGCCACAATGGACGCTTCAGCGTGCATGGCACACTCGGAGTAGATCTGGGCCAACGTAGAGTAGAAACTGGCCGTCTCAGGGTGGACATTGCCGTAGATTTGCTGGTAGAAGGTAACCAACTCGGCCAACAAGTCCAAGCCAATCTGCTTCTCGCCGTCTTGGATCTGCATTCTGGCAGTCTCGAAGACTTCGTCCACGAAAGAACATCTGTACGAAGAGTCCTTGACAATAGGAACAAAGGCAGCAATATCCTCAGGTAAAAATGTGGTTGCACGAGCAACAACAGATGGCGAGGAAGACGCCTTCTTACCCTTTTTGTGCTTTGTCTCCACGGCGGGCTCCACGGCAGGCTCGTTTTGGGAAATAAGCTCATCCTTGGTGAAGGCAAACTTGCGAGCCTTCCATTGAATACCGCACTTGAGGGACATCTCTCTAAGCAACGACAATGGCTTGATTTCTTGAGCCCACAGTTCCGAGAGCGAGAATCTGAAACGAGCAGAGACCTCTTTCGCAACGAGAGCTTTGAGTTCCGAAGGAGTCAATCTCGTGAAGGACAACTCTTCGCTCGTGAACATGGGCTTTATCATCTCGTCAATTTGAACTTGTGGATCTTCAGCAGTCGAAGCACCGAGAAGACAGTTGTGGAAGTGGGAAACCAAGTATGGCTTCAACAACACAGGCACACCCTGGCCAAGCTTTCTCAATACGTGCTTGGAAGCTCTGGCAATCATCTCCTGGACGGAGAGCTTGTACAAAACATCCATGTTTGCAATCACAGGGATCATTGTGGCAGCAGTTTGCTTTTGCTCCTCGGCAGGCTCTTTCACTGCCTCCTTCTTGTTGTCCTCCTTGTCTTCTTTCTGCTTCTCCTTTTCCCCCTCCATCTTTTTCTTGAGGGCTTCAACATTTGCAGTAGCAGTTTCGTCACGAGACTTCTTGTAAGCGTCAGACTTCGACAAAGCAACTTCAGCCACTGCACCCAAGTATCTCATATTGATACCACTCTTGTGCATGTAACTGGTCAACTGCGCACCGTCATATGGTACAATGTTCTCACACACATCATCGAGGAATTCTGGAATCAAGTGCTTGGTCACAAACTCACTCATTTCTCTCACGGTGTTCTGGTCGTCTTCAGACTCGTTGACGCCAGTAAAAGCGTCAGGGTTGAAGACAATTTGGTCATAAGGAATAGCAACTTGTGGCTTCTCGTCACCCTCGACCTTGCCTTCTTTCTCGAGACGCTCGGTCTCAACCTTGAAGATGGCTGCAGCCTTTCTCTTGTAATACTCTTCAACGGCCTCGTGTCTCAAAGACGCCTCTCTGTGGGGATAAGATGTTTCAGAAGCAGAGTCAAAGTTTGCCTCCAAGAAAGTAATATCGAGAGGAGTGGTTCTGAACAAGTCAATCAAATACTTGCGGCCGTCAGTTCCGTTGATACCCTTTGTGTCCTTGGAGACAAGCAAGTTTTTACCGTCAGAGGTGGCACCAGAGGCGGTGTCGGCCTGGTGAGCTTTCAAGTGGAAAGCCTCGGCGATAGGAGCCAAGCCAGCCTCGAAGCTCTCGTCAACGGTGATCTTGTTGTCGTCAAATGAGAAGCCGTAAGCAACCTTGCTAATTGGGTTGCCCTCGCTGTCGAGTTGCTCATTGAAAATACCTGGCACTGGAGCCTGGCAGACAACACGGTCTCCAAGGTAGTCAACAACGCAGGTAAGCAAGTTGCACACACCGGAAGCATCGATTCTGTTTAAAAGTCTCACGGTGGAAACGTCCTTGGAGAAGCAGTAACGAGCAGCCTCGTCACCGCCGTTGGTAGCGTGGGCTCCAGTGGCGTCGACACCGAAACTGTAGAAGATGTTGTTTCTCAAGAAAATGTGCTTTTCACGAGGCTCGTTGGGATTCAATGGGTCCAAGTCACCGTTGACGACGTTCACGGCAGTGGAGACTGCAACCTGGTTAAACTCCAGAATGAACTTGTTTAGCAATTTGTCTCTTAGCAAGCGCTCGTTGAATGTTTCACGGGGGAACTCCTTGATGCCCTGAAACTCGTCGTTCCAGTCCTTGAAAGTTTCGGCGCCGTCCACACCACTGGCGTAGATTGAGTTCTGTGCACGCGAGTAGTCGGGAGTGTTTTGCAACTTGATATCGTTTTCGGCAACAGTCCAAGAGAACTGAGGAGGCAAGGTGGAGGGAAGGATGTAGCTCTCTGGGAATTGCGAGGCGCTGTACATGGCCTCCTTGTTTTCCTCGATTGTGGCCACAAACTTAGGGGACAAATCCGAAATCAAGTTGTACAAGACGTACTGTCTGTGGAACACGCCCTTCTCGTTGAATTTGAGCAGCGGATCGAAGTTGGCGTTCGATAACTTGCTCACAAAGAAACCAGAGGCATGGCATGTGATGGAGTACGTCTCGCTCTCCAAAGTAGTCAATGTCAAGTACAACAAGTCGCCCTTCAATTTTTGAGATTGCGGCACCGGGTTCCATTGGCTGAGGGCAAGCGATTTGATGGGAAGCTTCCACTTGCTCAAGAGCAGGTCTGCAGAAGCATGTTCACGCAAGTCAGCGGACTTCTTGTCGAGGAATGCGTTGAAGACCGCCTGGACCTCCTTGATCTTTTCCTCAGAGAGATTGAGGCCCTTTGAGTCTTCTTTAGGCTCGACGTCCTTTGTTTCTGTGGCTGCGTCCTTCGTTTCTGTGGCTGCGCCCTTCGTTTCTGTGGCTGCGTCCTCAGCAGGCTGAGGAACCTCGATCTTGTCCAAGCCAAGAGACGAGAACTTGCCAAAACCAGAGGCAAGGTTGAAGGAACGAGCGGCGTAGTCGTAGAAGTTCAAGCCAATGCTGTCTCTGAAGCGCACAATGTGCTCGTTGACAGTTTTCAAGTTGTACGGCGTCTCGACCATTTCGAGAGTCACCTCCGACGCAGTCTCGCCAAACACAGACGCCAAAGTGTCGAGATCGTCGTCGTGGGTGTCGGTGATCTTCTGTCCCTTGTATGTGAGAGAGAAGCTGGTGATGCTGTTCAACTGGGAGGCTCCAGCCAATACATCTTTAAGGTCCGAGAGTGTCTCTGTGCCAGCATGGGTTGTTTCCACGCAATCGACTTTTGCTCCAAGACCAGCGGAAAGCTTGATCTTGAGCTTGATTTCCTGCACCGCTTCTTCGCCTTCGGACATGGTGAGCGTTTCCAAAAGGCCAGAACAGTGAAAGTCGGGTTGGCACAAAATCGCTTGGGCCGGCTGAAAAAAAAGTCGGAGGCGGTGTGCACACACCAAAGTTGCAGCCAAAAGTATGGGGTTTGGGCGGAAGCCCGACAGGTGGGACAGCCGGAAAATGGCAGAGAGAGGCAAGATATAGCTTTGAGGAGCCTCAAGTAACACGCTGGGGGGAGCAAAAGAAAAAGTTGGGCAACTCGTGGAGAGTTGGCATATCGGCTTCTGGTCACGTGACCAACCTCATATCAGTAGGACCGGCGGCAAGTGTCTTGTACCACGGCAATTGACCGGCACAAGCCACCTTACCTAGCAGTGGCTTCTCTCTGGCCAACTACGAGAACTTCGTGACCCCAGCAAAACTCAAGCATGGCGGACGCTCTCGGAAACACCGTTGAGGAGACGGTTGGACCGCACTCTGAGCACTACGCAACCATCAACGACTTGCCCTTCGAGGTGTTTGTGGAGATCTTCGCTCATCTCACGCCCACGGATCTCAAGGACCTTCGCTTGGTCTGCCGAAAGTGGAACATGGCGGTTCTGGACAAAAAAACATGGCTCAAGGCCTTCGACAATCGCTTCAGCACAGGCAACACCTTTGCCTCGGTCACCCGTTCGTCTCTCTGGCTCCTGGAGTACTTTGGTCGCATGGCAAGCTTGCGCAGTTGGGCTAAAGCAAAGGCGGTGTCTCATCTGTATCAGCTAGTCAACAACCGTTTTGGCGCGGTCAATAGAGTGGCTGCGGACTTTGTCAATGATAGACTCATGACATTCTCGAGTCTCACTGGCTCGGTGTCGCTATGCTCCATGACTCTGGGAAAGAACCAGGTATTCATTCCGGAGAACCTTTCGATTGGCCTGATTTTGGCTTACGATGTCAACTGGAGCTACTCATGTGTGTCCAACGCCGTCGGAGGCCTCTATCTCAAGAATCTAATAACCGCTACAGCCTCGGGCGCTACTCAGGTTTCGGTCAAAAAGTTGTATCAGAGCGAATTCAACACTGTGGCGGTGAAAATCAACAACTACTGTGACAAACTAAAGCTGAAGCCAGACATACTATCTGCGGATACCAAGGGCTGCTTGCAATCATGGAGCCTAAACGGCAAATCGTTGGCTTCCGTGGAATTGGAAGTCCTGATTCTAGCCATTAATTGCGATTTTAAAAAATCAGCCATTGTGGTATCTGAAAATAGCGTATTTGTGCTCAACTTTCCTGATTTGGTAGTGGTGTCAAAGTATGATCACGAGTGGAATCTCGATACGGCGCCCATTGTTTTCCACGTGGACTTCCACGACAGGAATATCGTGCTAGCGTCCAAGAACTCGCTTCGTGTCATAAACTACTCCGCTGACTTGGTGGTGCTGAGGGCCAAGGTTCCTGCTGGACTTGAAATAATCGGGGGAAATATTCAGGAATGCAGCCACGCCAGAAACACAAATATAGCAGGCGGAGACGGCCTTTTGGGAGCAGTGGTATTCTCAGATGGAAGTGTGGGTGTGATCAACGTCCGGGGACTCAGCGGGACTATTCCTTGGAAGACAAGAATCATGCCTTTCCATGATAAACGTACCCCGCATGGAATTGCGCCCTACACGAAGGTTGAAATCAACAGCTCGGTGATTGCAATTGGTGCTTTGGCTGACTGGGTGCATTTCTACGATTCTCACTCGGGTAAATACCTCCGGGAGGGAGCCAAGATATCACGCAAATTGACGAGAAACAGGGCAGTGCCCGTTCTGGACATCAAATTCGCTCCCGACGGGGCTTCGGGAGTCATTGTGAGCGAAGACGCCATCCAACACTTCCGTTTTGGTGACGTAGCGTCCAGCAAGAAGAAATCGAACACTCCGCAAGCATTTGACATGAATTCCCGCCGGGCAATCAACCAGCATATCAAAAGCCAGATGGAAGACTACGACGTCCTAGAGCACCAGAAAAGTCAAGAAATATGGCGTGCCGACAAATACAACGGAACATACTTTGAGTCAGAGCAAGACGAGTTCCGCATAGCCTTGGCTCTCAGCGCTAGCTGTGCAACTACGGACGACAGCGATATGAGCGAGGCTCTTGCCCTCCTGGCGCAACAAAGCAGAACGGCAGAAAGCTTGCACGAAGATGATGAGTTGCAAAGAGCGCTAGCGATGTCCGAGAGAGAAAGCCATGCTAGAACTCATGGCCAGCTGATGCATGGAAGCGAGGGGCTGAGCAGATCACAAGCACGAAGCCAAACTCCGGATAATCTGAGCCACGCAGGCGACGAATCCGAAGACGAGGTCTTGCGCCGTGTCCTTGAGTTGTCCATGCTCGATCATTGAGTTTGGCTGCAAAGCGGCACTTATGACTTTGGCATGTTCTACAGTATTGGCTTGTGGCGAGTGCGGCGAATGCTGCAAAAACTGGTGGTCTGTCGAACTCGACTGCCACGTTCCTTCAAGACCACAGCCTTGCGGCGCACCCACTCATCAGTTTCCTTTTGCCGAAATCGGCGAATCGCAAAAGACGGCAAATTGGAATAGCGAGCATTTACAGGAGTGGCCTTTTGCAGCCTCAACGGAGACAGCCAAATGGAGGTATGTCCGCGCCCGAGAACAGCCGGCCCAGCAGGCTGAAGCCGGGGAATTTCTTACCCGCACAACCGCCATTGGCCCGCCGCAACACATACACCCGTGCCTCCCAGCCTTGCCATCCGATCTCACTTCTGGTGCGATTCTCCATCCAGACCGCGCATCCTTCAGCTGTTGCTACACATCCTTTTTCCACAAAGCACCGTGATTTTCGGGAAATCTGCATTTTCAAAGACTTTATCATTTCGCCATCCAAGGCTCACTTTCTTTCATGGCCTCCCCCGCCGCGGACTCTACTCCAAACCACTAAGTCACACCCTGAGGGATGGCTCCCTTCAAGTTTGCCAGCCGAGAGAAGATCAAGTTCTTCCAGAGCTCGTCACCATACCTAAACAATAATGCCTTGACGTTGAGATCGTCTCCGCGTGCTCGGAGGTGGTCGCTGGACGAGCCGCATCCCACCAACCGCCGGTTTCTTACCTTCTGCAACGGCCACTATGGTATTTACTTCAGTTTGTTCAACCATGAGCTACGAAAGAAGGAAAACCAAACGTCGCCCTTTGACTCCAGAACAATTATCGTGGTACTCCCAAAGTTGCATCCGGTGCTTCTCATCCCCGAATTCCACATTTCCAAGGCTAGAATCGAGATCCTCAGTGATATCTCCGAACTCAAGAACGTCACCCAGAACTTGCTTTCCACCGCTTCGCTCGTGAAGCCAAAACCGGCAATCAAGCAGATCTACCAAATAAGACACTTTTCCACATCCCCAGCGCAAAGGCGTAACATTCAAGACGAGCTCAAAGACCACGCTGTGCCCATCAGCAATCCTATGGAGTACCCTGAGCTTGCCGGAACTGACATCAAAATTGTGGAAGTCGACGAGCCCTTTGACGTGTCGTTCACCAGAACTCAAATAACAAACATTATAAATGCCTTTGAAACACATACATCCGCTGATGACCTCAATATCATTTACCCATTATATCAGTCGTTGAAAAGAAACGACATCTCGCTTCCTACCATTGCTGAGTACAATATCGTACTCAAATCGATTGCATTAAGATCCTTGGACTGTGAACAAACGCTCCAGGCCACTGAGTCAAAATTGACCACCTTGCTCACTGTCTACCAAGACATACTTCATGCGTGCACAAAGAACCCCAAGTGCCACCCAAACAAGGATACATATACCACCTTGCTTTCATGTCTATTCGGAAGTTCTCGGAGACTTCTCGAGTTTACGTCAGCCACACGCACGAGCGAGCATCAATATCAATACGAGCTTTCAAAGATAGGCGAATTCGTCCAAGTCGGTATCAACTTTTACGTTTCATTGACCGCCAAGCAGAATTTTTGCAGCGAGTCGTTCATCACAGATATATTGGTCTGTCTTAATTCCTTGCCTCATCTCATAACAAAGGAGTTGGGTTCACTCATTGCGGACTTGAAGACCGTTCAATCCTCTGATAGCCAGTTTTACGTCGAATTGCTTGCAGTGGCAAAATACATTGGAGGACCTGACGTGCTAGCCTTGAGCAAGAGAGACTGTTACGACTTTTTGAATGGTGTGTTTAGCAATTTCAAAGCCAGCTGTGCTTTGGATGCAAGCCTTGTTTCCGGCGTGCTGCGCGTTTACTCAAGTCTTTTGGTTTCGTTGATTGGCAATGGCAATTTGCCAATCGCCACCAAGCTCTTGGATGAAATTCTTAGAGATGTTCACCCGACGCAAGGCAAAGCAGTCGCCTGCAATCTTAATGCGGAGGACATATCGTTTCTACTTTCAGAATACTTGATCGCGCTACTCAACTCTGGCACCGAAAATTCCCTCAACAAAACATGCCAGCTTCTCGACATATTGAAGGCTGTTCCAACGGTTCCAGATGTTAACGTTGAAGCATACGAATCTACCATCAATGCTCTTATCGCTCAATACATCCACATTGAGTCGGAGAAGCTGTTTGGTGGAGACGTAGATGCTATCAACCAACAACAGCATGACATCTACAAAAAGGTTTGGGATTTATATTCTTATGTTGCTATCAGAAAGGATTTTCAAATCGAGCTGCTGCGCAGCTGCCGCAACTCATTGATTTCATTGAGTCTTGACTTGGGTGATCATCAAGCGGTTGCCCGCCTCCTTAAGGAAATCATGATGAAGGGACACGTTATTCGCGATTGGAACGTTTCGCAGAAGCTATGTCAGTACCTCCACTGTGGCATTTACATGCATGCTGATTCCAACTACAACGATCTTTTGTGGGATTACTTGGAACTCCAATCTCAATTTTACCGCACGAGCTCCCAAGAGTTGCTGAACTTCTTAAGCGCATTCCAGCCTTTATTGTTAAACAACCACAATCACTCGTTCGCGAGGGTATTGAATCTGGACATGATCGCAACATCTTTCGAGTCCATTGACATGACGGCCGATAACATGCACGGGGTCAGTTCAGTATTGAGGTATTTGTTGCAGGCTACAGCCTCTCGGGCTGTCAACAGCCAAGAAGCATCAAAGCTCGTATTGTACATGGCACATGTGATCAACGCTTTTGAAGATCCAGAAAACCACTACTTGCAGCTCAACTCTGACTTGAAGACTTTCAGGAGTGAAATTCAAACTGAGTTTGCTCGCATAGTGGGAAGTTCTCTTACTCAAATACGGGGCAACACTGTTATCACGCAGGCCTTCAAGTATTTAGGATTCGAACCCAACTCGACAGATTCAGATGCCGCAGATTTCACCAAAGAGCGGATGGACTTGCTTTCGATTTTGAGCATCAATTATGAACGTGGTTTGTTGATGTTCTTTGATTCATTCGCGAGGGGAATGCATTTCGACTCCCGCACCTGGCAAGCAATTATCAATCAAGACTTTGTCATGAAAGAGTTGGCACCTGAGAGAAAGGTATCAATTGAACTGTTTGTCGGTCGTCTTTTGCAATGCTCCGAACCTATCGTTCCATTGGCCAGATTGATTCAGTCCAACAATGACAAGGTGAACATCCAAACATTGAAGTTTTTGCTCCAAAACAAGAGACTTGACGTTTTAAGGTCGCTGATTATTTTGGAGTCACTTGGTGATTTCTTCTCCAAATGTGGAAACGAGTATTTTGCTCAGTTAATGAGAGACAATATTTGCGAGCTATGGAAGTTTAACGAAAATTTGAAGTGGCGAAACAAAGTCTTGCAGAGCTTCAATTCAAAGGGATCGCACGACTTGGTTCTTTCGCTAGCGATGCCATCTGTGTTGCCCCCAAACGAAAATCTCTCTGTTGGGCACAAGGATACTGACAAGTTCTTGTCTGAGGTGATGATTGCCCTCTTGAATATGAAGCAGTCTGCCAAGTTGGACGAAGTGTTCAAGACTCATTTCAGTGGGCTGGAAGGTATCAAGCTACTCACGAACTCTAACGAGCTTCTCAAGTGCCTTATGGAATACTACATTTCAATGGGTATGTATTCAGAGGTGATCCAGAAATTTGAGCGCCTTGCCTCTCGATCCAGCGACATCAAGCAACGTGTTGATTTTTCAAAAATGATGCTCCTGATGACAGAGGGCTACAACGCTCCACCCATCGAAGTGGGCAATGAGACAGATTTGGCAATTTGCATCCTTGCCGAGAACAACCTTTTGAAGATGAGAGACTCTTTCAATGAGCATAAGCATTTGGTATCGAACAAAAATGCTTTTTTTACCAGCATGGTGCACATTTTGACCAGAGCATCGATGTTGACTGAGGAATCATTGCAGCCCCGCATTTTGCAGAGATTCCAATCGATTGTTAAGTTGTGCAGAGTGCTCAACTTGAAGCAAATCCCAGTTGAATCTTTTGTGTGGGTAATCAATTTTTTGGCAGCATCAAAGTCAAGGGATATGCTCAACATTCTTTTCAAGAAATTCCTCGTGGATGGCAGCCTAGCACAGGACTTGAACTTCTTTTTTCTCCACATTCGAATCAAGACACAGGCAGAGGTGAAGAGCCTCATTGCGGCCTTTGAGAAAGCGCTTGTTAAAATCCAAGACAACATCAATTTATCGGCATTGAAGGAATTCCAAGGTGAATACCAGAAAGCATGAGAACCTATGCACTAAATTACGAGAACACGATCTAAAGGTCTTCCCAGATGGAAGATGCATATTTATATTTACAAATATAGACGTTTTATGATGATGTATGTAGCTATACATCTCTATGAGGATATGAGTTTGGAAAGAAGAGCGTTAACGTCTTGCTTCAACTTTTCGGGTTTTGTCTTGACACTGTTTGCTTTGTACTCAGCGTCGGAATCTTTGTCTGTGCCCGTGTTATATGCATTGACATCAGCCAAGTCTGAGTTCTTCATTTTATTCCCGGAATGATCGAGAACCACAATCTCCTGGTCCGTAAGATCGTTACCTTCCCTTGGAGAAGCAGAAGAGCCTGAGTCATCGTCACCCTGGCCATTTGCTTTCAGCTCCTCTTCTTTCGAGTTTGTATTGTAATGAAGCTGCATGTGCTGAGCATTTTCCAGCGGTGCAACATCCTCGTGCTTGTTTATGAGGTTATTGACTCGAAGCGCCGACAACCACACTGCGCCAAGAATGTCGTAAGCCCTGGCGCTTTGTTCGTCGAAGCGGAAGATTTCGCCAGAAGAGTCGATTTCGCCGTTGTTGTCAAACAGCTCCATGGCATTGTAGGCGCAGTACTGGTAATTGGAGCAGCAGGAGCTTTTGATCCAGCCCTTCTGTGGTCCGTACTTGCCAATCTGGTCGAGGTCTGCGATCTGGTCAATGTCTTTTTTTCTCTTTAGCAACTTCTGCAAAAACTTGGTTTGTGTGCGTAGTTCGGGGCTGCCGTCTGCTCCTCTGAGCCCGGGAAGTTTTGGAGGAACGATGGCGTGACGGATCCTCAAAGGAGCCTCATAGAGACGAACCATCTCGTCCTTGGACAGAAATGCAGAAAATGGAAACTTGAGGCTGTCCCTCACATAGTTGTTCTTCTTGCAGTACGAGAAGCCTGAGTTGATCCAGAGCAACTTGCCGTCCTTCGACACGTGCCCTGGATGGGACGAGCACAACTCGGCAGCTTCGGTGTTATTATAATGCTTGAGCGAGTCGGACTTGGTCAACTCGCCAACGCTGGCTGCTCCGTGGGCGTTGAAGTGGTAGTCCTCATCGCCAGCAAGGGACATGGCTAGCCAGTACATCTCCTTGTCTCCCCAAATCAGCGACTTGACCGGCTCTCCCCACAAAGAAAGCGGAATAATGGTGAGCAATGAGGTGAAGTGCCGCTTGCGGTCCAACAAGAGGATACCAGCCTCTTGGTGGTGTCTCCATCCTTGCATGTACTCGTTCTCCATGGTGTGGCTGGTGACGGGTTTGATGCCCATGGCCATGTCAAGCTCATCCGACTGCTGGGGCATGAGCTTGGCAAAAAAGTTTGTCTCGATCCAGTCGTTTCTGTCCATGAGCGAGCGGTCCTTGAAGAAGTAGGCGCCGTTTTGGGTGAACGCTTTCGACTGCAAAAGCTCGTCAAGCGAGTGGAGGGGCACCGCATCCGTGTCGAGAAGAATCACCTTTTCGAACGTCGTGAAAAGTAGCGCCAAGATCTTGTTGCTGTAGCTGGAGAAGTCGGATCTCGACAACTTCGTCAAGATCTTCTGCATGTTGACCAACGTGATTTGCTGCGCAGGAAACTCCATCTTATGTAAGTCTGTGGAATTGATCTCCAAGTGCTTGATGGCCAGATTTAGGACTCTCTGGTCCGAGAGCTCTGGCCCCAAGAGATCCTGCTTGCTCAGCGTGGCTGCGAGCATTATCAGCTGCTTCGACTTGATCAGAAGATCGGATCTGTAGAGAATCTGGATCGGGAGTTTGTTGCCCAAAGCCCGCAATACATGTATAAGCTTCACAATGTCCTTGGCGTGTCTAGTAGCTGTGGAGAGCACGATGCCGGTCCCGCTCATGTGTGTGTAGTAGTATTCCAAGATGTTTCCGTCCTGGGCAAGAGGGGATGTATCAGGAATCCACTCCGAAGTAGTCTCCACGTCTCCATTGGCCACAAGCGGCAAATTCGAGGAAAAGAAGGGCACGATTTTGCTCGAGTAGCGGTTGACGATGTCCTGGGCTTCCTCCGAGAGCTCGCCCTCGCGGTGCTGGAAGAAACAGTGCCCAAAGACCCGGATCACCGTCATGAAGTCGGCCATTTCCTGCTCGGCCCGGAGCGTCCGCTCGTAGTTGTCTGTGTACTGGTCGTTGACCGAGGCTTTGTCTTGTTTTGTGATCGTTTGCTGCTGCTTGTCCTTGGCCCGCTGCTTCTTGAGCTGGGCGAGCTTGCCGTCGAAGAAGGCCTTCTTGTTGACGATGTGCTTGTCGAAGAGTCGGTTTTTCGGCAGGTTGAGCAGCCAGCTGGGCCACTCGGTGTCGAGAAACTTGAAGAACGCAACGCACTTTTCGCTTTTCGGGCTCTCGACGAACGCGTCCCAGCTCGAATGATGGCTCTTGAATTGCTCCGTGAGCAGAAACTTGTAGTTGGAAAAGTGCATGAGCTGCCGCGTGTGGAGGTCGTGGTACGCTAGGCCATTGTCGGAGTAGTCCTTTGTGAAATCGTACGGAGCGCTGAAATGGAACTGGTAGACCGTCAAGCCAACCACGGCGATTGTCGCTAGGAAGAGAGTCATCTTGCGGCGGAATTTTGGCACCATTGTGTGTTGTGTCGTATGGTGTTTTAGGCAAGGGAGCTTCGAAGAAAATGTGAAACAGCGGCGCCGGCACGCTCTATCTCGGCGCTTCTGAAGCAGGGGGATTCAGCGAAGAGCAAAAAGTGAAGAAAAGAGGTGAGTGCGGCGGCGGCACCCTTTTATAGCAAATAAGGTCAAGTACCACAGCGCAGATCGGTGAAGCAGGTACCGAGGCTGTGCATAGAGAAATGTGTCAAAGACTGCGCATATATGGCAGAACCTGGAGCGGCCGGGTTCTGCGGCAGAAACGCCTCGACGCAGCGGCGGTTTCAGAAATGCCAGAATAGGCAACTTCATCTCAATGTCCGGTGGCCAGTCACAATCTGAAACGCTCAGCCTCGTTTGCAAAAAAGCCCGTCGCTCGAGAGGCATTCGATTGTTGGCACTTTGCGCCTTTCACTGCTCCAGGGCCCCCATTTTTCCCTACATACATGGTCTAATACCTGTCTAAGCCTTGCAGCAGCTCGCGCCCAAAACGTGCTGCGCTTCACGACGCAGCCACGCAAAGAGACACGTCAGGAAGGGAATTTCATCTCTTACCAAAATCCAAAAGAGCTTTTTGTTTGGGGCTCATTTTTGGATCTCTGCCGAAGCCTTGATTGTTTGCTGTAGAGGGTTGTTGCGGCCCGGGGGGCTCGGCATCGAGAAAGACTCTCCGAACGAGTCTCAAAAGATACTCAAGTGAACTTTGGGGTATCACAACGGCCCTGTTCCTTACTCGGCCTCGAGAGATGAAGATTTCCAGGGAGATTGACCCTTGACTATTTGTATCACGTGATAAAAGTCACGTGATGTTTCTGGTGCACGGGCCTTGTTGCCCACTTACACGTAACGAAAAAACACACGTTCACCACCACCACCATGTCCCATAACCCCAAAATGCTGGACGCTGTAGCCCAGGGGGCGGTCTTGGATAAAATGGCCGTGTTCCAGGAGTGTATGCAGCAGTTCAACGCCCTGCCAATTCACAGCCCAAAGTGCCGTGTGCTCTTGGCCAAGTTGTGTAGGTTGATTTACCAAGGCGAGCAGTTTCCCACCGAACAGGCCACCGGCTTGTTCTTTGCCATCTCGAAACTTTTCCAGAATAAGGACTCGTCGTTGCGCCAGATGGTCTACTTGACAATCAAGGAGCTCGCCCCCACGTCTCTGGACGTGTTGATGGTGACCTCGTCGATCATGAAGGACATCCAGTCGGGAGACGTGATCTACAAGCCCAACGCCATTCGGACCTTGTCTCGTGTTTTGGACTCCACCACCGCGTCTGCTTCCGAGCGTTTGTTTAGAAACTGTATTGTTGACAAGAACCCAATTGTCTCCTCGGCGGCCTTGGTGTCCTCCTACAACTTGTTGCCCATTGCCAAAGACGTGATCAAGCGTTTCAGCAATGAGACCTTGGAGACGATCCAGTCCTACAAGCAGTTCTCCGGTGAGCAATTCCAGTTGCACGACTACTACGGAGCATCCACCACAAACTTGCCCTCGACAACATACATGTACCAGTACCATGCTTTGGGTATGTTGTACCAATTGAAGAACCACGACAAGATGTCATTGATGAAGCTCATTACCTCTTTGCACGATGGCTCCTCGTTGAAGAACTCCTTATCTATCATCCAACTCATCAGATACATCAATAAAGTGTTGATTGACGATGAGTCCTTGATGCCTCACTTGTTCCCTATCATGTCCAATTTCTTAAAGCACAAGTCCGACATGGTCGAGTTGGAGGCATGCAAGACTTTGATCAGCTTGCAGCACCTCATCCGTGATGACGACTTCATGTCTGTCATTCTCGCCTTGCAGAAGTTGTTGACTGTTCCAAGAACTGCCACCAGATTCGCTGCAGTCAGATTAATCAACAAGGTGTCGATGAAACACCCAGAAAAAATATTGGTGGTCAACCTCGAATTGGAGGTTCTCATCAACGACAACAACAGATCGGTGTCCACTTTGGCCATCACTACCTTGCTCAAGACCTTGGGTGCCGGCACTATCGAGTCTACCAACTCTGAGAGCGTGGACAGATTGATCTCAAAGATGACATCATTGATGGATGAAATCACAGAAGACTTCAAGATCGTCATCATTGACGCCATCGAAAACTTGGCCTTGAAGTTCCCTTCCAAGCACAAGAAATTGGTTGCTTTCCTCTCCGACTTGTTGAGAGACGATGGCACTTTGCAGTTGAAGTCCACCATTGTTGAAGCCTTGTTTGACTTAATCAAGTTCTTGCCTGATGAATCTGCCAAGCAATTGATCTTGATGAACTTATGTGAGTTCATTGAAGATTGCGAGTTCACAGAGTTGTCTGTGCGTATCTTGCACTTGTTGGGAGATGAGGGACCCAACACCTCAAACCCCTCGTACTACATCAGACACATCTACAACAGATTGGTGTTGGAAAACTCCATTGTCAGATCTTCGGCTGTGATTGCCTTGGCCAAATTCGCCGCTCAATGCGATGAAGATGTCTCTTCCAACGTGAAGATCTTGTTAAACAGATGCTTGAAAGATGTCGACGACGAGGTCAGAGACCGTGCTACGTTGTCCTTGACATTCCTCGACAATAAAAAGCCCGACCTTGTCGTGACTGGCTCCAAGTTCAACTTGCAGGCATTGGAAAGCAAGTTGACGCATTACTTGAACGACGAATCCAACTTTGAGACCAAGTTCGAGATCAAAGAGGTTCCTCTCCTTACTTCCGAAGAGTTTAAGTCCTTGGAGTATAGCAGAAAGCTCAACAAATTGGAGAGCGCTGCTGAGGGTGCTTCTTCAGAAGATGCTTCTGCCACCAACACGCTGGCAGACGCCAAGGCTACATCTCGATCGGATGAGGCTAACGAATATTTGAAGCAGCAGGAATACTCTGCAAGATTGGGCGAGATCCCAGACTTTGCTGATTACGGCAAGTTGACGAAATCATCTTCCACACCAGTATACTTGACAGAGAAGGAGAACGAGTTTGTTGTCACTGCCACGAAGCACTTCTTTGTCGACACTCAAAAGCTTGTCATCCAATACGACATCACAAACACTTTACCATCGATGGTGTTGCAGGACGTTTCTGTCATTGCTCAGTCTGATAACGACTTATATGTGGAAGATTTTGTGATTCCGTTGGCAGAGTTGAGACCCGACCAAACTGGAAGTGTGTTTGTTTCCTTCTCCACTCCACAAATTGGAGCAGACGACATCTTGGCTGCGCTCGGAAACACAATCAGTTATACCAGCAAGGACATTATCGATGAGGATGGAGGAATCGATCCAGCCGATGAGGGTATTGAGGATGAATACCAAATCGAGGACATGGAGATCAACGCAGGCGACTTCATTAACCCTCTCTACAATTCAAACTTCACAGCTGTCTTTGAGCAATTGCCGTATGAAGACAGCAGCGTCTCTACCGTTAATGGCGTGAACACCATTGAGAACGCCGTCACTAAGCTCACTAAAATGTTGAGCTCGACGCCATTGGATGGCTCGGACTACGTGCCATCAGACACAACGTCTCACTTGTTGAAGCTTTTCGGTAAGGACGTTTGGGGTGGAAAGGTTGGAGCACAGATCAGATTGTTGCTCACGGAAGGCAAGATCTTGGCCAAGATCCAAGTGAAGGCAGAAACAGAGGGATTCGCAGAGGTGATTGCTGGCGGTACGTTCTAGAGGTAGTCCATCTAGGAAAATAAAATTGTTGCATAAGACCAAGGCTTTTGGTGTATTAGGAGTCTATGTACTTGATTTTTCCGCGGAGGAGGAAGAAGTGAAGCCCTGGAACTTCATATTTTTGATGATGATGGTGCCGGAAAAGAACACCAACAATGCAGCGGAGAGAATTAGAAGAAAGATCCAGATGGCAGCGAGATTGTCAGCGGTGGCTGCTGTTGGACATGCATAGTGGGAACGGACCTCAAACATGTAGGTGCAATCGTTGGAGGAGGCGATATAGGAGACTTGAGCTTTGTTCAACATTTCTCGATCGCATGTGAAGATCAACACCGTGCTTCGGCGGATCCGCTGGCCGTTGTTGGAGACAATGGAGTCACAGTAGGAGCCATTGGCGTAAGTCATGATGAGCTTGCGGCCACGGAAGACGGGCGACCCTGAGTACTTGCCCATCAGAACGTGTTTGTCTGTTTTAGGGTCCACGAAGTAGGCGCCGACTTCGGAGGCGTTGACGGAGTCCTTGAAAACGGCGTTGGCCATGGCGGCTCTGCGGAGCGGCGACAGGCAAATTCCAAGGGTATAGTTGCGTTTGGAGTCGTGGTCCTTGGCGACCCAGGGCTGGGCTTTTCCGTCGTTGCCCTTGTTGGACAAGCCCCGGAGATCAATGAAGCCCTTGGACGGGTTGAGGGCGGTACAGAGATCAAGCTCGATGTCTTGCTGCGCGTCAGGCTGCTTTCCCTTTTTGGGAGCCTTCGCTTTGGGGGAGTTTGAAGCATATGGGTTGATGGGGGCAGGCTTGCTGGAGCCAAAGCCAAGATCCGGCAGCATCATGTCGTGGATGGAGGCAAGAAGCGGCGAGTGTTCTGCGTCATAGTGGGGCCGTTGGTCGACGATGTATAGCCCGATAAGGAGGAAGAGAAGCACCGCAAAGTATATGATTTTCTTTTGTGTTCGTGAGACCATGGCGAGCGGGTGCAATGTGAGGAAAGCGGGCGCAAGAGGCGGCGAGTGGAGGCAGGAGCGGGTCAGGCAGCAGCGAGCCAGATTCTAAGGAGATGTGGACCCGTAGCAAAGCAGGCAAAGTGGGTACAGTAGAAATCGAGGATAGGCGCCGAAAACACCAGGCAGCAGAGCGAGCGGAGCTGGAAGAGAGCTGTCACCAGATTGAGCGTGTTCTTTGTGCAGGGCGCTGTAAGGCGGGTTATTTTTTTGAGTTGTTCCAGAGTGTTTCTGTGTTTGCAGAGGGCCTAAGGAGGGGCTGTTTGCAGCAGAGGCACGCGGATCGGAGTGGTTTGACAGCGGAGGCTTATGGAGAAGTAGCGGCCTGTTGCGCAGAAGCGGGCGGCAGACGCAGCGAAGGCGGACAGCTGTAGCCAAGAAATGCGGGACGCCACGGCAGCAAAAGGGGCCGGGCGCCGTGGGATTTTGGAATTTGCAGCGGGCCAGAAACGGCGGGTCGCCGTCCTTTTATATTTTTAGTTGGAGTGGGGCGAGCGGCGAGGGGCGTTTGAGTCGGGGCAGTTCCGGCCCGACGAGGCGTGCACTGCAAATGGCGGCTTGGTGTCAGGAAATGCACAGAAGCTAAGTGGGTGCAAACTGAGAGATAAGAGGCGACACATGTGATGAGGAGCGGAGGCAAGGAGGTGGGACGGGGAGGAGAGTGGCGAAGCAATAAAATGAGAGGATGGGGATTTGGAAAAAAATAAAAAGAGTGCTGTGGAGGAAAAATATGGGGTGGTGCCTGAATCAGTATGGAGAGGGACGGACGGCTCTGGGGCTCCTGAGGGGGTGACTAAAGGGACTGTGTGGGCCGGAGAAAAGCGTCACAGTGGCTGGCTTATCGTGGCACGAGATCAGGATGATAAGCCGTAGAATTCTTTTGCAAAATCCTTTCTGCTGTGCCTTCTTTGGGTGACCTCTGGCTGTGAGCGACTTGCTGTCTGGCTGAGAGCGACTTGCCAACTGGCTGAGAGAGCATTGGGAGTGTCATTTGGGTGCAACCAATAACCAAATGAAATTGCCGTCTTTTTGTTTGTCCTTTTGTGGTGAAATTCACTCCACCTCTTTCACTGTCTGCTCATCTTCCCAGCTTTCGCTAGAGCTTGGCTGTTTGTGGGAACACCTCCCAGAGGCTCTACTGCTGGCGCAGCAGACATGGAAATCTGACAAGCTCTAGAGACGCTGACAACTTTAGAGACGCTGACAAACTTTGGAGACTCTTTTCCTCAAATTAATTAGACAATCTCCATCTTTTGCTTTTACTCTGTGTCATGGCGCTCGGGGCGTCTGTCGTCTTGGCTCTCGCAATGGCTGCAAATGGCTGCAACTCTCCAGACCACTCCAGCCCAACCACTCGAACAAATCATCTTGCTCCCAATACATAAGCAATACTGTTTTTCTCCCTTCCAAAATTTCCCAAAGCATCACTATAATCTTTCACAATTTACAGATTTCACAATTACAGACTCCACTTACTTCACCGATCTGCCGCAGATAAGCACAAAGTGCAATAATCGTCAACTCAAACACACCACCAAACACACCACCAAACACACCACCGACCGACTCCCAGCTCTGCCCATACCACCACCATCCTCTGCCCAATCTCCTCCAGCTAGTATCATCTCCAGAACCCGCCAGCACTCCCGCCAGATCCCCAACGGAATCTGCGCTTATTTGCAGGATATCTGGACCCTGATTCCGCTCTGGAGCCGTCGATCCAACATTTATAGTCCCCGCCATCCCCAAAAAGCCCAGCTCTGCCTGGCATTTCCTGCTCTCCTCGAAAACAACGCTCCAAATCATGGCCAACTTCTTCAAGGGCCACCCGACGCTCTCGCTTCTTCCCAACGAGCAGTTGGCAGCCGCCTACACCAAAGTGCTAGTCACCAACCACTATCCCCAGGAAACTGACCCCTACAACAGGTATCCGCTTGAGTACGGCACGGATCCGGGAAACCTCGAGCTGCGTCGTCTGATCATCAAGTGGAGCGACGCCAAGTACGGCCGGCGCTCGGCTGCAAGCGCCGTCCCGGCGCCAGATGGCTCTGCTTCCTCAAAGGGGACCGCTGGACACAGCCTGGCACCCGTTGAGAGGGCCGCTTGCGTCAATCTCACCGCTGGATCTTCGTACGGAGCCGCCAATTGCTTGTCGGCATGCACGTCCTCGGAAATCACCAAGCATGTGTTCCTCGTGTCGCCCACATACTTTCTCATCAACTATGCATTTGTGGACGCGGGCTTTGCTGGGCACATGTCTGCTATCTTGGAGACGCCGGGCGGCGAGTACGACGTCGACGTTGCTGCTTTGGAGAAAAAACTCGCTGAACTCGACAAAAAGTACGGTCTAGACCCGGTCACCGATACGGAGATCAATATCACCACCGATCCCTCCGGCAGAGGCCCCCGCAAGCTCTACCGCTACGTGATGTACTTGGTCCCGAGCTTTTCCAATCCCGGCGGCCTCTCCTACTCGGTGGCTACCCGCAAGAAGCTCGTTGAGTTGGCTAGAAAACACGATCTCTTGTTGCTCTCCGACGACGTCTACGACTTTCTCAACTACGACTCGCTGCAGCTCCCGCTCCCCAAGCTCAATCACTTGGACGAGGACTCGTTGCCTGCCGGCTGGAAGTTTGGCAATACAGTGTCAAACGCATCCTTCTCAAAGCTCTTGGCGCCGGGCCTCCGAACTGGCTGGCAGGAGACTGCTGCCCCAGCCTTGGCCGCCCAGTTGGCTACCACAGGCCCCAATAAATCTGGAGGCACGCCTTCACAGCTCAACATCTGCGTGGTGCAAGAAACGGTCGAGTCGGGCCAAGCGGACAAGAGCATAGCGCACTTGGTGAAGGTCTTTGCATCCCGTGCACGTTGCCTCAAGAAGGCGATCAACCAACACTTGCCAGTCAAGCACTTAACCGTCGACGGAGGTGCTGGCGGATACTTCTTGTGGGTCACATTCACAACGGATAAGGTTGATCTTGCCAAAGTCTTGACTCAACTCAAAAACGAGCATGACGTAGTCATCCCAGATGGATCTCACTTTGAGGTCCAAGGCGATTTGCAAGGCTGGGGAACCCGCTGTGCCCGTCTATGTGTGGCCCTCCTTACGGAAGAAACTATTGAGGGGGGAGTGGAGAAGTGGGGACTTATCATGAAGAGAGAGTACCCGGAGCTCTACCAGTGAGCTCAGATACGTAATTACGATTTATGCACACACAAGGACATTATAAGAGTCAACAAAATTCAAACAAAAGAACGCCATCAAGGTTTTATAGGTGGCTACGATTAAGACGAGTCTTTGACCTGAAAAGTAGGCAAGATTCTGATGTTAGTTATGTGTTTGAAGGCGCAGTAGTCAGCGTAGATCTTGGTGTAACTTTTTGAATTCTCATGAGTTTCGATAAAGGCGAAGTGTTTTCATCTTGCAACTGCTCGAATTGGTACATACTTTTGTGCTTGGTTATGGTCGTTTCTTTGGCTCGACCACAAATTTTCACGATATACCGGGTGCGCAGTTACCCGCCCACATACCGGGCACAAGGGCTGCAAAATACCACTATGCTAGTCGAAACCAACGGGCTGATGTAGCAAAACATTTTCAAAAGCTTCAACCAGTTTAATTAAAGCGCAAGAGATGGAGGAAATCTTCGAACAGCTGGAAATTGCCATGCGTGTTGAAAGCTTGAGATGTTAGAACCAGGCTGCGGCAGAACACCACGAAAAAGATGCTAGCCAGACTCTTTAACGCATGATCCCAAGATTTAACGTCAGCGAATACCCTAGTGACCAGAATCTAGATTGTTGGATCATGGACGGTGTTAAAACACGCTTCTCTAAAGCTTGTCTAGCCAATTTTCCTGAGTCGACCCCGAGCACCATGGAGCTTCCCATTCGAATTATCGACCTCGTTAGAAAGCGAGTCAAGAAGTTCGGATTGCTCCTCAACTTCTTGGTTGATTGCCTCGCCAATTTGACGTTGCTTGGCAATGATTTTACGGAGTTCCTCGAGCTCTTGATCTTGATCCTTGTGGATCTGCTGCTGCTGGTGCAAAAGCTCTTGATCAGACAAAGCTATGGTATCCTTGGTTTCGACCGGCTCGTAGGCTTTGGCAAAGCGTCCTCTAGGCTCGTTTGCAGTTTGCCCCTGTTTGAGGCTCTGCTCCATCGTGGCCAGAACTGAAGAAAGCATACCAGTACGGTACTTGAGCTCGCCGTCGTCGATCAGCTGCAGCTTGGCAAGATGTTGAAGTGACTCTGCAAGCTTCTGGACGTTTGGCCTCATGTACTTGGCGATCTTCTCGCGATTGGCCACTCTAGAACCCAACGCTTGGTCGGTCGAGAGACCCTCTGCCATGGAGCGGACAACACGGAGATACGTAAGCCACTGATTTTTATCTATAGCCAGAGAAGGCTCAGATATGACGAATTTATCGTCGTAGCCCATTTCCTTCTTTGTTTCTGCGGCCAAGTCCGAGGTGAACTTGAAGTTCACCGGCAACTCAAGAAACGCGTGTACGAGACGGGTATTTTGGAGCTCACGGTCCGAGACGAGGCTCTCGAGAAAAGCAGCCAACGCCCGTTTTCGCTCGCTTGCCACCCGCTGTTTGTTGGCAAAGAGACCGGTTTTGGCGGGGAGGCTATAGGGAAAGTCTGCAGAGTCGATCCCTAGACGCTCACAGAGCCCCGTCAAGAGCGCCACAAACTCCGAGTACCTCCTGGAAGTGTTGATGGATCGTAGCGGCAAGCGCACGTTGACGTGGTAGTAGATGGTGCCGTTTGTTTCTTCGAAACTGGGGATGGTAACGATCGCCATGGCCACGCTGAGGGTGTTCCAATTCTAGTATTTGCTCGATTTCAATTAGCAATTGCCGTGAGAGCGGTCTTTGTTTGTGTGAAGCTCTATTCGAGACGGGATACGACCGTTCAAGCGGGGTGTTGTCGTATTTCTGTCTCTCTCTACAGCGGTTCCGGGGAGCCACCTCGTGTGCCTGAAAGCCTGTGCGGTGGGTTTCATGACTGAGACCAAATGCCGGCAGAGGGCCCGCACCAAAAAATGGCTGCGGCGGGGCACGGCGGCGTATTTATATTGCGGCGACGCTGCATGCATGGAGTGGCGTGATTTCAAAAATCCCTCAATCGAAAACTATATAAAGAGGCGGATCTGCCCGTGTGCTTCATGCGGGAGTTCGGGGGTGTGTGGCGTGGCTTAGTGGCTCCTTTCTGCGGTGCTGCCGCAGGCTGCTCTGTGCTTAGCCAGGAACAGAAGCTCAGGGCCCGCGCAGGCGTCTTGGTGCACGCCGCACCGTAGATTGCTCTTCACCGCAGCCACTGGTTCTTCTTCCACACGGCACGGAAACTGGTGACTTGTGAGTTTTCGCTCAATTGAACCTCCACAAACTCTCCTCGGATCTGCCGCTTTCCAGGCTCTTGTATTAGAATGCCAGAGCCATCGGACGTAGAGCCCACGGGCTCCCTTGCAGAGGGTACCCCGGATTTGCCTGACTCTCCCCATGAAACACCCAAAACCGGGACGGAGCGCCGGTCGCCCCGTACATTCTCCGAAACGGCGCCTTTGCTTGAACGGCAAGGGTTTCTTGACCCCGACGACCCGCGGGTGAGCCCTTTGAACTTGCGCCGGATCAAGCTACTTCGTTCCATCCTCCTTGTTGTGTCGATGGTCAATTGTGCCCTCATGTTGTTGCTCTTGGTTTCCGACTTCATCTCCATTCCTGGAATCAACCCGCGCGGCAAGCTGTTCTTGGAACTCGACCTCGTCGTTTATTGCATTTGCACCGATTTTGTCACCTTGTGGTTTTTTGCTGTTCCAGCGTATTACGAGCGGATCTTGGGCTACATATGCTGCATTTTGGTGGTTTTGGACGTCATCATTGCCGTATCTGTGCCTGGTTTGCGTGAAGGGTTTGGCGTCTTTGGAATCCTTCTCATGACCTGGACGCTTGCCAATATTGCCTTCAATTGTGCAGCGGATTACTGGGTTGAACAGGGCAAAGCCAGCCAGGAGATCAGATACACTGGCCGTGTTGAGAAGCGGAAATCCTTGTTTGAGATATTTGTCACTGCCGTGAAAATCCTCATCAAATTTGTGCTTTTATTGGCTATTTGGAATATCAGTTTGTCGCTTTGGCTCCAAGCCTTTGACACCCACGAGAAGCCTTGGGGAAAGATGGTCCCTGTGAACGAGGGACAATTCGATGTGCACTTGGCTTGTTTCGGTGACGTCTACTCTGGAATAAACGGCACCGAAACCGACTTCGGCGACGATACTACCTTGGCTAAGGACCCAAAGCAGCCAGTTGTGCTTGTGGAAGGTGGCCAACTCACCTCCGCGGAAGAGTTCCAAGAATGGATTCAAGAACTCCATCAAATGAACAAGATCGAGCGCTTCTGTATCTGGGACAGGCCCGGCTACGCCTTCTCCAACAGCGCCCCTTCTCCGGTGTCGGTGGGCATTATTGTGGAATACCTCACGGAGGCGTTGAAAGCGGAAGGGATTGAGGGCCCATTCTGTTCGGTGGGTTTCGACATCGGTGGCCTTTACTCAAAGGTGTTTGCTCTGAGAAACGCTGGACAAATGCATCTGATGTTGCTCGTGGATAGTTGGCACGAAGACTTGCTCCGTCACTTTCCGTTCAGCGGCTCCAACAAAAAGAACGAGAGCCGTGGCACATTCCGCAACATCCTTGAGCTCATGGACTCATGGCAAGGATTCAAGTTGTGGCTCCGTGGAGTTGTGTCGCCGTTGGGCCTCGTCAAGAACATCCACTGGTTTTTTCACCCTCAAAGGTTCCTGTCCAAGAGCCGTATATTTGGGTCCGACATGATACGCAGCCCTAAGTACTTGAGAGCACGGCTCCAAGAGCAGGTGACGGCGTCGATCTTGTCGTATAATGAAGTCCACATGGCGGACGTGGGGAAGATCCCGCTTTCGGTGATTCTGTCGGACTACATGATCAAACGGTCGCTCAACTGGGGCAAGTGGCAGCGCGAGTTGACGAAGATGAGTAGCAACTCGCTCGAGTGGGTGGTGGCGGAGAAGACCGGCCATAAGATCTGGCAGAGTGCCAAGGGCCGAGACGACTTGCAGCAGATGTTGCTTCGGTTGGTCAGCGAGAAGTCGAACTACGTGAGCCAGGAGCTGCGTGAGGAGGATTGCTGAGGACTGGCAGATTGACCCATACTGTTGTATTTGAGAGATATTGAATTTGGAGCAAAATGTTCACGGACAAGAGTGTCTGGTTTCATATGGGAACTGGGAGCCACAGTTGCAGCTACCCAAGGCTATGTGTGACCTACGGACAAACAAAGACATCGAGGATGATTCCAATGTTGTGCTTTTGAAATCCTGCCCTCCTTTTCCCGTGCAACACTCACTTTCAACCGTTTTGTCAATTGTGTTCTACGTCCCTTGCTGCAAAAGGAGTGCACATGCCGCGTTCACCTGGCATTCTTAGCGAGGCTGCAAGTGTGAGTTCTGCAGCAAAAAGGGCGGAGAAGCAACGCCAGAGGCTGGACAAACTCAGGATACGGCGCACAAAAACAGGGCCAGGGCGAAGTTCATGGCAAAAAAAAAAGAGCAAGCCAATCAAAACAAATTGCAGCCGCAATACCGCCACGAGGAAAACCCCTGAATTTGATTTCACCGTAAATTCGGTCCGTCTTTTCTTTTTAAAAATGCTCCTCCCGTCCAATCAGTGTTTCCTGCAGACAGGCCGCTCGCACGCACAGTGCACGCTCGCCTTTTCTCGACTATCAAAAGCCCCTCTCCCACATCAGCTTCCCCTTGGAAACGTTCTAAGCACCCTCTGACGCTGCCGCTTTCGGTCCCCTTCCGACCCGCCAGAGTGTCTGTTTCTTGTCACGTGATACAGCGGACCCCGCCAAGCCTCTTTTTCCCGCAGTCTCTTCTCCGCATCTCGCCGCGTGTGTGTACGCTTTGCTTCTTCCTTCCAAACGCTGGTCGTTCGGTCTGCTGAACGTTTATTCTGCTTGATCCGGTGATTTTCCGTCCCGCCTGGTCAGCACACAACACTTGGTCTTTTTGCCCTTTCTGTGTCTCTTTTAAAGTGCCAAAACAAGCCTTGCAACACCCGCTTTCCTCCTAGGTCGCCAGCACAACACCAGATCCCACGGAATCTCGTCATTTTCCGTGACCGATAGCCTTGCATACAAATCCTAAAAACCCCACCGTCAAACAATGTCCCAGGGCTTGAGCATGGCTCCTGCCGTGCACGAACTGGCTGCTAAAGCCGCCAAGACCAGCGTCAACTCGAGGACAAGCTCGCCCCAAAACTCGGTCACAGGCTCTCCTCAGCAAGCTACCATGTCTGCTCCCGAAAGCGGGCCGGAATCCGAGCAACTGTCGCGGGAAGACGAGGCACTGCCTTTGCCTGCGTTGGCTCTTTTGCGTCAGCAACAAGCACAGGATTTGACTAGCACAGACTCCTCAGCCTCTGCTGCACTTCCTGCCTCAGCCGACACCCAAACAGGCCACAGCAGTAGCTCGGGCGACACCCATGCCTCTGGTGATTCTCCCGACGTGGCCTCCGACAGACCGCTCAACACTGTGTCCAGTGAAGAAGCCGAAACTACCGAGAACCCACTCGCACTGCAGTCCTCCAACCCTCGTCCGCTGGGCCGTCTGCAACTGCCTGTCACCCGCAGGCCCTCCTTCGGCTTGGGCTTCTTGAGCTCGTTGTCCAACAGTATCCGTGGCGCCAGCAACCACCATGCACAGGCTGCAGAGTCGGCCTCGCTGCCCACATCCATGTCCAACAGCCCTACGCTCGCCAACATCAACGGCAATTTGTCCAACTCGGCAAACTTGAATAATACATTGGCTGGTATTACCGCAGGTGGCTCCAGTGGCACCCAGAGCCCATCAGGAGCCACTACAGATTCTGCCTTCAACACGTATGTGGCTCCACGGGCAGCAGCATCTCAGATCCCTCCTTTGCATTCTCCACAGGAAGTGCCGCTCATGTCGCGTGAAAACACCACTGTTGAGGTGTCTGACGTGACCTACATCAATGAGAGCGAAGCGTCAGATCGGCCCACCGAGGATTCGGCACGCGATAAGGACGGCATGTTCTCGCTACGTTTGACCCCTATCATCGACCACTCGTCATCCAACACGGGCCTCTACTTCTCGCCGATTATCAGGCGCATCGAGCCCTCCCAGCCCATCTCAGTGGGAAGGTACACTGAGAAACACAAGAGCGCGGCGCATGCGCCCCAGGGCTCGTCTCTGAGGATTGTCTTCAAGTCCAAAGTTGTGTCCCGAACGCATGCGTTGTTCCAGTGCAGCGAAGACGGTCTGTGGTTCTTGAAGGACTGCAAATCGTCGTCTGGCACATTTTTGAACAATGTGCGCTTGTCTCAGGCGTCCCAGGAGCTGGCTCTCTGGCCGCTCACCGACGGCGATGTGGTGCAGTTGGGGTTGGACTACCGTGGAGGTACCGAGGAGGTGTATCGCTGCGTGAAAATGCGTTGTGAGTTCAACCGCAGCTGGCAGCGAAAGGTGAACCGCTTCAATTTGGACATCCATAAGCGCATGAAGAACCTTGGCATTGCCGCCGCAGACGGTGCTGAAGATGAGTTCGCGGAATGTGCCATCTGTCTATTGAAATTGGAGCCCTGCCAGGCGCTTTTCATAAGTCCCTGTTCACACTCTTGGCATTACAAATGCATCCGACCTGTCATCATCAAACGCTACCCGCAGTTCTATTGTCCAAACTGTCGGTCGATTTGTGACCTCGAGACAGACATTGAGGACGAGGATGAGGAATAGACGCGTTTGCATGATCATTTGGTAAAATGGTGAATATTGAATATTTTCTTCGAGGTTTTTGCTCACTGTACGCGTGAAATATTTTTATTTTGATCTTCTGCGGTATTACGGCGACCTTGGTGGCCCGGCCCATTAATGGTGACGTCGACAGTCATGAAAATAAATTCTCGTTGAAGGGAATTTATGACTTTGCAGAAGCTGCAACAAAAGTCGCTTTGCAGCTGCGAGATATGGAATAAACTATTTGGGGAAGGCTACACTCGGAATCATTTTTTATTTGCCGTGTATATTCAGTTGCTACGATATTGAGCAGTTTTAAAGAATTGAAGATTATGAAACAAGGAGTGCCAAACCGGGGCACAATTAGGCAAGTTCAACGTGTTGGGTCTCGGCCTTCTTGTCCTCGACAACATCACGAATACCGTTTTCACCCAACTTCTCCATCATGTGGCCAACATCAAAGACCTCAACCTCGGTGGACTTGAACTTTCTGGCAGAGACACCTTGCTCGAACAACATGTCCAATTCTGCAAAAGTACGGCCTTTGGTCTCTGGCAACTCGAACCAACACCAGATGGCGGAGATCAAGGCCAAGCCACCCCAGAAGAAACCAGTCTTGGCCTTCCAGTTCCATTGTTGAGGGTTCAACATGTAAGGGGTGATGATGCTGATGACGATACCAGAGACGTTGTAGACGTTTCTGGACAAGATGACGGTTTTGGTTCTCAACTGGGTAGAAGGAAGCTCGGTGACCAAACAGTAACAGATTGGGCCGATGGTGGCGTCGTAGACAAAAGTGAAGATCAAAAGCAAGGAGCCAACACCCCATTTGGCGCCGGAGGAGGTTGCGCAGCCGAGACCACCAATGACGAATAAAAGAACGGTTTGGATGGAAAGACCGCCGAAGTAAATGTCGAAACGACCAAACTTTTGGGAAAGGAACCACGAGGAAAGAGTACCGAGCAAACCCAAGATGTACTGGACGATGGAGAAGGTGAAGGCGTTGGACTTGGACAAACCGGCTTGCTCGTAGAAGTAGGTGGAGTAACCCATGAAAGCGGACCCGGTGATGTTTTGCACCAACCAGGTGATACAGGTGACTCTGGTTCTTCTGAAGTTCTTTGGTTTGAAGGCATCCCAGTAACTGACACCGGCTTGGACGGCGGCTTCTTCCTTGATAGTCATTTGCATTTTGTCAACCATGGCTTGGGCCATGATCTCCTTGTTGGGAAGGTGCTGGTTTTCGGACAAAAGACGCATGCAAGACTTTTTGGCATCGTTGTATCTGCCGACCTTAGCCAACCACCATGGGGATTCTGGGGCGAGGTAGACACCGAGAGCGATGGGAAGAGGCCAAATCCACTGGATACCGTAGGGAACCTTGTAGGCGTCCTTCATGGAGGAGGAAAGCATACCCTTCAAGATACAGGAGGAAATCAACTGGCCAAAGACCCAGCACATGTTGACGTAGGTGGTCAAGTACAATCTGAGAACGGTAGGACAGACCTCGGAGGCGTAGGAAACGGTCAAGGTTTGGAAAGCACCCCAAGGCAAACCAAGAAGAATCTCACCAACGAGCAAAACCTCGATGTTTGGAGCGAAAAAGACAATGAAGATGAAACAAGCAACCATGATCAAAGAGCCGATCAAGGTCTTTCTGTAGCCGATTCTGTCGGAAATGATACCGGCCGCAAACAAACCCAAAATCTCACCGACGTTGGCAGCCATGGACAAAGACGTCTGCCACTTGGCGGGGATCTCGTAAGTACCGGTCGCTGGGTAGTAGGTTCCGAACTTCTCGACGAAGTCGGGGAAACCGTAGAAAGAAGCAAGAAGATTAAGATCGTAACCCTCCATAACAATAGAGGTGGATAAAATAATCGACCACATGGCGGCCTTGGGGAAAGTCTTCAAACCCTCCTTCAAGGACATGTTTTTCTCCTGCTTGTCGTTCTCCTTGGCATTGTTGGAGATGTCAAGAAACTTGGCGAGGTAGTCCTGCAACTCGGGGTCCATGGAGTCGTTGGAGTTGGAGTCGACCTTTGTGGCCGAGATCAAGGCCGCGTCCTTGTGTGCTTTCTCGGACATTGTAATGGACGAAGAAAAAGGAAAGGAAGAGGGTGCTGGAGATAGCTATAGGAGGTGGATCGGATGTGCTGGAAGACAAAAAGTCATTGGTTCAGCAGGAGGAGCCCAGCTATATATAGAGGCTGGCCCGGTGGAGAGGAGGCGAACGTTGGTGGGGAAAATAGAGGCGCTTGCGGTGCCCCCCGCGCTGGCGCGTTGAGTGAGCTGGGTGGAGTGGGTGCGGCGGTACAGGTTATGCTGCAGGCCCTGCAGGCCGCGCATAGCTCGTGCAGCTCGCGCATGAAACTGGGTTTGGCAGCACGCCGGTGTTTGGCGGCCTCGTTCGAATCTCGCTTGCTAGACACTATGGCGCCGCCCGCCTCTTTTTAGGACGCAAGCATTTCTGCCTCTCTTTTCCAAGCTACATTTCCGCCTGGTTTTTCTCCTCTCCCTCCGTCTGCGACATCATTCGCGACGACTTCTGCGCTCCGGCATGCCTTGTCGTATCTGGGCAAAGGCTGCAGGCACACGTCCTGACACCTCTTCGCAATGATTTAGCGGTCCGTACACAATCTTTCCGCGGGCTCGGCAAGATCAATTGTTGCGCCCTGCAGGACGCTACCCCGTTTTCCCCACAATTTGTCGCCGCCTCTTCACTACATCATCCGCCACCCTGCCACAATCTTTCCGTGCCTCGGAAAGTTTCTCGTGCCTGACCCGTATACCGGTTATTCTGGGGTATCGCAAAGTTTGCCGTCGCCTGATCTTTGCGCTGCCACTTGGCGGTCGTGCGCTTACCTCCCGCTGTGCCTCTGCCCTTCTCTGTTTCTTTGCTTCTTTCTTTGGGCATCCTGCTGCCTCCAACCCCGCATCTCTCGTCTTCTCTCTCTAGCATTGTCTACAGTGTTGCACCTCTTGGCAATTTTACGCTGGCGTACTGTCTACTTACCTCATGTGCTGCGCTGCCCGAGTTCTTACTTCTGTACTGCAGACAGTGCGCCGCCGCAGTGCCTTGTTTCGTACCTCTCCGTCATTCGGAGGCCTTGCTCAACTCCAGCATGCTTAACAATTCTCCACGTTTGTACCCCGCGCATTGCTTGCGGCGCGCTAAATCGCCAGATCCTTGCTCGTATGCGCCTGTCGGCTTCTGTGCCTCTCTGCCAAATCGCCATCGCCTGCCCCGCGTGCCGTCAGCCTAACCCCACCATGCGAACCGGCCGTTACCAAAGTGGCTTGGACGCCGCTGGCCACGCGGCTATCTCCCTTCTCGCAACGTTGATCGGGCGCAACTTTCCCCAGTCTTCTGCATAATTCCGCGGACGAATTTCTGGGGTTTCTGCCGCTTCAGGCGCCCCCCTCCTCAAGGGATCTCGCCTGCTGGTGTTTTTGCAGCTTGGCCGCGCCGTCGGCTCTCGGTTTGAGACATTGCGGCGTTTCAGCGCCTCGTTTGGTTTTTTTTGGCTTCAGCCTGCTTTCTAGCGGCCGTCTTGCCGCTTTTTCCTGTGTCTGTCTCGGCGTCTGTTGATGCCTTGTGACTTTGGCTTTCGCTGCGCCTTTGACAAGTTCCTGAGGAATTTGGGCTCGCGTTTTTCCGTTTGGCTCAACATCTCATCGCCTCAATCGCCGTGCTGGGGCGCCCTGATCGTTCCCGGATAAATTATTCTGCTTCAGAGTTGCAGTCGTGTTCTGGTTTTTTTAGCACCGCATGGTGTGGTCGCGAGCGCATGCCCATTTCTCATGCAATCGAACGCGGCCCTGCATCACCCCAGGACTCGCCGCGGCTACCCAAGCGGCCCGGGCTCGTATGTTCTGTGGGGTACTGCGAATATTTCTCCACCAAACAGTTATTGAGGGCCTCCACTGTCCTTTGCCGCCGTTGAGCTCGCTGTTGGGCGGACTTTCATTGCCGGCACGCAAGGCTCGGTCGCTGTTTCGTCTGGTTTTGCAGCCGCTCGCAATTTAGCATCAGCATCGGCTGTCTGTTTCATTCTCATGCTGTTCGCTGAAATTCACCGAATCTCCAATTCCAGCCCCTCCCATCTCTGTCCTCTTGGCACGGCATTTTTCGCTTGTTAATCCGACCACCGCTTACTCACACACGCTGTGCTTGCCTTCGTTTCACGGCACAACGGTGGCTTTCGCTTGCCTGTAGTTTGACACTTTTCGGCCCAGGCATTACATCATGCTCAGTCTTCAACTCCTGGCGCCAAGGAAGCGTTCCTGGCAATGACATCAAACCGCCACCTTTTCCAGGCGTTCCTTTTTGCTCTGAAGCCCGCCAACTCTAACCGCTTAGATTTCCCGTCAGACCCTCCACGAACAGAACCTTCTTATCCCGAACAGAACCTCCTTATCCGAGGTAATGCCATTCTGCTGGGAATGGACAGGACAATTATCTTTTGCACACAGGCCGTGGCCCGCAAGCCGGCTGGCGATCTTGGTAAAATTGCGCTGTTCCTGAAACTCCACAACTTCTTCCTGTACCTGTCGGGTACTCGCTGCCGAGTATGGCACCCAAAATACCAACGAGATTTGAGTTGATGCCCGTGTGGGGAAGCCGGCTTTCTTTTTGCGTGGCCTTGTTTCTTTTGGTGCCATTTTTCCATGTGTTGCGAGACGCCCCTTGCTGCGTCACCTGGGGCGCTCTGCCGGGCGGAAAAATACCGGGCCTCGCAATGTTTGACCAGACCCACCAAGGGAAAATGCACATTCAATATTTTGGGGGCCTGGAAAATGGCTCAACCGGTTGTGAGTGGTTCGCTGTTATTTTTTGCATTTTTCTCGTTTGGGGTTTCGTAGACTTTTCCTCATACAGCTCCCAAATAATCTTTAAATCGCCAGATGATCCACGTAGAATTTATGACCCGAAAGGCGACTGAGTCGGTGTAGTTGCCAAACTGCGGCCTTTGAACTCGTTAATCGCTTGGAAGTAAAGCTGGCTCTGGTTTGGCGTGCACGATGGGTCGTCCATCTGCTGGAACCGCATGTTGAAGAGATTGACCATCGAGGAAGACACAGAGAAATTGTCTTCTGGTCCCAACGCGCCGCCAGTGGCTCCGCTGACGTCGGCTACCTTTTGTAGCTGGTCGAACTCATCAAAATCGGTCGCAGAAACCTGCTGGGCAATCTCCCCGTCTTCGTCGTCGAAAATCTCCTCAATGGTGGCCTTCCGGGCGGTCACCGCTTCCGTTCCAAGCTCCAGGTTCGGGCTAGCAATCATGCGAGGAACAACCCTGAGCTTCAGCATCGATATCATGTTAGCAACTGTCCGGTAGATCTTGATCGGCATCGTGACATCGTTGCGGAACTTGTTTACGAGCCCAAAGAGACTCTCCATAATCTCAAGCCCTGCCATGTGATCCAGGCTCTGCTCGATCGTATAAGAGAGCGAGCTGGCCATTTCGAGTAACTTCACACAGATACCTGGGCCGTTGGTCTCAAATGCCATGTTTGGCAAATTCTGTGTTTCCATCAAGAAATCACGGGCGTTGCGGAGCGGGAAATCGTAACTGAAGCAGTCGTCAGGGTTATCCAGCAACCGAAGCATCCCGTTGTCCCAAGTTATATGACAAGCAATAGCTCGAATCCACGCCCGAGAAAGCAAAATGTTCAAGCGCTGAGGGTTGGACACGTTTGTGGGTAAGTATTTCCGAGGCGCCAATTTGCTTTGGACTGACAAAATCCAGTTTTTCTTTTCAAAAAGTGAACTATCGCCGCCCGGCGGCACGTCGGACTTGACCTGGTTTTTCTCCAAAAAAAACTCTTTCGAGGGTACAGAAAACACCTGGATAAGCTCCGTGAATCCATATAATAAATTGGGGTACTCCTCGTCTGCCAAGTCTGGAAATGCAATGCAGGGGTCGAGAATGACCGGCAAGCCCATTTCAAAACAGACATATCTCTCGGTGACCAATAGTGTGTAGTAAATTTTGCGCCAGCGGTGAATCTCGGCTCGGGTTTTGTCGGCGTAAGACGACTGTTCGTGGAATCGTAAGAATTGAGCCATGGAAATGGCTTCACGGAGATACACCAAAGCTTGGCGGATTTTGCCCTTGTGGTTTGTGTAATGAGCGTAAAGGAAGAAGGACAGAAGGAGCGTGTTGACCAGGTAGTCGACAGTGTAGTCAAAAAGGTTACGCACACGTTTAGCTTCACGGGCGTACTCCTCAGCTGGAACGTCACCTTCGTCCAAAGCAGCGTTCTTCAGCGAAACGAAAGATATTTGAGTAGTGATGGCGGCGCACACAGCGCAACAAAGCGCGTAGGAGGAAGCGTTTTTGTCATTTAACATGATCCGGCTGCCCTCAAAGCCGATTTGAGCGCCGTCCAGGATGGTCAGAATAAGATCTGCCACCGAAAGAACGGGCCAGTAGCCGTAAAACCACGTTTGGTATACTTGCACGCGCTGGAGCAACACTTCGAGCGATAAACGTGCACAGTAGGGGGAATTAAAATGTGACAGGCTCAGGGAGTGTGACAGAGCCGGGGAATGCGAGATACGGAATTGGTCAAAAGCATCCTCTGCCGCGTCGCCTCGCTGTCGGGAGTTCAGGAGTGGGTTTCCGTTGCGAGGTTCTCTTTGGGTACGTTGTGGAGCGCTGCGCTGCATTGTCTGAAAGTCGTTGGGTAGGTTTTGGGGCACGCTCGTCAAATTTGCCATGTTGATATTGTTTAAGTTGCTCATGCCGTTCATTTGCCCCATGTTCGGGGCCATATGTGCGCTGGCCATCTGCGCCAAGTTTTGGGCCATGCCTTGCACCATATCCGCAGTCATGTTCTGGGTAATGTTTTGTGGCATGGTCTGTGGTAGGGTTTGTGAAATGCTCAGGGGAATGTTTTGGAGAATCGGAGGACCTTGGTCCTGTGACCCGTGGCTCAGGCGGTGGCTCAGGCGGTGGCTCTGGTCCAGGTTATGGCGGGTGTTGTGAGCATGTGGGGCCAGAAGTGGGACATCCTCGGGCCGCGTGGGCTGGAGCTGCTCCGTCGGAAGGTTTTGCGGGTAGCGTAGGCCCTGGGCGGAGTATTGCCAGGCGGCGGACGGGGCCGAAGCCAGGTGGGGACTGCCAGACGAGTGGGAGTTGGCGTGGTCCGCATAGGGCAGTAGCGTGGGGCCCGTCGGGTGGTAGAAGGACTGAGGAACGGCCGAGGCAAACTTAGCAGCCGGGTCTGGGTTGTGAGAAGGGGCCGCAGCAACGGGCTCGAGCTTGCCGTCGATGTGGTGCTTGCGGAGAAGGCCAGCCTGGGTCTGGGGATGGCTGAGGCCGTTGGCCAGCGGCACCAGCGGGCCGAGGGCGGGCCGAGCAGCGGCAGCCGAGTCCGAGGAGAGAGCCCCGGTCTTCATCGACAACACCGGAGCAGCAGCGGCTCTGCGGCCGTTCTTGGGGCCGGACTTCTTGCGGATGCGGTTTTGCGTACATTCCTCGCCCTGGCTGAGGCACCCCGTGCACTTGTCTGAATCGGGGATGGGGATGCACCGGATCCGGCGGGTGGCACAGCGGTCGCAGGGGCGGCCGTACTTGCCTCTTTTTTTGGGCGGCTCTTTTTCGGTCGAGCTCATGGTGGACAGCGGGCCAGAAAACAGTTGGAGGCAGGTGGAGAAGCTACACTATGAGTCGCGCAGCCTGGCGGCGGTGCGGGCACAAAGCGGTGCACTTTGAGCTGTGGGTTTTTTCAGCCTCAGCGGGCTTTTTTTTACTTTGTGGGTTTTCCAATAATTTTTTGGGTTGCTGATTTCCATATTTCGCCACTGGCTTTGGTTTTCGGCCCGATTCACCGGCCTGATCCGTCGGTTTCAGCCTGTGGGAAAGTCCGGGGTGACGCAGATCTGGGGCGCTAGCCGTACGTAGATGCGGCTGGGTGCAAATGGAATATGGCGCGCCGAGGGCTCGAGGCTAGCTGGGCAGATCATGGAAAAAGGCCTTTTTTGGGAAATGATTTCGGGCATTGCACTCTTTGGATTATTGGTTAAATGCTGCTGTTTTTTGGGTAAATACTGCTATTTTTGCTTGTTCTTGTCCTGGTAAATCTGCACTTGGCTGCTCTCCGCCAACTACTCTTAAAGAGTCCACAACTACACCTCAAAAGTCCTCGCAACCACACTCCGAAAGTCCTCCTTACAAAAAGTGGCTATTTTCTCCTTAGAGAGAAAGAGCGGAATTGTTTCTAAGTCCATCATCGAGAAGTGTAGGCTCGGCTGCCCTGGCATTCTTTCAGCTAGTGTCTGATTATACCGCACTGCGAGAACCTGACAAGGCACCGTTTAGACCAGCAAAAGCCCACAGCACCAGGGCTAAGCCCTCTGCATCTACTGCTGCAACTTTTGCCGTGGCTCTCGTTTTTTTTTTTTTGCTCGTATTTCGTATTTGCGAGCCAAGAATTGAGGCGGTCTTGGCACAGCATAACCACCGTGCTGCATCGTCCACAGTCCCCCACAAAACCACACTTGTAGTCTGTAGGTACTAGGCGGGATTTGTCCGATTTTTGTCAAGATAAGCCGTCTATAGTCCTCCCAATTTTTTGCTCCCTCTCTCTCTCTCTCTCTCTCTTCCTCTCTCTCTCTCTTCCTCTCTCTCTCTCTTCCTCTCCCTCTTGTCGCACACGTGACTGGCTGCAAACTGCTGCTCTCCATCTCTATCTGGTCCGCCCTCCGCTCGCTCCGTCTGCTGGAAGTCGGAGCTGCTTCGCCTACTTCCTCTTTCGAACGGGCGCTCTCCAGGCTGCAAAATTATTCTACACCAGCCAAGCCATCCCTCCCTTCTAGGCGCTTCCTCACCATCGTGACCCATATTGAAGTCGATCTTCCATCAAAAGAGCATTTTGGATGTTCCTCTTTCTCGTTAGCCAAAGCATGAAACCTTCCTCTAGTCCTTTCCTAATTCCTTATTATTCGCCAAAAACTCATTCAAATAGAGTCCCTGACACTCATTCAAAACGACAGTCCCCCATACTCTTTCCCAAATAGGTACTCCATAGAGTCACCCGCCAAAGCCCACCCCTTGAAAATGGCATCCACAATAGCAAACCAAAACCACCTGCAAAATCCTCCAACTCCCTATCTCTACCAATCCAGACCCTATCTTTACCAATGTAGACCCTATCGGACCCTCGCCTCCGCTTCCCCGTCTGAAGACTCATACTGCCCCGCGCTCCATGACCGTTTGCGGTGCGGCTGTGCTAGCGGGTTCTGCGGTGCGATAAGCCAACGGTATAGATAGCCGAGGGTTTCCAGTCTCTCTTCCTTGAAAATTGTGAGTTTAGCCCGGATCTTCACACTCTGAACTTTCAGCCTTTGATTCTACTTACAGACATTTCTCTTTAGATCTTCAGGTCACTTTAGGCCCTCAATTCCTTCAATTCTTTTAGGCCTTCAATCCTTTAGACCCTCACTTCCTTTGGACCTTCAGTTCCCAGTCCACTGCGCTAACACCACACTAATTATGGCCACCATCCGCCCCATCGCCGCCGAGGACAAGCCCCAATGGGTCGAGCTCTGGTCCGGAAAAGACCTGTACCTCGAGTTCTACAAGTCTCTCGACAAGGTGTCGTCCGAAGTCACCGACAAGACGTTCGAGCGCTTCTTGGACCCGAACGAGCCGGTGTGGGCGGCCGTCGCCGTCGACGGCTCCGGCAAGCTCATTGGCTTCGCCACCTACTTGACCCACAGAAACACCTGGACAATTGCCGACTCGCTCTACCTCAACGACTTGTTTGTGCTGTCGTCCTGCCGCTTGGGTGGGGTAGGCAGAAAGTTGATTGAGTACGTCTACCTGGAGGCAGACAAGAAGGGCGTGGGCAAGGTTTACTGGAACACCCAGTTTGAGAACCACCGTGCCCAAATGTTGTACTGCAAGGTCGGCAAGAAGAGCGGCTTCTTGCTGTACATCCGTCCGTAGGCTATAAGGTACTTCTGGCACGGTGAGATACCCTTCAATACTTTAAACGGAAACCTGACAAAATCCTTATCGACAATCATCACACCCATACCATAACCTTATCGGACCTCTTTCCATCGTAACCACACCCTTATCGGACCTCTTACCATCGTAACCACACCCTTATCAGACCTTACATTCTCTTCTCCCCAACCATCAATCGTCTTATCTCACTCTTCATTTTGCAGCTGTCCCGAATAGGAAGGACCCTGGCTGTGGCGGCTCCCGTTCCAGGCTCCACCAAAAAAAAAAAAGAAGTTCCCAATAATCAATACTCAGCCTTTCAATCCATCACGTCCTCCTCTTAACCCAGTATCACCTCTTTCGCCAACCTCCTCGCCACGTGACCCCTCTACTTCACATGGCAGCCTTCGCATCCTCTCTACTACGCCATGACAAGAGAGATTTCCGCCAACAGCAACCCGGGCGTCACCCGTGTGTTCATCATTCGCCATGGCAGAACCGCCTGGAACGCCAAGAAGATCCTCCAGGGCCACATCGACATCGACATGAACGACGATGGCCGCGAGCAGGCGGTCAAGGTCGGAGCTCATCTCGCCCCGATTCCTCTTGACGAGCTTGTTTCGTCGGATTTGGTCCGGTGCGTGAACACAGCCAAGGAAATCATGGCCCACCAGCCCAACGCTTCTTACTCCGAGACGCCGAACTTGCGTGAGCGTGATATGGGCGAGGTGCAAGGGATGCCGTTGTCCGCAGCTTTGGAGAAGTACGGGCCCGACTTCAGAAACCTTGGCGAAAAGAAACACGCCTTGATAGATCGTGTTTCCGAGACGTACGACGCCCTTCTCAAGCGTGCTGCGGTGCTGGGCGCCCAGAACGTCGTGCTCTGCACCCATGGAGGAGTCATCACCGCCTTTCTCAACCATCTCTACCGAGACCGCCACTACCTACTAGCAGACGGCTTGGCTGCCAGCGACCTTCGCGTGCCCTACAACACATCGGTGAGCACCGTTGACGTTGACGTTGCTTCTGGAAAGGGCCTCATTGTGAACAGTGGCGTCACCGAACACTTGGGTGGAGACTTTAGAGTCAAGAACCAGTTGTTGCGGTAGACTGCCAGACTAGAACTAGACGTTGGGCTTGCGTTATAGAATACTGGGGCCCACAAGAGATGCAGCCGGTTTCGGTAACTCTTTAATTAAACTATAGAAATAAAACGATGGGATAGGACTGTCGTCCACTATAAGGAAGAAGGATAGACTTTATGCATTATGCCAACACAGCAGGGTCCATGGTGTTGTTTCTGGAGAAAGATGCGTACTTCTGGAAAGCATCCTTTCTCTCCAACTCGTACTCGGGGTTCTTGACCTTGGAGCTCCACTTGCGCTTGTAGATTCTCTTGCCCCACTTCCAGGCCTCACATCCAAGTAAAAACAAAAGACTGAAGGCAATGGCAAAGCCCCACTCTTGTCCGATTGGAGCGTGCAAAAACACCTTGTGGTTGATCACGGGAATGTACACCACAGGGAACACCGACACAAAACCGCCAATAATCGACCAGAACAAAAACTGGTTGTCCCAGAGGTCAATGGCAGTCTGCTTCCACCAGGGATTGTCGGTGTCTTGTCTCATGTAGAACAACGAGTTGTCTGGGTGAATGCATTCCCAGGCCAAAATAAGCGCACACCAGGTCATGATAGCGAACGAAGTGGATCTTCCACGAAAGACCAAGTCGCAAACGTGGGCGTTGGCGCTCACGGCGTTGCAGTCGACACCCAAGTCACCGTCTCCGACAGCGAAGACAACAATGACAAAGCCAAGCATGCAGCTGACTGCCATCCACAAACCGTAACCAACCATATCAAGAAGAAGCTCTGTAGTGAAAATCTTACGGGTAGGAGGCTGCTCCAAAACACCCTGACTGGCCTTCTCCTGTCCCAAACCCATGGCAGGGAAACACGAGGTCACCACCAAAACCCACAAGACTTCGACTGGGGACAATGGGAAAACAGAGTATCCGGAAGCATCCTTGAATGCCAAACCGACCATCAAGTAAATGGCCTGAGCCACGTTCTCGGCCAAAAGCTGCAAAATAAACTTCTGGATGTTTGCAGCCATACGGCGGCCCTCCTCAATAGCGTGTAAGATCGAGGCAAAGTTGTCATCAGTCAAAACAATGTCAGAGGCGTCCTTGGCAACATCAGAACCGTTCATACCCATGGCAATACCCACGTCAGCCTTCTTTAACGAAGGCGAGTCGTTCACTCCGTCACCTGTCATGGCACAGAACTTGTCACGACGGTGCAATGCATTGATCATTCTTACCTTAGTCTGAGGAGCACAACGGGCAATCACCAATGGCAAAACAGGCAATTTGTCAATCTCGTCGTCCAGCAACTCGTCAAATTCAGTCGCTGTCATGCACATGGCCTTGACAACCTCGTCACTGTAATGGTATAAGTTGTGGGGCACGATTCCGACCTCCTGAGCAATGGCTCTGGCGGTACTTGGATGGTCACCAGTCACCATGTGGACGTTGATACCGGCACGGTGACACATCTTGACGGATGCGGCGGTCTCGAGTCTTGGGGGGTCGTAGATACCCACCAATCCATGGAAGGTCAAGTTGGACTCGATCTGCTCTCTGTCCAGTAAGTCATCGACACTTTCGTCGAATTTTCTTGAGGCAAAAGCCAAAACACGCAAGCCTTGAGATGACAAGGCGTCCATGTTGGCTTCGATGGTGTGGATGTCTTCTTCAGTCATCGGGATAAGCTCGCTGGTGTCGGTGGGCTCTTCAGTGTTTCCTGTCCAGGTTGCGCAACGTCGCAAGATTCTCTCCACAGCACCTTTGGTGTATATCATGGTGGTGCCGTTGGTCTTGTAAACTGCGGACATTCTCTTGATGGACGAGTCGAATGGGTATTCTTCCACGTGCTCGGATCCTTCGGCGATTTGCGGACGATCATGCTCAAGTCTATGGCAGAACACCTGGATGGCAATCTCGGTTGCGTCGCCGTGGGCTTTCCACTCCAACTGGCCGGTTTCTTCATTGGTGCTTTGGTTCACCGTAGCGATGTTGGCCAAAGTTGCAGTCTTCAACCAAGTCTTGAAGTTGTTGGCAAACGCAGAAACATTGGCCTTGTCCACGGGCTTGAAGTCAATCTCCTCGTCTGTCTCCTTGATGAACAAAGGCGAGTACTTGGTGAACGACAAATCGCCAATTGTGGGGTCAAAGGCATTGTCAATGTTTTCCATTGCGAAAGTACCCACGGAAGGCACCCAGACCTTCTTTGTAATCATCTTTCCCTGGGTCAAGGTTCCGGTCTTGTCGGAGCAAATGTCGTCGATTCCGCCCAAAGCCTCGAGGGAGTCCAACTTACGGACAATGACGTTCTTGGCCACCATAACCTGTGCACCAACAGCCATGGTGATTGTCAAAACCACAATCAAAGCTGAAGGAATCATGGCCAAAGCCACACAGATGGCGTAGATGGCAACTTCTTTGTTCACGTGCATCTTCTGGGAGGCCATGACCACAATGGCAAAGACAACGGCGATCCAGAAAAGCACAATAGCCAACCAGGACAAAACACGCTGCAATGGCGTGCCGACGCTGACACCCAAAAAGTTTCCGGTGATGTCCTTGAGGGTGCCAAAGAAGGCGTGGGAGTATTCCTTTGCGCCTGGGCTTTTGTCACCCGAACGGTCGACCTTTCTGATGAGCCCCGTGTCAGTATTGAGAGACTGGGCAATCTGGCCAATCTCCGTGTGCAACCCGGTGGCCACCGCCACCCCCAGGCCTCTTCCCTTGGAGACAACCGAGGAGGAGTAGGCCATGTTCAAGCGGTCACCGACAGGCACCGACGTGGAGGCGTCGGGGTAGACTTCGTTGTGGTCCTTTGCAACCGGCAAAGCCTCGCCGGTCAAAAGAGCCTCGTCGGTCTCCAAGTTCATGGTGTCGACCAAACGCAAGTCTGCGGGGATGGTGTCGCCGACCTTTATGTGGACAATGTCGCCTGGAACCACGTCCTCGGCGCTGATTGTCAAGTCCTCGCCGTTTCGGGTCACACGGGCGGAAGGCGAGGACAAGGAGCGCAAGGAGCCCATTGTCTTCTCGGCCTTCATTTCCTGGAAAAAGCCAATGGAGATGTTGATGAACACCACCGCGGCAATGACGCCTCCCGAGATCCAGTCCTTGACCGCAAGCGCAATCACCATGGAGATGATCAACACCATGATCATGGCATTGAACGTCTGGTGGGCCAAGATCTTGGTGTAGCTGATTTTGTCGCCCTCGCCAAGCGAGTTGGGGCCGTAGCGCAGAAGCAACTCTGCCACCGCCTGCGACGTCAAGCCGTTTTCAATGCTGGTTTCGTAGTTCGCCTCCACCGTTGCAATCGCAAGGCGGTACGGCAACCGCTCGGCCCGACTCACCTCCGAGGACGCTGACGAATCGCTTTCTTTGGACACATGGGCTAGCTTCTCGAGGTCGGAGGGCAGGTTGCGAGGCGGATGTTCTGTGGTAGGCAGCTGTAGTTTTGTGTGCTGCTCCATGCCAGGTTTGAATTATCGATGGGATAAAAAAAAGATGCGCCTGTGCCGCCACGGGATCCGAGTCTCCTTATATAGTGCAGTGCGGCCATCTCAAAGTATGGGGTACTTCATGAAGTCTCACGCCAAGACGGGCCAAGAAGTTGCAGCAGGACCTCCGGACGTCAGCCAGTGCCGGTGGTTTTGGGCGGGGCGCCATGCGGGTTGGCTGCGAAATCCGTTGCCCACGCGACTGCGCCTTCCGCAAGTATTCGCTGCCTTCCGCCTGCCAATCTCCGCCGGCGCCAGCCATTATCAGTGCTGAAGATCGCGTGTTCCATTGTGTGCGGCTGGCGTTTCTGTGCGCAACCGTTTTTTTATTTTTTTTTTCGCCTACTATCTAGTGCTCCACGTCCTGCAGCTGCCGCGCACCGTACACTATCAGGGCCCTGTAATTAATTGTCGGTCCTGCAGGCAAGCCGGCCCTTCTCCAAGGCTATCAACTCCACGGCTTGGCACCACGTTTTCGCTGCTTCGTGTGACAAGGCGTGTTGCTGGCCGATTGTTCGCCGGCTCGGCACTGCTCCACGCCGAACAATGCTGGGGCGGTCGCATCAACGCCGCTCGTTCCGATAAAGCCCTTGCATCCCTCCTTTACACCCGTACATCCCATACCCACATCCTTGCACCGCCTCCCTACGCCCTTTGAAGTGAAAAAAAAGCCCTTGCCACTATTGTGCTTTTCCAAAGCTTCCTTACCGCTCGATTTCACCGCCCTCCCTGTATCAACAAAAGTTCCAACTCGTTCTGATTAAAGTGATCCTGTACATAGTGCGGCCGCATCCCGGCTGCAAATCTCAGACCTCCAGCATGTCGCCGTCCCGGCCCGGGCCGACAACATTCTCCGGAGATTCCTCACGCAATCTCGGCCCCGCTACACCTTCCGTGGCAGTGCTTTGTAGATCCCAGAGGTCTCAGATAGCTCACAAGCACGGGCCCGGCACTGTGTGCAGGCATTACGTCTTGGCGCGTTGCTTTTGGTCAGGGCTTATCTTCCCCACGCAGGAGGAAGGCGGAGGCTAGCGATGATATCACGTGAGCCACGGCATATGAGTCTGGTCACGTGATATACGTGAATCCCACTTCACCATCTTCGTGCAGTCTCTCCACTGTCCAGCCTGACTCGAAGCCAGATCCAGCCCCCTTGCGCCATGACAGACGAGGAGATTCTTTCGGCGATACGAGAGAGGCGTTTTGCAGTTGCCAAGCGCGAAATCGCAGCAAAAAGGCTGCGGTACCCCAAGAAATCGTACTACCAAGCCCTCCACGCCTACTACCTCTGCGCCACAGGAGCTTCCAAAGAGGCATTGGAGGCGTGTGAGACGCTAAATGCGGCTGCTTCAAGCCACCTATACACCTTGGATCTTCTCTTTGACATCTACTGCCAGCTTGGGCGCCGAGATGTGGCTTCTTCAGTCTACGAGACCGCAGCCAAGAAGTATCCTTCGCCGGAGCTCTTCCTAGCGTGGGTCAGCAAGGCCCGAAGCTCGCATGATGCTAAGATGTTGGCTAAGCTGTGTGCTGCGCTTTCCAAGTCTGTTCCGCTGTCCAGAAAGCACGCTTTAGAGGCGGCTTTTGCGGCTTATATCTGGAGTAATGAGACTACGGACGTGGACGAACTGAAGGCTCAGTTGGCGGACGCAAAAGACACTTTGGAGGGCTTGCTTCCTTTCGAAAGCAACCAGGAGTCGTTTCTCTACGCGCTGGTGTTGCGCAAAACCGAAGACTATGAGGCGGTCATCACTGCGTTGGACTCGATCAAGCACAAGGAACTAGAGCTCACGCTCTTGCATCTCGAGGGACTCTACAAGACCGGCAAGTGGGACCAGCTATATCTGAAGTGTCACAAGTTGCTTTTTGAAGAGAAATTCAACGATTTCGACACTTGGAAGTACCTCATTCAAGCGGCATATGCCTCGAACAAGACCCAAGAGGAAGTCACTGGCTTTATCTCCTTGGACTGCAGAAACGCCTACGTGGCACTACTTGAGGTTGCAAAGGTGTACGGAAAAGGTATGGACGACGCTGTTGACCAATACTACGGCGAGTTCAAGGCCAAGCCGTGCTGTTTCGCTGACCTCTCCAACTACGCTGTTCTGGCTGGATTCGAGGAATCGCTCAGAGAAACACAAGCCAATCTCCTAGCAAAAAGCAACTTGAGCAAAGACAATGTCGCTGTGCTTGCAAATATTGAGCGCTACTGGACCATGCAATCCGAGTCATACAAGATCGACTGGGAACGGTACGCTCGAATCAAAGACCCACAGATCTACGATTTGCGTCTTGCTTCAATGGTGCAGAATTTGGACAACGAACTCAGCACGAAAAAAATCATCGAACACATCGTGGAGCTCGAAGATATGGCGGACACAGACCCAGAGAATTATACCATAAGGCTCTGGCTTCTCAACCTCTACACCACTTTAGGCTGCACGAGTTCCGCCCTAGAGATCTACAAGGGGCTCAAGATCAAGATGATCCAGCACGACATTCTCGCTTACAAGCTTCAGCTCGAACCTTCGCTTGGAAACCTCAACCAGCTCATCCAAATCTACCGCTTCTACTTGACCAGCGAAAGCGAAATGGCAAAATACTTAGAAGTGGCCATGGAGCGGGGTCTTTACACTAAACTCAAAGATTTGTTTGCCTTTGGTAAGCGACTTTCGACTTCTTTGTCACGCCATTTGTTGGTGCTTCAAATCTTGAAAATGGCCAGAATGCTCAACAACGAGTACTACAACTACTTCTACACGCAGTTGATTGATGCCAAGTCAGATATATTGAGTGACGACTTTGCCACGTCCGACAACAGAGACTTCGCCACTGACTACAAGTTTGGGTACTCGGTACACAGCAACGCCCTCTTTCTGGCTGAAAAGAAAAAGGATAAGCACTATGTGCAGCTTCAGTACGTAAAGGAGCTTCTCATTTCTGAAGGAGACGAAGCTGAGGCGGTGCGTCTACTCAAAGTCATGGAAAAATGGATGAGCAACACCGCCTACACGTCCACGTTGGCTGCCTCTGAGGCCCATCTCTTCAAGATTTATCTTGCGCTCTTCAAAGTAGCCAAGATCAGCGGCGCCAAAGACAGAGTGCTGCAGATGAACTTCTTGGCCAAGAACTTGGACTTTGCGAAGATTCAGCTGTCCTTTTTGGCAAAGACGTCGCCGCTATCGAGCTCTGCAAGTCGTCTCTTGACAGACACTTTGGAATTGACCCGCGTGGCTGCTGCTTTGCTGGAGGCTCACGGCGACCTCGGACCAATGGTGAAGAAGCTCCAGAAGGGGCTTGTCATGTATGCCCTTGGAAACCCAGAAACCACATTTTTCAAGGAACTTCGCCCTACCTTGGAGTTTGCAGTGCCTAAGGCTGTTGCCGACGAGAAGTTGGCCATTATAGAAGACAGTGTGCGGGCATCGAAGTTCAAGATGAGGTGAGATGCCGCAGCAGCTAAAACCGAGTGGTGATTCCAAACATCGTGGCCATCTCGTTGATTTTCCGGATGCCGTTCTGGAGCAAGTACTTGCGGGTGTTGAGTTTGGTTTCATGGCGATTGAGGCGGAACTCGTCTCGGGCGAAGCGGGCCAACTCCAGCTTCTCGTGATGCTTGTATATCACACGCATTAGCGAGCGGTATGTGGAGAGCACATTCTGCCGGAATAGAAACTCCTCGAGCGATAGGAAGTTTTTGCTTCGTGCACTCGAACGGTGGAACCGAAGAAAGGTGAGCATGCTGATGTCTTTCGTGTGCGCGCGGCTCTGCCACTAGTATTGGAGCTGAAGCGGTCGAGTAACCTGGTGACTGCCTGGTCTATTTGAGGAAAAGATTTGTTTAAATTGTGTATATATGCGGAGATGTTGTGAAATGAAGGTTGATGTAAGGATGTGAAGACTTTTCATTGGCGTTCCGGTTTTATTGGTGGCTCTGCTATTTGTAATTATTCGCATGGACACCTTTTTCGCAGCAATAGAGAGACGCTGAGGTGTGTTTCTGGACGATTGCATTGAGTGAACAGAATCAATCTCGAAATAAAGGTATTTACATAAATGTGAACCTGAGTTACGATTCTCAACAAAATGGGTAAGCCGATGCCACACTGGGTAAGCCGATGCCACACTATGGCTGAGGAATCAGGGAGAAGATGACAGATCCAATGAAACAACTAGAGGCAATGGGATCTGTGAAACTAAAATGAAGCAGGGATTGAAAAGAAAAGAAAAGAAAAGTACATTTGAACAGCTCAGAAGCACCAGGATACACAGAGAGAGTCACGTGAACATTCCCTGCCGGTTCAATGAGCCGAAGGTACAAAACAGCCATGGATTGTCTTCCGCAATTTCTTGACTGTAATCAAGTTCAATGAAGAGAAAGAATAATGAAGATCAGAAAGCTCCTTGCAGTCATCACCTCTTGAAGCTGGCAGATCACCGTCGTTCGACACGAGAAAGGCTGGCCCCATTCTCTTCCCCTCTTATAAATACCGCAGTCACTACAGGCGCTCTGGCTTAAACGTTCCATCGTAAATCATTCTAATGTCTATGCGAAGTTATTCCAGTCGCTCTGAAAACGAGCCCAGGAGCAAAGCGCTGAGCCGAAGCATAATGCGCTCCTGCCATGATGCAAACCACTCCAAGTTGGTGCTTTTCGGACGAGATATCTCGCTCAAGTGGTGGAGACGGTTAATCAAGTCGTTGGAGAATTTTCGTCTCTTGGCAACCGACGGGAACTGCGTCGTGAGCTCGCCATATTTCGGAGATGCCTTCTGTAGCTGGTTCTCGTCCTGGTTCTCGTCTCTGCCTAATTGGTCTCGGCACTCGATGGCAAACTTGGCCTCGGCCTCGTGAAGCTCGCTCAACACTTGCTCGTAAGTGACAATGCAGTCCCAGCACACGAATTCCTGGTAGTACAGGCAAGGTGCCGCAGATTGATTTTGCTCAGTCCCGCTTTTGCGTCGCGGGGTCCGGCTGCTGCTAAGCACACTGCTTAGTTCATACAAGGGCTTGTCACAAAGTGTGCAATATTTGAGCTTGTCTGCTCCCGGGATCTTACCAAACATCGCCTCAAGATCCTCCGATTGCCCTGTAGGCATAATTTCCTGGGAATTGCCCGCTTCGCTGGCGGAATCGTTCGAGGTAGCCGCAAATGCGTCGGGGACAGCGTGGGTTGAGCGCAGAAGGTCGTCACGCACTCGGCGTTTTATGTTGGCCAACGACTTCTTGCGAAACACCGATTCTCGGGACGGAGGACCGGCTGCAAGTCCAGGGCTCACGTAATCCTCCACGAGCACAATCGGGTCGTGGGCATCGTCTAGGGTATCGCCAAACGTTTCCTCGAAGGTATCGTCATACTCGGTCCACAGAGCATTGGGGTCACCCGGGCTCCTTCTGAGGTCACGGGCCCCGCCAAGCGCACGTTGGGGCGACGAGAGAGAGCTGCTGCTTCTCAGCGTGGTGATCCCATTCTGTTCTTGGAGATTCTTAGCCAGCTTGGTCGCTCGTGATGTCGCCAGCGACTGTCGTTTTAGGCGCTTGGACGCCGGAGGCGGCGGCAACGGGAGCGACGTAAGTTTTGTATCGTCTATGAGGTGAAGTTTCGAGGTATGCGTTCGAAGCGTAGGCTTATTTAAAAGCGAGGAGTGTTTTCGCTGAAGCACGGGACAGCTTTCTGTGCGTGAGCTTAGGCTGGGCCGGTGTTTGCTGCCGGGGTTGAGACTGCTTTTCGAGCCAAAGGCTACACCTTCAGCAAGCTCGCTGGAACCGCTGCCATGAAGCTGGCCAGCCCCGAGTTGATGTAGGAGGGTTTTGGAGCTATCAGGGTCCTCGAAAGGATGCAGTTCCGGGGCACGCGGGAAGGCCGGGCCGAACGTTTCGCTACGCGGCAGCAGCAGAGGCATCTTGAGAATGGGACTGCCGAACTTTTCGAATGCCATTTCCTGCTGTGGTCGGTGGAAAAGGTGGGAATTCCGATTGAAGTTATGGGTTTCTGCTCAGGTGACACGTCGTGCGCAGACCCCGTACAAACCTGCACACAGGCCCCCAATTGTCAACAAACACACGGGCTTCCGGTTTGGGAGCCCCCCATTTGTAGTTTGATTCATTACTCTTATTTCGTTCTTCGAAGGTTTTACAAAAATAAAACAGCTCAGTGATTACGCCTAGTGCTGCCCCTCGACGCTGTCAAGTGAGTTCGCGGGGTACATGATGAATGAACTGCATATAGTGTAACGGTTTCCTAGAACAGACAAAAGACTATGGTGGATTTGGCAAGACCAAAATATCAGAGCGAAGAATCGAGGGGAAGCCGTGTTCCTTAACACTACAACTCGGAAGATTTCGGTCTCCGGGAGCTCGCACTGCTGTGAAGGGATGGTGGGTGAAGGGACGGTGGGCGGAGGGTGACACACCCGTGCATCCCGATTTTGCAGCTATTATAAATGCTAGTATATTAAAGGCATAGCCTTATGCATAAATAAACGCCTTAGCGTCGTTAGTTGTTAATTGTGGTGCGTCCGCGAGAGCGCATTAATTCGGCCAACAGAGCGTCGTCGTCATCCTTGGCGTTGGCCCACTCGGAAATGTCAGAGAAAATCCGCAGGGAAATCACCATATCCATCTGTCTTTCACAAGTCTGGAGCTTGGCCAAAGTGTCCTCGCAGGTCTCAATGAGCACGTATATGCCCCGGGCGTTCTGTCTGCGCTTGAAGTTGACGAGCGGCTCGAGATTGGTGATGCCAGGCACAAACCGGAGCTCAAGCACGGAAAGCCGTGGCATGAGGTTGTGGTTCAAAATGACAGGGATGGACCCGTTGGTGATGATTGCGCAGTTGTTGAGCGATAGACGTTCTAGGTTGCGTCCGCAAGACAGAGCAAGCGCCCAGATGGATTTATCGGAAATGGAGCAACCCGCCAAACCTACAGTGTGCAAGTAAGGATTGTTTGCAGCCAAAGCAGATACGCTGTGGTCGGTGATGAGATGGCCCTTGCGTTTGCGTCCAAGATTGAGGGTTCTCAAGCGGCGGCACCGCCGAGCAACAGCGTGGACGCCATAGTCGGTGAGCTCCTCACAGGCACGGACGTCCAAGCACTCCAATGCTGGGCACCTGTTGGCCACGGCTACAAGAAGAGAGTCGTCCATTGCTCGTGATCCCGTGACAATGAGCGAGGTGAGCGCTGGATGTAGAAACTCCACCGGGGGTTTGAGCCGAGGACACATGAAGAGCTCCAAGTGCTCCAAGGCAGAAAAATCAAGCACGGAAGCTACACGCTCTAGAGCGTTCTGGCGGGCGAGGACGAGCTTGTTGAGCACAAATGTTTTGGGAGCAGTAGAGCCGAAAAAGTAGCTGTCGTCGTTGCGTACGAACTGCGAGAGAGCCCTTTCGCTCCGGAAAAACACCCTCCGGCTAAGAAACTGTTTGGTAATGCGGTGGAAAAGCTTGTTGACAAAAAGGCAAGAGTACAAAACACCAGAAGAAGCTTCCTGAGTGGCTGCGGCTGTATCTGCGGCCATAGCCATGCGGGCTTGTTTTTCGTCGCCGTAGAGGAGCTGAGCGTGGCGCATTGAAAGAGGTTTACGGCGGACTGGCTGAGGCTCCACAGGAACCACCGTGTTGGCAGCATCTGCGTACTCGATGATTTTGTACACGAGCTCGGGAATCTCGAAAATGGACGGCTTTGAGAATTGAGCGGTCGGTGGCTGGTGATAGTCCGCCGGGAGAATACTCTTTAGGCTGGGAAGCTCCACCTCTAGCTCAATGTGCGAGTGTTTCTGCAATAGGCTGCTGATCAGAAAAGGCTTGAAGCTTGGAGACAGGCAGTCGAAAAAAACCGCGTTGGTCTTTGTTGGAGTCACTGCGCTGTGCACAGAGCCCGTGGTGGAGTTGCAGTCGGAGAGGTCCGGCAACGAGTCGGTGGAGTCGGTGTCCAGGTCGGAATAAAGCAGCGAGTCAAAATTAACATGCGAGAAGCTTCTTTGCAAAGGAAAAGAAGCGCCCGGAGAGGCATGGTTCTGGTCTTGCGGCTCAGGCAGACCTCCGCCTCGGCGCCACAGCAACAGCCTGTTCCCGCTGCGCCGGCGCGGCTGGGAAAAGGGACTGGAGTTGCATCGGCGACGGGAAATGGGCGAAATGGGCGGCCATGCGTCCGAAACCGCTTTGGCCCGTTTCAGGCTGGGCTCGGCGTTTCTGTCGGAGAGGATGGATGCTCTCAGAGCAGGCAGCCGCTGGACGTACTCGGGGAAGGAGTCCACCGAGTGTGGGGTGTGTGACATGGGTAAATGAATGGACAGGCAAGGGCCATAAATCGAACGAAGAATTAATTGGGAAAAGCAGGCCCAACGCAGAAACTGCAATTATGAAACCAGTGGAGATGAAGTCTAACGCCCGGCTCCCACGAGGTTCAATGAGAGAGCACGCCGATGCACAGACGGAGGAATGAGACTGTAAAGAAGTCTTCGAAAAACACCAATGAAAAGGCCGGCGCCAACAGCCGGATAAGAAAAACGCAGCGTGCAGAAAGCTATCAGCAAACACTCTCAGCTATATAGCGTGTTTCACAAGATAGCCGGTGCCTGGGCAGGACAGCCAGCTGGATGCGGGAGGCAGGCCAGCACACGCGGCGGCAGAATAGCCACAGAGACCGAAGCGAGGCCTTGCCGAGATGGCCACACACAGGCCGCATCTGAGCACGCTCTGGCGGGTCCCACAATCGGTACCTGAAACTTCTGAATTAGACTGCGCAGCCAGCCACCCTCCAGTGTTTCGCAGCCTTTGGCAGCAACTTGTGTTCCTGTACCCAAGCGGCAGCACCTGGTAGCTGCGTCATTGCAACCATTCTTGGTCAGCGTGGGGTCCTGAGGGTGTGTGTCAGGGTGTTTCAGGGTGTGTCAGGGTGTGTCAGGGGGTCAAAGTGCGCCTTGTGCTCTAGACTTTCCCAAAAGCCAACTGCCCTTGGCTTCTTTGCGGCGTCAGCTCTATGACAATCTCCTGCATGTGGGGCTAAGCCTCGGCCGTTGTCTGAAGTGTCCCGTGCCCCGACAGCCCGCTGGTCCACATTCAGCAATGCACACCGTCTGCAAAAAAAGGCAACACGACTTCTCGAAACTAATATCTTCGTTGCACCGCTTCTCCGCACGTCACAGTTGGCACTGGCCGCTGTTCACGGGCCCGTCTGCAGTCCCCAAACAACTATCTGCAGGTCTGCGGTGCTGGCTGGCCCATCCGAAACCAGCAGCACTTGCTCCAAGCGAGACCCCCTGCCGCCAGCGGCACGAGGCAAGGGTTCCTTGCGCCAAAGGTTCTCTCAGGGGCCAATAGGCGCTCCTGGGGCTGGTCACGTGCTCGCCACGCCAATCTGGACCCTGACGCTTTGAGGTGGCGGTCGCTGCGCCGCCAACGTCTATCGTGGGGGCTGCATACCGCAGCGGTGAAGCCGCTTCCTAAAGTACGCCTAGGCAGCGCTTGCATACCGCGTTGAGACCGTGTGGTCGCGTCCCGCCATTGTCAACTGTCACCAACTGCGCCAAAGTCTGCAGCTTTTGTTTCACCTTGCAACCTCCTGCAGACGCGAGTATCTAAAGGCGCCCGAGATCGTCGGCGGCGCTGTGTGCAGGCACAACATAACCCCGAGCCCCCAGGGTGTTTCCACACATTCTCGACAAGTGTATTTGAGTAGGCTTTGTTGCTTTTTTGAGCATTTCAGCTCTTCAAATGAACGTATTCAAAGTAGCTAGCTTTGGTCCTTCGTCGTTCAACCCAGGGCGCTTCTCTTAAAGCTGCCCTCGTGGTTGCCCGCTTCGGGCGTCTTGACGCCCAGACGCCGACCTCGCCAAAGCTCGCTCTGCAAATAAATGGCTCGTGCCTCTCGTAACTCGCCTAAGCCCGTATTTTGCGAGTCGACTACGCAAATGCACCTGCTGAGTTGTCTCACCTGCCCTCTGGCTGGGCTGGCGGGTTCTTACAATCTACGCTTCGAGCTGGTTTTTTGCATCTGGAGCATTTTGCATCTGGGCCTTTTTCTTGGCTAGCGGACGGCTTTGCTCGCTAGAAACCGTCATTCGCTTCTCAGCGTTTCTGGAATAGCGAAGACATGCGAGGGCATTGTTTCATACAAGAGGCTTCAACCGTATCAGCAGCAATAGGGGCCACTTTGGCGTCGCCAAAAGAGCCGGGATCCGCACCAGAAGCTCCTATTCGCTGAAAACTCTGCACTAGCTCCCGGCTTACCGTTGTACGCCCATATCTGCATCCCGCTTCTTGCTCTATGCATCATGCGCCATCCTACTTAAGCGGTCGTACTAGTCGCCGTTGCCTGCAAAAGCTCTTCCTGTTAGACTATGGGAGCCTAGAACAAGGAAGCACGAAGCGGTGCACAGGTTGAAACTGCTGCGGGTTTATTGAGTAGAGGTTTCAAAACAATGGCTATTTTGGGACTTCCATTTTCCCTTAAAAAAATTCCCACCCTTCCCTTTCTTCCACATCTTTCCACGGATCCCTTCTAGCCGGAATCCCGAGCTCATAAAGCCGGTCGGATTTTTATATCAACGGCCAAGCCCACGGCCTTCTCCTGTGTTGGCCGCTCTCTGTTGGTGTCGTTTGCAGCCAGCTGTGCGCATAAGGCGATCGACGCCTGTACTATAGCCTGGTGCAACCGTTAGAGTAATCAGCGTTTTGATGGCATTAGTCGTGCAGCATTGCAAGTCACAGCCGGCGGCAAGGGTGCAGGGTTTTAAGTGGTTGCATGGGCGTGGGATGAGGATTTAGCGGCCAAGCGTGGTCGTTGCCGGTCTGCGTTTAGTTGACAACGCCCACTTTAGTTTCCAACGGCGAATGCGATCGGCTGTCGTGCTGGCTAACGACTTGATGCATGAATGCCCTTTCGAGAACTGGCTCGGGGCGGAAACGATAGTTCCCCAATTCCGTATTTGCATGCGGTGCATGTGGGTCTTCCAGCTCGCTCTAATGGAGAAATTTCTCGGAGCTATTTGCAATATGGCTCTCGGCAGTGTTAGAGGCTCGGGCTTTAGATCGTGCATGGTTTGGGCGGCAGCAGTGCTGGTGTTATCGGCGTAGCCCACCATTTGACAGAGCTCTGGAGATATCTTTGTGGTGCTTGCGAAGCAAGAATGTGTTGAATTTGGTTTTGAATAATGTGGCAGGCTACAGCAGGAGTTTGGAGTGACGACGAGGCGCTCTGACCCGAAAAGCAATCAGAGACAATTGTTTGTGGCTTCGTAACAACAGCCAAGAACGCCAAAAGGGAAAATTGGCCTGGTGTATTGTCGAACGCAAAGCGGAACTTCAGAAACAGAAGCGGTGGCTCAAAACTTCCTGAAAAGTCGAAAATCTAAAGACACAGAGACTTTTTTTTCGATGACATCGAGGTCTTAGCACATCTTGGGACAATGGCTCCAAGGCTTGTGGCATTGGCCACCAGGAAACAGTTTAAGTTGAGTTTGAAGAAAAGACAATTGCCTATAAGGAATTTTCCTATAGTTCAAAGGAGTCCCTTGAAAAAACGTGCCATAAATATGTGGCCCTGCCGCAACTCCCAGCTACCGTGACACTGGAGCTGGCCTTTGAATATCCGATACTAGGGACTCACGTATTCTGTATTTATATCCCGCTGCAATCTAAACTGACAATGCCAGGCGCAAAATCTCCAGGGCCGTCTCGACCAGCCTCGTCCCTGGCAGCCACAAACACAGCCAGGAGCCCCAGTAACTAGCCCGAATGATCCAGGCCTATGTGTTTATGTTACCCTGTGTTTTTGCGAGTAGGAACAGTTTTCCGTGAGAGTCATCAGATCAAAGCTTATTCAAACCTTTTCACGCTTAAGTAGGAGATTCACGTGAACCAAGCAGTTGCAATTGACGTGTTGTTCGCAAAGTGTCCACTTGGTATCTGATGGAAGAGGAAACATGCGGCCACAGAGGCCGCAAAAAATCTCGAAGTCAAGTCGTGGTGCTCAGCAATACCCCCACATAATTCAATACAAGCAAACGCCAAAATAAGCGCTACTCAGCGCCCAGTCTAATTTGCAGCCCACGCCAGCTTATCGCGCTCCCGGATAAACCCCGGAAAAATCGGTGACGAAACGTGCATAGATCCGGTGAGGCGGTGCCCCCACGCAGGAACCACACAGCACACCGAACGGCTGTTTGCGTCTTTGTCCGGGCCCCGAAAACCCATGTGAAAGGCGGCGGGCGGCTTTTGAAACAAGCCAAAACAAAAAAATGAAACGGCAAATAAACCGGCGGCACCGCCGCCTTTTATACCTCCACCGCGCCGCCACAGCGCCCCCACGGCGTGTACCCCACTTTTGGCAGGCGTCTCCTCTGGCTTTTTTCCCGGAGTTTGGTTGCTTTTGCGCCTTCTATCGCGGCACGTGACCGCACCACCATGGCTCATCAAAAAAGCGTCCTTGACCCTTTTGGAGCCTGAGCATAGGCTTTTTCTTTGGTTCAGAAATTTCGGAATTTGGCGCTTTCGACACTCTCCATAGTCACCTGCCACGATCCCCTGTTTCACTTGCAACTTTGAAAGCGGAACCCACGTCTCGAAGGCCAAATTCCGTGCACCGCAAGTGATACGCTAGCTGTTCCTGATTAGGGCCTAAAAGCGGAAATATAGGCGTCAGAAAGTCAGAGTCTTTCGGAAATGGCGAAAACAAAGTCCACCAGTAAGCTGGCGGCGCTCTTCGACATCCGCCTCAAGAACTTGGACCACGATGTGATAGTCTTGAAGGGAAACGAGCACAGCGCTGCGTCCACGTTTGTCAGCGGCAAGATCGTGCTTCTGGTGACGGAGCCCATCACCGTCAAGAAGGTGACGTTAAGGTTGTACGGCACGCTCCGGCTAAAAAACCCGGAGCAGCGGCTCCAGCAGGGACGTCCCACCCGCTTCGAAAAGCGTATCTTCGAGCACCTCTGGGACAGCTCGGAATTCTCCACTTACTTGAGCAACATGTACAGCAATCTGCAGAGCAGCAGCAGTGCCGTCGGCGCCACCTCGCCGGTTGGGCTGGCCCCCGACAGACCGGGGCTCTCTCCACAGAACGGCACTGTTTCTCCGCCAACCGCCGGGCTCAAGGGCGCAGGCTCTTCGCTCATGAGCAAGACTCACTCGATGAAGGGCTCCACAACCTCGCTCAAGAGTTTGGGCATGTCCATTCGCTCGATGTCGTCCACGTCGTTGTCGCATTTGGGAAGCGCAGCCGCCCACGGCTCTCACCTGGCATCCACGTCCAACTTGGCTGCCAAGAACAACCACATTTTGGTGTCAGGAAACTACGAGATTCCTTTCCAGGCCATTTTGCCCGGCAATATGCCAGAGTCCGTCGAGGGCTTGCCTGGCGCAAGTGTGGTGTACCGCCTCGAGGCGCAAATTGACAGAGGCAAGTTCCACAACGTCATGACCACCCGCAAGCACACCCGCGTGGTACGTACCTTGACCACAGATAGCGCAGAGCTTTCCGAGACCATGGCTGTGGATAACACTTGGCCAAAGAAGGTCGAGTACTCCTTGAGTGTTCCCACCACTGCCATTGCAATCGGCTCTGGTACACCCGTCAGTCTCATGCTTGTGCCGCTCTTGAAAGGGTTGCAGCTTGGCGAAATCCGCATGACCTTGGTTGAAATGTACTCCTTTGTTGGCTATGTGCCTCCCCCACATACGTCCGAGCGTACGGTGTGCGAGAAGGTCATTCCGGCGCCCAAAGAAGACGATCCCAACTACCAAATGGACAAGTGGGAGGTCACCACATTCTTGCGTGTTCCTCCTAACTTGTCAAAGTGCACACAAGATTGTGACATCCAAACACACTTGAAGGTCCGCCACAAGTTGAAGTTTGTCATTGGATTGAAGAACCCAGACGGCCACACCTCCGAGTTGCGTGCGTCACTCCCGGTGCAGTTATTCATCTCTCCATTTGTTGGAATCAAGGCACGCACGGAGGAGGAGGATGAGGACGCTCCCTCTGCAAATATCGAGGAAGAGTTCCTTTTCACATCCGAAGAGCACAGCGAGTCTCAAACAAACCTTCAGGAGGCGCTTGCAAACGGTCAAGGCGACTCTGGCAGCTTGCGTTCAAACCCACACTCTGTTTCGTCTTTCACCGGTCTTGTGGCTCCACCCATCTATGAACAACACGTCTACGACAGACTCTGGCTGGACATTTCGCCAGCGGAGTCCCCACTCAGCTCGGGTGCACAGACACCAAGATCGCTCTACTCTCGGCCTGGTGCTGGTGAGATTCTGCAATTCTCGATGTCGGCAATTGACACTGCCAAGTTGTCTGAGAATTTGCGCCAGTTGAGTATTCAGCGGCAATTGCAGGAAACTCCAGATGGAGGCAGCAGAGCGTCGACCCCAGGAAGAGCCACATTCAACCTTGACGGCGATCCGGCAGAGACTAATGACTACTTCACCAGAGGACGCCCCAACCTATCACATTCGCAGTCGGCATTCACTGGATTGCTCTCGCCTGGTGCAGCTTCGCCTGAGCACTTGTCACGTGTTGCTTCAGAATCAAACTTGGCTAGCAGCGGTGTGATGTCAAAGGTTCCATCATACAACGAGGCAATGAAGAGCAATGTGGAAGACACCCTTCTGCCCACGTACATGCCTCCGCTTCCGGGGTCACTGATTGACTTGGCAGAAGTAAACAGACGTTTCGAGGAGGCATCCTCCAAGGCTCCAGCAGTGCACAGCCCGAGCCACTTGAGCAACTCCCGCAACAGGCTGTTTTTGTCCAGAGGCTCCAGTTCAATGAACTCGCGTGCTGCGTCCGGCACGTCTTCCAACAACTCGTCGCCATCGAGCTCACGAAACGTCTCGTCCAACAATCTTGCAGGGTTTGCAGCCAGCTCCAGCTCGAAGCGGTTGATGCGCAAGACTGGCTCTGCCACATTTTCGATGGACCCGTGAGGGGCCGGAGATTTTTGCAGCCGTGCTTGACTGTCAAGAACGCACATCTTCCTGGGCCACGGACGATTTGAGGGACTTGGACAAACGCAAAACACAAAAAATACTAAAGGTAACGGGCTTAGTGACCCGAAGAAAATAATTCATCATATCTTCCGAAATAGAGGCATTTCAGAGCAAAAAAAGCAGGGAAATGTCTCTTTGTCCTGCATGCGCGACGGCGACATCAACAAAATTCTCAGCCATCTCTACTATATTTCGTCAGCACCATGTCTATTGTATTGCCAGCCCTCCAGGGCCCCAAGACCCCCGCTTTCGAGTCTGTCAAGGCCTACACCGAGCCTGTTCGTCGCCCCATCGAGCCCGTGGGCAGATACTTCTTGGCTCATGCCACCAGAACGTTGAGAGGCCACACCTGGTCTGAGTTCGAGAAGATGGAGGCCGAGAAAAACGTCAAGCAGATCGAGGAGGACGAGGACGCCGACCTTGGCGACGAGGAGCAGTCCGCCGAGTTGTTGGCACACGACCCACGTGAGTGGAAGGACGCCGACTTGTACGCTGTGTTGGGATTGTCTCACTTGCGTTGGAAGGCTACTGAGGACCAGGTTAGAAGAGCCCACAGAAAGCAGGTTTTGAAGCACCACCCAGACAAGAAGTCTGCGGCCGGTGGTTTAGAGCAGGACGGCTTCTTCAAGATCATCCAGAAGGCTTTGGAGATCATGTTGGACAGCAACAAGAGACAGCAGTACGACTCTGTTGACGAGAACGCTGTTGCCAAGGTTCCAGCCGCCAAGTCCACCTACGATTTCTTCGAGGCCTGGGGCCCAGTGTTCGAGAGCCGTGCGCACTTCTCCAAGAAGCAGCCTGTGCCTTTGTTGGGCTCGCCCGAGGCTGACAAGAAGGAGGTTGACGCTTTCTACAAGTTCTGGGGCAGTTTCGACTCGTGGAAGACCTTCGAGTTCAAGGACGAGGACGTTCCAGACGACACCGCCAACAGAGACCACAAGCGTTACATCGAGCGTAAGAACATCTCCAACAGAAAGAAGTTGAAGCAGGAGGACAACAAGACGCTCATTGAGATTGTGTCCCGTGCGCAGGCCGAGGACCCTAGACTCAAGGCATTCAAGGAGGCCGCCAAGAAGGAGAAGGAGAGATTGAAGTGGGAGAAGGAGGCTGGACCTAGAGCTGCTGCCGAGGCTGCTGCCAAGAAGAAGGCTGAGGAGGAGGCTGCCAAGAAGCTTGCCGAGGAGAACGCTGCTTCTCAGAGGGCCGACGCTAAGAAGGCCAAGGAGGCCGCCAAGTCTGCCAAGAAGAAGAACAAGAGAGCGGTCAGAAACGCCGGTAAGGAGAAGGCATACTTTGGCGACGAGGCTCTGGCGGAGGCCATTGACGCCGATCTTGAGTTGATTCTCGAACAGTTGAGCGACGTGCAATTGGCTGACCTCGCCGGTAAGGTTGGCGGCGACGCCGCTGCCACCAAGGCTGCCATCACTGCCGCTGTTGGTGAGTTGACTGGTTCTGGCAGCGTCAACGCCGCTCACTTGAAGTACTTCAAGTAATGCATAGGCTGTCTGGGTCTGATAAGGACGTTTATCATTAGAACTCATGGAATTAGTATGTAACAAGAGGCGACCCGGTCTTCAAATGAATTTTTCTTGTGTTCAACACTTTCTTGTGTGACACTTTCTTATCTGACACTTTCCTGTCTGACTCTTTCCTGTCTGACTCTTTTCAATTCGATATACTTGACAAAGAACAATCGAGAGACGCTCAAACGTGCCGAGCGACTCAACCTCAACAAAACTACTCGTCGGGAACCTCGATCTTATGCTTGAGCGGCTCTGCAGCATGATGGTAGTGCTTCTTGCGCATCTCCTCGAAACGCTTGTGCCTCTCTTCGGCCAGCAACTGCTCCTTCTCCTCTTCGTCCTCGTCGTCGTCCTCCTCCTCGCGTGCGAGCACTTCTCCGCCATTTAGCGACAGCAAAACAGGCTCTGTTTGTGTGTCGTACAGGCCCTCGCCGAGCGAAAAGTCCGGGATCCCGGAGCCGCCGTCCTCGCCGTCGTCGTCACGGTAGTACTCGCCCTCGGGGTCAAAGCCGCCCTCGTACGGCGTCTTGGGCTCGTCGATCTTCATCGTCGCAGCCTTCTCCTGCTCTGTCTTGTACAAGTTGATCTCGTCCCACTTGAGGTGCTCCGTGCTGGCTCCGTTGCTGCCGGCGCCGCTGCCGGCGCCACCGTCGCCTCCGTCCCGATTGCTTCCGCTGCCGTTTGCCTCTTGTTCCTCGCGGGCCTTGGCCTCGGCGATCTTGGCTCTGATCTCGTCGCCCCGGCTCAGCTCCGACGCCAGTTGCGCGTTCAACCGCGTGTTCCGAATCACCTCTTGCCGGTCGAACGCATCCTCGGGCGATTTCTCGCCCTGGCTCTCTGCTCGGTTTCTTAAGATTCCTCTGGGCTCCATGTCACCTGATTGTCCTCTAATGCCCGCTCTGCGTCTGGGTTTTTCGTCAGCGCCAATTCAAAAACGTAAACAGTTAAGCTTCTATTCCAAACCTTCAGCCAAGAAAAGAATTCGCCAATCGTGTGCTGGTCCGTTCACTTCCCCAACCTTCCCCTAAGTCTGAAATGCGGGGCCATGCCATTGATGGGATGTACGGGTCTCTGGCCAGCAGCTTCCAGGCTCCAGCTTCCAGCTTCCAAGTTCCATGTTCCATGCTCAAGTGGTGCAACCAGGTCGTGCGCGCCTCATGTCTCTCGGTGCTAACACTCACCCGGCGGCTCCAGATCTACCACCGGCAGCGATCTCTCTATTCCCTGCTTTCAGGCACAACCCCCGCCTGACGCTCTTGGCTACGCAGATTCAGCGACAGCAGCCTTCATTCCGTATTCTCGGACCCACCCGGCGACTCTCGGCCCCACACCCAGCAGCCGCCTTCTGGCCACCGGGCCCTTGCATAGATCCGAGGCAAAGCCACCGCAAGCTCTCTCTGCCACGGCTCCACATACATATTTATAGCCGACAGACGCCATGGGCCAGGTTCTCAGCTTCACCGGCATTTTCTCCAAGCTCTGGGGCGTGCAGAAGGAAATCCGAATCCTCATTTTGGGCTTGGACGGTGCCGGAAAGACCACCATTCTCTACCGCTTGCAGATGGGCGAGGTGGTGACCACCAAGCCCACCATTGGCTTCAATGTCGAGACGTTGAAGTACAAGAACTTGACGCTCAACATCTGGGACTTGGGCGGGCAGACCTCGATCCGCCCGTACTGGCGTTGCTACTACACCAACACCGCTGCGGTGATCTTCGTGGTCGACTCCACCGATAAGGACCGTATCGACGTGGCTGCCAAGGAGCTCCACATGATGCTTCGCGAGGAGGAGTTGCTAGATAGCGCGCTCCTTGTGTTTGCAAACAAGCAGGACCAGCCTGGCGCCATGACTGCTGCAGAGGTGTCGCAGGCTCTCAGTCTCACCGACTTGAAGGACCGCAGCTGGAGCATTGTCGCCTCCAGTGCCATCAAGGGCGAGGGTTTGACCGAGGGCTTGGACTGGTTGATGGACGTCATCAAGGATGAGCAGTTGTAGGCGGAGACGTGCAGTAATAGGCTGTGCTACAGAGCCAGCTGTCTGAGAAGGTTTAGTGCATGCCGAGCCGCCAGAGCGGCCGGCAACGGTTGTACATTCAATCAACTTATGAACGACTTGGTGTAGTCTGCAGGCGTAACTTCCTCACTTCGGGGCTTTCCCGTCTATTGCTTCCAACACTTGGTCGGCCCACTTTATCCCATGCTTCTGTGACCGTTCTATGGCTTTCCCACCCGCTGCAAAATCGTCTTGATCATCTCGTTGCCCACCGCGTTGGCGTCAGCGAACATTGGCCGGAAGAATTCCTGGGTCTCCACAAACGTCTGCTCGTACAAGCGATAGTCTCCACGGGAAATGATTTCTGCCCAGCGGCGAGCAGCAAACGTGAACTCCATATCGTCGTGGCGGAACGAGGTATCGTCAATGGCCACGTCGATACATTGGTCTAGAAGCCCCGGCGTGCAGAACAAGTACTCGGTGACACCCAAGAAGATACGGAATAGCGGCGTCGAGCAGATCATGTGCTCGTACGGAATGATCTCGGACTTTTGCCACGAGTCGACAATCGCCAAAAGCGACAAGTGCGAGTTGGGCGGCGCCTTCCCGTTCGGAGGGGTTTTGCTCAACGAGAACCGCTCCAAGATGGCGTCGTCCAATAAGAGACGCTCGTGGTCGGCGCCTTGATGGAATACGTAGTCTCGGGCGGCGTACAAGCGCTGGCGCAAGGCGTCCTTCTTGCCCTCGATCATAAGCGTAAATAGCTCGGAAGCCAGGCGGGCGTACTGGAGAACCTGGCCGTGGGCGGACGGGTTGGTGATGGCCAAGCCAGCGTAGACGTGCCACTTGTTGGCGTATATGCGGAGCGAGATGTTGATTTTGGCGTTCTCCATGCCTCCGACCCACTTGGGTGTCTCCCACGGGTACTGGTTGCTTGCCTTCCAGGCCACGCCCATCGACAAGAACGCCGCATGGGTCACTGCCTGGGTGTCTGCGGTTATCTTGTCGTGCTCCTCTGCGGAGAGCTCCACCACCTTTGACTTGAGACATGCCACGAGTCTTTTGGCCAAGTCCAAGCTTTTCGCCGAGGCCCGGTGGGGAATGAGAACCAAGGGCTGGCCCGTGGAATCGACCTTTGGCCCGTGGAGCGAGTGCATCGACACAATGTCCACGTCCGCAGGCACAAAGGCCTCGAACGCAGCGATCTCCGGGTTCTTGCACGAGGTCTGGCCGCCCACCACCGCGCCCACCTTCGTCAGCGGGCCGTAGGTCTGCACTATCTTGCGGATGTTCTCTGCCTCCACGCTGTAGATGACAAAGTCTGCCATTCGTGACACGTGGTGGCCCGACGGCACCACCTCGAACGCTGCTGCGGCGAACTTGGCTCTGGTTTCCTCGTACTTGTCTTCTCGGTCCAGCCCCACGACCGTCCAGCCAGCAGCGGCGAACCGCTCGGCGTACATGGCTCCCATGTCGCCGAGCCCGATGATTCCAATGACTTCTGTGTTCATCTGGGTGGTTGGCCACTTGGCCTTTGTATCAATTCCCTGTCCACTAGTCTATCTGACTCAGTCTATCTGACTCAGTGTATCTGACTCAGTGTATCTGACTCAGTCTCTCTCTCTAGCTCTGTGCTCAGTCCCTTGAATTTCTCTTTGCACGCAAATTCAAACAAGTTACTATCCAAAAGTCTGCGACGCCGCCAATTGCAATTTCGACGAAAACCGACCTTTTCACAGCGCTCTGACACCTCAGATCTGGTCTCTGCCTATCTATCTATGGTCGCGCGCATCTCACTTTTCAACTACAACATGTCTCGGGTATTTGGGGCTCCAGGCAAGGCAATGGTGGCCGGCGGCTACTTGGTGCTTGATCCTGCCTACCGTTCTTACGTCACGGCGCTTTCGAGTCGGATGCATTGCCGTGTGGAGGCGCTTGAGTGTGTGAGCGGCGGTCACAGCGGAGGCCGCCACGGGCGTTCTGTGACCCAGAGCGACCCAGCGGCCGTGGTGGCTGACGCTTTTCGCGAGGCTGATGGCTCTGTTGGCGCTTCTTCACCACAACTCTCGATTTTGGTCGAGTCGCCGCAGTTTGGCGGTGTGTGGTCGTACTCAGTGACAGACGCGGACGGTGTTCCCACTCTAGTCTCTGAGGGTGGGGACACAAACCCGTTTTTGGCTGCTGCGGTCCAAACGGTGCTTCTCTACGTTTGTGAGCTTCCCAAAAAGTCGCTCCGTCTCACGCTTTTCTCGGATCCAGGCTACCACACCCAGCACAACACTACTGCCCGCACGTCTGCCAACGGCAAGCGCAAATTTCTCTACCACCACCATAAGATCCACGAGGTGGCCAAGACAGGAATGGGTCTGTCGGCGGGCCTCGTGACCGTGGTGTGTGCAGCTTTGCTTTCTACGTTCTTGGAGCAGCCGGTGGATGCAATCACTGATATTGTGCACAACGTGGCTCAGATCGCCCATTGCGACGCCCAAGGGAAAATCGGCCTGGGTTTCGATGTGGCCGCTGCGGTCTACGGCTCGATTGTCTACAGACGCTTTGCCCCAGAGACAATAAACCACTTGCTCGCCCAACGTCCGTCGCACGACTTGGCCCTAAAACTCCGAGACATCGTGGACTCGCCATGGGACCTCGTCCACGAGCCTTGTGCGCTTCCGCGTGGTGTACGCTTGTTGATGGGAGACGTCAGCGGGGGCTCCCAAACCCCTCGTCTCGTTGCGCAAGTCTTAGCGTGGCGTAAAGCGGATCCAACTAGTTCGAAGGTCTACGAGCAGCTCGATACTGCCAACGAGCGGTTCATGGGTGAACTCCAGCGCCTCCACAATCTTTACCAGACTGATTCCAAGGCCTACCACAAACAATTGGGAGCCGGCACGCTCTTCATGCCTCTCTCCAACGCAGTACAGGCCATCAGACTAGGACTTCAGCAGCTTACAAAACTGTCGGGTGCCGCGGTGGAACCAGACTCTCAAACTGCCCTCCTCGATAGCTGCAATGCTTTTCCAGGCTGTTTAGGAGGAGTAGTGCCTGGAGCAGGAGGATATGATGCCTTGTGTTTGCTCGTGGAAGAATCTCTTCTTTCTGAGTTCAAAACTGCGGCTCTTGCCGATTCCTCCTTCCAGGGAGTCACATGGCTTAATCTCTCCGAGGAAAGCAGCGGCATTGTTGAAGAAGATGCAGACGACTACGTGGGATTATGAGAATCTTGCAGCAGAAAGAGCCGCAGTGTGAAATCTCCGTGCACAGCAGACCGTACTAGAGACACGGCCGAAGGGATAACATTTGGAACCAGCCTGAAATAATTCGGTGTACGTTTTGCCTCGCCAAGCTGCCCCTGTGGTAGCTTAATTTCCCCACTCAGCCCGCCTCGTCGGTTATTTGGCTGCAACAAATGGAAACCCTGCACCCAGCAAAATCATACCAGTTACGAGCCATAGTCGCGCGACCTTCCCCATAGTTATCTTTGATCCCTGGCTCTGCTTTTGATTCGACCCTTTCAACAATAAAAAAGTCCTTATATTCCTTTCTGGACATTTCCGCCCCAAAGCAATAATTCCAGTGATTCCCGCTCGTGACCGCCTCCTTGTGATTCAGCTCCCAGATGTCCTTGCGCAGATATTCTTCATCAAGTGTCGAAAGTGACAAGCAGATCACCCAAATCGACTCTCTAAGTACGCAAGGAGTGGCATACCCGTTTGCGGGCTCGAGAGAACAGCTTACAAACAATTCATATCATGGCAATGTCCACGAAGAAGACAGTGCTGAGGCCGTGTATCGGCCCGGCAGTTATACCGCAGACGATGTCATAGAAATGGGAGTCTACCAGGCTGGGAATCTGAGTCATAAAAGGCAAGGCTCAATGGCGTCGGATCTGTTGTCTTTATCAGGTCCAGCACCGACCAATGAGCAGTACTCGGACCAGAAGTACCGGATCAGTCTGAGGATCTTCTCGCTCATTTCACAGACCTCGGCATTGCTAATATTGATTCTTGAGGCATTCATGTTTGGAGCTATAGGCTCCCACAGGAAGCACTTTAGCTCGCAACAAAAATACGTGGAGATGGCGATTTACTTAGCGCTCTTCATCTTTGCCTCATTCTTTCAAGTGGTGGTCTCCGCCATTGGTCTCCGAACCAAAAACATGCTCTTGCTCGTGTTGCTATGTGTATTCTATGCGTGCATGTTGGTCTACACTGGCATTCAATACCATGAGGTCTCGAAATACCTTGATGTGGTGGACCTGAAGTGGCGGATTGCCATTCGTGCCACTAACATTTCCACAATAGGAGTTTTAGCTCTTACGTTCATCGCGCAGTTGTCGCTTATTTACTTTCTGTTATGGCGAGGTGTTCGCTGGTTTCAGTTCAAGCGTATCGGTGCAAGCCTAGAAATCAAGAGGCTCTACTTTTTGTTCCAGATCCATCGCAGTGTTTTGATTTTTGACTGTTTTTTCTTCTTGGGATTTACGGTGCAGTTCATTGTGATCATGGTTGGGAATAAAAAATCCACAGAGTTCATTTTAACTTGCTGTATGCTCCCACTTACAGCTCTTGTATTGTTCTTGAGCGACTACGCAGCCACGCGTGAATTGCTAATCTTATCCTTTTTCACTTTAGCTTGCTTCATGGCTGGATGTGCATACGTTCTCTTCAAGATTGTCCGTTTGTATACGCGCTACACTTCAGCATATATGGTGGCTTTGGAGCCCGGCCTGTACTTCCCAGGTCGAACATCGATAGTGACCTTTGGTATCCTTACTTTGGTGTTTTTGCTTGCTACGATCGCTATGGAAATACTGATGCTCTGTAATTACAACAAAGGACTTCTTCCCTTCGTGAAGACGAACCCTTTTGGAAGAAGGCCGGAGGTAACAGAGGAGGTTGTTTCAGACAATGAGTCAATGGAGATTGACTAGTGCCATGCGCCGCAGCGAGTTCCGCTACATGCACATTCTCATAATTTACGAAGTGAGCATCAACTACATTCTGATTTCCTTTGAGCAATCCATTTTGCTGTGGTTCTCTTTCTCTTCTCCCTCCGTGATCTGCATTCGTCTCTCAAAAACGTACACACCTGCCAACAGACTCATTTCAACGGCCTTCCTTATTCATCACGAGCAAATGGTGTCGAAGAGAAGCCCGACAGGAAAAACTCGCTACATGAAGGTGTTGATTGACTCAAGTGTGACTTCTTTCTTCGGCGACACGGGGTGTTTGCAACTCGGTGCAATGGTACATCCCTGGCATCTCCGCTGCATATCGCAATAGCATTTGAAATAGCCCGCATAGTGTCGAGTAGCGAGATCCAATTATACGCGCCAAGCTGAACTTATATAAAAGGCATCCGTTTTGTGCAAGATCTTGTCGGACGCTCTTCCTCCCTGGCTGCTGACGAGAATCCGGCTCATTTCTGATGTAACTCCGCGGCCGCTCGAGGAATCTCTCCGCTCTTCCGTGCAATATCAACGGCTCGTTTCGAACCTTGTCCGGAGGTCTGGAGTGTTGCCTGCGGTGAAGAACGTCGCAATCGTACGATTCAATGCTGGATGTTGCCATGCTAGATGACTCGGGTAACGACAACCAGGCACCCGATGAGGATTCTCTCAAAACCGGGGGAGATCCTGCGACAGACTTGAAACACCTCCCTTCGGAAGTGTTTTCTTTGTCTTTGCTAGCGGTTTCCAGCGTTTTTGAGACAGAACTGCTTGTTGGAGCTGCGCGGGTATTTTGAAGACAAAGGCTCCTTTGCTTTTTTGGTGCCCAGACTTATCCCGTCCGCTCTACTTCTCTGGTGTACATGGCCGTCTCCTTTGTCACTTCTCGAGGCTTCCCGCTATATGGAAGCGGCTCAAGCTTGCCGCCCTATTCCTTTTACCGGGTGTCATCGTGTGCCTCGACAGATTGCGCTTTATAAAGACCTACTCACCGCTTCTCGATTGGCTCAGATGTTCATTCTGTCCTGCTTTATTACTAAGTGCATCGATGTTGCAATCTCATACAGTCTATTGTCGGTAAGTGTTGAGGCGTCGAACAATGTTGCGAGTGGTTTGGAAAATGCTGAAGTCTCTTAATCTGCTGGCGGCGCAAAGGAATGTGTCTGAGCCATCGGTCACCTATGGCTTCTTACCCTTGCTTCGTCGCAATTGTTCAAGGGCGGGAAGAGCATTCTCTGAATTTACTGCTATTGGGAATAATCGATTGTTTCCCGCAGTTAACTCCACCTCTCTACCTGGTGAGCTTTGTATCCGCTTAGTAGACACTAGCGAGCAAGTGGTTACTCAAATGCTCGTTACTCACGCTACTTTGTTCTTAAGGACAAGCAGGACCCACGCTGACTCGCTAGATGGTACTAAGGTGCGAGATTTGTCTCAGTGAAGCATGGAATTATGGATGTCGTGCATGGGTGTAGATCGGCATGCTTTCACGTTAGAAGAAGCGTTTGCCAGTCTAACAAAAGTCACCACGTATGAACATCTCCCCTCGCTTTTGCGTACAAGAATGTATTGAGAAGTTCAAAATTTGCTACAAAATCGAAATCCGGCAGCACTAAGAGTGAAACGCACGCTCTGCATTGTGACGGTCATTTTGACGCACTTCCATTATCGCGTCCAATGAGCCGAGGGGCATATCGCCTTGAGCCGCCTCACCTGCTGCAAAATGACATTGTGCTCCTCAAGAGATTTTCTCGTGCTGCCCCTTTTAAAGCCAGCTAGTAAGAGGGCCCTTCTCACACTTCGTCGCAGCCTCTTTCTTCGCAACGGCTTCCCTCTCATTAGCTCTCTTCTTTTCAGCTCGTTTCCTTCTGGATTCCTTCTTTGCAGCAATCTCCATTGCTCTGTTCTGCGCCTCTTTCCTTTCCATGTCCACAAAAGTCATTATCTCACTGATTTCGCAACCAGGATAAGTAATTTCGTCAAAATAAGTGATCACGCAAGCCGCTTGATATGGCGCATCGAAGCATTTTCTACAAAGCCTTGAGAGAGTCCGCTCGAAAAGACCGTCAAGGCTAGTTTGATAAAAGACTTGCTTGGTCGTCAACTCAATAAGAGCATTCATTATTTGGCATTTCGGTCCAAACTTCTTTCTTCTTTTCTCCAAGCATTTCCTCCACTCATTTTCGGTAGCAAACTCTCCTCTTATTTTCAACGCTTGAATCTGGGCAACTTCATTCATCAATGTATGGCAGTTGATGCTCTGACTACCATCGTTTGCGATGACAATGGGAGAGGCCAAAACGCAACTAAATGCAAGCGAGGCCAAATTCTTCAAAGCGTAACGTTTGTTGATATACAAAGGTCGTGAATCTGCATTCAAAACTCCCGGCACATCGCACCCCGTGGATTTTGTACCATCTTCTATGCTCCCTGTACATTTAGCGTTGACACTCTCAGGTTTGTTTCGGATTACAGAGCAAATTTTGGCTTCAAATGGGTTTCCGATTCCGCGTCTCGCACAGTAAGCTGCAAACTCATCTTTTGTTGGGAGATAGTACATCATGACAAAAACATTTCTGCATTCATCTGGTGGAATAAGTCGAAGCGGACGACAGTGGTTGACGCTCCAAATACAATGCAAACAACCCATTGCTCGAAGTAGCAAGAGCCTCGGCGATAATAGCCGACATTTAAATACCGGGGTCTGCTTGCTACCAGCAATTGCCCGCAATATTCTGCAGAGCTGAGGACGAGATTGCCATAAATTCCCGAAACGTTGGATGTTCTTGCAGAGCACTCCCGCTCTCGTCAAATTGAGCTACTGAAGCGCAGCTTGGTGAATATTATGGAAACAACAGCTCATTTTCAGCATGATCAGCTGGTCGAAAAAAGCTTCACCAGACAAGAACTTCCTTCTTTCTCCTAGCAGTTATAGCATTGCGTAAGCCGTTCCTGCCAGTTATAAGTTGTGAGCTCTGTCACAAGTACAATTTTATTTCTACAGCCTTTCACATGAATGGAAATCTTTTCGATAAAATCGTCAAACAGAGTCCGCGATTCATCATACCCCCCGTAACCTCCAAGTCTAATTTGAACGTTGTGGTAGAATTGTGCTATTACGCCGCCAAAGACGATGTTGACAGGTGTGACGAACATGTCAAGTCTACAAATCAGAGACTAGGCGGAGAAGGGTATAAAGACTCGAATCCTAGGATATCCCGCACTTACAAGAGCGTCAAGTCAACTCATATAAAGCATAGCAAGTTGGGGCCTCTGGAAGAATCTTTTGTTTCTGATCCGCCCCCTCAATACGTGAGCTCAGCTGATAGTAACGCTCATATCAAGATACAGAGTGAGACCCGCTTCTATGCATACAATATTTTTATACCCGGAGTTTTCAGGCCGTACTCACTTGGGTATGATGGCGACACAGATATCAACGAGGCCTTTCTACTCAATGAATATGGCAAAGAGCGGGCATTCCTAGTGAAAATCACACTGAGAGGAGAATACAAGCGTCTTGAAAGGAGTTACGACGGATTATATGAGGATGAAGTGTGTGCTTTCATCACTTTGACTTATGAAAACACTTTTTACCAGAAATCATTCAATGGTTTGAGCCGAAAGGACTTAAAGCGCCTCGCTGTCCGTTGCCTTGATGCTTCCAAACCGGCATTCATTCTCATCAGATACTTTTGTGAAAGTCCCAAAGACAGACGAACTGCAAGAGACAATCTCCAACGCATGGAACTTGCAATGTATAGAGCAGTCGCAAATTCTCGGGTGAGTTTGATAAGATTTGATTGTCCACCCGAGGGGGAAGAGGAAGGGGTTGATAATTTAGTGTGGCCACCTTCAGATGACGAAATGTGGAACGTTGAATATTCTCAGTATCCGATGTAAAGTAGTGTAAGATTCGTGAAAATCAAGTCCACATCTCGTCATGCCGAGGTGCAGTGCAAGGAATTGGGATCCCAGAAAGATTTCTTTAATTTCCTTAAATTGAAATGCACGACATTCTCAAACTTGTCGATTATAATTTCATTGCTGACGCTCAAGTCATTCGTGAAGACTAGTAAGGTGCACACAGACTACTACAACTTCTCTTGCGAGATCAACGTGCCCTTGGCTACTTGGTCCTGGAGCTCTATCTGACGTACTTGTGAGTAGAACAAACACACCGTTGCACTTTGCATGCTTGCCTGAGAAAAAGCGCCGTCGATCAAGTTGAGACTCGCCACACGCATCAAAATCTCCCTTTGGCTTTGCGTGGAAGAGAGTGTTGGGAAGTACAAATTTTTCTGCAAAATTGAAGTCCGGCAGGACCAAATCTGGCATTCACGCTCTGCAATGTGAAAGTCATTTTGCCGCATTTCCAAGACCCTTCACGTCTAACGAGCCCAGGAAGAAATCGCCTTGAGCCGCCTCACCTGCTGCAAAATGACATTGTGCTCCTAAAGGTTTTTCTCGTGCTGCCCCTTTTTAGGTCAGCTAGTAAGGAGGCCCTTCTCGCACTTCGTCGCAGCCTCTTTCTTCGCAACGGCTTCCCTCTCATTAGCTCTCTTCCTTCTGGATTCCTTCTTTGCAGCAAGTTCCATTGCTCTGTTCTGCGCCTCTTTCCTTTCCATGTCCACAAAAGTCATTATTTCACTGCTCACGCAACCAGAATAGGCATTGTGGTCAAAATAAGTGATCACGCAAGCCGCTTGATATGGCGCATCGAAGCATTTTCTACAAAGCCTTGAGAGAGTCCGCTCGAAAAGACCGTCAAGGCTAGTTTGATAAAAGACTTGCTTGGTCGTCAACTCAATAAGAGCATTCATTATTTGGCATTTCGGTCCAAACTTCTTTCTTCTTTTCTCCAAGCATTTCCTCCACTCATTTTCGGTAGCAAACTCTCCTCTTATTTTCAACGCTTGAATCTGGGCAACTTCATTCATCAATGTATGGCAGTTGATGCTCTGACTACCATCGTTTGCGATGACAATGGGAGAGGCCAAAACGCAACTAAATGCAAGCGAGATTAATCTATTTGATGCGCAACGTTTGTTAATATACAAAGGGCGTGACTTTGCATTCAAAACTCCCGGCTTCTCGAGATCTTCGAGTTTCGTATTATCTTCTATGATCCTTGCACATTTTGCCCTAACACTCTCACTTCTGTTTTGGACTTCAGAGCAGTTTTCGGCTTCGAATGGGTCCCTGATTCCACATCTCGCACAGTAAGCTGCAAACTCATCTTCCGTTGGGAGATAGTACATCATGACAAAAACATTTCTGCATTTATCTGGTGGAATAAGTCGAAGCGGACGACAGTGGTTGACGCTCCAAATACAATGCAAACAATCCATTGCTCGAAGTAGCAAGAGCCTCGTCGATAATAGCCGACATTTAAATACCGGGGTCTGCTTGCTACCAGCAATTGCCCGCAATATTCTGCAGAGCTGAGGACGAGATTGCCATACATTCCCGAAATGTTGGATTTTCTTGCAGAGCACAGAGTCAGGTGCCAAAGCGTTTTCACCGCAAAACCCGTGTGTATCTGTTTACTCGTTGCCCGACACATGCGTCTCTCCAGGCAAATATTAAAGCAGGTTCAGAACGCAGTTTGGATACACTTGGCGTCCCGCTACAAAAACAAATACTCATGCTCAAATATTTCGTGCATCTGCCACGAATGCGGCAGCTACAGCACCGATGATCGGTTTTCGAAGTTTCTCCTGCTCTCGTCCAATCGAGCGAATACCAAAGTGCAGCCTAATAAATACAAGGAAGAACAAGCGCATTATCTGCATGATCGCCTGCTCGAGAACACACTTCATTGGGCAAGAGCTTCCTTGGCTCTTCTGGCATGAATAGCGTTGCGCAAGCCGCTCTTGCTAAATATAAGCCGAAAACTTTGTCTCGAAAACACTCGTAGCTGCCTTATCTTTGCTTACGCTCTACAGCCTTTCACATGAATAATGAACTTTTCGATAAAATCGTCAAACAGAGTCCGCGATTCATCATACCCCCCGTCGCCTCCAAGTCTAATTTGAACGTTGTGGTAGAATTGTGCTATTACGCCGCCAAACACGATGTTTTAAGGTACGACGAACATATCAAATCTACAATTCAGAAACTAGGCGGGTCAAGGTATGAAGAATCAAAACCTAGCAATGCTCACACTTACAAGAGCGTCAAGTCAACTCATATCCAGCATAGCATGTTGGGGTCTCTGGATGAATTTGATGTATCTGATCTAGATCTTTCCACTCAATACGGACGCTCTGCTGATAGCAAGACACGCCGCAAGCAGTGTGAGACACGCTTCTATGCGAACAACATTTTCATACCCGGAGTTTTCAGGCCGTACTCACTTGGGTATGATGGCGACACAGATATCAACGAGGCCTTTTTACTCAATGAATATGGCAGAGAGCGGGCATTCCTATTGAGAATCACACTGGGAGGAGTATTCGAGAATTTTGAAGTATTTGAAACACTATACGACGGGTTTTTTGAGGAGGAAGTGTCTGCTTTCACCAAATTGGCTTTCGAGAACACTTTTTACCAAAAATCATTTAATGGCTTGAGCCGGAAGGACTTCAGGCGCCTCACAGTTCGTTGTCTCGACGCTCCCAAACCGGCTTTCATACTCATCAATTACTTTTGTGAGAGTTCCAAAGACAGACGAACTGCAAGAGACAATCTCCAACGCATGGAACTTGCTATGTATAGAGCAGTCGCAAATTCTCGGGTGAGTTTGATGAGATTTGATTGTCCATCCGAAGGGGAAGAGGGAGGGGTTGATGATTTGATGTGGCCACCTTCAGGTGACGAAATGTGGAACGATGAATATTCTCAGTATTCAATGTAAAGTATTGTGAGATTCGTGAAAACCAAGTCCACATTTCGCCATGCCGAGGTACAGTGCAAGGAATTGGGATTTCAGAAAGACTTCTCGAATTTGCATTCCTTCGACAAAATTGTACGATATGCGCATAATTTGTACCAATTAGGAATTCCAATTACTCGCACTAGAAACAAAAAAGTGAATTCATTTATTTTGACTACTGGAACGGACGGCTTTCTTCCCAAAGCATAAACTTTGAAGCTGATGTAGCATCCCACCAGCCTCTCTAAGACACGTCTGGCTTCGCGGCAGTAAACGAATCAAAACTTCGGCTGTCCGCAAGAAGCTGCTTATTTTGTTGCCGCCTCTTGATGCCATCCGAGTTTGAACGATCACTACCAGTAGTCAACGCAGTGTCGCCTGACAGCGCGGTTCCGCCTGACATGGCAGTGTCGCCCGACATGGCAGTTCCGCCTGACAGCGCAGTTCCGCCTGACAGCACAGGGCCGCCAGACATGACAGTTTGGCTAGGAAGCGTACTTTCGGGGGTTGTCTGAGGCCGAAGTGACTCGATTGCTCGTGGACCACCTGGCTTGTTACTTCGATTTCTTCCTCTCAGATGAGAAGCAGTTCCAGCATTTGAACGCAGTCCACCTCGATTCCCACCTAGATTGACGCTTGGACCTCCATAATTCTCGTCGTCATTTTTTGTCTTCTTCGCCCTCGCCCTCGTTCCAAAGAAGAACCACGGAAACAATACCGCCACCGCAAGAATTCCAGATATGATAGCAAGCAGAATAAAGAATTTTTCAAGCGAGATTTTCGAGTTCCCCAAAAAAGGATCCATGATAAGATGGCCAATGATATTGCCAAGGAAAGGGACACTATAGCCAGCTTTATTCTCTTTCAGAGGAATGGCATTGAAAGAGAGAGTGAATAGAGTAGGCAAAATAATCAGTTGACTAACGCACATCGCTTTAATCAAATAGTTCCAAAAGGCAGTGCTGTTCGCATTATCAGCCTTATTGGAAGGCTGGAAGATAAATTTAGACCCATCGGCTGATTTGATATCCCTCGCAATGAAGGCGTAAAGTATTGATGCTGTTATGTTGAATATAACGAACAAAAACTCACGGAATGAGACTTGCATACGCCAAATGTTGTAACGGAAGGCAAAACAAGGAACCAGGAAGATCACGATGGTGGTGAAAGCGGAAGCAGTAAGGAGCCCATGTAATTCCCATAGTTTTGATTGAGTCTCTTCCGGGGTTAGGCCGTAGAATGCAGATACATAGTGAGTAAATGCGACGCTTTGAGGATGTGCCAAGAAAACATATAAGATCTGGCACGCAATTGAAAGTACGTATCGCCAAAACCTCTCGAGTTTGTCTTTAGCTTCCTCTGCAAACCACCCATCGCATTTAGCCTTTTTGAAAGGATTTGGAAGCCATTGGAAAAATTTTGTCATCACCACGACAAATACTTTATCGATGACACTCGACACAAACAAAAACAAATCTATCGCTAATTCCAAAAGGAAGCTCCAGATTTTTTGAACAACTTTGTCGGAAGATTTTGCTTCGCCGCTAAGACTTATCAGCGCCTGAATGCAGATATGCACGATTCCGTCAGTCACTCCCACTGCTTCGTATGCCAGAGAGAAATTGGCATGTTCATCAGTGACCATCTCACCAATCGCAGTGACGTAAATTTGGGATAGAGCGGCAAAAAACAAGGCAATGGTGAGTGACTCCTTCAAGAGAGGCATCATTCGACGGTATTGTTCCTTTTTTTTGTTTAATCGACTTCTTCGCCTTAGCTAGCGCCGTTATAATCTTTTTGAATTCTTTCGTCGTCATATCGATGATTGATTTCTTCTGCTTCTCGTTAGGTGGTGCAACCCCAGGTTCACTCGGCACTCTCAAATCATCCAAGGACTGTCTGTCCTCAGCATTTTCAGATATCATCAGAGCGTAATGAAAGGCTGCTTGGAATGTGCAAGCGTATGCAATGCCCTTTACTCCTCTTAGAATTGCAAACACAACATGGTTCTGAGGATGTGCACACATTCCCACGATCCAGATGCCGTTCGTAGCCAACATAACGTCGCGTGTTTCAAAGCACTCAAACAAAAGTGGAAGGAGTAGAAAAGACACTAATGTTAGTATTGTTCTATGAGAATCCTGGCTTGCTCGAGGCAGAATGAGAAGCTGCATTAAACGTACAAAATCCTCCAATCCATGGTGCATAAAAGCTAAGGTGAACACCCCACGGAGTAAACGACTCCACAAACGAAGCATCGAGTGAAGTTCGTCTCAAGATGAGAATTGCTGGGCCCTCGTGTAGGTTAAACGTGAAGCCACAGAGGGCCACGACTAGAATCAGCCTGAGAGTGGTCATGAATGCGGTGATAGTTCGACACCAACAAGAAAGGGGAGGGATCCAGAGGCATTTATAGATTCCAGCTCCTGGAAGTAACGCCAGATTGGGCGGTGAAAGCACCACATTGTTTCACCGGAGGTCATCCCATCACCACTTCAGCCTCAAAGTACCACACGGAGAGGCTTTGACGCTCCTGTGTGCAGCGTCAAGAGTACCACATTAAAAAGTTCGCTCGCATGGTCCCTGCAGTGGCGCTTTTCACCGTTGGAGTCATTCAAGCCACGGTCCACGGCTCTAGTATACCCTCCAGCGCCCGGTCCTTTACGCCTTGTACTTCCACAGGCTGGTTGTCGTAATCCGTCCTTTTTTCCGCTGGGAACTCTCGCACAAACACCGTCGGGCGCTTGGGCCGAACGCCGCCATGTGCAGGGCGAAGTGTCAAATGTGGTACTTTAGCCTCAATGTGGAAAGGCGCTGATTTCAGGCCTCGAGAATTTTTCCTGGACATGCGGCTCCAAACCCGATCTAAGCGCATGAATTGGGCTCTTTGTGAGCACTAGCATGTTCTCGTCAGTCGCTCTCGGCGCAATTGCCAATGGCGTTTCATGGGCGTTTCAGAACTGACGGCTTCTCCGAGAATTCTCCGAAACCTGGGAACGTTAACGACGTTCCTTAATTTCAAACGTTCGCTTAAACTTTTCGTAACTGCCCGAACTCCTGCGCTGTCTCCAGTACTCCTTGTTGCTTGCGGAGGCTTGACGTGCCTGCGGGGCTTGCCTTGCATCTGCTTGTCCTTCCGCTGATTCGCTAGTTTTTGCAGTCTTCGCTCTTCTCTTCTTCTCCTGAACACTTGTCACCTGTGAATTGGCTCGGATGTGGCTTGTTGCATGGGTGTTGACTGCAGAGCCGTCTCCTCAATTTGTGTTGCCTCACATAGTATTTCAGCAGATGCTTGGCTGCAAAAACTCCCACGGATCGCTTCAACTCCCTGTTTTGCGGCTCTCGCCGCCGGTGCTTCGGTAGTTCGCAAAGTAGCCAAATTTGTTTCTATCCAGATGCCTGTGGGCTGGGAATTGCGGCGTGTGATGCTGCAGCTGACCACTTCAATTGGGTGTTTCATCTTAAGCTGGATCGCAGACGCGCAGCGGCTCTAACAAGAGTTGCAGTCTCTGAGTTGAGGGCCACGGTCAAGTCGTGCACGGCGCCGGTCCGTCATGATACAAACGGCGCTTCTTGTTGCTTTGGCAGTCTGTTCACTAATCTCGCTTTTGGTGTGCTTACCTAATGCATCCGTGTTGAAGTTAGGCTATGGTAGCTCAGATCCGCCCGACATCTGGAACACTGGATGATTTTCGGAGCTGCAGTACTTTCTGGATATTACTAAACTTCTGCTTCATCTCTGGCCTCGGCTTGATTTTTGGCCACGGCTTTTCTGGTCTCGGCTTTTTCTGGCCTCGGCTGTCTCTGGCCACGGCTTCGTCTCTGCTTTGCTTCAGTGCTTTGGCGTTGTGAACGCCACATGTCCTACGCGAGGAAACTATCAAAGACCCGAGAGCCGTTGATTGCGGTCTTAGCAAACAAAGAACATTAACTAGCTGTTGCAAAGGCGTCTTTACTTGCCTTTGTGAGCTTGCGCTAGAGGTGTGCGACCTGAGCCCGACCAAGAAAGCAACAGCTCTGAACTCATTGGGCAGTGCATACAAACTGGACAGTCATCGCTTCCGCTGATTGCGTCAGGATATGCTGCAATGTCCAAATCTCCTGTTGGGTACGGATACTAGGAGGCAGATCGGGAGCAGACAGAAGTTGAAGCTAGTGTGCACCCGGTCAATCAGGTGCTGCCACTCGGGTACTGCCACTCGGGTGCTGCCAATCGGGTGCTGCCAATCGGAGCATACCACAAAGCTGAAGCCAGCACCTTTGGGTGCACTTCAGTTTAATTCTACGACCATTGACGCCTGCCAAGCCGGCCCTACAAACTCCGCTGGGGGAGGAAATCCAGCCGCACCGACCAGAGCTCAGCTCCACGACCAGCTAACCAAAAATCGACGAAAAAAAGACGAACAAAAAAAGATAATAAGAGAAACGATCCTCAATATTCCTTTATCGTCACAAATCCAATCATCTCTAATCCAATAACTCTCACATACGGGTTCCCAGCCTGGCTCCAGAAACCGCACTGGCCACAGGCCCACGCACGGCTATCGGCTGACTTCCCGCACTTGTTCTCCACACAACCCCACCATTTGGCGAAGACCACCACCCGAACGCTTCAAGCTCCACTCGGCACTGAGAGCGGCGGCTGCAAATAAACGACTGTCCACGGCTTCAACAGTTCTGAGCTCGGCACGACCGCCTCTACCGCTTGTATCGAGGCAGCTGGATCATCATCTCTCGACAACACACCACTGGAGCTCACGTTCTCCTAGGCACAGACACGGTTTTGAGGTCACGGCGCCTTCGACTCCGCAGCCAGCGGCTCCAGCTTCTCACCCACCATGTCCAACGCTTCTGCTGACGCCGGGGAGATCCGGCAATTCCGTGCAGCGCAGCGGTCTCCGCAGCCCGCCATTCCTTCGTTAGCAGCGGCTCTAAAACAGGTCCAGATCGGCCCGGACGGCTCTCTGGGCACGCCGTCCGATAAGCCGTCCAACGGACCCAACTCCCCAGCCGGTCTGGCCAGCAATCACGAGGAAGATGCTCAGAATGGCTTCCGCCACAGCGACTCCGCCAGCATCCACGACCCCAGCGTCTTCCCTGGCTTGGCCAAGGACTGGACGCACGGGCCGCAGAACTTCCGCTCGCTCCTCACGTATAGCATGCTTGACACGGGTCCTTCAAAACGCCTTCTGGCAGAGCATCCGTACACTCCAGCAGTGACTTTGAACGAGGTCCACACCCACAAGCCTTCAAGGCACTCTTCTCTTGACACCACCAACAGCCCTGACGCAAGAAGCTACTTGAAAATGACTCCCCAGCAAACTGCAGCACTCCGCAGTGATGACTATGAGTCGCCGTTTTCAGGTTTACTCCACATTCCCACTTTTGCCCATACAGGCTACGAGTTTGCAAACCACGAGCCCTTGAGTCCCACCCAGTTTGCGCATTTTACTCAGTTCAAGGTGGGCGAAGTCACCTACTTCTTCGGAGGTCTTTTTGGAGACCCAAACCTAGCCTTGCGCCAGATGGGGCTTCCTCGCTCGACAGATCCGTCTCTCATTTCAGTGCATTTACCTTGTGAAATGCCTCCTTTTGTGAATCGGGACGTTCTCACGTCTCCCATGTTTGCACGGAGCCCGTTCTTCTACGTTTTCAACCCAGTACGCAGCACCCTCCATGATTGTCTGTGGCCCCACCCTGACAAGTTCGAGCCCGGCCAGTTTTGCGAGATGAAGGGAACTCAAATATCTGACTTCCAGGTGTTCTTCTACGGAGGCTACCGTGTCAATATTGACAGTGTACGCTTCGATAAGCCCGCCGGTCGCTGGGTCGTCACCAAAAGCATAGAGGTGAATGACCACGGGTTCATCTTGGACGTTCGCAAGTTGACATTTACTAAAGTGGCAATTGCATCACGCCTGGCGTTCGACTATTGTGGGCGCATTGGTGCTGCTGTCTTCTCCAACTATAATGACAACGCCATCCGTCAGCACGACATCGTGGCTGCGCCCGAATCCCGGGTCTACCTCAACAAAATCGAGGCTAATCTCCGCAACAAGCAACGAGACGAGAGGTCTTCGCCATTCTCGCGACCTCAGTCGCCCGCTTCGCCGTTCACGCCCGAGCACTTGACACCAGTGCAACATGGTTCGTCTCCATCTCTTTCCTCTCGCTCCTCAAAGTCATCATCGCGCTTCAATGGCGAGAATGACGAAAGCACTACCAGTGATGTGAAGGACCTGCGCAGCGCTTCGGCGCAGAGAGTAAGTACTAAGGCTCTGGATCAACAGAGGGAGTCTAAGCCTGAAAAGCTCGAGAAAAAGGAGGAAAGGGAGAAACTGGACGCAAAGAGTGACAAGTCCTCAGAGACGAAAAATAGTAACGTCGGACATTCTCCTGGTCACAAAGTGCCCGCGATGTTAGCCAAGTCGAGCCGCTTCTTCCACAGAACCCCGCTGAAGCATGCGCATGCAACGGCAACGACGCAAGCAGCACAAAGCTCTTACTCAAACCACGTCAAGCAGTATCGGTCTAAGGCGCTCCAGACTGTAGCGCTGGATTCACGTCTCTTGGCTTCCTCGCATGATAGCTCTCTGCGCACGCTAAGCGTGGATCCATTGGGTTTCGAATCAGACACGAACTCTTCTGCTCCATCTACAGCACTCACCGATGAGTCGCCTCCAAAGCCCGCCATGCCCAAAGCACTGACCGATTCCAAGCTTATTGGGGCCCGCAAAAACTTGCACTCCATCGACACGCATTTGGCAGCTAACCCTAGCGAGTTGTCGTTTGACTTTGAGAGTCCCAGTGGGGCTCAAAATGAAACTAAAGCAGGAATCATTTCTGTAGTGGTGTTTGTGTTGGGTGGTTTCAAGCTCGCAAAGAACGATGGCGAGCGTCAAAACTTCGTGGCCACTGATGATTTTTTGAAAGTCGAATTGATTGTGAGTGACTCGGCTACTAATTTCTTTCACCCAGAAGCCTTGGTGTTCGCTATCAGCAACGAGGATGGCCGGAGACCTAAACCCAGAGGTTACTTTGCTCACATTTTGATTTCTGCCGAAACATCTGACGATGGATGCAAGAACATGGGGGCTCAGGAAACTTATCAGTATCCTACGCCGATGGAACCTTCTCCGAACACCAATTCCAACTTGGCAGATGTTCTCTCGAGCAGCGACAGATCCAGTGTCGGCGAAAAGGGCTCTCAGGGTGACCAATACATCAAAAAAATGCTTCTTGTGGTGCAGGGCGGAGTGGATGAGAAGTCACATGTGTTTGGGGACTGTTACACGTACAGCTTTCTCACTGAGGAGTGGGCGCCCCTCGAAACGTATGCCTACGACCACTATGAAATCGCAAAGCAGCCTTTTGAAGATGAGGACAGCAGCAAGTTGCTTCTAGAAACGCAAGTGAGCTCTGCGCAGTTGGTTGATGCTGAACTTCGGGCTTGCCATCATCATGCGGTGATCTACTGGGAAGGAGCCAAAGAGTACGTTGCATTTCTCGGAGGATTCACCAATGACTTCCTTCGGCACCACGATAAAGAGCCTTATTACAGCGACAAGTTCGATGTGTCGCGGCTCACCAAGCTTCTGATTTCGTCGACAAACTCCAATCTTCTCCGCGTGCCTGTTCTCAATGTGAGGTCGCAGGTGTGGAAGTTCAAAAGATACTTCTATGATCTCTCGGAGCTGGCAAGCGAGCAGTTTGTCTCCATTCTCGGGGAGAGATACATGCAAAACGCCCGAATGGCCCACAGTGGAGGCGGAGTACTGATTGTGGGTAAGCAATTGACCTTTTGCCATGGGTTTGTGCAGTTTGTTCCCGAAAGAGCTGCAGACTGGGGAAAGATGCAGCAGCAGCTTGGAGTCAGCACGATTTTGTTGGGCGGTCACTTCCACTTGACGTTTCCGGGAATGTGAGCAAGCAGGTGGAAATTGCATTTGCAAGAATTTCATCCCTTATTTCAGCTGTCCTGAGGGAGACATGGAAATGGGTGCAAATTTTGGAGGCAAGTGACGACGCGACCTCCGTGCACCACGCGGTAAAAAATTTCCATGTGGAGACCACAGCAAGAGTGAGCAGTGCAGCGATAGTTCTCAAGATCACTCGCAGCTTTAACTCCCACAAAGACACACACACAATGTTTGGCTTGGGCGGACAACCACAAATCTCCTCGCAGCAAAAAATGCAGGCCGCTGAGGCCGAGTTGGACATGGTCACCGGCATGTTCAACTCCTTGGTTCAGCAGTGCCACGCCAAGTGCATCAACAAGTCGTACGCCGAGGGCGACGTCACCAAGCAAGAGGCTCTCTGTTTGGACAGATGCGTGTCGAAGTACTTCGAGACCAACGTCCAGGTGGGCGAGAACATGCAGAAGTTGGGCCAAAGCGGCCAGTTCATGGGCAGATAAACCCATCATGTCATGAAGATACACTTGTTACATAGACCAGAGACTCTCTCTCAACCAATGAATGCCTAAATACTATATACAACGCCGTACGAGGCGGCCTCGGTCGGCAACGCTTCGCTCGGCTCCAGAGACAGCCATCACCGCCACCCAAAGGCTCTGCCAATACGCAACTTGAAGCCCTCCCACGAGTCGAGCTTGGGCCGGGCATCCACCACCACGCCTCCGCCTTCTCCGCTTCCGTAGAAGTCAATCACGTAGGGCACGTCGACGCCGCACCGGTCGACCATCCAGTCATGGCGGTCGAACGGCTTCTCTTGCCCCAATACAGCCAGTTTGAACCACGCACGGGGCGTCAACTTCTTCAGGTCGCCCTTGAAGCTTGTCAAGGAAATTCCGCCACACTTTTCAACCGCTTCCGCTGCATGAGATCTCTCCCACGACATGATGTGTCTCCACGCAATCTCGTTAACTTGGTTGTGGATCGGCACCACCGTTCCCATGTCCGAGGCCTCCGGCGACCAGTTTTTTCGACGCATTGCCTCGTAAAACTGCTTTTGCGAAGGATAGATCCAGTTGGACCCGCTGGCTGTGCGTGGAATCGACGAGATCTCTCGGTCTGTCGGGAGTCCTGCTGGTGCGGCGTGTTGTGGCGCCGTGACGCCTTTTGGGCTGCTTTCAGAACTGCAGCCATCTCCCACAGGGACTTCTATGGCTTCGCTGCTTGCTGCCGTCGTCACTGAAACGTTTCCTAGCCAGTTGGCACGTGCACTGTGGTCTACTGGGCAGCTGGGCTGCTCTTGTTCGGGCGCTGGCTTTTGCTGTAGAGCTGAGTCTGTTTGCAGAGCAGGGGGACCGACCTTACTTCCTGCCAGCATCTTCTCCATCCACGCCGCTCGCTGCGTGTGGTCGACGGGACACTTGTCCTGAGCCATCTTTACTTACTACTCGATTCACTGCTAAAGGGTCTTGGCTATGTGCGAGGCGTGGTGTACGGGTGCACCGTTTGGCCAGTAGGCGCCTGGTGATTATTCAGACTTGATCCAACATCTTAGTTCGAACTAGTCACATTCTTCATCATTCGGAACTCGAAGCATTACCTCCTAGCTCATCTTCACTCGGTACTGGCTGCTTTGCCAATACATGTATCACGTGACACCTTTAGTAGATTTTTTTCTTTTCGTCAATCGACAACTCTCCGGCTCCAGCATTGACGATAATCAAAAGGCCTCCGACAATCGACAAAGTTTGGAAAAACTCGTACTTCAAGTAGTCTCTGTTGGCATTGAACGACAGGTACTGCCAGAACTGGTTGACGAACATGTTGTAGACGAACAACAAGAAGGTCAAGACAGACGCCGCCAACTTAGTCTTAAAGCCAACGACGATAGACACACAGGCAACGAGACCACACAAAATGACAAACACACGGGTCACGGACCAGGTGGCGGAGAACACAAAGCCCAAGAACAAGAAGATCAACAACAAGCGGCCCGCAAGCAAAAAGTACTTCTTGTTATCCTGGTTGTTGAGCATGGGCAAGTCTGGCATGTTCAAAGACCGCTTGTCACGCACAAGGGAGTCGGAATAAGCCAAAATCAAGCCTCCAATGACAGACAAGTTACGCAAAAGGAACTGGGAGTCCAACATCAAGCCGTAGAAGATGCCTTGGAAGAGCACCACAAAGCACAAGCTGACGGTGGCAAAGGTTGGCTTCTTGCGCAACACCAAAAGCGTGGAGCCAAGCGACATCACCACCACGTTTGTGGCAAGGAACAACACGGTGAGCCACCTCCAGAACTTACGGTACACGTGCAAATAATACACCTGTTCGGACCATTGTGTGGTGATACGCAAGGCGTCCTCGTAGAAGGTAGCGACGATGAACAAGCGGCCAATGGCAGGGACGTACGGCTTGATAGGCATGAGGTAGGTGTCGAAGAGATCCTCCAACTGGCGGGAGAGCGCCTCGATTTTCTCCATGGGCGACAGCTCCTGCGAGCCTCCGGCGCCCATCTGAGGGCTCTGCAGCGAGGCAACACGCTGGAACTGGTTGTTGAAGCCCGCGTTGCCGAAATTGTTTTGGAACTGGTTCTGGTGGCCACGGTAAGACATAATTACGGTATTTCGAGAGGAATTGGGTCAGCGACGCAAAACAAGGGACTGTGGCTGAGCTGCAGAATCTGGAAAGTCACAGAAACGTGGGTTCAGATAGAGATCCGTCGTGTAGCCGGAGGTTTGGCCAGGCGGAGAAGTGTGTGGAGGCGACGGTGAAGGAGGGTCTGCCGAGGCGAGAAGCACGGAGATCGAAGAAACGCCGGCGCAGTGGGAAAGCGACGAGGCAAAAGTGAGTGCTATCCGAGGAACGAGCGACAGAAGTCGATGCACACAGCAAATGACACAGGAAGTGGAGGTGGAAAAAGCGCCCGTGGCCAGAATACTTGTGCGTGTGGGTGTGTGTGGGCATGATCCGAGGCGTCCTTCCTGCAGGACGCACCCTTCCAGAAGGAGAGAAAAGGTGGGCCAGTCGGCTTGTGGAGGCTAAATCCAAGTGTGGGTTCCTTGGTGGGTGCTTTTCTGAAGGTTTCAAAGACGAAATCAGCGAGAAATTGCCTGTTTGCTTGCTTGCCGCAGAGAACAGCCGCCTGGTTCGGTGTGTGATGTGTTGCTGCGTCGACGCCGTGGAGCCCAGCGCCCGCCGGCTCAAGTGGCGGCTCCAGAGAGAAACGCCAGGTGTCCTTTTGCGGTAGCCGTCCAGGACGTTTTCAAAGAGAAGCTTTGCTGGGGCAGAGCCATTGTTGTTGCCGGCAACGGTTTGGCGGTGCCTGCAGGACGGTATTGCAGCCAAAATAGGCAACTTTTATGGAATCCATCTCAAGCCCCAGAAAAGCTCTGAGAACGCGTGGGGGCACTGGTGTGTCTTGATTTAGTCGTGAAAAGCCTCTCGAGGTATTTTGCTGTATTTGCAGTGGCTGCAGGCGTGGCTGGGTGTGGTGTTTCAGAGGCTGTATTGGCAGCCAAGCCTTCCTTGGAAGGTGGTGTATGCACGACAGCCTTAGACCGTACAGACGGCTGCAGAACGTCTTTATGGAGTGAAAGATAGCGTGTTCGATAGGAAATTATATAGAGAACGCATTCTCGGGAACCACAGCCGTAACTTAAAAGGCTGGTGGCTCCCTGTTGTGTGGATTTCTACATTTGCAGCCATGCGCACAGGCGGCTCGGCGACCTACTAGCACTTAGCCCTGAAACAATTAAACTCTATATAATCTTTTTTTCTTTTAACTTTTCTTTTCTTTTCTTTTTTCTTTCTTTTTTTTTTTTCTTTTTCTTTTCAGTCTCTTCATTCTCTCTCTTCAAGTCTTCAATATCTCTTCAGTCTCTCCAATATCTCTTTCGTCTCCGAGTCCAGCTTGATCGACCCTCCTAACTATTCTTCGAAGTCACCAATTCTTTCACCGACCACGCCCAATTCTCCTCTCGTTTTGCTGATCCCACCGCAGCGTCTTGAATTGCCAAAGAGTGCCGTCACACTTGGGCTCCACCCTAAGCCATCTGCCATTACCAAGGATCCCGGAACAAGGGCCCCGGATGGGAGGGTTCAACCTGCTGCAGCAGGGATCCCAAGCACCACTGGGCCCCAGTAAAGGGTTCAACCGGATTATGGAGGCGGCTCCAGGTATCCACAAGTGTAGACGGCAACAGTATAGGCAAAGCGTAAGACGCCGACCGTGTAGACCAACACAGACAAGAAAAGAACCGAGCGAGCGCCGAGTGGAGATTTAGCGGCATCACTCTGTGACCCATCAAAGGACAAAAGACAGTGGCTTGGGACGGAAGTGGTTTGTGGGCAAGATATTCTTCAAGACGTCGATCTTGGGCAAAGACACATTGCGTGTGCCCGAGGCTGCCTTGGGAGAAACACCAGTACTCGCCAGTTTTTCAGAACCACTACCTTTGGGCTCAAAAGAGAGAGTAGGAGGCACCATGGCTGGGCTAGACTCGTGTCTGCTCTGAGAAGCTTGGTCAGTGATTCCACAACCGAGGAATGCGTAGTGTTTCTGGGCCGACTCGCTCGGAGAATTGCTAGTCGAAGGGTAGCAGCTCGAGGAAGTTTGTGGAGTGCTGAAGAAAGTGTTGTTTCTGGCATCAAAGGGAGTAAATGAGGAGACAGCGGCAGGGGCATGTACCTCCTCAGCACTCGCCCCGTTTGGGCTCAAGACACCCTCCAGTAGCGAAGCAATAAGGCTCTCTGAATCTGCGACGTCATGACAGACCAACATTGACGCCGTGGAAGCATTATCAGAGCAGCGCCCTCTGCGGTCTTTGGGGTAGCCGGCATAGCAGGCGCCTTCGTCGCTGTGGTAGCAGAGATAGCATGTGCCGCAGCCTCTTTTGCCCGGAACAGCGCATCTGGAGGTAGGCTGACCTTCAAAACCAGAAGGCAAGGGCAGCTTCGTGGCAAGTCTGCGCTTGAGATTGTAAAAGATGAGACTTGGCATGGAACTGCCGGTGTCTGCAAAGCTGGGCTCGTTCTCGGAGAGCACGAAGGTGGGCGTCTCGAGAAGCTGCAGTTCAGTGATAGTGAGAGTTTCAGCAAGGAGGGTGCTTGGCTCGCTTCCGTCCGAGTAGATGGACGTTTGCGACTCAATGGGGAGTGCTTTGGCGGGAAGCACCTCGGAGGGAAGTGCCTCAAAGTGGGGTGCCTCAATGGGAAGTGCCTCAATGGGGAGCACCTCAACGGGAAGTGGCTCAATGGGGAGCGTCAGAAGCTCGCAGCTTACAGCAGAAGCAACTGCTGGCAAGCTCGATGAAGCAGAGTCGATGAACTGCAACTGAAGCTTGCTGTCGGGCGAAGACGAAAGCACAATTGCAACCGACGTTTTTGTGCCAGAGAGGGTGTGCCACCATGACTTGAGTGCAGCCTTGAGGGCACGCAAACAGGACTTGATATAAAGCGACATGCCCTTTGCAGCCTTAAGGATGGCCTTGAGGACGCGGCGAAGGAATCTGTGTTTGTCGGAAGCCTTCTTTGTGTCCACAGTCACCGTCACCAGCGTCTGCTGGGGGTTGCGGCGGCAGGCGAGCTCGACGAGAGCACACTCCTTCTCGCTGAAGCTGGGAAGCATCTTGATCACGCGTGGCTCTTTCTGTGAGCTTCTGTGGTTGACCAAGCTCTTGAGTTGGCTCTTGAGCGAGTTTGTGTGGCTTGTGGCGGGCTCGACCGCAGGCTCCACGGCGATTTTTGTCAACGCCATTGTGGGCTGCAGCAGCGACTTGAGAGACCAAATGTAGCGGCGCTCGGTTAAGGGAGTCTCATAGACGACAGAGGAATACTTCTTTTGTCTCAATCTCCTTGTGGCACGAATCTCCTTGTTGAGCTTCTTTCGTGCACAAATGCGGCATGGCGGCGAAAGCGCCGAGTGGGGCTCATGGCTGGGCCCACGGACTTCCGCCATGAGTTTTTGGAATTCGTAGTAGTTCATTTGAACGGAAAGGGTAATTTTTATGGGTTTCCGGGGGTTTTGGGGGTTATGGGCGGTTTCGGGTGTGTAGGGCTAAGAAGAAACAGTGGGTGCAAACTGCGGCAGGAGAGCGGACCCTGGCGCGGCGGTGGTTTTCGCAGCCGCAGAGTAAAGCCAGATCCCTCGATCTGGCTCGCCAGCAATGCAGAGCAAACTGGGAGGGTCGTGTTATTTTCAATTTAATCTGTCTGTTGGAAAGAGTTCGGTGCGTGGGCCAAAAAAAACTTGTGATTCCTCGAGATGGCAGGTGGCTGGTGTTTGCGCTTTTCTACGTTCTGAGAGCTATGTATCGATAAGGAGACTACGAAAGAGAGGCCGCCAAAAATCAAAACGAGACCCATAATTACTAGAACTGGCTGAAAATTTCCTAAATTGGGATTCTTCAAAATAGAGACTTCTCCCGGTTTCCAAATTCCCCCGTTCAGTCTCAAAAAGCGGCCTCTCCCTCGGCCAGTCCGGCCATAGCGGCGCGCCATACGAACCGAGCTACTGAGCACATCCACCTTCTACACTTCACAGCTCCGGCATGCTTCCATCGTTTGGCTTGCGTGCACACACGTTCGGGCTCTCTGTAGCACGGAGCAGAGCCACAGCTGTGTCGTGGTCGCTTCACCGCCATTTCGGCGTTGCCTCAATCCGTCGCTCCACCTTCGACGAGCAGCCCATGCTCCATGCTCCGAAACCACCAACACCACGAAAACCCGAGCCCAAAGATCCGCAATTCGTTCTGCGCTACCACAAGGACTTTCCTGCTGCCGAGCTCGAGGCTGCCAAGGCTGCACGCTTGGCGAACTTGGGCTGGTTGGCTCATCTCCCGGAGAAATGGATTCCCTACGCCGAGCTTATGCGCTTGGAAAAACCCGCAGGTACCCTCCTCCTTCTCCTTCCTTCTTTCTGGGGTATCACCATGGCTGCATACGGCATTGCTGCTCCCATCGCCACCACAGCCTCTGCAATCGCTCTCTTTACCGTGGGTGCCTTGATCATGCGTGGTGCGGGATGCACCATCAACGACATCTGGGACCGAAACTTGGATAACCAGGTAGCACGCACCGTTGAGCGGCCCATTGCCAGTGGCCGTGTGTCGGTGCCTCAGGCGGTTGCTTGGTTGGGTGTCCAGTGCTTTGCCGGTCTTGCTGTGCTCCTCTCGCTTCCCTTCGAATGCTTTTACTTGGGCGCATTGTCGCTTCCCTTTGTCTTTTCCTACCCGCTCTTCAAGCGCTTCACTTACTACCCACAGGTGATGATCTCCATCACATTCAGCTGGGGCTGTCTCCTTGGCTTTCCTGCCGTATTGGCCCCGCTCAATCTCTGGGTTGCTGGACCGCTATTCCTTTCGAACTTCTTGTGGAGCATGATCTACGATACGGTATACGCTCACCAAGATAAGCTCTACGATGTCAAGGCAGGAATCAAGTCTACGGCTTTGGCGTGGGGCGACAACACCAAGCCAATCTTGTATGGACTCTATACGGCGCAGGTGGCAGCGTTTTTGACGGCCGGTGTTTTCAACGGCATGGGTCCTTTGTTCTACCTAGGCGCAGCATGGGGTTTCCAGAGACTTTTCTCCCGGATTCGGAATGTCAATTTGGACAAGCCAAGCGAGTGCTGGGCTTTCTTCACCAATAACATCAAGACTGGCTGGATTCTCTGGCTCGGCATTCTTCTCGACTACTTGGCGAAGATGACCGGCTTGTTTTGAGTAGTTCCCATGGAAAATCGTGTACATAGCTATTATTTTGCACCCATTCAACACCTCAAATGCAGTTTCAAGACGTATATGCTAAACCCGTACACCCTCTCCAGAATTTTAGTGTAGTGGGCAGGCCCTTGGAGTAATTTTAGAGCTTAGTTTCCCACGGGGTACGAAGCTCGAATCTTGAGAGCGTCAGAAAATTGCGAGATGTACTGGTGTATTCGTGGTCTAGCGGTTAAAACATCTGTTGATTTTAGTGCTGGCTTGTAGAATGTGAGCTCGAGTCCCCACAGGGGAAATATATTAATTTGCGTATTTCGAGGAATTTGAATTGTAAAATGAAACTTTTGAGGTGTGCGGATGACAATCCACCTATTATTTGCGCTCAACTATCCTGGCGTAGATGGTAAGAAGGGATGAGAGTATTTTAGGCATCGAGCAGGTGTGAACACGAGTGAAAAAGGGAAGAAAACCAGCCTGGAGGCCAGCGAATCCTTCAAGATAAAAGACACAAGCTGACAGACTTCCGCCTTTTTCATCCTAAAAGCTAGGACTGGTATCAACTTGCTACCATGTTATCCATCTCTTTGGCAACCTTCTGTAGAAGCTTCACGTTCGACTTGGCTAGCATCTTCCTCATCAAGAGGTCGCTGCGAGTGCTTTCCAAATCCATCACCTCATGAAGAATGAAGTCTTCCAAGTACACAAGCGGAAACTCGTCGGGTAAGAGTCTCATCACGTCAAGAATGCCAAAGCACGTTCGGCCGTACAGCTCTATCAAATGCGTTACGGCGTGATGACCGGACTCTTTCTGGAGGTAATACTTCACCAAGTTGCTCAAGTGTGCAGCAGACTCTTCGGGAGAAAAGGCCCTAACCGAAATTTTGCCCGAGCTCACCAACGATGAGAGATAGAACGTTTGACGAGGGATGGGTGGACTTTGATGTGTCGACAACCATTCAGCGGTGGAAAAATCACTGACTTCAAGCATGTAAGGAATCAGCTCCTCACCTCTGAAGACTTTTACCAAATATTCCATTCCGCAGTTCTTTCTATCGAACGAAAACTCGGGTGCCAGGCCATACGATGCCATCACGCACGCTAGTTCGTAGAGCTTCAAGTATGTAGCAAAGTACTCCTCAAAGTCGCCTTTGCGATGATTCAAATGCAAATACTCAATCCATGAAACCTTTGGCCACATTTGCTCTCTGTAGTCATTTTCCAACTTGAAAGTTTCGAATAGAATATTCAAGTTCTCTCTTTCCACCTCTCGATCGCCCAGCGTCAAATATTGAAGACACTCATCATGAAACTCCTTCAAAATGCTGGAGTCTTCGAGATAAGCATCAGCAAGTGACGCCACGAAAGCTCGCTCGACGTAGTCTAGTCTCATGGCGCCAAATTTGCTTCCAAGCTCATATGATTTCGATAGCTCGTCTAAAATGTGCTTGTGTGTAGAGTCAAATCTGCGGCTCTTCGACGCTTTCAAAAGGTTGAGACCATACTCAGGAAACATTTGAAGTAGACCCAAAAGCTTCTTAGTGTAGACAGACTCGTCGTCAATGTTCTGTTGAAGTTCCTGAAACGCGATCTCCATCAAGTTGAAAGAACGGTCACCGCAAACAAAAACAAAATCTCGTTTCTCTACCAGCGAGTCAACCGAGAGCTGGCCGGCGAGCAATTTTATGCAAAGTTCGATCATAAGATACAGCCAATCTTTGAATGGATTCGCAGCCTCTCGTTTCCACATGTAGACTTGAAGACGAGCAAGGTGGAACTTCTTCTTGCTGAACAACTCGATGACTTCATCATTGCTTTCATTCTCACCTAGCCATGAGCCCTTCTCGGAAAACAAGACCTCCAATGCCTCAAGTGTTGAATTACAAGTCTCGCGGTACACAAGAGCCCTGAGACCCATGTGTATGTGGGGAGCATATAAGTCACCTTGGGCAAACGAATCTCTGATGAGCCATACAGATAAAGATTTGCGCTCAGTCTCGTGTTTGCTGAACCACAGACTGCGTTGAAGTGCATTGCGAATGTCCATCAAGACCTTTTCGGTAACGAAATCTACCCAGAACAGATCTGCTTGCTCCGGCTCGCTGCCACAAAGCAACAAGAGCCAACGCGGATCAATTGAAGCCTTCCCCTCCTGATGCGCTTTGATAATGTTGCTCTTCAAACGCTCTTCTTTTCCTGCAACTAGAAGGAGTACGAGATAAATGCGGTAATGTAGTGAATTGCCTGGACTGGCATTGTCGAAAAAGACAAGCTGTTTCTCAAGGTCTTCCCATCGCCCAGCTTCGATGTTGACGCACACTTGATTCAATTCAAATGCAAGCTCACTGCCCTTCTGCAAATAATAAATATCCTTTCCGCTAGTAAATATCGCACGAGTTAGATCTGTTTGCATGGCTGATGATGGCTTCGGCTCACCATCCACAGAGACCAAGCGTAGCATACTCAGAAGCTGCGTATCCACAGCTTTGAACTCACCACGCAATGCTAAAGTTTTGACCGTGAGTCCAGAGTCTAGCCCGGGAAACAACCTGTCGCATGGAATAGATACAACTTTGTCAAGCGTTTCTAAAGAGCTCACAATAAGTTTGTATCTCAGGTCTGTTGTGGGAAAGATCCCAATGATGTATGGCCAGTCGATGACAATCCCGCCCGCGGGATAGCCTTCGTCTATCCATGTGAGCGTGCCACGGGTGATTTCGCCCGATGAGTTGATGAACATGGCCATTGAAGTAGATATGTCGGAGCAAACAGAGAGCAAGAACTCTTCCTGCGGTGGCAGCTTGTCGCGAGCTTCAAAAGGCACAATTTGGGGCGACACACCTGATGCAGCAGCTGGGTTGTAGTCGAAAAGGGGAATTTTCCTGGTCTGCTGCATGTCCACTACATCGTAACGCTCAGTATTTGCAGCGATGCAAATGTTGCTGTAGTGCGCCAGGGTTCCAGCCGATGAGGAGAAACCAGTGACTGCACCGACATACTTTATATCTCGTAGAAGCTTCACGGCCGTCTTCAGAATCTGCACTACTCGAATGCATTTGGACGTGTACACCAATATCTTGTCGTTTTTGTTGCTATCGCTTTGAAGTTTACCCTGGCTTAGAATCAGCATGTCGTCTGCATCTTTGATCTTTCCGATTCGGCATGGAGAGAGCTCAGGCATTGCAAATGCAGACACAGTTTTGTTGCACAAGACGAGACACACGTCTGCATCTGCAATGACAAGAATCCTGGTGATTGGTGCGATTGTGCCTGGACTTGTGGAGCCCAAGACGTTCATTTGGAGAAGCAAGATGTATTCCTCGGCGTCGTCAAAGAGGTAGAAATGAAGGAGGTTACCAAGAGACGTACCGAGGTAGAGATTGGCCTCGTGGCAGGCGATGCAGGCGATTTGTTCGTTTTGAGCAAGCGGTAGCTCGAGAGGAAGTCGCTGAATGGCGAAGCCCTGCGGTAGCTCTTGGAGCTGCTCTGTGGGTGAATTCTTGGAGGGTTCAGGATCCTTTTGAGTGGACGTCTCTTCTTCAATTGTTGCGCTGTCAGAGTCTTCTGAAACTCTTGAGTCTTTGCGGGTTTCATGTGTGGCCAGAGAACATTCATCCTCAAGCTGTGTAGCAGCTATCTGATGCTCAATGCTCTCGCCCAGGTCTCTTTTTTCTTTTGACAGATGATTTCCAGCCTCAGTGTCAGCGTCATTGGCGGCCCCAGTTGGTTCCCCGAGTCCATCGTGTGCGAGCTCTCCTTCAGTTGATTTCACTGCTTGAGCCGTCATAGCCAGCCCACCATCTTCTAGAGCCTCCTCACTCTCCGAGCCTTCTTCTTGGTCCTTGTCCACTGCTTCAGACGTTCTCAATTCCCCAGTTTCTGCTGCTGGCTCTTCCGAAGACAGTAGGATTTGTGCTGCCTGGGAACCCGACTCAGACAGCACGGGAAGCGCCTCAATTCCACCAGGAGCCTCTTCTCGCTCGTCTCTATTTGCTGCATGTCCAGCAGTTTTCGATTTCCTCTTTTTGGCCATGGAATCTCAAACAATGCATACGTGGAATACTACCTGGGGCATGTGTGGAGATCGCTCGCTGCGCGCACCCATGTCTCTGCCAGAGTATGGCGCACTACAATGACGATTTTGCAACTGGTCTACGGGCTCTGTCAAAGCTGCAAAAATACTGTTTTCTGAATTTCTTCGGTTTTGCACTTGTGTCTGACTTTGCTCTCTCGAAATCTTCAAGGAATCAACTTGTTGGGCACAAGCTCGTCCGTCAGAGGTGGTAAACTTGGAGGGAAGGCCAAGTTGTCTCTGTGGGCAACATACTCTGAGTCGGCGTAGCCCAAGATTTCTTCGATTTCACGGCTCTTCTTACCCTTAATCATGTCGATTTCCACCGACGAGTAGTTCACGCGGCAGTGGCCAACCTCAACAGCCTCCAGGAGCTTGCTTCCTTTGGTGGGCAAAACACGCACAGACGCACACTCACTCTCATGGAATGCTCCAGAGACAGCGACAATCCCCGCAGGAAGCAAGCCCGCACGATCCTTACGCGTGAGCGCTTCGAAGCATCCCTGGTCGATGTAAATGATACCCTTGGTGCGGAGGCCATGTAGAAGCCAGAAGCGACGGTCCGACCGAATCTGTGTATCGCGTGGAAGACCCAAGAAGCGAGTGTGGAGAGGAATGCGACCTGCGGCGATTTCTAGCTTGACAAACTCGGCCTGCTGCTCGATGCTGAGACTATTGTCCGTGCCCTGGATGTTGGCCACAATGTCCAAGATGCAGTTGGGCTGGGAGGATAGCGTGATGATTGTGGTGACCCCGACGTTAGTGGCGAGCTCGGCAGCAATCAATTTGGTGGTCATGCCGCCAGTTCCAACCTTGGACCCAGCACCAGCGTCCTCGCTGTCTACCTTGACTGCGAGATCGTCCAAGTTCTTCACAAGCACAATGGGCTCTGCGGCCGGGTTGCTCCGAGGATTATCCGTGTAGAGGCACTCGACGTCGGTCATTAAGAACAAGTAGTCTGCATGGATCATGCCGGCTGTGATTGCGGAAAGAGTGTCGTTATCGCCAAACTTGATCTCGGCCACACTTAGGGTGTCGTTCTCGTTCACTATCGGGATGATGCCCATCTGAAGCAACTCGTTGATTGTGTTGGTGGCGTTTCTGTACTGTGTGTAGTCGATGATGTCGTTACGGGTGATCAACACCTGTGCTATGGGCTGGTTCACCTGGCGGAACAAGTCGTCGAAGAGCCCAATGAGTCTGCCTTGTCCGACCGACGCCAACGCCTGCACTGCTGCTAACTGCTTGGGCTTTGTGGTCATGCCCACACGCTTCATTCCGAAGGCAATGGCGCCCGACGACACGATCACGATGCGGTGCCCAGCCCGCCGAAGCTTCACGGCGGTCTCCACTATGTTGGACATGTTGGCGATCCGAGGCTCTCTCGTCTCCTCGTCCACCAACGACGACGTGCCCAACTTGATCACGATGGTATACAGATCCAGCATTTCTGCGAGCAGTTATGCCAAGCCAAAAGGTTCAAAAAAATGTTGCAAAACCCTGCGGTGAGCTTCAGCAATGGCTACCTTTTTCGCGCTGCGCACTCTGACTCAGGTCTATGGCTGCAGCGTTCGCCGGTGCTCGCGCATACTTATGAAACGGAGCCACGCGGTCAGCCACGCACGGGGGCGTTTTTATTTTGGAGCCCAAAAAATGACGGCCGGTCTTGGCAGGAAATCGGCCGTCTTTATGTATTCCAGTGCGGGGTCGTTTTGCGGCATTTTCCCGCATACTTGCCCCGCTCTAACTTCCAATGGCTGCAAGAGCCGACCCGCCCCGCAGATTTCGCGGCCGTATATAATCGGTGGCCTTCCCCAGATTTCCAGTCTCCCATAAACCTATCAGAAACACACACCATGGCGTTTGCACCCCTGAAATTCTTATTGTTTGGTGACTCGATCACCGAATTCTCAAGCCAGCAGAACGGCTTTGCCCTTGCCCCGGCATTGCAGGACTTGTACTGCCGCAAGCTAGACGTCGTAACTCGAGGATATGGAGGCTACAACACAAACGAGGGGCTCATCGTGTTGCGCCAGGTTTTGGCTGCAGACGGTGCTGCAGAAGGGAGGATAAGCCTTATGTACATCTTTATGGGCACCAATGATGCTGCGTCCAACTTCCAAGGTGTTCCGGTTGAGCAGTACGCCGCCAACCTCCACAGCATGGTTCAACTCGCCAAACTGCATGGCGTCAAGGTCATTTTGGTAGGGCCTGGATTGCATGACCAGGTTCTCTCTGTCGAAAGCAGAGGTGATTTGGATGAGCCAGAACCATTTTCGTCGTCGGCCACCACGAGGAAATACGCTGACGCCGCGGCAAGGGTGGCCAAAGAGGAAAGTGTGCCTTTCATAGATCTATGGACAGCCTTCCAGAAGTACGGCGGCTGGTCTACCGAAGAGTTGGTCTCAGAGAGTCCTGATTTGAGCGAGTTGCTCTGCGATGGTATCCACTACACTCCGCGTGCCTATGAGTTGTTCTATGACGAGCTTGTAGAGGCTATTCTCCGAGAATACCCGGACAAGGCTCCCTCAAGTCTACCAACTCAATTCCCGTACTACAAGGATATTGACAAGAGCGACCCAGAAAGCCTGATCGTTTCATACTTGCAAAACTCTGCATCGAACCAGGGAAAGACGCGCTGAACAATGAAGCGGAGATATCCTGTTATCAAAGCCAGTTTGAGCTTCCCTTCCCCATGGTAGGCACTCGAATTTGCTAGATCCGCATCACAACGAGTCCCAATAGCTCACTGCGCTAGTGATAACAACCGAGTGATGCACGATACTCACCCCGTGGTCACCCTTGTTGAATGCCTTGCCTCAACTCTAGCGTAACAGCTTGCGCCTAAAGATGATGGATCCGTGAGCTTCAAATTCTTAGTTACTGCAATGCGAGATTTGAGCCTTGAACAACTTGACTCAAACACTCTGTTTCCTCAGTCTACCGCCCCAGTCATCACCTACAATTGGCGAAACTTTCGACTCAATTAATCAAGGCGTAACAGGCATACCCAAAAGTGAAGTCTCCCACTGGTCTGTCTCGCTTGCAATCTGTGGCTCACCCATTTTCTTCCTACCTCCTCAAACCAACTACGCAATTGGTTTCAGTTCGGAAGTTCATTCGGCAAATAAAGCTTTCCGCAGGGCCATGCACGTGTGCCTGACATCATACCTCGAGCAATACAAGATTTCCTCTCCCGAAAGAATCCTGGCTCCCCAGGCAGGCAAGAGCCAAATCCAAAAAGGAGATATTAATTTCTCCGGGTAGGGGCATGCGATTCCAGACGAAGGCATATAACTCAATATAGTTAGCCATGGCCAGCTCCATCCGGCACGTTTTATAACCAAAATGCTAATACAATTACACTTCGGCAAGTGTGAAATCTTGTAGGCAATGCCAAATTTACGAAGCTTAAACTTTCACACTAAAATAAGCTCACGGCATCTCACAACAAAATCCCCATGGCGTGCCACTAGTGACGAAAGAATACAAGGCAAATGATCCAAATGGAGATTACAGTGTAGTGTAATTGCTTCTGCTTAATTGAAAGCTACATTTGAATCTCTGAATTATTAGGGCCGTCACCCTTTTGCAGAATCCAGCTGGGTGACGCTCACATTACTCTGTGGAGCAATGGCACCGTCACCGGATTGATGGTGGCATGGGAGGTACCGGGGTGACACTCCCATTGCTCTGTAGAACAATGGCACCGTCACTCTTGGAAAAAAGTCAGCTCAGAGCAATGGGACCGTCACCCATTTGCAAAGTCCAGCTGGGTGACGCTCAGATTCCCGTGCGCGGGAATGGCACCGTCACCTTTGAAAAAAAGTGAGTTCGCGGGAATGGCACCGTCACCTTTCTGAGATATATTCAGCGGTGACGCTCAGGTTCCCCTGTGCGGGAATCTCACCGTCACCCCTTTGCAAGTGCTTGAGACCGGGCTTGGGTGACGCTCAGATTCCCGTGCGCGGGAATGGCACCGTCACCTTTGAAAAAAAGTGAGTTCGCGGGAATGGCACCGTCACCTTTCTGAGATATATTCAGCGGTGACGCTCAGGTTCCCCTGTGCGGGAATCTCACCGTCACCCCTTTGCAAGTGCTTGAGACCGGGCTTGGGTGACGCTCAGATTCCCGTGCGCGGGAATGGCACCGTCACCTTTGAAAAAAAGTGAGTTCGCGGGAATGGCACCGTCACCTTTCTGAGATATATTCAGCGGTGACGCTCAGGTTCCCCTGTGCGGGAATCTCACCGTCACCCCTTTGCAAGTGCTTGAGACCGGGCTTGGGTGACGCTCAGATCCCCGTGCGCGGGAATGGCACCGTCACCTATGAAAGCAAAAGAACTCGGAGTACTTTCATCGTCATTGCGATGGAGATCGCGCCGTTCTGACCATCAAAATACTCTATAGAGTACTTCCGCCGTCATGAGCCTCCGCAATGGCCACCTTTCGCTTTCTGACCATCAAAATACTCTGTAGAGTACTTTCACCGTCATTCTTCGAGAAAAGTGAGCTCAGAGTACTTTCACCGTCATTTTGATGGAGTTCACGCCGTCCTGACCACCAAAATACTCTAAAGAGTACTTTCACAGTCATGATCACTGAGTGCCGCGCGGATCGCGCCGTCCTGACCATCAAAATACTCTGTAGAGTACTTTCACCGTCATTCTTCGAGAAAAGTGAGCTCAGAGTACTTTCACCGTCATTTTGATGGAGTTCGCGCCGTCCTGACCATCAAAATACTCTGTAGAGTACTTTCACAGTCATTCTTCGCAAAAAGTGAGCTCAGAGTACTTTCACCGTCATTTTGATGGAGTTCGCGCCGTCCTGACCATCAAAATACTCTGTAGAGTACTTTCACAGTCATTCTTCGCAAAAAGTGAGCTCAGAGTACTTTCACCGTCATTTTGATGGAGTTCGCGCCGTCCTGACCATCAAAATACTCTGTAGAGTACTTTCACAGTCATTCTTCGCAAAAAGTGAGCTCAGAGTAATTTCACCGTCATTGTGATGGAGATCGCGCCATCCTGACTATCAAAATACTCTACAGAGTACTTTCACAGTCATGATCTTTGAGTCCCGCGCGGGTCGTGCCGTCCTGACCATCAAAATACTCTATAGAGTACTTTCACCGTCATGAGCCTCCGCAATGGCCACCTTTCGCTTCCTGACCATCAAAATACTCTGTAGAGTACTTTCACCGTCATGATCTTTGGGGCTGTGCGAGTCGCGTCTCCCTGACCTTCGAAATACTCTATAGAGTACTTTCACCGCCATGAAGGAGATCTATGGAGATTTGATAATGATTGCTCATGTGCAATAAGTCAGTGAGAAGAATGTGGTCCCATTGCGAAGAACGAGCGCTCATAGTTCCCATTTCGGTGGGATAATGGGTGTTTTGGAAGAGAAATGTGGAGTTCCGGGGGAGTGTGTAGTGAGGTAGTGCATTCCCAAAGGCGGTAACATAGAACAGCCAAAGTAGTAGCTGATCACGGATATAATTGGCACTGGGGACCGGTACTTCACATGTTTCGCTCCACTTCTGCCACGTTCTGCCGCGTCATCATTGGCGGACTGTGGGGGCAGAGCGTCCAATTGGCTGTGGCCCTGACGCGTCTCTTGGCATGTGAAAGGAAAGTTAAGCTTGAAACAGCACAGATCAGAGGGTGGCTCAGTGAAGTTTCGGGGAAAGAGAGGGTTGTTGTCGCTTGGTGTCCAAAGCCGCCAGGACGTTTTGTGAAAGCGAGTCTGTGTAGCAGGAGACGCTGGAAGGGTCTGTGAAACAACTGAAACCCAGACAGGGGCCGTAGAACAACGCAAACAGAGACTGAAGACGACCCCAGCGTTGTCCAAGCGCAAATGCGTTAAAGAATCATCGCTCGGATTTATTGTGGCCGGAAATATGTGAACTGTTGATGAGATAGGGTCTCAGTTCCTGCCAGACTGAGCTTCGGCAGACACCTACTACAACACTCGATTACAACGTGTATTAAACCCAGAATCTGCTCCTCCTATCCTACTGCACATGACCAGCTGTGCCTCTGTTGGCTTAGAGCACAACGGCGGAGGCCAACTTCTTCTTGTAGTCCAAGATGCCGCCCTCCCATCTGGTTGCGGTCTTGTTCTCGATGACGTAAATGTCCTTGGCAACCTTGTCCAACAAACGGAAGTCGTGCGACACGACAACCACACCACCGTTGAAAGCGTTGATGGCCTCGGCCAAGGAGTCGATGGTGGACAAGTCCAAACCGTTAGTAGGCTCGTCCAACAAAATCAAGTTTGGCGATTCGATGGCCAACAAGGCAAACACCACTCTGGATCTTTGGCCCTCGGACAACGTGGCCATCTGGGAGGTCTGGCCCTCACCCGTCAAACCGTAACGACCCAATTGCTGTCTCCAGTACTGGAAGTCCTGGGAGATTTCTGGGAAGCGGTCTCTGATGAACTCCAACGGAGTCTTGGTCAAGTCCAATTGGTCTTGGGAGTGCTGCGAGTAGACACCCAACTTGATGTGTGTGTGTTGGATGACTCTTCCCTGTTGTGGAATCAACTTACCCTGGAACAACTTCAACAAGGTAGACTTACCCACACCGTTAGGACCCACGAGGGCCACACGGGAGTCCATGTCAATACCAATGTCCAAGTGCTCGTACAAGTTGTCCTCTGGGTTACCAGAGTAGGAGAAGGACATGTCGTCGAAGGCCAACACTGGAGGAGGCAACTTCTCAACCTCCGGGAAGCGGAAGGAGAAGACCTTGTCTGGGACGACGGGCTGGATCAAACCGTCGGCCTCCATCTTGTCCAAGATCTTTTGTCTGGACTTGGCCTGTCTGACCAAGTTGGCGTATGTACCTGCGGAAGCAATGAACTTCTTGATGTGGGCGATTTCCTCCTGTTGCTTGTTGTATTGCTTCATCTGGTTTGTCTCCAACTCGGCTCTGGTCTTGACGTACGAGTCGTAGTTACCACCGTATTGTGTGAGGACCTTCATGCGCATGTCGATCATGTTTGTGCAGACACCGTTCAAGAAATCCTGGGAGTGGGACACCAAGATCAAGGTACGGTCCCAACGCTTCAAGTACTCTTCCAACCACACACAGGCGGCCAAGTCCAAGTGGGCAGTGGGGTCGTCCAAGAGCAAGAGGGTGGGCTTGACGAAAAGAGCCTTGGCAAGCGCAACACGCATCTTCCATCCACCAGACATGTCCTTGGTCTTCTTGTTGATGGTGACACCGTTGAAACCCAAACCGTGCAAGATCACGGCGGCACGCAGCTCGAAGGTAGAGGGGTCCATGGAGTCGATACGCTCGTAAAGACCCTCCAACGATGGGTGCTCGGGGCCCTCGCGCACAATGATGTCCTCGACAAGGTCCTCCATCTTCTTAAGGGCAGCCTCGGCCTCACGCACCACGTACACCAAGGCAGAGTGCTCCGAGGGCTCGGCAGGCTCGTTCAACAAGTACACGTCAATGTGCTCGGGGATGGGGAACTCGCGGGCAGCCAACGACTTGAGGAAGGTGGACTTGCCGCATCCGTTCTCACCCAACAAACCGTATCTTCTGCCGTAGTTGAGCTCGATGGTGGAGTCCTGGATCAAGTTCTTACCGTGGAACAACAAGGAAAGCGACGAGATCTTGATATCGCGAGATGTCTCCAACGAGTCCAACACACCGGTGGTGACTCTGTCGGACAAGCCGTGCTCGTCGGTCTGCAACTTCAACTTTGCAATCTGGGCTTCGGCATCTTCCACCTCCTTCTCCTCGGAGTCCTTGGCGGCCTGCTTCTTGGTTTTCTTCGTGGACTTGCCGGCAGCAGCCTTTGCGGCTTCTTTCTCGGCACGCTTTTGCTCTCTCTTGGCTTTCGACGCAGAAACAGACATTTCGGCTATCCAGATGAAGGTTGGAGCTTGGGCATCGCTGGAAAAAATGGCTGAAAACTACACCCCTGCCTGTGTGCAGGCCGCCCATCAGGTACTTGCTGATGAAGTCATAGAGCATCGTCACGTGAATGGCCCGAAAATAGCCTTTTGGCGGTATACCGAGATGTTCTAGGGGAGCTGTTGTGAGTTTTTCGGTTGGCGTTATTGGCGTTATTGGGTTTAGGGTTTTGGTGGATGACGGCTGGCGCAGCGGTGGGTGCAAATTAGGCGAGAACCGGACACAATTGGCCCCAAATGGGTGGGAGAGGCGCCGTGAATCTGTTAGCGATCTGAGTCAGGACGCGGGAGAGGCTGGGGGAATTGCCTGGCGAAAAAGCTTGGTTCTCCGTGCTGTGCGACTTCATTATGGAGCAGTAGCCATTGTGAGGGCGGTGAGAGGCTGGGGCGGGGCCTCGTGGAGCCATTGGCCGCCGATAAGGATCAGCATCACGTCCCGGTGCTTTCGACATGACTGCTTCTTATCGCCGCCGTTTGTGCTTTCCAAAAGCAGATTCCGCGTCTGGAGAAAGAGCTGGAACTGCCGCATTTGCTGGCGCTGGGAAGGCAGAAAGCTCGAGCAGGAACAATGACCGCCCGGGTCCTGTGTGGCCCTCGGAGCAGCTCTGGGCATATATAAAGCCGCAGGGTCCTGGTCTGGCGATAAGCACCATCGAACTCCAATGCAACTTCGCTTCCTCGCAGCTGTGGCCATGGCGCTTTGCGTGGCTGCAAATCCCATTTCAAAGCGAGACGTTGGCAAAGACACGACCGTCGAATTGACCACAGATCACTCGAATTCATTCGCTGGAGCCAACACTATCAATGTTGCAGCTCTCCAGAACGTTCCTGGCGACAACGAGCCGTTTGACCACCCGGATGTGGTGCGCTACATTGACGACGACGACGAGCCCGACGAACACGTGAGTTTGGAGAAGCGCAGAGGCGGGCTGATTGGCGGGCTGTCTTCCAGCGGAAGTTCCGGCGGCTTCAGCTCTGGTGGAAGCTCTGGCGGTGGCTACAGCGGCAGCTCTGGTGGAGGTTACAGCGGCAGTTCTGGCGGCAGCTCCGGCTACAGTGGTGGCTCCGGCTACAGTGGAAGCTCCGGCAGCTCCGGCAGCTCCGGCAGCTCTGCATTGGCCAGTTTCGGCTCCGGCTTCCTTGGAGGCGCCGTCGGCTCTGCCTTGGGTCTGGCTGCCTCGCTGCGCGGAGGTGGACTGTCGACTCCGCCGGTGTATCGCTCTGCTGCTGCCCCTCAGCCCGAGGTATCTTTGAAGGCTCTCATCCTCAGTTTCCTCGTGACGTCGCTCTTTGTGTCCACCGCTGTGGCGTAGCTAGAAACCTCCGAAGAGGTTGGCGCTTCAGATAGATATTTCGCAGCCATTTCTGGCGACCCCACCTACACTCGCTTGCGGGCCCTCCGATTGAATTCCGACTCTCCTTTCAAAAACCGAAAACGCTCTTTACTCAGAAAATAAATGAAAATCAAAATATCGGTCAAAAGTAAGCAAATCCCGGAAGGTTGCAAATCCACCTTGGGGACCCTGCACCCGTGCATCCCACCCATACTCTCATCGCACCAAAAATTTCAACCCATCGCTTCCTCTCCACCATCATGTCCGCCTACAGCTTGGTTTCTGCCTCGGGGCTATGCCTCGCCAACGTCATAGCCAAGGGCGTGCGCACGGAGGTCCAGTTCTATCCTCTTGCGAGCGGTACGCCGTCCTACGTCGACCCGGCGTCGGTGCGTCGCCACGAGCTCCACTCAGAGCTGCCCATAGTCGCTGCAACTTGGCTCAACGACTCCCTTGCGGAGGCTGGGACGCCCAAGAAGTCGCTCAAGCGGAAGGCCGATGCCTCTACTTCTGCTCCTGCCGAAAACGGCACCTCTGCATCTTCTCTGAACGGAGACACAGCGTCGGAACTGGCGCTTCTAGCCGTGGCATTGAAGCTGGGCCAGATCCACGTTTTCTCGCCCCACAGCGATGCCCCAGTGGCCACGCTCACGCCCCCAGCTCCAGTGGTGTCGCTTGCTCCATCGCCAAAGGCGAACCGCTTCTGGGCGCTCACAGAGTCCTCCACTATTGTGGAGATCCATGCGCTTGGCGGAGACATCTCCAAGACGATTGATTTCGCCAAAACCGACTCCGCTGCAGCCCACATTGCTGCCTGTGGCCACAAAATGAAGAACAAAAAGGCCGCAGACCCTCACACCTTGCTTGTGGCTTCGCTGAATCTCTATAAGGTCGACGCAGCCAAAAGCAAGAAGGTTGCAGTCGAGACGTTCCAGCCAGAACTGCCTCTTCCGAACGGTCTGCACAAGGCCCCCAAAAAGAAGTTCTCTAGCATCGACTCTGCTTCCCAGATCATTTCCTCCGTGTTCAGCACCGCCCCAGCATTCCCATACGCCGTGACATGCCGTCCTGAATCAAGCACATTCTCCGTCTACGACCTCAGCGAACCGGAGCTGCCCCCCGCGATTGTCAAGTGCGCTGGCGAGCCCATCTCCAGCATTCTGAAGCTCGGCAGCGACCATATCGTCGCATTCACCGCCGCAGGCGCCCACATATATACCGTTTCTGCCTCCGGCGTGGCTCCACAGCCAGAGGCCATCGTGCGTACGAGCTCGCCTGAGTACCCACTCCAAAATCTCTTCTACACAAAGCAGCACGGAGTGTTGGGCGTGTGGTACGACGGCATTGAGCCCCGCGTAGCCAAGGTCTCGGACCAGGAGTCGCTCGCAGGAAACTACGAAATCACCGTTCGCTTGGCTACGGCTGCCAAAAGCAACGGACACTCCGAGGGCTCCTTGCTCGCGTTGGGTGGAGCACAGGCTCCCGAAATCCTGAACATCTCGGCCACTCAGCTCTTCAGCCAGCTCTCGCCCATGCTTCAAATGAACGAAGTTCCAGCCGCAAAGATCGTCGACTTGTGTCTTGCCAACGACGACGAAGATAACATCAAAGAGGCGATCCGGCTGTTTTCCCACAGCAAAAAGTCCTCGGTGCTCGTGGGCAGCATGTTCAATGTAGTGGCTGCAGAGGTGGCCCGAGACCCAAGCAGAAAAACGTCCTTGCCCACGTGGCTCCGCTGGCTTCTCTTGATACACGGTGGACATCTCTCGAAGCTACAGAAGCAGCAGGAGCAGTTGCGGGGCTTGCATTCCAGACTCGAGCAGGGCATGGAGTTGATGCCCAAGTTGTTGGCGCTCCAGGGCCGCTTGCAATTGTTGAAGGCCCAGGCAGAGCTCCGAAACAAGATCGATGACGGCGAAAGCGAAAGCGAGGAGGAAGACGAAGGTATCGACCGCGAGTTGGATACCTTCAACGAGACCATGAACACCACCGCCAACGTCGAGGAGCTGGTGGTGTATGTCAACGGAGAGAACGACGACGAGTTTGAGGACGCGCAGGAGGAGTTTGCCGCCAACGGCACTGTGATTGAAGAAGAATAGGCTTAGCATATAGAAAAAGGGTAATTCAGAGAGTTTGTCACTTTGGTGTTTCATCGTCATCTCTCGACTGCAAATCGTGTCCTGCAGACAGCGCCAGATAGCCATACTTTTTTCCTCTTCACTGCCCCGGACTTCACTTTCTGCAACCACCATGGACCCCCACACCCTTCTCCAGTGCTTCGCCGGCACCTTGGAGGTGTCCCAGGGCGTGCGTGAAAAGGCTGAGGCCGAGCTCCGCCACCTTTCGCAGACGCCGGGCTTCCTTGGCGCTTGTTTGGACATCATCTCGGCCCCAGAGGCGCCTCCTCCGTGCCGTAAAGCCGCTGCTGTGTTCTTCAAAAACAAGGTTGTGCGCTACTGGATCAAGCCAGGCAAGCAGCTTGACGAGGGCGAAAAGCCGGTCATCTTGGACCGTCTTGTGGCGGTGTTAGCGCACGTGGACTTCGCCTCGAAGCACCAGCTCGTGCCCGTGTTCCGGGTTTTGGTGGCTAACGACTACCCGGACAATTGGCCCAAGTTGCTTCCTGAGGTCGGGGCGCTCTTGCAGAAACAGGACGACCTCTCCAGCATGTACACCGGTGTGATGTGCTTTGCGGAGATCTGCCGGTCGTACCGGTGGGTGGAGAACGGCCAGCGTTCTGCCGAGTTGGACCCGATCATCTCCGAGGTTTTCCCACATTTGCTCAACGTCGGTAAAGCCATTTTGGCGTCCGACGTCAACGAGACCACCGCCGATCTCTTGAAGCATATCCTAAAGGCATACAAGTTCGTCACCTGGTACGACATGCCGGCTGTCCTTCAAACCAAGGATGCGTTGGGCGCCTGGGGCGAGTTCCACTGCCAGGTCATCAGCTTGGAGCCCCCGGCATACTTGCTCTCGTCTTCGCTGAGCGACCTGGAGAAGTCCCAAACTCAGCTTGCCAAGTGCTACAAGTGGGCGGTGGCCAACGTGGAGCGCCTCTTCCGCAGATACGCCTCTCGAGACTTGTCTTCTAGAATGAAGTACGATCACTTCCGTCACATGTTCGTTGCGGACTACATCCCCCACGTCATGTCGGTCTACCTCCTGCTCATTGAGCGCTGGTGCAAGGCTGAGCGCTGGCTCCCCAACCTGGCCCTTTACCACTTGCTCGAGTTTTTGAGTCATTGCGTAACTCAAAAAGAATCGTGGCTCATCATCAAGCCCTGTTTCGAAAGCATCGTGTCGCACTTCATCTTCCCGCTCTTGTGCCCCTCAGACGAAACCCTCGAGCTCTTCGAAACTGACCCTGCAGACTATATCAACTCCAAGTTGGATAACTTCGATACCCTGGAGTCTGACGTCGCCGCCTTGGGGCTTCTCGTCACACTCGTGACTAAGCGTAAGAAGCTGACGCTAGAGCCCATCTCAGCGTTTGCCTTTGCCCAACTCACGGAGCTTCTGCAGCAGCAGGAAGACTTGCAAGTTGCACGCAAAAAGGACGGAGCCTTGCGTCTCGTGGGTGGCATTTCACATCTACTCACCGCTGCGACTTCGCCATATCTCTCGCAAATGGAGTCTTTCCTCGCTGAGTTGGTCTTGCCAAGCTTGTCGTCCAAATTTGAGTTCCTTCAAGCCAGAGCTTTGGATGTATGTGCCAAATTTGCCGACTTGACGCTCTCTAACGAGAACACCATGTCTGTGCTTTATCACGGTATCCTTCAATCCTTTTCCACCGATGCCAAAGACGTCAGTCTACCCGTTAGCTTGCAGAGCGCTTTGGCCGTCCAAGCGTACATGCACCAACCCAAATTCACTCAGATTTTGTCGGCTATTATATTGCCCACAATGTCCAAGTTGTTGGAGCTTTCCAACGAGATTGATAACGAATCTGTGTCTGTGGTGATGCAGGAATGTGTGGAGAATTTCTCTCAGCAGCTTCAGCCATTTGGTGTTGATTTGATGAAGAATTTGGTTTCGCAGTTCTTGCGCTTGGCTGTCGAGGTAAAGGAGGCGGCTGATGTGGACAATGACGATTACGAGGGCGAATTCAGCGATGCAATCTCTGACAAAATAACTGCCGCCCTAGGCTTGTTAAACACCATGATCTCAATCTTATTGTCCTTCGAAAACTCCAAGGAGATTTGCCTGACTCTCGAGGAAACGTTCTCGCCTGCCATCGAGTATGTGCTCGTCAACAACTTGGATGACTTTATCTCTGAGGTTGGTGAGTTGATTGAGAACTCCATCTTTTTGCGCAGAGAAGTCTCGCCACTCATGTGGAAGCATTTCGCCTTGTTGGGCGACTGCTTCGCTCAGGGTTACTTCTTGATGTTCACTGAGGAGCTCTCACTTTGTTTCAAGAACTACATGATCTTTGGCCGCGAATATCTCATGCAACACCCGGAGTTGGTGCACAAGCTCTTGACGATCGTGTTGTTGGTCATTCAAGGCGACGAAGGTATGGTCGACTACAACGATATCGCACTCGCATGTGAACTTGGTCAGACCCTCATCCTCTCTTTGGAGCGTAGCTCTGCGCCATTCGTGCCAGAGCTCTCCAAGGCTATCGTTCCCGTACTCTCGCTGAACCAGAAGGATGCTGCTCACGTCAAGAATGACTCTTTGACCGTCAATCTGATGAACTACATCATTGCCTGTTTGTTGTACGACTGCAACAACTCGCTTGCTTTGCTTCATGAGCATCAGTACTTCAACTCGTTTTTCGAGCAGTGGTTCGCCTTGATTCCACAGGTGAACCGTGTTTACGACATCAAACTTTCTATTTTGGGTCTCGTGACCTTGGCAAGCAGCCCCGAGGCTTTGGCGGCAGTTCCGAACTTGGCCCCTCACCTCGGCTCAATGTTTGCCAAACTATTCAAAGCGCTACCTGCCGCCATAAAGAACCTTGAAAAGCAAAGAGCAGAGTTTAACTCTGCTGATTACGACAATTACGGATTCAACGACTTTGACGAGGACTACGACTCAGAATTGGATTCGGATGACGAGGGAAACAACACCGCTGGGTCATCGGCTTCTACTGAGAAGTACAAAGACTTCCTCGATCAAGAAAATAATAGATTTATGGGCTCAAATACACTCGAGGTCGAGGAGCCCATCTTCGAGGACGTGCTTGGGTCGACGCCATTGGACAATGTCGATCCTGTGTTCATTTTCAAGGACTTTTCCAACAACTTACAATCGAGTAACCCTGCTGTTCACGGCGCGATCTTTGACGGGATCAGCCAGAGCGAGAGAGAGGTTCTCATGGGCATTTTCACCAATTAAGGTACATAAATTATTACATGCATAGGATGCTATCCATCGGGAATCTAGATGAAGTAGCTGCGCCACAAGACACCCTCGAGGTCTTGCATTTGTTCTTCGGAGAAAACCTGGCTATCGATTTGCCATGTTTCCTGTCTCGTTTTCTTGAATTTGCCCAAGGTTTCTTTGGCAGACCTGCCAACAACTCCCGGTAATCCACATGCCTTGTTTGACAAAGTTGAGAGAATTGGTGGGACCCATTTGGGAGGAGGGGAGATGAATGGGAATGCTTCCACGATAGCGCCAAGTCCAAGGGTAGCACCATGGAGAATCATTAGGTCGCTTTGCAGAATCTCCTTGAAACCCTTCTTCTTGTACTTCTTTCTGATGCGGTCCAAATCAGCGGTGAACTTTTTCGTGTAGTTTTGCACCATTTTTTCTGTCTCACTTGGCGGAGACGTGTGGATCAAGCCAGCAAATGTACGCGACAGATGTTCTCGAATCTCTGGATTCTTGTGATACATCATGGCATTAGTGTAATCCAAAATCTGTACTCTTTGTTCGAATCTCAATTTAAGCAAGTTCTTGAAATACACCACTTCGGTAAAGTCGCCGAGCGCAAGAACCTGCAAGAAACTGAGATCCTTTTTAGCATACTCTTGAAGCATGTTGACCACGCCTTGAAGGGATTCGCCCTCAAAGGGAATCTGGGACACTTTCTTAAGGGCATAAACCGGGTCGATTTTGCCCAATATGCAAACTTGTTTCAGTGACATCAAATCCAAAAGGAACGGAACGAAATGGCTGGTCACCAAGTAATGATATTGCATTGCCACGCTGGTGTTCAACGCCTGGGTCAACCAAGTGAGCACTGTAGTGGCTCCATAAATATAGTCTGACTTAAGAATGTCCTGTGGCGGAAGGTTTTTCACTAGCTCGCGGTCAGCCTGGACTTGGTTGATGAGGTTGCCAAGTCTAATGTAGTAGCTCTCATGAATACTGCGACGACAAAGGGAATCCCAGTCACCATGTGAAGCTTCAATGAACTCTTCGACATCTGCGAACGAGTCACCGTAAAAGCTGAAGGAGATCATCACCAACAAGGAGCCTATCTGTTCACGAATTGTCTCATATCTGTTGGTGACATTGTCGAAGCATAGGTTAAGAAGCTCCTCACTGTTCGGAGTTGCCCAGGTGATTGCAGAGACAAACGATTTGATGTATCCAAGCATTGTAGCTTCGGTCAAGGCTGAGTCAGACTTGGGGTTCACCTTATATTTGAGAATCACATCCCGGACTTTTGGAAATCTTCTAGTGTCAATATGTGCTGGAGTCCACCAGGCGAAGATGTTCCAAATCTGTTTGCTTTCAGCGGTCAAATCATTCTCAAAGACTCTCAGGAGGAACCTCACTAGCATTTCATCTCTTTCGTCCACCAACTCAGGGCTAATTGAGCCTGAGGCAAGTAGAATACCAGTGATCAACTCGCAGACTACAATGTGAGAGCTCTTTTCGTCCTTCTCGTAAAACTCATCGACAAACTCCAAGAGATCGCTGAAGGTTAAGCCTTTCACGTGCCCTGTGGAAATAAGTGTCACTATTCCCACGATCACAAAAACGTCACTTCCATGGAAGGCGAAGTTGGCATCAATCTCTGCAATCCACATGTCTAAAATGTTGTACAACCATTCCTTTGTAATTCTGTCTGCGAATCTGGAAAGGACTTCGTTATCGCCTTCACTTAATCTGATCACATTTGGACTGGTTTTGAGAGCATGCATCGTGTTGTCCCACACAAGCCATCCCTGGCCCAACTTATAGTCAACAAAGTAATTAGGGTCACTTCCTTCAAGCTCCTTTTTCCATGTCACAAAATAGGACTCGCCCGCGTGGGGCCTGGTATCAACCGTTTCGATATCGTCCGTAACATATGATGGGTCATAAGCGTTTTTGAGCAGGTTATTGAAACGAGACAAGTTCTCGACCTTGTTGAGTAGCTTCGTGATTCCTTTCAACGCAGTCTTCGATACGACAGGGTGGTCTGAACCTGCGGCAACGGCCAACATGTCAAACACTGCCAGGTTTAATGGAAGCTCGTATTGCATTTGCATGTCGATTAAAAACTGATGGTTCAAGGATGTAATCTTCCAATGGGTATTTTTTTGCTCGTGCGCAATGACCGCCCGTTCAATACTGTTGAGCAAGTTGAGGTAGATGCCACGCTTCTTCTCTTTGGCGAATGACACTGCCTTGATCTCGAGGTCAATAAACTGATCTGGCGGCCTAATCAAGTCGACGAGCGATTCATCAATAAGACAAACCTGGCGAGGAGGATATATTGTGCCACAAAGTTCCTTGAAAGAAGCTTGAGAGTTCTTCACAACATCCTCGTCCTCAACAGTGAAGCATTTCTGGACTAGCTCAATATACTTCCGTAAGTTTGAATAGTCTCCCTGTAACTTGTGTCTCACTTTTTTGAGATCAAACACACTAAGCGCGCTTTCAATTGCCTTGTGGTTGTTCTCGTTCAAAGCTTTCGCCAAAAGCTTTAAAGCCACCCTGATAATCACATTGTATGAGCCGCTTACTCGCTTCATTGCGTCCAACAAAGTTGTCTCAGCAGGGTCAGCAACCACTAGGTAGCTAGAGCAAGACATCTTGACTATATCCTCGATAAGGGCTTTGTCAAGTTCAGTCATGGATCTGGAAGTTGCGTGGAGAGTAACACGCAACAGGTGGTATGCCTCGATTCTGCTTCCGAAGGCTACTCTCGTGAACGGCTTTCTCATTTTAATGATGTGCTGAATTTCATTGACATAGCTCAGAGAAATCCTTGCGTGTGCGGGTCCAACAAGTCGCTCGCGTCCCACATTTTCAAACCAAATGTTCATGGTGTAAAGCAAATGTTTGAAGAGCTTGGTGTTGTCCAGAAAATGTGTCAGCATGTACTTGAAAATGAAATGCAAACTTTTTCCAACCAAATGCCTGACTCTGTGGATCTGCAAATAGAGCTCATTTGAGCGTCTGGTCTCTATTTCATCACCAAAGTAGTATTTGCTGGTATACAATTTGCGCTCCCGGAATGTGACTGCGGGGTTGATGGAGGACACCTCGATGCCTCCCAACTGAGGACTGGCTCTTGCCGAGTCGTCAATCAGAGGAGACTCTGAGAGTCTCATCGAATGCAAGTCTGGACGCTTGTGTTCCTGCTCGTGTTCGTCAAGACTCTCGCTCGATCCAAGACGCGAGGCGAGATCGATCTTACTCATCATGGATTCAGTATCGTCTTTCATCTCTGAGGAGTCTGGGAAATCTATTTTGTCGCTCGACTCAATATCTTTGACAATGTCCTGCAAATTCTCGTAGATGGCTTCTGTGGTAGGTTCATCGTCGTTTGTGAACTTTGCCAATTTCATCTCTCTGATTTGCTTCAAGAGATTGAGACGGTTTTGTAAGGTTTCAAACTTATGGTCGCTTAACTTGGGAATATCTTCGTCAAAAGAAGGGTCGAACAAGTAAGACATACCACTGAGACAATACCCAAGGTAGAGAAAATTGTTACGAAGATCATCCGACAATTCGAGAGAATATTCCTCTTTGGCGTCACCGCTCAACTTTTTCAACGTTGACAGAATGCTGGTGAGCGCTTTAGATACATGCAGCTTAAACGTCGTCGCGGCGAAGCTAACCTCTCGATCAGTGGGGATGAACCATTCAAAATCGAGGTTTTCGCCTGAGAAACGATACTCGTCAAACTGAAAGGCACCCCATGACTTCTCACCAAGTTCTCGCTTTGCAAGATAAGCAGGACTTATCAATCTAGTCTCGTTCAACCTAATCTTGGTCAAACCCTGGAGAATTTGGTTTAGAAGGAAAGCACACGCAAAGACGCAGGGCCCACGTACTTTGTCCATGAGGAAGAAAGACAAGCTATTGAGCTCATCGCCAACGTCGACAATATACTTCCCAGCATTGCCCACACATGAGCTCAATATTGCTAGATTCCAAAACAAACTCTGGTCTCTTGGGATGACGTCAACTCCAGTTCTGGACTGGCCCGAACCGTTTTCCGTAATCTCTTCTCTTGCTTTATCGATAAGAAGTGGGGCAAGTGTCTTAATGTAAGAGGGATCTCTCTTGATGAGAGCGCCGCAAACGTCTCCTGCAACATCGTTGATGGGGTGGATGGTGTTTTCTGTCACAAACTTGACAACCTGGTCTCTAAATGATACCATAATGTCGTCACTCATTGCTTCTAAAATCATAAACACTTGTTTGGGTATCATGTCGCAAAGGTATTTCTCAATGCCTTCGCTTTTTGAGGGATCGGGGATATTCTCCAAGAGAATAAAGAGACGCTCCGCCAATGACTTGATGATGTACTTGAATGATGAAGTTGACGATAGGAGAGCTTGGACCTCAAGTTCAGGGTTGATCCAATCCTCTTGCGGAATCTCCTTACCAAACAATTTGCTCTGTAGGACTTCCAAATGGGTTGACGTGACATCCAAGGCTATACCAGGGTCACCATTCCCATGAGTCAAATCTGCAATTGGCACGAAATTTGCAACCGCTGCAAACACATCGAGGGTGTGTATCGTTTTTGTTAAGTCATTTGAATCAATTCCCGGAAGAATTGTCTCTAAGATCCGGGTCAAATGCACTCTAAAAATGGGAGTAATCACCAAGTATCTGACCACCTGTTCGAGGCATCTGAGGGCTGTTATCACTCTATGAGTGGATATCAAGCCTTTAAGAGACTCATAAATGTCGAGAAGGATATAGGACAAGGTGGCCTCTGCATCCAAATGAGCCAAATATCCGAGGGCGACGAGGTACAGCTCTACTGTGGAGCTGCGCTTAGATTGAAGTCCGGTACGTACAAGCGGTAAAATGGACTTGACGAAGCGCGAGACGACGGCTTTGGACAATTTATGGGTCTCCGGGAGCTTGTGCAAGGAGCCATATGACTCGCGCTCCACGTTGAACCGTCTGACGAATTGGTAAGTAAGACTAAGAATGACTTTGCAAATCGGCCTAGACCAGTCTCCGGTGTTCGAAGGGTGCACATAGCTCTCCACAGCATTGAGCAAAGTGTCTAGTTGATCGAGTATTCCGCCTTGTTCGAGAGCACGGTCACCGTTAATGGAGAAAACGATTGCGCAAGAGAAACCGTGGAAAAATTTGGTTTTCAGTGTTCCAAACCTCCTGGGGTTTACATTCAAGCTATTGAGGAGCGTGTTCATCAAGTAAGTGAACTGGTCCTCGGAGAATATCCCAAACTTACCGAAGCTTGCGTTAGCTTCATGTGGATGCGTAACGAGACGATGGGTATAAGACATGGCGATTTTGCCCAAAACAGAGGTCAGATGAGAGTCCACGCCCGGCGTTCTGCTCAATTTGCGCCACATATGGTAAAGTGGAGCAATGTAGTACCTAATATCGAGGCTTTTGTCGGAGTTGGCTTCTGCATAATCGTCAACAAACGACTGTGGTAAAACTCTCATGCACCACAAAACAGTGACGGCATTAGGGATCGAGAATTGGGTGGAGATTTTACGGAAAAGCGGAGGAAGCGCCTCCGGCGAGAAAAAGTGGGAGGCACGCTCGCCAAACTTGAGTAGTAGTGACAAATCCTTCTTCTCCAAAGGCTCATAAAGCGCGTTGGCGGTGGGGAAGTGTACGCTGATGTCTGCAAAGACAGGCTCCCACGGAAGTTCGAAGCCGTTCTCTTTGAGCAAGTCGATGTTCTTGGTGAGCGTCTCGAACGTCTTGACGTAGAACTTCAAGTTGAGAAACTGGCCGCGAGAGCAGAAGATTGCAAAGTAGACCTTCGCAAGCGCCATACGCAACGTCAAGGGCATTTCGTACTTCATCTTGAGCCACACAAGCAACTCCTGCGTCCATATACGGACGCCCACCACCGCAGCGCTCCGTGGCGACTTCTTGTGTTGGCTCGTAACGTCTCCAGCGGCGAACTCGTCGTCGTCGCCTTCTGCATGGCCGTCGTCTTCGTTGCCGGAGTCTGCGTCCTCGCCGTCGTCGTCGTCGTCGTCGTCATCATCGTCGTCATCGTCATTTTCGTCGTCAAAGTCTATTTCCTCATGATCAAATAGCTGGTCGTCCTCCTGAGAGCCGCTCTCGAGCAGCGGCTTCGTCTCTGCCGCCTCAAAGAGGTTTGTTTCCAAGGCCAAGTCAATGTCTGAGAGCCCGGGGACGTCTTTCAACGACGCCAAGTCTTTGGCAGTGACTGAGATGCAGCCCTGGAGATCAAGCGTCTTCACGGCAATGTACAAGTGTGCCACGATGTGAGAAAGAAAGCGAGCCCGCTCAGTAGGGTCTTCTGTCTTGTACGGCAAAAGCGAAGGGAGGTCGAGGCTCCGGGGTCTGCTGCGGGCGTAGAACCTCAGACTTGGGTCGGTTTGCAACTTGGCGAGTTCAGCAGCGTCGCTAGGGTAGTCCAAGTTGTAATGGGCCGCTCGTTCGGTCTCGATGGAGCCGTACGACGGACGACGGTGCTGTTTGAGCGACACATTGGTGGTAGGCGTGAACAGCCGGAAAGAGGCCAAATTCAGGAAGCCCAACGAAGCAGGAGCTGCTGAAGAGTGCGGTCTGCGATTGCCGTTGCCGTCGCTTATAGATTGTCCAGTGCCAGGGCCAAGTACGGGGCCACGCCGAGGCACCGGCGCCTCCACTTTGCGTGGCGACTTGTTCGCCGGCGTGCCTTGGGCGTCGGGTGTAGTCATGCTATATATTCACTGGCACTACGCGGTTGTGCTCGGAGTGTTTTTGGAGTGGCAATGGCGTCGGCGTCGATGAATTGCTACCGTGTTCTGCTGGTCACTGGTGGTGGCGCTTACGCAGATGGTGGGGAAACCTGCGCAATGCGCACCGTCGCTTCTTCATCGAGGAGGATGCTTGTGGCACGGACGACCAATCACCTAACCGCTTGGTTTTGGCTCTGGAAAAGAACAGAGAGTCAATGCTGGCCTCTGCTTTTGCGAACCTCGAAGTTTTTGCAAGATGCTTCTTCGATGCCGCAACTGCTGCTTGAGGTCTCGCCACTTCCGCGGTGGATTTTGCAGCTGCTCCACACTTCGCCATTAGTCCACGATCCTCCTAGCAGAACCTGTAGAGTCCTCTTGGTATCACTTGTTTTGCATCTCGATCATCTGCTGCACCTGCTGCCGCAAAAGATCCTTCAAATCGGCCACGTCCGCCTGAAGCTCCAGCTCACGCTCGGACTTCTCGCCAATCACCTCGAGAAGCGTCTCTTCCTTCTTGGCCCGCTCTGCCACCTCTTCGTTTAACGCTTGCACTTGCTGCTCCAATTCACCCAAACGCAGGTGCAAATCTTGCTTATTCACAATCGCCTGTTGCGCAAGCTCCTTTTGCGCAGTCAAGTCCTCGTTGTCTTCCTTGAGCGTCATGATCTCCGCCTCCAAGCGGCGAATGCTTGAGCTCATTTTGTTGATAAGCTGGATGTTTCGCGTGGCTCCCGACAGCGACGGCATCGCAGACGTGTTCATTGACATGTCTCCCATATCGCTTGCGTCGTATGGGTAGATCTCGTCATGCAACGAGAGCGACGAGAGGTTTGTGTTCTCGAATATAGGCGTGTGAACCAAATCCGACTCGTCCCACACGCCGTTGCTCGGAGTCTGCGCATTCAGCACCGAAGTACTGGACAATTTTCGTAAGGGAGCTCCACGTGAATCCATGGAAATGTGGAGTCCGCCGTCGCGGAAGCTTCTGCGGCTTGGAAGCGTGGCGAGGTTCTCCATGGAGACAGATTGCGGGAATATCTGGGTTTGGGCTTCGAGGTTGCGGATGGTTTCGGTCAAGGTCTTGATCTTGAAGTCGTAGCTTTGGCGGTCGGAGTTGAACACCGTCTTGGTCTCCTCGAGCTTCTCTTCCAAGTCCGCGTACTCGTTCTTCTTGACCTGGACTTGAAACTCTTGTTTCTTTAACTCTTTGTTGAGCTCGGAAATTTGGTTCTTGAGGGTATCGATCTCGTCAGCCTGCTGACTTAACTTGCTGTGGAGCTTTTTGAAGTCCGCTGCGCTCTTCGCCTTGGATTTCTTGAGCATCTCGAGGGACGAGGAGAGCGTCTCAGCCTTATTCTGCAAGTTCAGTTCTATAACCTTCCAGTTTTCTTGTGACGACACGTACTGCGCCTGCAAGTTCTGGTGGGTCTCTGACAACTTCACAAACTCCAGATAGTCTATCATTTTCTTTGGGCTGTCGCCACTGGAGTCTGCCATTGATCTTGAGCCGGTCTTCAAGTAGCTCTCGTTCTCGGCTCGTAGGCTCTCAAGCTTGGCCTCGAGACGCGTGACCTCGGTGCTGTTTTCGTCCTTGACGGCCATGATCTGGTGGTTCAACCTGGCGATGATGTCGTCTTTTGACTGGACTTCGAGCTTCAATTGGTTTCGAAGAAGCTCAAGCAGAACCTCGGCTTCATTGAGCAGCCGACTGCAATCCTTCTTTTCCTCGAGGGCATTGTTGTAGAGCCGTTGCAGCTCTTTATACTTTGCCTCCCAGCTTGCGTCCTTTTCCTTTTTGAGCTCTAGCTCAAGCTCGGCGGTTTTCTGTGCAGCAGAGTTCAAGAGCTCAAAGAGCTGGTCGACAGACTTGAGCTTGTTTGACTTCATGATGTCGTCGATTTCGCTGAGCTTCATGAGCGACTCCTCGTTCTTCTCTGAGTAGCTTTTAAGCAGCGCCTCAAGCTTGCTGTTGTTGGAGGCGAGTGTTCTGATGCGGTCATTGAGCTTGAGCTCCTTTTTGGAGAGATCCTGGCCCTCTGCCATCAATTGCTGAATGATGGCTTCCTTTTCAGCCGCCTTTTTCTCTGCAGCGGCAAGCGCTTTTTCCTTTTCGGCCAACTTCTTGGTGGTTTCAAGGTTAGCGCTTGACTTTGCACTTGAGGTCTGTAAATAGAAGCTCTGTGGAGTGCGGTCGGCTCGGTCTGGCCGTTCTGCAATCGTCTTTTTGAGGCTGGCATTCTCTGCACGCAACAGCTCCAACTCCTTATCTAGGGCGCTGACTTCCTCTGCTTTTGAAACTGAGGGAGCTTCGGACCGAGTCTCAGAGTCTTCCTTTTCTTCCTCGGCCGCCTCAGGCACAATCTTGGAAACTTCTGGAGGCTCGTTGTCCGTTTCATCTGTTTGATCTGCGGCTACTGGGACATCACTGGGCTCTGCAGCGTCCGCAGAAAGCTCTGTGGAAGGCTTTTGCGGAGTATCAATTGCAGTGGCCTCAATCTTAACTGGCTCTTCCTTCGCTTCCGTCTGATCCGCCAGAATGGTGTCATTGGCTTCCGCTGCTTCTCCGCTCGTTTCATGATCCGTAGGCTCTGCCAGCACGACTGCAGTGCCATTCTGCACACCTTCGTCAGGGTTCGTCACGGCTTCTTTGTCGGTATGTTCCGGTTCGCTCACTTTCTTCTCTGCTTCTGTAGCCGGCTCCAGGGCATCTTGCAGGGCAGCATTCTCGGTCTCTGGGGCCAGATCCGCCACCAGATCCACCGAGACTGCCCTCAGAAGCTGCGGCGACGCGTCAGCATCCGGCTCCGCGTCCTGGGCCTTGTTCTGGGCCTTTTTGCTCTTCGCCTTGGCTGCCAACGCCAATCGCTCTTGCAACGTGAGACGCTTCTTCCTCTGCGTCTTGGGAGGCGGGCTCGTCGGCTCAGGCTCGGCAGCCACAACCACAGGCTCTAGATGCTCTGTCTCCATGCCAGACAGTGTTGCAGTATGAGAGCTCGCAGAGTGTGGGGACCCAGCCGTCGCGATCACACCGTTCGTTAGGGCGGTGCGCGGCTGGCAGTTTCTAGTGCCACGTGACCCTGTGCACGTGACAGAGTGAGTAGTCCACCGAAGCTCACCAATGTGGTGGCTGGGCATTTGCAACCACCGGCTGGGAGCCCGACACCGGTACACGCCGGTCGATGAGGGCGTCGGTGGGGCCGTGCCGGACGGCATTGTCCACAGTAGCGCAAGCACGGGCCCTTGGACGCACGTCGCCACCACAATACGGTTTATCTCTTGGTGCATGGCCAGCCACGCGTTCGCAACCACATAACTTCCTTCGCAGGTCGTTGTCAAGAGGTTCGGGCGCCCTATTCGGCAATACGTCGCATTTCTCTGTGGACGGGCTTTCGAACGGCGGGCTTTGCGGCTGGATTTGGTGTGTGGGGCGTGGTGCCAGGCGGCGGAGAGCGCTTCCGGGGAGGAGCCATGCGGAATAAGCAGCTTGCGAGGGCGCCGGAGGGTCTCTGAGACCTTGAATAAGCGATCTGCAGCCGCTCCTTCACTCGTTGTGGACTCGCCAAAACATTCCCTTTGGGTTCCAAGAAGCGAGGATTCTCCGGCTACCAGCAGCCCTGCCACACCTGCCGAGCATCCATTAAGGTACACGCAGACGGAATTCTTGGACAGCAAGAGGCGACTGTAGAGCTGAAGCTGCGGGCACTTTTCGGGGCTTAGCTCTGCGGAATTGCAGCTGGGCGTTTTGGCGTGGTGGTGTGGTGCCTTTGGCGGTGTATGAGACCTGGAGAAAGCAGCCGAAGCCGGTATATCGCTGATTTCCTACAGAGTTCGTATCGCGACTACATTCGTTGAAAATAAAAATTGAGCAGGTGGAAAGTAAAAATTTATTAGGTGGGGCTTCTATTCAGAAGCTATGCAATAGCCTACAGTGACGGGCACAGGCTGACGATGGACGGAATCGACGGGAGCTTGGAAGGCATGTCGGCGCCGGTGATTTTGGGGAGAACCGTTTCTGCTGGCGCCGCCATCTTGACGTCGTGTCCAGGAAGGGCTTCGCTTTTCGAGTCTTTGAGGAGCAGGCTGTGCTTCGGCTGGTTGTCTTTTTGGCCGTGCTCGTTGGGCTCTATCTGGGGCTGGCCCTCCGATGGGTCCTTATTTTCCTCTTCCTTGACCTCTTTTTCTTTTTGATTCTCCGGCTCGGTGGCCCTGCTGCCTTCTTTCTCATGCTGGTCGGTACTCTCCGAGTCCATTTCGGTGTCTCTTCTGTCGGAGTCGTTGGTGTCGGAGTCTGGTGACGAAGCACGGGGTGGACCGCCAGGCCCGGGCTTTCCGTCAATGTGCTTGAAGTCGGCCTTGGACTTGCGCTGGCCGTGCTTCTTGGTGACAATGTGGGTGTTGAGATGGTTCATCAGGCCGTAGCTCTTGTTGCAGTCCGGGTACAGACACGAGTACTTTCTGTAGATCTGGTAGTAGCGGCGGCGGAAGCGGCGGTTTTTCTGGCTCGGGTGTGTGAGCGGGCTGGAGAGATGCTGGGTGGGTTCGGCCGGCGGCTGTTGGAGATGCTGGGGCTGGCCCTGGGGGTGTGCTGCTGCGTGCACCGGAGCCGGTCCTTGGGCCGTGGCGTGCTGGTACACCGGCTGGCCGTAGGCATACGGCTCGTACATCGACTGCAACGGAGCGAGCTGTGCGGGGTGTGCTGGAGGGTGGGCCGACGGATGGGCATGTGCTGAAGGGAGTGGCGGGTGAGGTCCGTAGGCCACGTAAGGGTACACCGGAACCGACGGGGCCGGGTAGATGTTGGGCCGTGGCGACACCGGCACGGACGTAGGGGCCGACGCGGCGGCGGGGGCGCCAAGCTGTGCCTGGAAGCGGTCGGGATATGCGCCATAGCTGGCGTTGTGTGAGTAATTGCCAAAGCCAGCGTAGGCCACCGCAGGAGGGTACTCGTGGGCTGCGCTGTGGCTGTAGGGGTGTTGGCCAGTGACGGCATGCTGGAGATGTGGAGGGCCCTGGTCGGAGTACCGGGACAAGGGCCCGTCGTGGCGTTCGAGGCGGGACTCGCTTCGAAGAGCCGGAAGCGGCAACACCGGCGGCAGGTGCTTGTGCTTGTCGGGAGGAGAAGCTCTTTCGTGTCTTTCAGGCTGTGAGGGCCTGGCTGCAACATCTGCGGCGGCAGCCTGGGACGCAGCGTCGGCGCGTTCCGTCGAAGAGTCGCCTTCTCCGTTGAGAATCAGCGTTATCGAGACCTTCGGTCTCTTGCCGGGCATAGCGCCATACTGGGACATGCTGCCGGCAACGTCACACCTAACGGCTAGGGCGAGAATCGTGGATGCGGGCGGAGGTCGGGCTCGGGACCGGCAAGTATCGCTACTGTCGGTTGTCTAGGCGCGTCCTGAGAAAGCCCAGGGTTCGCCTTGTGTGGAAGGTGGGAGCCAACGGTGGGCTTGCGGCGGCTGTCAGCGATAAGGGCCAGAGCCGTGGAGCAGGCAGTGGGTCGGCAGGTGCGTATCTGGCGGGACTCGAATATCTAACACAACAAGTCGCCGGCGGATCGTGGGCACGGAGGGCTTGAGTGGATGCTGTGTTGGGCACAGATGCGGTGGGTATAGCCGGCAAAGGGCTATTTAGGATCTATAAGGAACAGGCGATGCGGCTGCGGGCGATGGGAACGGGCCGGGCAGAGATTGAAAGGAGGCGATGCTCGGGGACGAAGTCAAAGGCGCGTTTGGCGGAGAGATGCCAAAGGGAAAAAACGGGGGCCACGCAGACTAAATAGACGCTTACGAGTGTGTAGGCTGAGTGGATAGACCCACTCTTCTAGAATATAGACATGCAGTTGCGTCATGAGCGTACATGAGCAGCAGGTTAGTGTATTTGCGCGCGTACGCACGCTCACGCAGGCTGTCTCATAAGTCGCGGCACGTCCTGCAGGACAGCGGAGGTGCCTCAACGTTCCCTAAGCCGTAGGGAAATGGCCAGAAGATTCCCCTGCGTACATATATCCGTTGGACGACCACCTTAAACAAACGCTTGGCGGCTGTGGGCATATACCGCCGCACTGAAACGGCTTCGCCTGGCAGACCCACAAGCGCTCCGAGACCAAACGTCGCTAGGCGGCCAAAAAAAAACGGCGTGACGGTCCGTCCTGTCTGATCAAGCGTCGCTTGGCCACGTAGGCCAAGAAAACATCGCTGGGTCTGACGGCCTAACGCATAGAATCCACTAAGCCATGCAGAGGCGCCCGGAGCGTCACGTGTGTCTCCCGACTGGTGCTGATGCACCGCAGCTCCGCCACTGCGCCGTGTGCTTTAGCGCACGTCGTATTACATAACGTTTCCCCGTTACCCGCGTCTGGCTGTGCCCACTGCACCGCAAAGCCACGACATCAGCGAGGCGGGCCGCTTTTATTCTCTGCGTGGCTAGTTCCAGACACACGCCCACGGCGCCTCGTTTCACCATGCCCTGGGCCCGCCCCGCAACCTAGCGCCGCCTGCTATCGGCCAGCCATTCAGCGAGGCCCCAGCTGAAATTCCGAGCTGCGACATGCACCGCGGCCTGGAAACTTCCTTGCTGCGGCTCCGCCGCACCATGACCAGGGTTCCGGACCGATCGGGCATATCTCTCTTACGTCCGAGTACGCACGCGGGCTATTACGCCCCATTCTTTCCGGATTCTCTACATGCCGCGGCCCACGTTGGCAGGGCCCCCTTCCGCCACAAGCCCCACTGCGCTGGGGGGCATCTTCCGTCGCGAATACGGCACGCAGCCTTCTGCAACTGAAGTTCGCTTGCAGCCTGCTCTCTGCACGAGGCGGGCTTTGCTGTAGGCTTTGCTGTAGGCTTTGCTGTAGGCTTTGCTGTGGACTTTGCTGTGGGCTTTGCTGTGGGCTATACGCGCCGTATGAGTTGCGTGCAGCTGTCACCGCCTGCCAAGTGTTTGCGGTGACACCGGCATTTGGCGGTGCTGGCACTGCCGGCGCTGGCAACGCCGCCACGTTGTCGCTGGCAACGCCGCCACGTTGTCGCTAGCCCAGCGGCCGGTGCACTTTGAGGCTTGCGTGCTGCGAGTGACGATCCAGGGCCCGATTCAGGGGTCCAAGGCATGACCCAGGCCGGGCCTGGTCCCGCTCGGCGGCCTGACCAAGCCAAGCGAGCGGACGAAGACAAGACCACCGCAGCCGCACACGCATCGGCTAGTTGCTTATTGTTTGTTCTAGCGATGTCGGCCCGGCGATGACTCGTGGCTGGACGCATAGAAGAGTCGGATATGAATCACCGCCCTTGCGCAGGCGCGCTTAAGTTGCCGATGCCGCACGCACGCGCTGCAGACAGCCGGCACCGCTCACGGCAGATGACGAACGCCCGCCAGCAGTGTACATACGCGAGGAGGCCAGCACACTGCAAACAGGTGCAAGAGTTAGAATTACGAGTTTATCTAGCGCTGTCTACAGGGTGCGGCCGCGTGGTTGCCTTTTCAGGGTGTTCGGTGCGAGACACAAGCTTCGCCGCGGCGGGTTCCCCAGAGTGGCTTTAGCCCAGCAAGCAGCGTGCGTTGCCCTGGGGAGGCGGGGGGGCGGCAGCGGCAGTAGTCTGGGGCGAAGGAGGCTTGGGCCCACGCACAGATTGGAGATAACAGAAATAAAGAACCGAGCCTCGGAACGAAATGACTAAAACGGAACAATGCCGTGGCCAAGCGCGGCGTTCCAAGGCCCGCAACCGATAGGAGCTAGAGCAAAAATAGCAAGGGCCAGGGGAAAAAAGAAAGAGCCCGCAAGCCTCCGGAGAAGCCTCGGGGCTTCGTTGCATCCACAGGGACGGGCCGGGTTCGTGGCCATTTCGATGCTGCAACGCTCGCGTGGCTGTGCGGAGACTGGTGGGTTCTTTGTTTTGGAGGCAGCGCCCCGGCGCCGGATCTGGAAAGTTGGCTCTTATTGGCAGCTACGACCGCCAGCTTCTGAGCAGCACCCTGCGTGCGGGCACGGCGCAGGCTCTGCTGGTAGGGTGCTGACAGCGGCGCAAGCGGGGCTAAGGCACGGCTAAATCACCACCGTGCGCAAGATGGGCACTACATGTCAGCCAGGTGCATGGGGAAATTGCGCTCGCAGATTCTGTCTTATTTTCGGCGCTTGCGCTCTGCCGGATCCGGGGCTCTTTCAGGAAGGAGTATGGACGCTCCGCCGCCTGCCGGAGTATATGTAGCTGCGATCGTGCAAATGTTCTGCATCCACGCGGCATGCATCGTATATGTTGTATCTCGTGGACGTGCTGTCCAGGTCACCGACAAGCCTGCTTATCCGCAAAGTCTGCCACCAAACCTCTCTTTTCCGGCTGGGCCGCATTGCAATGGCGTCATGGGCCGGTGGCCAGTAGCCAGAGGCACGGGTGCACTCTGGACAGACGGACGGAGACAGATGGACGGAGTCAGGATCTGGACGTTGCCCTCAGACAGCCGCCGCGGCCCAAGGCAGGCCTGCGACCATGCACATGGGCTTCTGTGTGCTTGTCGGTCGTGTGGGCGGGGCGGCAGCGTGTGGTGGGACAGCCATTGCTGTCGCACGTGCTGCGGTGCTTAACAGTCGGTGCCTTCAGTCCCGACCTGGTGAAGTTCCCCATTTGGCGAGCACCACAGGCCCCAGGCAGCGGGACAGCGCAGGCCTCAGGCAGCGGGACAGCGGTGTGAGTGGCAGCGGGGCCGCGGTGTAGGTGGCAGCGGGGCCGCGGTGTGGGTGGCAGCAGAAGCACCGAAGTCATCCGCAAACGTTATGAAACGGAGGCTCAGCGGCACCGGGCCGAGGGGCCGTGCATCCGGGGGGATCAGGCCAAGGCAGAATCAGGCCCAAACAAGGTATCTCCGGTGTGCGAGGGTTGCTGTGCACCAGAATAGCAGCGTCATAGATCAGATCACATTCCGCGCCCCGTGATTGACTTTTAGGCCAGGGGAAGCGCGCTGCAAGGAGCCTGCAAGACGGCTGCACGCCGGCAGCACTCATTGTTCTCCCGCAGGACCACCATGCACATTGAAGCACTGCTGCGCCGGCGTCTATACGCGGAGACGCCGGGCATGTATCGGACATGCACAAGCCCCGGCAGGCTTCCTGGGCTAATGTATGTTTGTTGCTCCCAATACTCCGTCATGCAGATACGTGGCCTAAGCGAGCCCTCTGCGCTGTCGCCTCTCCTTTCTTTTTTTGCGCGTTGCCTCGTCTCCCCGGCCGAGGATTTAGCCTTCTGCCATGCCATATGAATTTGCTTATCGCAGCATCGATCCGCCTGCTTACCAGCCTTTGGCTCTATTGCCTGTCACCGGATTGGCTCCCCTGCTGGCCCTGCTGGGCGGGCGCCCACGCGCTCTCCGCCCTTGTAGCTGCGCCTCCCCGCCTGGCCCCCACCACGCCTCGTCCAATCACTGCACGACGCCGCCGATAGCGAGCCCCTCTGCCCCACCTGCGAGACGACGCCGCACCTCTTTCTCTTGTGGTGCGCATGCCTCCACCGCCAAGCTCCTGCTGCGTCACGTGACTCCCCTCCCCATCGCCTAGCCACCAATATTTCAACCCTTTGGGCCCGTAATTTTGGTGCTGGCTAAGCCCCAGCAGACCCTGGACGTCGACGCGGGGCAATTCTGCTCGGAAATGCCACACTCTATTTCTGGATCGTCCAAACATGCACAGAAACCGCTGGCATGTTTCTTTTGCTTTGCGGACGTGAAACAGCCAATCAGAGCAGGCGCTCGAGCGCAGAAGCTCCGCAATCCCCGATGCAACGTAGCAGAAAGCAGTCCCGGTGCCCATTTTTGGGCCCGATCCTTAGGGCAGCAACGGGCCATTTGTGCTCGCCGTGCATTCTGTTATTATTAGGCAGTTGCAGTGCGCAGCGTGAGTCTAAAACTGGAACGAGTCACAGGCGCACCCGTACACCATCTTTTAGGGACGTGTCACTCCCTTCCCCTTTTGCTCGTTTTTGGACTTTGGGGCTTCGGCGATTTGAGGCTTTGGGGCTTTCGCCGTTTGGCCACTCGCATTTTGGCCTTTCTCCTCCTTTGCCCAGCTCCTAAGCCCGTGCCACCGCTCGGTGTTAGACGGATTCCTTTCTGCCGAAGCTGCCCTGCTCCGTCAGTCCGTTCATCGGCGCGATGGCTCCTGCAGCCAGTGGCAGAGATTTCTGCCGCGACCCTGTTGACGCAGTTAAACACCGACGCTTTGGGCTTGTCCAGCGGCGCAAATCGTCGGAATTTGCTGCTGTTTTCGCCACAATCGTGCTCTCCTGGTCAGCAGCGTCCGAAAGCCACCCGTAACACCACCGAAAGCCGCCCCGGAACGCCCTGGCCAAGGTGAGTCACCGCCAAGCCACGCCGCGCGCCGGACTTTCTGCCGCCGCCCATTAATCCGGCGCGGCATATACCAGCGGCGCCCGTTATAAATATCTCTGCTCTGCCTCAGTTGCTCCAATTCTCCAGTATTCGCTCCACACACATTCTTCAACAATGCTTCCTACCAAGATGACCGCTCAGGAAAAAGAGGCCCAGATCATGGCTGAGATCAGACTGGCTGCCGTCAAGTTCGAGCCTAAGTTCGAGACCACCTTCTTGGGCCAGTTCTTTGGCTTGGCTTTCAAGGCCAACTGATTGTGCTGCTGTTAACCACACGCCCATGCACCTTCTGGCTCTAGCCTGCGGTGCATCCACCCGTTTAGTTCTGCAAAGCTCCTGTTTGGGCTGTTTCGGCGCCGTTAATCCGCGTACTCCAGGCGCTTATACACTTCATAGATAATGGACCGCGATCTGTACTCGTGCTGTAGAGTTTTCGAACCTGAGCCTCAAAGAACGGCGTCGGGCTTGGCAAGTTCATTATCCATGAACACTCTCGGGCCAACACAGCCCGTTCCTTATCCTCTTGTTTCATCTTTTCATCGGTGTGGCCTGCATCCAATTTCTCGGACCGCCAAGTCCGAAACTGGCTGCAAACTACACCCTCACCTTAGCTTCAAACCACCGATCTATGATGTCACGTGGGTGGACGGTCCCGGAGTCACATTCAAACACACACCCGTTCACTCGGACATACCGCAACGCCCCGTGTGCCTGGAGAAACGTGTTGGCAATGTGCTGCACCCGGAACCACTCGTCGTACACGTTTGGGTGCACCATGCCAAGCCCCAAGTTGAGTGCTCCACTGGAGTTGATGCCGAAGGTGTCGAAGAAACAGAGTCTTTGCATTTTCTTCAAAACACGCAAGAGCGTGTCGGTGGCGTGTGACTCCACGCACGTGAGCCGGAGGCTCTCGAGCAGACCCGCCACGGCCCCTAGCGACGCCACAACTGCCTCCGGCGTCGCCATGGGGATCTCGCAAAAGGAGTGCTCTTGGCGCACCTCGATCGCCAACTTCTTTAGGCCCCGGTGCTGCAGAACTGCGTGGCCGTACTCAGCGTACATCTCGGACTCGTTGACGTTGCGCTTCTTGATTGCGTTCATCCGCACCACGAGATCAAGCGACTCGAGCCGAGGAATCGTCTGAAGGAACTCGGCCACCGTGTCCCTTTGTGTCTCTCGAAAGTCGAGATGAAGGTGCTTTAAGCTCCTCAATAGCGGCGCGAGCGCAAGGAGAAACCCGGGGGTTTCGCCCGACAAATCCACCACCTCTAGCGCCTCTTCGCTGACGTCCCCACTTCCTCCCAGTGTGGCGTCCCTCGAATCCAAAACTGGAATTTCCTCCACCATTGCCTCGTTCGTCTCCCCGTACTCTGAAACGTTCTTGAGCAGCAACGTCACCAAGCCGTGCAACGCCACATTGTCTGCGAGGCGACGGCAGTCAGCCACGCTCACGAGAATGGTGTTGAGACTCAACTCCGAGAGAGCATAAGTATGGCCCGATAGCGTCGATGACGAGCACGGCGCCTTTCGTCCGAAGATCGCCTCAATGGTGTCCAACTCCACCTCCTGGGATTCTTGCAGCTCTTGATTGAGTGTACTTAGCTCGCGTGCTGGCGGGATAAGAGCCAGAGAGTCCTCGTCAAAACGAGCCAACTTGAGCGATGTCAACGGAGCCAGACCCGCTAGGCTGCGCAAGAGCCGCCGGAGGCGGTGCAGGTTGATGAAGGGGCTAAAGCGGAGCCGGTGTAGATTGGGGAAGCGCAGGCTGGTCGCTGAGTCGGGAACAACGCCCTTGGAAATGGCAAAGTTCACACGCACCTCGAGCCTCAGCAAGAGCTGAGGCTGCGGCAAGCACACCACGTATTCGAGACAGAAGTTCTCGGCAAACCACACGAGTTCGTGCAAGCTGTGCATTCCAGCGAAAAACGCCAGCATTGTCTCGTGCACCTCGCCATTGTGCACGTTGGTCAGATCCGGCAAGCTGTGCACATGAAGGGCCCGAACGCTGCCCCGCCCGCCGCTGCGGAGAAACTTCTTATAGCTGTACAGCAGGTTGATGTAAGTGCATGTCGGTGTATACTCCTTGCTGAACTGAGTGTAGAAGCCGTCCACCACCACCTTGTCCCAGAGCCGCTGAAGACACGCTGTCGTCATCGCCCTACAGGTCCGTGCTAGGCTGAGGGCATCGAGTTGCCCAAGATACGAGGCGATCTGGAGTTTCACCTCAAATGGCAAATTCGCTAATGATGGCTGCACTGCCGGTAGAGCTAGGCCTGCGCTTGCGCAGTCATGCTGGGCGATTTGCACTTGCGAGCTCGTCCGCAGAGTCACCAACATGAATATAATTTAAGAAAAATCGCCAAAGAATCCCAGCTTTGCTATTTACCCCAGATATGCGGGGGTTAAGCCAGATGCACGTCTGCGCCAGGCTGCGTGAGGTCTTGCGTCACGTGTCACATCTAACGACCAGGACGTTGTGCAACTTCAGCGTTCTACCCGCCTTCTTAGCTTCTGGTGCGGCTCAAAACAGCTCGCTCTAGCCTCTGGAGCTCAATCGCTACTATAAGTATCCCGCTTTGCATGATCGACCCGCGGAGACTCGTGGATCTCAGGTCAGACCTCTCACTAGTGTACTACAAGACTCGATGCTTCGCCCTAATCTGGAGTACAGAGCCCGTCTCTCTCGATGCGGTCTCTACAATCCAACATCTCTCAAAGTACAGCCCGCAGCGGGTGAATCTTGAGATCCAGCCCCCATATAACGAGCTTCTGGTGCCGCTACTCATGGTGGAAATGCCCTACATGACTAGCAGGGACCAGCATTACTTCACGTTTCTTATGTGGCTCGTTTCCTGCAAGTTTCCGCTCTGGATCCATGTTTGGGACACGGTGGAACACGATGCGTTGCGCCGTGACTTCGAAGTCCCAGCCTACATGGACTCGGAGTTGGCCATAAACCGATTGTGGCTCCATGGCGGACAAGTGTACCTTATTGACAAGGGCTACACCAGCGACAACATCCACGGCGAGTTTGTGCCTGATATAACGTTGCAGGAGGCCATTGATTCGATTGTGGCTGGAAACTACGTTCATGAAACAGCCTTGTCGAAGCAGGTGACGGAAGCCTTCCTGGCAGATGAGGCGCAGAGCCATTTCCTCCAAAGCACGCTGGAAACGTACGTTCATATTCCTACTGCTCTAGCCCAGCTAGTCAGCGAGAACCCACATTGGATTGCCCATCCTGATTATGACGCAATTGACCCCTCTAATATGGACTTGTCTGCGCTAGCGCTGGTCATCGATGTGAACGACGAAATCGCATACAAAGTGGTTGTGCCCGATCTACCGAAAAATGACGAAAAGGACAGCCCTACCTTAGACTTGCCAGGAGGTTTGTCGGTGGCACAGTGGCTATCGCTTGCCATAAAATTGAACGCAACGAGAGACTTGATGGCTGCAAAATGGGGACAAAGTGAGCTAGCCGCAGCCAACAACAACTCGCTCTCCCCAATGACTTTTCTGGCCTCTTATTTAGTAGGAGAGCTCGAGAAATTGCATCTTGGGACTTCAGGAGCCGCAAAGGAGGTGGTCTGCTCCAATGAGCGGCTCTCATTCGACTACACCAGGCCAATTGATGTGTTGAGCACAGACGAGAAGAAGGAGCGAGCCAAAAAAGCCGCCAATACGCTCTTTACGGAATTCAATTCGGTACATGGGAGTGCTGACGATGGTCAGGGCGGTATACCCCCCGAAGAGGCATCTGCACCGCTCGAAATCACCCACGATGGCTCTGTCTTCACCGGTCTCGAAGACAGTAAGGAGTTTGCTGCACACTTCAAAAAGCTAGCAGCGCTGTTGCAGAATTTGGGGAGCATGCCCGAAAGTGACGGGCCTCAAGCATTGAGTGAGACAGATATGGACAAGCTACAAGAGCTCGAGGGCTTTGACGACTTTGTGGAGTTCTACGCGAGACAGTACCTCGGATACTCGCCTGAAGATCTTGAAAAGCATCGAGCCGATAAAAAACACAATGCAGTCGACTGGGAAAAGTATAATGATGAGAGTGACTACCTGGACTGACGGGAACAGGCGACATCAGCCCATATCTAATTTATTGATGAATGGAACTCTGGCAATGAAAAGCAATTGAGAATTCGCTGGTATTCTAAAGTGAGTGTTTTCATATTCTTGTTTTTTGAAAATTGTGGCGTACTGCTGCAAAATCTTATGATGTGCGGCATTCTTGCCTGAATCAGAAACGAAAAGCGAGCACCAAAAATGCAAAACAGCATAGAAAAAAGCGAAACTACAAAAGTGCAATGCAAGAACTTTTTTCTTGAGGTCTGCCATTCAAGTAAACAAAATCCTCCGTCGGAATTGGCTGAATTTTGGTATTTCCCTAGTGAGGTAATGTCAACCTGCACACAAGCACCCGATATCAACCTCCGCTTTATGCCATGGATCAGCAACCAGTCTTTGCAGACCAAACTGCTCATTTACACTGCTATAATTCATCTTGTTGCTCTTTATTTGTCAAAGAACGCAAGCAGAAGAGCAACGCCAATCAATAAATCGCCCTAATTGATCCGAAAACGGCAGCCAAAATCCAGACATGGCAGACCCAGACCTCGATAATCGCCTAGTAGATGAAGTGGCCTCGCTCCTGACCAAATTGGTCACCGAAGTGGCACGCCTGCTGGCGCTAGAGGACAAGCTCCTTCAGACGAGGAAAGAAAACGCACAGATGAAGGCTAGACTAGCGGAGCTACTTCCCTTACAGGAGACACACAGGCAGTTGAGCCAGAAACACACGGAGCTTTCAAAGAATTACGAGGACGTGGCCCGAGATAAGGCCGAGGCCGAGGCGAAGAACAAGCAGCTCGAAGGCGAGGTGGAGGACTTGACGCAATCGCTCTTCAGCGAAGCCAACGAAATGGTGTCCAACGCCTCACGTGAGGCGTACAACTTCAAGCTCAAGAATCGCAAGTTGATCGAGGAATTGGGCGAGAAGGATGCCATAATTGAGAATCTCCAAGAGCAATTGCGGGACCTCAAAGACCTTTTTGTCAAAATGGAGGAGCTGCAGAAGTCTTCAAACGTTAACACGCCGACGATACCGGGCCACAAATTTGACCAAGCAGCTGAACTGGACGCGGCTTCGCTTTCCGTAAATAGCACAGCGGCAGAAGACCAGGCTGCTGCTGTATTTGCACAGCTTATCTACGGAGTTCGTGGAAGAGCTATTCGCTTTGACTTGCCTGTTTACCACACGGATTTCAAAGGGTTCGTCTACCAGCTTATCAAGAAAGAGTTCACCTTCGATTTGGCGACTCTCAAAACGCTTCGTTATTTTCGCAAGCTCTGGGTTGAGGAAATAGAGCCCAGTGTCGCTGTGGTGCCCTCAATTTCAGGCAACAATTTCATCAACAGGTGGTCGAAGGGCAAGTCGTTCTGGAGCTTGCTTGTTGAAGGCAAAGCAATAATCGAGCCTGTTGCAGGTGTCAACGAAACATTCAAACTCACGTATAAGGGTGCAAAGACAGGAGCTGAGGTGCCCGTAGCCATCAAAGATCCGTGTGCATTCTGCGGCGAACACAAGGACGACCTTCTAGAGCACGCGAGACTCTACAATCTCAAACTCTACGGGCCAGCACCGGAGCTGGCGTTGGGAGATACATCCTCGATGGATATTGGCGGAGAGCCACATGTTGTGGTGGGCACTTATCCGCTCTGCAATTACTGTCTCGTGAAGTTGCGGGCCATTTGTACTTTCTTCGCCAAGTTGCGCTTGATCCATGCCAACATTTACCGCTTGAAGGCGAACAACACCTTCGACGATAGTGCATACATCAACAACTTTCAATTCAAACGTTCCACGGAGCTGCTTCAGATCCCCAGACTGGACCCGGAGGTGGAGCCTGTGTTCGTTAAGCTCTACGTGACGTTGCTTGTGCTTCGAGCCAAAATTTTCTGGAGCCGCATTGGCTTCTGGGATACCGAAGAAGACGTTGAGGCGCTTGAGTTGGACGAGATCCCACTTGAAATATTCAGAGGAATCGTGCGGGACAACGTGGCATTTAGAGAACGTGACACGGATCCGCACAAGGAAGTGGAAGCTGCATCTACGAAAAACGAGATCACTCTCGGCTTGGAGGCTGCTGGAGATGAAACAGAGAAGGGAGGAGAGACTCCCACAGAGCTGAACGTGGAAGAGCAGGACACCGATGCTACTGCAGAGACGAATGCGACAGAAGCGGCAGAAAGCTCCAGCATGCCCAAGAAGGGAAAGGGGAAAAAGAAGAAGAAAAAGCAAAAGGCAGAGCAAGAGGAAGATGACGACGCAGAGTTCCAAGATAGCAGCGAAGTGTTTGCAGCCGAGGGAGCACCGCTCGAAAGACGCAAGAGCAAGTCGAAAGCGTTCAAAGCGAAAATGAACCAGGATTTGGAAAACACGATGGCGATGTTGCAAGAAAGCATCGAGTGATGAAATGGCGCAGGAATTACCGGGGTCGGGTCTCGTGGAAGCCTTCTAGCCATGCGACAACGTTCGGCGGTGGTGCTGCTGTGCTGCAAATTGGACCGGTGTAAAAACATGGTGCCAGCTTTGACAGCACTGCCTGCAGTACTGGCTCGCGCCACGAGCTGGCGATACCCCAGCGGCGAAATATGGGCCAGCAAAAGCAGCAGGGGTGAAGCGGACGAACAGTTGCGAATGTGAAGCGTCAAAAAGCGACTCGGTTGGCCCACCCGGCAAAGGCGTTCTTTTGTGCAAAGCCAAATCGGGCACACACACGCCCCCCACTCGCGTAAATACACTATCGACAGCACGGGCCAGGTAGCCGCACCGCGCGCCAGCGTCGCACCAAGCAGATCCACCTTCACCAGAAACAAGAAGCAGTCAACCCAGGAACAGCGTATACCCCTGCTGTCCACTATTTATAGCACGTGACGCGGCGTTTGTGTGCGAGCCTGAAGCGCAAGCAGTCCGCTGTAGCAGAGCAATCCCACTTTCGCCTGTTGACAAGCCGCACATAGTAATCTTTAGAAGAGCTCAGCAGGAGAAACAACGCCCCGCCTATAAAGACTCCGCCATGTCGTTGCGCAAGCGAATAGACCCGTATTTGGCAGGCAGCAACAGCTCACACGGCTCCGACGACCCCTCGCAGAAGTCCAACGCATATTACACCCCGCTTCAGCACCTGCAACTGCAACAGGCAAAACAGTCCCTTTCCAAACTGCTGCCGTACGCCCAGCCGACAGCCATGAACCCGGCTCCAACACGTTCCACGCTGGCGTTGTCCACGGCCGCGCCTCCCAGCGCCAATCCGCATCGGGTGTCGCTGTCTTCCATCTTTTCTCTCCGCAAAAACAGAGACAAACTGCACCTGCAACCGCCTCCGATCCAACCACCACAGCTACAGCAGATTGGTTCTCCCGGCTTCCAGCCTCAGTCCCACCGCCAAGGTCTGGCTGACCAGCTTCTGGACGTCTCTGATGTGGCCTCGGTCAACAGTAGCGGCACAGCAGCCACCACCGCCACAGGCGCTACTGCGGGCTCGGGCCCCGGCTCGGCGTCGATGGCCATGAGACACCCCAGCCTGATTTCCCTCGCATCCGTGACCAGCTCCTCGAAGTACCAGCCTTCGCTCGAGAGCTCTGCGTCCCGGCAACCTCTGGTGTACTCGGCTCTGACCGCCCCCACCTTCAACCCCTACGAACATAAAACCTCACGCTCCAGCACAGACGAGCTGCTGCGGCAGACGACGAAGGACAAGCTCTCCTTCCTGGATCGAGCTTCCCGCCTGGGCCTGGTCAAGTCCAACTCCACCATTGCATTCACCCCCAAACAGCCCACGCAGACCAAGCAAGCATCCTCGTCGTCTCGTCTATCCGTGTCCGCTGCTCCCGAGGATGATCCAGCTCTACTGCACTTCTCCTTGGAAAAACCATCCAACCCTATGGAAATCGAACGCATGTTCCGTAACCTAATGGACCGCCGTGACTTCCGCTCTCTTCCAGGCACCGCCAGGCAGGAGATGCAGAGCTACGGCCCCGACAAGAAATGGATGCTCGTGTATCAGGACAGACTCAGCGAGCGGAACAAATTGCATCAAAAAGTCAAGCTTACTCCAGAGATATATGCCCGCAAACTCGTGGGTAAGAACATTACTTCAGCAGAACTTGAAAACTTATGGGTCTCTTTGCGAACTGAGCCCATCGACTGGGTTCGTGAGTTTATCTTCGACTACCAAGGTGACGGCGCTCTCTCAGGCTATCTCATTTCGGTTCATCAGCAAATTGGCGAGCAAGAAATCGAGCAAATACTGGACGATATCTTCGACAAAGAGCTAAATGCTCTCAAGTGTCTTCGTTCCTTCATGAACCAAAAGCTAGGCGCAGAGCGTGGTAAAGCAGACGAGTCTCGTTTCATCACTGCGATTTCTGGTGCCTTATTGTCCCCACGGTTGGCGACGCGAAAGATTGCTTCCGAAACTTTGGCAGCGATGATACATTACTATTTCAAGGCTAATTCCGGCGATAACCAAGGGAAATACCATCATATTCTACGTGCATTGGACTCTTTGTCCTCCAAGCCTTACTATGAATTCTTGGCAGCACCTCAAACGAAGAGAAACTTGCAAAGAAAGCCTCCTCTTCCTAACAAACAAAACCGTTTCGAATTATGGCTCCTGCTTATCGCGAGAACCATTGAAGGCAAGGGCAAATACAAAAACTCGATGGTCGGAGCTAGTGAGGAGCTAAGATCCGCCATGTATACTTCCACCTCCTCCACCATAAGCGCCTCGCAGGTCGAAAATCAGCTTCTGGAGTACTGCTTGAGTTCCATGCTTTTGATAAATACCATTGTTGAATTCGGACTTGACTTCAGAGTTCGTATAAACCTTCGCTCTCAGATGACTGCAGCAGGAATTGATATGCTCTTGCAAAGTTTTAGGGAAATGAGTTACGAGACTTTGACAAAGCAATGCGACAAATACCTTGACATGGCAGAAGCTGATGAGATGGAGTATAAAACGACAGAGCATTTGGATGCAGACATTGATTTTAATAACCCAGTGGAGTTGGTCAAATCGATCTGGCAAGGAGTTCAGAATAACGAGGGCCAAGGTTTATTTTTAAGTGCCATACAGTCAATGTACCTCGGCCAGGTCGAGAAGCGTGATGATCCAGAATCTGCAGTGAGAAGTTTGAGACTTCTTAATGGCTTGGTTCAAAATGTCTCCAACGCTCACACGACTAATGACGACTCCGCTGTTGGAATTGCCATGAACCGGTTATTCCAAGGATTAACCACGGACGAAATGTACAAGAATGCTCTCAAGGAGGTCAAAATGTACAAGAAAATTGCCGAGGAAGCCACTGCAGAAAGAGACGACATATCTCGGCAACTTTCTCTCGGCTCCGAAGGAGTCATTTCCAATTTGTCTAAAGAGGTCAAGGAGCAAGAATTAGTCTTGAAGAGAAGTCGCCAGCTCAACGAAGAATTACAAGTCGAGTTGGAGGACCTCAAGAAGAAACACCTCATGGAAAAACAAGAACAGGAAGTTGAGATGAGAGAGCTTCTCATAATGCTCAATAACGGCGACATCACTTCAAAGAAAAAGAATGGACGTACAACCTTCTCAGTCCAAACGAACAACACGCAACTCGTTGACAAGCTTCGAAAGCACATACACAGAAGAAAGGCTGAGTTGAAACTCGAAAACAAGCTGCTCGGAAGCCACATTGAACCTTCGTCAAGATTGCGTGCATTGAGAGCTCAAATGGAGGACATAGAAACCCAAGCTCGTGAATTGGAGATGACCGACTTCGAGAATTATACTTTGCCAGACGCGAATGATCTTGATGAGATACCCGAGCGAGAGGACGAATCATCGGTCGAACTGGAGGAAGAAGAAGATGGTGACGATGAAGAAGATTTCATTGCACCTGTTCCTATGGGCCCAAAACGCGCTGCCAGAGATGACGATATTGAAAAGCTCTCGAAGTTGAGAAAACAACTTGCATCTCTTCAGAGTGAGTCCAACGACATAATGAAGTTCAATAATAGCAGTCTTTTCTCGAGGCAGAAATTTTTGGCAATGGAGAGATTGAGAGAGCTCGAAACTAACTTCAAAGACTTCAACATCGACTTCACACTCACCGAGCAAGAATCGGCTATGTTGAGTAGCATGGTTGATTCTCAGGTCAAGTCGAAATTGCAGGACGAACTATTCGAAGTGGAGAAGTTGAAGGCAGACTTGCGCTCTCAGTTGAAGTCCCTCAAGGCAAGACCAACCTCAAAGAACGTCTCAAATCGCTCCCTGCAAGAGGATGTATTGAGCAAGATCGAACGCAGGTACGCACAAGGTAAGGTTGAGACAGACTTGTCGGCCGTCAAGAGCTCAAACGGACCAACGAGAGACTACAAGTCGAACAGAATGTCCACCATCAGCTCAATGGACCCCAAGTTTTTAAGAGAATTGACTTCCAAGGTGAACAAAGCGGAAGCCATCGACGAGTCGCCTGAAGATACGGACGACGAATTTAAAGACTCCGTTGAAAATCAAGAGAAGAAAGAGGTGGTCAATACGAAAGAAAAGGGAGGCTCTCCGCCTCCGCCTCCACCGCCACCTCTTCCTCAGGCCCTCGGAGGTGCACCACCTCCACCCCCTCCGCCGCTTCCACCATCTTTGACATCCGGAGCCCCACCTCCACCTCCCCCACCACTTCCCCATATTCTCGGTGGAGCGGCTCCACCACCACCGCCCCCACCACCTCCTCCATTGTTGAGTGGGAAAGGCGGAACCCCGCCTCCCCCAGCGCCACCATTGCCAATGCCCGGTGCCAGAGCCAAGTCTGCTTCACCTTTGTTATCGCCACCAACTTCATCTCTCTTTGACAGTTTCCCTAGACCCAAGAAGAAGTTGAAGCAATTACATTGGGAGAAGGTGGATGCAAGTGAAAGCTCGGGCAATTCGTTCTGGAACAGTTCTGAACCTCACAACATTGCAACAGACTTGATGGATAAGGGTGTCTTAGACGAGATCGAAACCATATTCGCAGCTAAAGAAATAAGGAAATTGGCCACCAAGAAGAAGGAAGAGATTGACAAGGTGTCATTCTTGCCCAGAGACACTGCTCAGCAGTTCGGTATCAATTTGCATTTCTTTAATTCACTTTCTGACATGGAAGTTGTGAGTAAGATCTTGAGGTGTGACAAGGAAGTTCTTGAAAACCAAGCCATTCTTGATTTCTTTGCGAAAGATGAGATTGTCGAAATTCCGAATAGCTTGGCTATTGGCCTTCAACCATATTCCACCAACTACAGTGGGGATGAAATTACCAAACTGGAGAAGGACCCTAGCGAATTGCAAAGAGCGGACAGAATCTATTTGGAGTTGATCTTCAACCTTCAACATTACTGGAAGTCCAGAACACGGGCCCTAAGTACAGTTGTAAGTCACGAAAAAGACTACGAAGATTTGGTGAAGAAGTTGCGCTCTATCGATTCTGCAGTGAATGCTATCAAGCACTCCAAGCATTTGAGAAGCGTTTTTGACATCATCCTTGCTGTGGGTAACTACATGAATGACTCCTCGAAGCAAGCAAAGGGCTTCAAGTTAAGCTCTTTGCAGCGCTTGAGTTTTGTCAAGGATGACAAAAACAGCATGTCCTTTTTGCATTATGTCGAGAAGACAATTCGTACGAATTACCCAGAGCTTTTGGACTTCTTGGAGGAGCTTGCTGCATGCACTGAGGTAGCAAAATACTCAATTGAAGTCATCTCTAATGATTGCAAGGACTACGTGCAGTCTATCAAGAACGTGCAGAATTCGATTGACATTGGCAATTTGAGCGACGTCTCGAAATTCCATCCTCAGGATCGTGTGTTAAAGGTTATCTCTCCTGCTTTGCCCAAAGCCAAAAAGAAGTCTGAATTATTGACAGACCAGGCCAATTTTACCTTCAAAGAATTTGAGAAATTGATGATCTTCTTTGGAGAAGACTCGAATGACAGCTTTGTCAAGAACTCCTTCTTCAGCAAGTTCACCAACTTCATGACCGACTTCAAGAAGGCGCAACGTGAAAATAAGCAGCGCGAAGAAGAGTTGCGCCTCTACGAACAAAGAAAGAAGCTTCTCGATAATTCCAACAAGCAAGCCAAGTCTCAACAGTCCAACTCGGATTCTGATCAAGAAACAAACGTGATGGACTCGCTTCTCGAAAAGTTGAAGGCTACCGGGTCAGATCGTGGAGAGTCTAGCTCTGCTCGCAAGAGAGCATTGATGAAGAAGCATTTATTGGAAAGCACCAAGAAACACCTGGAAGGTGTTGAAAAGGGAGCAGATGGTGAGGCTGTGACTAACGGTGAGGCTGAGGCAGATGTTGCCTTGCGTGCGAGAAGCTTGTTAGAAGAATTCCGGAAGACAGACGGTACCGACTCGCCTGAAAAGGAGCGTGCAAAGACTGCTGCAGAGTTCAGACAAGAACGCCAAAGGCGCAAGCAAGGCAAAGCTACAGAGCCATCCGACACTTCAGTGATAGTCGAGCTGGACGAGACGCCTAACGTGGAAGGCCACAGCTAAATACATAGGAATGAATGACGGTTATATGATGCATTGTTTGTCTATAGGTTTACACTCAGGCCACCAAGTTTTGATATTTCCTCAAGGTCGAAGTCTATCAACTTCAGGGCATTTCCTGGATAGTCAAAATAGGGCTTATACAAACCTTGGAGACCACGCCCGGTGACCTTATCTGCAAAAGGACGGTCTAGACGATCCAATAGATTTTCAAAAGAATTGACGCCGGAGAAGTTGTACGTCTCAGACAATGTGCCTTGGAGTTCTTGCATTTTGTCGTCCTCTTTGCAGACGGAGGTAAACGATACTACTCCTCCGCTAACGCCAACACTACTGATCTCATTGTTTGCGGTAGATTCCGACGCCCCAAATTCAGTGAAGTTTGTCGTATAAAGCCGCGGGATCATCGAAAGTTTAAAATTGAAGTTTTGGTTCGGCGATATCTTCTCTGGATCCATAATAATCAACTCTGAGCGAAGCTTATCGCCGCCAGCATACTTCCCATCCATTTCTGAGCAATTGACCATGGCACGAGAGACCAGATCCTTGAAAGCAATGGACAATTTGTCGGTTGGCAAATCGTCATCATCAGATATTTCATCCTCAAGATATGGATAGGATTCCTTCTTAGAGTAGTTGAACACAAGGACGGAGTCTAGCTTCGTATTCACAACCAACTTGTTATCACTTGTCGAGCTCAAGTTGTTGATCTCCGAAGAAAGCTGGGTGATTTCTAGCACACGGCGCAACTTCTTGCTTTTTAAATTGTATGACGTTGAGTAGAGGGTTTTGCCGCACGAGAAGAAAATGATCGAGCCAATTTGCTCGATGCATTTAACGGGTGCATTTCTGGATATGCTTATGAGTTCGGTAACCTTCACCATCACAGCACCTGTTTCCTCGACTGTAATTTTACTCACATCCAAAATTTTGAGAGAACCTGTTGCATCCCCTACCAGAGTACCCACGACTAGTTTCTTGGAGACACCATGTTGGCGAGCAATCTTCCACACCAAGGCACAAGAAGGGATCTCTGAGGTCGAGAAGATTGGGTCTACTCGGCCAGTTTCAGATTTCGCATCCATTTCAATAGTCGCAAGCATTCGGTTTGTCTTGCGATCCGCAAACTTGAGACGAGATAGCTGGTCTTTGGACTTGGTCAAGAAAACAAACAATTGGGAAGTATCGAGGTAAGTGACTTTTTTCGCAGGTTCCCCGATGCTGATGTGCTTTACCATTGGTACTTCATGACAAAATACGGATCCAAGCACTAGGCCATCCTCTCTGTGGAACGCAAACCTCAAATGTTGTGCTTCGTCAGTTGGCAACTCTACAATCGCAAAAATTGACTTATCATACTTTTCATCGAACATGACAGGACGTGGTTGCGCAGACCAATGAAAGTTGAATAGCCAAAGGTTGTGAGTGCAAGCAAATAAGAACTTGGAATCGTTTTTGGCAAACAACAAGGAGACCGGCGAGATGCCAACTGCCCACTTTCGCATGACCTTGGGCATGTTGTCCTGGTAGTCCACTTCCAAGACGACACCAGTCTTGGTTCCGACGTACATTTTCGAAGTTTCAGAGCTTATAGCGATATCGTGGGGAATTTGCTCATCTCCTGGCGTACCTGAGATGTTATTGCCAGTTAGATCAAGGGACCAGCGACTCTCGAACCGAGAGTTCAAGTAATCAATCTCAATGTTGTGTAACATGAAATCGAAGGTGCCAACATACACATGCAATTTATCCTGCGAGAGGCAAGCCTTCATGACACTGACCCCTGATGCCATGTGAATATGCACCATGGTTCCAGAAGCAATCATGGACTCTTCGAACGTGCTATTCAGCTCGAGGTCATAGCAAATCAGTAGATCTATAACTTCCAAGGAAATCTGGTCGTTGTTAGCAACCACAACTAGAGCTAGGCTTTGCAATATTTGAGCCAGAAGAATTTCCTTACCAGTAAAATAAACAATCTGGCACTTCTGTAGATCAGAGTATGTGAGTGAGTCCTTCGTGATCTGTACAAGTGTGTTGGAGTGGGGAAGAAAGCTGGCACATAGAGTGATATTTTCTGAGTCGATCAAGGTTGTTTCAAGCTCTGTCAACGGCTCTCTTGGACCGAGCTCTTCATCTAAATCGTCGTCAACCTCAGGAAGGTACTCCAACAATTTCGTTTGAAACGGCATAGAACACATAAAAAATGAGCGGTCCTCTGATTGTAGAAAATGCAAAGACTCGAGCTTGCGGAACTCGTCAAAATTCTTCGAGTCTCGTTTGACAACGTGACCTAGCTTGATGTTGGCAAATTTTGCTTTTCTGCCTACTCCGCTCAAAACCCACAAATCTTGTGAAGCCTCTTGACTGTGCTTGCGCGAATAAAGCAGATCCACAATCAATACATCGACAACAGGAGCCCAATTCTTGTAGTCCCTACTGATAGATGCTTCAGTGTATGGCAACTTATGGTTCTTGTGAGTCATTTTGGACATCTCGGGAGGAAATAGCTGGTTTATGTAAAGCTCCTTGGCTCCACCGGTATCGCTGGCGTAATTGAGCACGTACGCAGATTCTATAGGCGAGGCAACCAATGAAAATGTGGATATCGGATCACCAACTCTCACCACGGGACTGTAAGTGAGATGCTTGTTGTCGGTTATGACAACTGAATATATGACACCAGACTCTGTGGCTAAGAGTATCTCATCTACTGCGACAGCGTCCAGCGCTGTCACAGGCGAGTTGGGTATGAAATGAGCCGTAGGGAAGGCTCCATCGTATGCAAATTTTGAAAATGAGTAGTCAGCAGACCACACATTGTGAGCGGTGAAGATAATAAATTCTTCTGGGCAGACAAAGAGGAAGGCAGCGTCTCTAGAGAGAGGAATGGCCATGATTGGAAATGGGACCGAATTGTTCAATGGAAGCACAGAACATTGCAAGTTCCCGATAAGGGAGTCTGAAGCGTACCAGCTGTAAAGGCGGATTTGGAGGCGATTCAATTTAGAAAATGTGAGGGCCATGAAGATGAGGTGGGTACTTGCACCAACATCCTCAAAAGGACAGGCGAAGCAGGAATGAAGGATAGCCCCATCGACCGGGACATTAAATGGAGACAGCAATTGAACCCCAGCAGATGTTTGCTCACACATCTGTATGCGAAATACCGATGAAGGAGCAGCTGAGACCACAGCAAGACCAGCGGGATGAACAGCCAAGGTACTGCCTTCCACAGGCAGTGAGCTTCCGTCTGTGGTTTTCCACCATTGCACCACAAAGGGTTTGAAGACACGCGAGGTAGTTGTAGCAGCCGCATTGGAGCCATCAGGACCCAAGCCATGCACCAGAAGCCCAAGCAGTGCGTCGGTAAAGCCTCTGGGCACTTTCCAGATTCGAACGAGAAGCACAAAGCCCGACAGTAGGGAAATAAGGAGCGAGTCTTCAGCTTGGTGGGCGGACTCAGTTCCAGAGATGACGGCAGCAGAAGTCACAGACGCCGGTAAACGGTACTCGACCATGTCAACAAGTATAGAGGACATCTTCACTATTATGTCTACCGTAGTGTACGATTGGCTTGATTGGTCGGACCCTCCCCCGGGACCGTCGTGAGTCTTGGAGATGGCGGCTTTGTTATCTTGAAGTCCCGAAACGGAAGAACTCGGGGGCAATGCGTCATCAAAGTCCCACATCATCTCGTCGTCGTTATCGCCGTTGTCTCCAAAGTACGAGTCTTGCTCCGGCGGATGCAAAGTTTGGTCATTTTCGTCGTTTATGGACGTGCTGACTAGACCCAGATATGGTTTTGTCAAGCTCACCTTGAAATTGAGGAAGAAGTTGCAAATCACAGGCAGCAGTAGGAGCGTCTTCTTGGTGAACGTGTCGCGGGGCTTTGGCTTCGGTTTCCTGAAGAAGAGCGAGTCCAAAAAGGGAAGCGACTGCTGCGGTAGCAAAACGTCACCCTCTCTTTTATGAGGTTCTGCCATTTTTCCTTCACTGACTACGCTGCAGCGAACAATTGTGTATCAATAAGTCCACTTAGTCCGACCCAGACCAAGCCTGCGGTGAGAGAGTCACGTGACCGGCATGGTGCGCTAGGAGAGTTCTGGCGGGCGCATACGGATTTGCAACCATACAACTATGATCAAGATCTTCAGAGCAACGATCCTTGTGGCGCTAGCCGCAGTCCCAGGGCTTCTTTTATTTCTGGACCAAGCAAATCTTAGAGCTTTTCTGGTGAACGACGCCTTGGGCGAAGTGTTCGCAGACACCCCAGTTATCGGTATAATTATGCTCGTGGGAGCTCCAGCACTTGGTGCAGCAGGTACGTGAAGCAAGAGAAATTCTTTTTGAGCCGTCAATTCAGGTACTTAGGCGGCTCTCGCTCGATTTCCGTACTAACTTCAGTGAGTTCGCTCTTCGCAGGGCCCTTGTATGACCAGCTTGGATGCCACCGCTGTCTCCGTGTTTCATCACTTGTTTGGGCCGGCGCCTGCCTTGGCTCGTTCTTTGCCACCGCAAACGTCTTCATTGTTTTTTGCAAGGTTTTCAAAGGGCTTGCTGCTGGAATCACCAGTGTGGTGGCTCCTCTTTATGTGTTTGACGTCCTCCTTGGACCCCACCGAGCCGCAGCCATCAGCGCCACCATGCTCTTTGCAGCCATTGCGCAACTGCTCCTTTTTGGGCTTGGAAGCATTCTCAAAAGCAAGGGCGACGAGGCATTGGCCTTCCACTACACTTGGTTGGCGGAAGCCTCGTGGGGCTTGGCCATACTAGTTGCCTCGTTCCTCATGCCCGAGCTGCCCAAGGTCTTAGCGAGACGAGGTGAATTAAGCCGGGGAACTGCGCTAGTTGCACGTCTTTGGAAACTGCGTGAGGTTCCGAATGTGACCGCAGTGTCAATTCGCCCTGGCTCCTTCGTTGACTTGTTTACTCGTCAAGTGTTTGGCAGCTTTCTCTGCTCCGTCATTTGTCAAGTGTTCGCAAAAGCATGCATGGTAATCAGCTCGATTCACTTTGTGCATTTTGTCTTCACCTTCTGCAAATTGGATTCTTCTTCTTCCGAGATAATGCTTTGGGTTCATTGCGGCTCTCAGATTGCCTTCACCGCAGCAGCTATGCTCTTCGCCAAAAACAGACGCAGAAAGGATTTGATGATATATGGCTATTTCCTCTTTGGTGGTGCATTCCTTTCTGCTGGCGCCGTCAGCATGAAGTTTGCACTCGTGTCACTGCTGAAAGAGGCTCTAGCTACGACGTCAGTAGTCTCTGAGGTGCCTGCTTCTGCGGTGTTGGCTCTCGTGACTTTTGCACTTTCAGCACTTGCTGCACTCATTTCCTCTGCATCTTGGGTCTATTCTCTTGAAGTGGTTCCTCCACTGCACCGCCTGCGTGGTTTTTCTTTGGCAAGCTCAGCTGGCTGGGTTGTTGAAGCAGTGGCTGGAGCTGCCCTTACTCAAACCCACCTCGCCCTGCCTCACTTAGTGTTCTTCATTTTAGGAGGCTTGGGCTTTCTTGCCGCAATTGCTACGTTGTTTCTCCGTGAGTCTTCATTGGAAGCTGCCAAAGAAGGCTATCCTATGCCGGTTGATTTTACTCCAAAGAAGGAAGCGCAGGCGGACGCAGATGGGAGCAGCTCTGATTCTGAGGAAAGCGGCTTGCAAAATAAGGAGCAGCACGACATCTCTGATTCTCTGCCTGATACTGATGCGGTTCTCGTAGATCATGATGCTGCGGACCTCGCAAGTCTCGAAACTCCACACTCGTTTAGAAGAAGCGGACGAAAGGCAAATTCGAAGTTCGACTGGAGAATCTTCAGTGCTCTTTCTGGCCGCGTCCATACTTCGGCGACGCGTGTGTACCTGGTCAAAACCTCACCAGAGCTGAAGATGGTGACTGCCAAGTCGCAGTTTGCAGCCAGTGGTAATCCTTACGGCTCCTCCAACCACATGCACGAGCAGAAAACGGCTTCTCCAACCAGCACCATGTGGTCCAGGACCAATCTGGAAAGCTGATCTGCATATTTTGTTTTTTCCTTCCTTATTGATATAGCTATCAAATCAAGGTTGTTTTCATCAAGGATCACGTGACCAAACACCTCACTATCTCTAGCTACACCTTCCCACAGTATAGCCTCCGTAGCCATGTCTAAGTACACCCCAGTGTCGCTGGATGTAAGTGCTTTTCGATATTCTCTCAACTCCAAAGTGATACTAACATATCTAGGTCATTGAACCGGACACCCCTAATCTAATCAATTACGATGGTACGTATACATGTTTCAGGGTTCTGGTCTGTCGTTTCAATTGACCAGCCCAGAGACTAGTCTTTGCCACTACTAACGTCAGACGCTCCCAGACTAGAGCAGCAGCCTGTAAGTCAAACAGAGGCTGCGCCAAAACTGCAGCAACCAGCCTCAGGGATTACGCTGGTCAGCTTCTACAGCCAGTTCTTCGATATCAACACCGAAGATTTCATCGGCAAGATAGCATTGGCCATGAACCCATTGAGCCATGCCTCAGTGGCTGCGACACAGACGGAAGGAGGCCCAACTGAGCTCTATGGGTTGATCTGGATCAATGCCACGCTTGTGTTTCTCATGTTCGTGTCTTCCACCGGCTCCAACTTGCTAGCCCAGTGGCTACATGGCTCGGACGACGCAGAGCCCTACCAATACAACTTCCACTTGCTTACGTGGCTGATAACGGTCTTTTACGGCTACACATTAATAATTCCTGCGTTGATCTACGTGGTGACCACCTGGGTGTTTGCCTTCAAGGAGCGTCTCTCGCTCACCAGGCTCATATCGATCTACAGCTACGCCAACGTGCTCTGGATGCCCACCACAATATCCAATGTGTTTCTCGCGGTTTTCTTTGGCAGCCAGAAAACACATTGGTTGTTGGACTTGTTGCAGTGGGTGATCGTTGGAATAACCACTGCGCTCACAGGCTTGAGCATCATCTTGAAAGTCCGTCCAATCGTGGTGAAGAACGCTTTGGCTGCAGAAGATCGGGACGTCGGCAAGAGACACAAGGGTCTTGTCATCTTCGGCGTGATCATGGCTCACTTGGTGTTTGCGCTTGTGGTGAAGCTCTTATTTTTCGGTATTGTCTAGATCACGACAAGTGAATGCAAGAGAGCTGGCTGCGCATGAAAAATTTGCAATACTGTCGAAGAGCCAGCCCAGGAGTTATCCTTGCGTTGGTGTCACAGAGCTAGGAGTTTGCAGCCCTAAGGCCTGCACACAGCGGGGCTCATCAGTATATAAGGGGCCGCGGCGGCCGAAATTTTCTCATCTTGTCCATGCCACATCGTGTGGATATCAATGAACGGTATGTGCCTACCGAGGCGACGAAGATTATTTGCATTTTACCAATTGTTCCAACTGAATGTTCCGGGTTGACAATCGCATTATCGTTAAGTTTCAGCCTTGTATGAGTCGCCTTCTTCTGCTGTAGAGTACGCAAACTAACCAATAGGTATGTGGAGGGACACTCTAGCACTATGAGGATAAACGTGACCGGGCGGACATAATCAACCCGCTTTTCCCCTCCTTGTACAATAAGGGAGGAGCCGTGTTTCTGTGTACAAATTTTGAAGCATTGGAGAAGCGGAGGTGATGATAGGTCTTTCGCTGAGATGCTTCTTGCACTTTGCCGGAACGAATTCTAACCTTTGTAGGAACAACCATTTATTGGTCTTTACACGACAGCAGCATGCCTTTTTATGATGATTTTTTATATTCACACTGTACTAGAAGCTCTGCTTCGGTGACTACGAAACAAAAATACTGATTTAATGACTCTGACGGAAAGCATGTTGTCTAGTGGATTGCCAATGGTGATAGTACGAGCCTCGGGGCTGACCAAATTGGGGAATGTTTCCTCTGCTTACATCTGTTGGCAACTTGAGTAGTTGATAGTAGGATATTTCGAATGGCTAGCCCACGCAGCCAATGATAAAGTCCTGTTGGCTCAATTCGATCGGGAACGCACTTCTTTTATGTTGTGAGGTTTCTCAGAGGCGTCATGACTTCCATTTGGAACATAAAAAGCTCTCTCGGTTTGGCGAGCTCCAGTATTGTGCTGAAGGAGTCTCGTGGAATATAACTTATCTCTCTGTTCTCTCCTCTGTCTATTTTCTCACTGCAACTGTCGCTATTCTACTACTGCTCGAAATTGAGATCCTTACCGTTGCTGTCAATATGATTCTCCATGAGCCGTATTGTCTCTAGTTCAGCCGGTCATCTTTGGCACTTTGGTCCTTCTCTCAGTGCAATTGTTTCGACCAAGACGCCTGCCCGGTGCCAGCACCTGTTGGCACTTCTTTCAGGCAGCAATTCTTTTAGTGTCATTTCAGCATTAGCATTTTCTTCCAGTGGCCACTTTTTAAACTTGGTTCCAAGGTCCCAAATGGAACTCTTTCTCAACCGCTTGTCTTCTGTTTGGTGGCTCCAGGTGGCATCAAGCAGTTTGTGCTGAGAATCACTCGTCGAGATTGACGTCTTCGCGTTTGCTAAGCTCAAACCAACAAAATGAACGTTCGGTTATTCAAAACTCAATTCAAATACTAGCCAAATCTTCGTAAGAATGGATGCAAAGTGTCTTTCCCTGCTGTCGCACACTGTAGAGTCCAAAGACTGTCTCTCTCTCCACTCTTTTAACACTTTGCACCCCAAAAAAATGCCCCGTCACCGTCAAACCCTACACAAAAGCAGAAAGATCCAGCTTTTTCGAAAATCAGCTTCTGCTTCGTCAAAAAGCCGCTGTGGTTGCGTCACGTGCCACTGGCTGCTAAATATCTGCGCACCACCAGTCAAAATCAGCCCAAATGAGATGGTTTGTTACATCCTGAGACCCGTACATCCCACGCACCTACAATCCACATAGTGGTCTCAGCCAGACCCAAAGAGGCACTCAAAGCACCATATTTCTCAGCTCAACCTTTCACATTAATAGCGACAGCCGGTCCTAGCCAGTACGGTAATCTTGTATATAGGCTTGCAACATGTTTCGTTCTCTTCTACGAAGCTCCCGCAAAGTACGACTACCGCCGCGTCGCACCATCTCGCTGACTATAGCAGCATCGGCAGCGTCCAAGAGCCGAAAGAGGCCCGTTTTGGCTGAAAAATCGCCTTATTTCCGAGGAACCGCTCTCGAAGTTCCTGACATCAAACGCGTGTTGAGCTCCGATGGCGTGGCCTCGAGCCTACTCCAGAAACTCAGACATGCAGATCTCACACCCGCCACAGAGCGGCAAATGTACCTGCTTTTCGTCAATTCGCTAGATATGGCATCCGGAGATCTCTCCAGAGAGGCTTATGATTTTGCTACCAATGCCTGGCTGATTGTCATGCACAGGCGTGTAGATGTGGACGGTCTACGTCGCCGGTTCGCTCTCTGGGAAGACCGATTAGTTCACATGATGATGAACCGTGGCGACTATAAAGCCTACGAAGAGCTCGTGGCTTCCATCGAAACAAAAGAGCCGAACGGCGTGAACGGGAGGCTGTGGGCTCGCACACTCATGGAAACTATACAATTCCAGACTGTTCACAGCCGAAGCGGGGCCGGGGTCAATTGCAACCGATCTCTGATATTGCATTTTCTCAGCTCTCGCCAGAACACGCCGGAGCAAAAGCACAAAATGATCGCTATCTACGTTTCAAAGCTGATCATGCACCTATCGCCTCATTCTGACACCCAACGGGTACTCACCAACTTCATCAATTTCTACAAACAGGCTGAGCCTGAAGACGCCCTATTCGCCATGGATAAAACCTACCATTCTGTCTACAAACGCCCGCTTGCGCTACTTGCATCTGACTCTGCCGGCGATACACCCTCTGCACAGTATCTACTCCTGCTCATGGACGTTTTTCTCGAGAACTCGACCTCCCTCGCATTTTCAAATTTTCTCTCTGCATTGCTTCGCTCAACCGCCGAAGCACAGCCCCGTGTGGCTCTCTCTTGCTGGGCACTCAAGTTGGAGCTTCAGGCGGCTGCTCCTCCGCTGCTTACCTCGGACATGTTTAAATATCTCACCAAACAGGACCTCACAAATGCCATGCTTGCATTCATTAATCTCCGTGCCTATAGCAAGGCTCTTGAGCTATACACCGCCCATCAGCTGCTTCAAGATGAGGAGCAGATTCTTCTCCTTCTACGAGTCAGCGAGAGAACCGGAGACTGGAAGTTACTTCAAAGCCAGTTCGAAGATATGTATGGCAAAGGAAATTTGCCCTACGTTGTCCACTATGCTGTGGTTATGGGAGCCTTAGCCTCCATAGGTAAAGCCGCAGAGGTCGAACAGCTCTATCGCCAACTTCTCGACAGGAATTTGCAACCCACCGCCGCCATTTTCATGAGCTTGATTCGAGGCAACATAAATAATAGCGACTTTGATGTTGCTAAGATGTGGTTTGACACATACGTGAAGCAGGTCGAGTCGGGATTGATCTCTTCAACTTCGTTACCTCAACTACAGCTCGAACTTTTCTCCATGCATATTTACCAGTCGACAGTTGACATTGCAATGGCCGAGTTTGATTCGATTGTTGACAACCAGTTGAGTTCCGAGACTGTTTTCATTGACGAAAATATGATAGTCACCATGATTCGGTATGCTTCATCTGTGTACTCGATGGATGCTTTCGAAAAAGTATTTGCACTTGCCCGCAAACTTGACCTCTTGAACGAGTCCGTCTACAAACACGCCATATCCTTTTTGACAAAAATGGGTCATTTTCAAAGAGCTGAGTCTCTTGCCTTCGAAGCTCACTCAATCTCCTCAGTGCCGTTTCAAAGCTCCCTTATATTAGGGGCACAACTCAAAAATTATAGACAATGGTTCAAGGAAATGGCTTCACTGGAGACCCGATCATTAATCGCAGACAGCAGCTACCACATCTTGTGCCGTGCCGCCTCGATGGATGCAAGCATACGCAACTACGACCAGCTTCTAGTCGACGCAATTCAGCATTGTGTTGCTACTGGAAAGCCAACTTTTGCACGCGAGCTTTTGAATAAAGCCAAGAAAATGGGTTTGGCTAGTGAACGTCATTTTATTCCACTCCTCCGTGAGTATTCAAAAGAAGCGGATTATGAAGAGAATTCGAGTGTTTTGGAGTTGTACCGCGAGATGGTGAATGCCAAGATCCAAATCAGCGCTCAAACTTACCAGTACTTGGCGCTGTCGTTACTCAAGATTGACTCTGTCAGCGGCAGGGGGTTCCAGAACTCTTTCAATCTTTTGGAGACAGTGCTTGCCATGTATGGATTCTCTGCTGGTAGAATATCCGGCAAGAACACAGTATCGATCACGGAGTTTGCGCGTAATGCACCATTTCTTCTTCGAATTGTGTCGGAGTATGTCACACAAACCATTGTGAAGAAAGAAGAAAACATGGATATCTTGGTTGACTTTCTTTCGCAGATTCGATCCAAATTGGACAAGAAGCTTGACTTTGAAATGAGAGTGGCCGTTCTTCATGAGATGAGCAAAGTCTACTTCGCATATGGCGATCTTGACGTCGCAGGCTCGTTGGCAAACAGTGCTCTTGATGAGCTCAACTCTGTCGTGGACCGTCTCTCGGACATGTACCCTCTTCCGAAGCTCTTGCAGCTTGAAATCAGGAAAGTCGTTGATATGAAACTACGCTTATTACGAGAATCATCGATGAGGGCCGAGCATTACGAGAGAATTCTTGAAGAGGCATTGACAAGAAATGTGAGGTTGGCTGGACCACAACTCCATGAGATCAACAGCCAGATTTTGGCACTGCTAGCAGGCAAGAAAAGTCTATTCAATGTCATGGATAGCTGCGAAAGATTCCTCGTGAGCGGCAATTGGAGCCAGTTGAAAGTTTCGAAGAAAATATTCTATATCTATCGACTCTTCGTCATTTACTTAAGTGGGACACTCTCTCCTGAGGCCATCAGCACGAAGTACGAGATTTTCAACCGATTTTATTCAATTCACGATGTTCCGTCTTTATTGAGAGACAACCAGCACGTGCAGAACGTGCTTGATGAGCTCGAGCAAGAACTTAGTGACTTTAGCATTCTTTGTCCACAAAGCAGGTGGACATTGGAGACGTTTTTGGCGAGCTTGGTGGAGTTTTTCACTCCGGAGCGTCCTGCGCCCAGTCTGAACATTATCAGAGCAGACTTGGCGTCGAAATTAGTGAGTGAGATTGAGCGATATTGCAATGGCGACAAAACCGTTGCTTTCAGGCTCTACGACGAGTTTCCAGAAACCATGGAATATCTTCTTTACTATAAGGGAGAGCGAGCAAGAGTGGTGCAATTCCGTAACGACATTAGTGCGTTAACGGGGCAAAGTGCAGAGGCACGAGCAGATGCACGGAAGGACAGAAGACAAGCTTCAATAGAAGCGTTGCAGCATTTGAACATAAGCACCGAGGAGCGGTGACACACACAGCATGAGACTTTATTATAGAGCATGTACATAGAGTAACAACGCATGGAAGCGCTCGAATGAGCAGCTTCACCAACTTGGCGTGTAATGACTAAGCATTGTTCTTGGTTGCCTTTTTGGGTTTCTTTACGGAAGCAAACAGGAAATCGGAGCCTGCTTCCGTCTTACCAAAGAGCAAGGGACCAACCCAAGGCTGGACATTCCACTCCAAGCGCAACGTTGCATTTCGCCCACGGAACGAGCGCTCCAAGTCCCACACAGAGTACTTGCTTTTGACGTTCTTCAAGTTCAAAACCGCATCCTTCTCGGACACAATGATCTTGTCCCAGTAAGTGACTGTGTTATGCGTGTCGTCAACACCGTCGTACTCTGCGGTCAAGTACACGAACACCTGCTTGGTGTTCCAGTTGAAAAGAGGGCGCAAGTCGGCAGACAAGTCGAATGCAATCTTGGAGTTCTCCTTGGATCCAGCGCTGTCGGCGCCGTAAGCCCTTGAGCTTTTCATCAGCGCCTGGGCACGCACATTGCCAATGGCAGAGCCCGAAATGCTCCAAGCTCCATTGCCGTAAAGCTGTAGCGTGGAAATGAGAGCCACAAGCACGCTGATGATCGAAACAGCGGTAATGACGTTATTGGAAACGGTCTGAGCACGAGAAGCCAAACTGAACATCGGAACTATACGGTGAATAAGGGCTGCCAGAGGATTCACAAAACGGTTATTTCCAGATTCAGAGTAGCAGATTGGAGTAAATGCAGAAGTGAACAATCAAAACCGTCAAGCTGGTCAAATGGCGTCTGGTAAGGCGATTCTTGGTGGAAGAAAGAGGCCTGGGTGTCGCTGCGGTACCACGTAGAGTGTGCGTGTGTACGCGCATTGTGGAGGATTCGGGTGGTTTGGCTCAGACCGGAAGGAACAGCGCCCGCCACGTAAAAAACGGTGAAATTTCGGTTAATTTCAGAAGGGGGGTAATCGAGGTCCAGATTTTAGCGTGGACCAGTTTTTAATTGTTTTGGTCGTGTCAGGGGAGGTTTTGCTGGATGTACTGCTCACTGGTAGTTGCAGCCATAGCCAGAATCGGAACAATGGCACACATCGCCCCTCGAAATCTGACACCAAAGATCAAAAGGAGTTTCTGGCTTCTCGTCTCTTTGCATCACTTATTCCTAATCTTTGGCGGTAATTTCTTTTAATTTTGTCGCATTGTCGTGTCTCTTTTACTACTCCAACTCTCTACTGCTTGCTCAAGTACTCGGCATGGAGCTTCTCCTGCTGCTGGTACTGCTTCATCAACTTCTTTCTCATGCTCTTGGTCACCTCTTCACCGTCGACACTCTTGGTCGGGATGCCCTGCTCGTCCCACTCCGAGTACAAATTCTTGTCCTGGAAAAGGTCTTTGGGTGCCACCTTCATCTTGGCTAGTCTCTCCTCTTCTTTCCTTGCCAACGCCTGCGCTTGCTGGGCCTTCTTTGCTTCCTTCTCTGCTGCTTGTCTTTCCTTAGCTTGCTGCTGCTCGAGGAAATCGGCCTTTTCCTGCTCGTTCAAGAACTTGATCAAGGCGCCTCCGTTTGGTCGGTCGTCCAAGGAAATACCCAAGTTGATCAACTCCGCACGCAACGTATCGGACGCCTTGAGAATCTCTCCAGCATCCGACTTCTTGATGGCCAAGTCTCTTACAACGTCACGGAACTGCGACAATGCCTTGACGTACGGCATGGCCACATCTTCCTTGGAGAATGCATAGTCCGCGCTAGTACCAGTGGCATCGACCCATCCAAGCTTGTCCTGTCTGACTTCAAAACCCAAAATCTCGAAGATCTTGACAATCCAGTTGGTGATGCTGACAAGAGGCTCGATGCGCAACTCGTGCTGGCCGGAGATGGTGCCTTGAATATATGTGTTACTCTTGGAAACCAAGTCACTGATCACCCTCAACACCGCTGGCGACGACAAGTTGTCACAGAATGCGTTATGAGCATCGGACTGCGCAGTTTGCAAGTCGCCAAGAAGCTGCTTCTCCACGGCAGAAAGCTTCTTCGATCTGTAGGCGCCCTCAGCAACAGCGTGCTTGTTGTCCGAAATCAAGGCTCTGACAGTGGTAAAGAATTTGGATAGCGTAGATTCGTATGCCTTGACTTCAAGAATAAGGGTGTCCTTGAAATCGAGGGGCTTGTCCCAGTTTCCGAAGGCAAACACCAAACGAAGTTGTCTGGGTGTGTGCGTGCTCAAAGCTTCCTCAATTGTGATGAAGTTCTTGAGAGACTTGGACATTTTCTGGCCCTGAATGTGGAGATGGCCATTGTGCATGAAGTAGTTCACCCATTGCTTGTTGTCAAAGTAAGCCTCGGATTGAGCCAACTCGTTGTCGTGGTGAGGGAAGCACAAGTCGACACCGCCCGAGTGGATGTCCATTTGGCTTCCCAAGATGTCGCTGGCCATGACAGAACATTCAATGTGCCAGCCGGGTCTTCCTGGGCCCCACTTTGACTCCCACGCTGGTTCACCAGGCTTGGACGCTTTCCAGAGAGCAAAGTCAGCAGCGGTCTTCTTGGTACCCGAGAGGGACAAGGAGCCCTCGCCGTCGTTGATGAGCTCCAAAGAGCCCTTGTTCCACGGCTGCAATTTTGCGTAGTCGTGCTCAGGGTGGCTTTCAAACTTGACGGTGTCGAAGTACACAGAACCGTCGGCGGTGGCATAGGCAAAGCCGTTGGCGATGATTTTGTCGACAAACTCTATAATTTCAGGGACGTACTCCGACACACGGGTGGTGACAGAAGGAGAAAGAACATTGAGACGGTCCATGTCCTCGTTAAACTTGTTCTCCCAGTAAGCAGGCAATTTTTTGAAGACTTCTGGGTCGGTGACAGTGGAGCCGTACTGCTTATCGAGAAAGGGCACAGCAACATCTTCAATGGATGCCAAAAGAGTGGCTAGCAGGTCGTCGGAGGGCTTGTAGATGGCGCCGTGGGCAGACTTGGCAGCCTTGGCGTGCATAGGCAACTTGGGCTTGGCCACAGCTAACGCTGCTAGGTCTAGCGACTCAATGTAAGCAGGCAAGTCTGTCTTGACCAGCCCGGAGAAGTCCAGCAAGTTGCCGGAAACGTAAGCTTGCAAGTACTTCTCAGCAGAGGCGAGAAGCTCTGGAGTCACGGAGGTGTAGGCATTGACGATCTTCTGCTCAAAGAGGTACTGCTGACGAGCAGCGACAATGATCTTATCGTCGATGTCGGTGACGTTCTGGACAAAGTTGATGTTGTAGCCAAAGTAGTCCTGGAGAATGCGCCGGCAAATGTCGGAGCACACGTAGTTCCGGGCGTGGCCCATGTGGGCGTAGTTGTAGACTGTTGGTCCACAGCAGTACCAGGAGATGTGGTTCTGCTTAATGGGCACAAACGGCTCCTTGGCACGAGTGAGAGAGTTGTAGAGCTTGAGCACCGGCTGAGAAGACACCAGCGGTGCCGCTGGCCTGGTCCATGGAGGCTGCTGGACTTTCTTTGTACTCATTAGCCTGGAAAAGGATTTGTACATACAGCGAAAAGATGGAGGCCTGGTGCGCGGTGGATAGGTGTGGGCGGCTAAAGAGTGTGGAGAATACGAGCGACGGCTGGCTTAGGAGATTGGAAAGAAAATGTAGTGCTTGAGGTTGTTTACTGAAGTAAAGTCACTTGAAGAAATGGGGGGTTTGAAGGTTTTGGAGAGTGAGCAGAGCATAGAGAGTCAGTCAGGGAGAGGCAATGAGAGGCAGTGAAGGGGGCAGAGAGTGAGAGTAACAGAGGATGAATCAGTGGCTACGCAAGTCAAGTATGTGGTCCAGTTACCGGCGGAGAATTCGAATATTACGCCCTGTCGGCTTATGGTGTGTTGGTAAGCAAATGAAACTCAACAGCTTCTGGAGGGAACCTTCAACGTTAGTATTCTGGGCAAGTCAGAAAAGAAATTGGTCGCATGGCACCCAGCCCGTGATGAAACTAGGCATGTTTCCGTGACTGGGCTCTCGAACGCAAATTAAATCATCATGTTGCACATACGCTTCGAATGTGTGTGGTGGAGAGGTGGAAAAACGTCGTCGGGGCTTTTGAGACTTGGTGATCGGTCACGTGACTCGCCTGCTATGGCTGCAACGCCTTCAGCTACCACTCTACTAGCGAAGCGAAAATGAAAGCGACTCTCTTGATCTTATGAAGAAGCTGTGCCATATTAGTCTAAAACTACGGCTAGCTCTATCCTCAGCTCTGAGTAGGCAGTCTCAGGCACTAACATAACTTTCCGCCACACCGCCATCAGCCACTCCTTACGCCTGCCATTCTCTACCCTTCATCGCATTTGAACTTTTCTTTTCCATTTTTGTCCCTTCCTCTCTCCGTCTCCCTCCCTGCCCTTTCTTTCCATCCCTGCCCTTTCTCTTCCTTCAGGTTTCTCCTCTAGGGCTCGTGCCCTCGCCTCTCTGCAGGCCTTTTCTGCAGAGCCTCACCGCACATCACCCCAGCACACCCGTGCATCCCCACCATGAGGCCTCCCGCAAGCCTGTGTACACTCCGCGGGCTCACGCTCGCACTAACTAAAAAAATTTTCATATCTTCTCATAGAGACCTTCTTCTACAAGCATACACATATACAACATGTCTACCTCTGTCAAAGCTGCCAACTGGAGATTCGTTGAATTGGGCCGTGTTGTCTTGATCGACAACTCCAAATTGGCTACCATCGTCGAGATCATCGACCAAAAGAGAGTATGTAGCCCGAGACCAAGTTCTCCAAGCTTTGTTCCTGGCTCCCTCCCCGACCCCAAGCTCTGTCCAAATGCACTGAAAAGTTTTCCTGATATCCCAGCAATGCATCCCGAGTATCCCTCCAGTTTTCTGCTTCACAATCCACCCGCTGAGTCCCGCAAACGCACATTTCGTCCTCCCAGCTGAAACTACTCCACCCGTCAACACCTAAACCTTCCAAAAACCAGTCGTTTCCACTTTCCACCATCACAGTAGAGCCAGAGCCAAAGCCCCCTTTTCCTGTTTCGAAATACTAACATCCAGGTCTTGATTGACGGTCCTTCCATCCAGAGACAAGCCATTGCCTTGGGCAAGGTTGTTTTGACCACCATTGTCTTGCCAAACTTGCCAAGAGGTGCCAGAACCGGTACTGTTAACAAGAAGTGGGCTGCTGCTGACATTGACGCTCAGTGGGCTGCCACCGCTTGGGCTAAGAAGTTGGCTGTCAGACAAAAGAGAGCCGCTTTGTCCGACTTTGAGAGATTCCAGGTTATGGTGTTGAAGAAGCAAAGAAGATATGCTGTTAAGAAGATCGCCGCTAAGGCTTAGAGGCTTCCCCCCACATAAGACTAATACAACGGTGTAACATACGAACAACTGCCTGTAGCTCGATACCGTGTGTAACTGGCCCTGTAGCGCGAGAATTAGAATGCTTTACTTTCACGGTGTCTTCTCTAAAGTCTACTATATTCGATTTGCTGGCGTGCCAGCCCTATTTACATTATTTCTTCTTCTTCTCGGCTTCCGCAATCAACTGCTTTTGCAATTGCGGAGTCACCTGGGCGTACTTGAGGAACTCCAAAGAAAACTCACCCTTACCTTGCGTAGAAGCTCTCAAGGAAGTGGCAAAGCCAAACATGGAGTTCAATGAGCACTCAGCGACGATGGTGAACTCGTCTTGACCGTTGACGGTCTCCATAATCATACCACCAAGCTTATTGATCAAGCCAACCACAGAGCCTTGGAACTCGTTTGGTGCTGTGAGCTCGACGGTCATGATTGGCTCCAAAATCACTGGGTTGGCGTTCATGAACGCTTGTCTAAAGGCTCCATGCGTGGCAAGTCTGAAAGACAACTCCGAAGAGTCCACCATGTGCGATTGTCCATCGTTGATGTGCATGTGAACACCCAACACACGGTGACCGATCATTGGACCCTTCTCCAAGCAGTCCTCGAATCCCTTCTGACAGGCAAACAAAAACTTCTCAGAAATCTTGCCACCGACAATGTGCTGGGTGAACTTGTTCTCGCCGTCGACTGAAGAGAATTCACCAATGACTCTACCGTACTGACCAGCACCACCCGATTGTTTCTTGTGCGTGTAGTCGAAAGAAGTGGACCCGGTGATGGCTTCACGGTAGGCCACCTGGGGCTTACCGGTGACACACTCGACACCGTACTCTCTCTTGATTCTCTCAACATAGATTTCCAAGTGCAACTCTCCCATACCGGAGATGACCGTCTCCTTGGACTCTGGGTCGAAACGAACACGGAAGGTAGGATCTTCCTTCTGGAATCTGTTCATGGCTTTGGAGAAGTTACCATTGTCCTTGGACTTTGGCTCAATTGACAACGAGATGACGGCGTCAGGAACAAACATGGAACTCATGGTAATGCTTTTGTCGGAGTTCATGCCGATGAAAGTGTCACCAGAGGCGCAGTCAATACCGAAAGTGGCACAGATCTCGCCAGCGCCGATCTCGTCCACGTCCTCCATGTCACTGGAATGCATTCTCACCAAGCGAGCCACTTTGACCTTCTTACCGGTCTTCACGTGGTTCATGTAGGCTCCCTTCTTCAACTTACCCTGGTACACACGAATGTAAGTCAACTGGCCGTACTTGCCCTCCTCCAACTTGAAGGCCAAGCCAACAAATGGCTCGGTGGACGAAGGAGTCAAATACACAGGCTTCTCCTCGTGGTTCAGGAGTTCAAGACCAGTGTTCAAAATCTCGTTAGGTTGAGGCAAGAAGTCAACAACAGCGTCCAAGACAGGCTGCACACCCTTGTTGGCCAATGCAGAGCCCATGAGGACAGGAGTGAACTTTCTGGCGATGGTGGATCTTCTGATAGCAGCCTTGATTTGCTCGGCAGTTGGCTCCTCGCCTTCCAAGTACAAGTCGGCGATCTCCTCGTCCACATCAGCCAAGGTCTCGATCAAGAGTTGTCTCTTCTCCTCAACCAAGTCAATCAAGTCTTCAGGGATCTGCTCGGTGAGTCTCAATTGCTCACCTTGAGCGCCTTCGTTATAGATAGCGACACGGTCAATGATGTTCACCATACCCTTTAAGTTCTCTTCGGCGCCAATGGGCACTTGGATAGCAGCGGCAGGGGTCTTCAATTTAAGGTTGATTTGCTCGATCACGCGGAATGGGTTGGAGCCCATACGATCCATTTTGTTGATGAACGTCACACGCGGAACGTTGTAACGACGCATTTGTCTATCGACAGTGACGGTTTGCGATTGCACTCCACTAACGGCACAAACAACCAAAACAGCACCATCCAACACACGAAGAGCTCTCTCGACTTCGATGGTGAAGTCAACGTGACCTGGCGTGTCAATCAAGTTGAAGTGGTAGTCCTTCTGGTCTTTCTCCCACGAGCAGTATGTAGCCGCAGACTGAATGGTGATGCCCTTCTCTCTCTCCAAGTCCATGTGGTCCATTTTGGCACCGACCGAGTCTCTGCCTCTGACCTCGTGGATGGCCTTGATTCGACCCGTATAGTACAAAACGCGCTCGGTGAATGTGGTCTTTCCCGAGTCGATGTGAGCCGAAATACCAATGTTTCTCAACCGCGAGGCGCTGGCGAGATCTGGCTCGCTCAAAGTCAGGTTGATTTGGTCAATGATCACCTTCTCCTCCTCGTACGTGGTGGGCACCGTCTCTAGACGGTTTGAATTGCTCCATCTAGACGACATAGAGAACTGTCTCGCCTGGGTCCCATGCGTGATCAGACGCCGGGCGCCCGTGGCGGCCCTCACGAGATTCTTGAACATGGTGTGCTAGAGATGAAAATTTTGATGGCTGATTTTTCGCGCTATAGTGTGAAAGCACGGTATCACCACAGTACACATTTGGAATTGTTCGGGCTGGTGGCCGAAAATGCTGGATACGGCTGTGACCGCCATGTCGAAAACATTCGAGGAAATTTTTGGCATCCTCTTGCCAGTATGGGAGAAAGTGCTGGGACTGGCCATAGAAGTGGTGCACTGTCTGCAGTACGATACCCTTTGACTTTTTGCAACATCTGCCACATTGCACAGATAGCCCTGCGGTGCCAATTGGAGCCTCGATTGCAATTCCTACCGTCTGACTTAAATCCGGGATTCCTAATTTAGGTTTGGCTGCTTAACTGAGGGCAAGATATGCTCCGCCGCAGGCACGGTTCAGAGGCACACCAGACAGCACAGTGCTGTTTCCACATACGGATCGAGCCCCTTCGAAGCAAGCTCATGCTTTGAATCAATTTGTGCGTTTGATGATTTGCAGGGCAAGCTTCTGGAGGATAGTCACTCGCCAAGAAGATGAAATGGCCCCTCCATGTGCCTTTCCAGATATTATTTCCTGATTAGGGAGTATCTATGCGCGATGCGGAACGAGCTGCAGCATGCATTAACTTCTGCGTCATAAGCCTACTTGGGAACTTTTTGCAATTGTCATATTACGCGTATGTAAAGAAAAGCCCACTTTTTACGAGCCCACGCAAGATATCGAAGAGAAGTAAACACCAAAAGAATTTTTAAAAGAGCGGCATTGGACCGGTGCAAGCAACAACGAGTGTAGGCGGGCATGCGATACAATGCTTGGGTATGCCGTGATGCTGTGGTTCCATGCCCCTAGAACCCAGCTAGGTAGCCATGGATGATCAAACGTCAGGTCCAAAGATTGATACGCTTAGTAAAACTTTCTTCTGACCTTAGCAGCCGCAGTCGTAGTAGTGGCGGTGGTGGCGGTGGTGGTGATGCTGGCGGCGTTGTCAATGTCGGTTGTCTTGGCCTGGCCGGCGACAATCTTGCCGCCGATGAACTTGGCAACCTCTTCAGCGTAAGTGATACCGCTGGTTCCAATCCAGTGAATAGCCTTGGTCCAGAGACCGGACTTTTGACCCCAGGCGAAGATGTCCTCGGCAACGACCAAACCTTTGCTGAAGACGTTGGTCAAGAAGGAGATGGAGGCCAGGGGGTCAGCCAAGACCTTCTTTATGAGACTCTGGACAATGCCGGTGTTCTTGATGGCGACAACAATTTGCTCGGCGACAGAAATCAAAGATCTCTTGTCGTAGTATTCCTCTGTGTTGAACTCCATCACGTCTCTCTTGCCAGCAGCAGTAGTGGCAGCAGCGGCGGTGGCGGCAGCTGGGGTAGCAGCAGCAGTGCTGTCGACTTTGGAACCAAGGAAAGCCTCGATCAACTTGACACCGGAGAGGAAGATGGTCTTGGCAGCAGAGAAGAGAGTGCTCTTCAACTCGGCGTTGCCCCAGATGTCCTTGAAGATGACCTGAAGCAAGCCAGACTTCCAGACAGCAGAGATCAAAGAAGGAGCAGCAGCAATACCGCCCTTGATGGCCTCCTCGACAAGATTGAGAATGACGCTTCTCAACTCGCCGTCACTGGTGATGATGTTGAACACATCGCCAACAATACCAGAACTGACCAAGCCGTCGATCAACTGGACAAGCAAATTGTCAGCTCTTCTGTCCAACTCGAGAAGCTCGGTCTCATCCTGGATGACGTCTCTCTTCTGGTTCAAGGAGCCCAACTCCTCGAGGATGCTCAACACGTTGTCGACGTCTGACTTCTTGACCAAGAAGGTGGTGTCGGCACCGCCGGCATTCTGAACAAGGGCTGGGGCAGCAGACACGCAAGCGGAGGTGGCCAAGATAGCCACGAGAGTTGGAGTGGAAAGCTTCATTGATAGGATAAAGGGTGGAAGGGGATGGAGGATAGAAGAAGAAAAAGCAATGAGGGAGATAGTTGGCAGCTTTATACTCGTGAGAGCACAGAGCAGCTCGTTTTGCTCTAGCCGCCCCAGGCTACCAGGTTCCACATCGTTTGTCTTCATTAGGGAATTCTTGAGACAGAGGACTTTTTCGCAGCTGTTGCACCCGCGCTCGTGCAGGCGTGCGCAAGGGCCCATGCACCCCAATTACCAGAAACAGTTAGCTCCCACCACCGCAGCTTACCACTTCAGGAAACCACCTACACCTTCCTCCGGGTTTTTTCTTGGACTCTGGTTTGCATCTGCTTTGGTACCCGCGGGAACGCTCCTTCGTCTCCTTCGTCGCGTGTGCTAGTACCGCCATGGCGCTGCCTTTCGCTGGTGGGTGCACAGAGCCCTCAATCCAGGTCCCTCCAGACGCCTGCAAACCATCCATTTTGGGTCCGTTCTAATCTGACTGCCTCGCTTCTTCTTCGCAATAGCACCAACCCGTTGCCGCTTGTGCAGAGGGCCGACCAGGCTTTTGCTCGGCACGATCTCGCTTACGATCCACGGCTAGGCACGAGATCTGGCACCACCAAGACACTCGCTTCCATGGCTGAATTTTGTAGTTGCGACAATTGCCGAAAGCTTAAGTCCCGCTCGCTGAGTGCTTTTTGCTTGTCATAATGGCCTTGACTCTATGCCAGCTCCACATTTATCCGGACGTGCACACAACCGCCCAGGTAGCGTTTTGAAACCGGAGGCTCCGTATGTCGAATAGCGGGGCCGCTAACTCAGAGCGTCACTCTCGAGGTTTCAAGCGGTTTCCCACTTCCAAATGCGGCGTACTCCAACGCTTTAGCTACCGGACACTTCGCCTATTTGGGGAGATCGTCTTGGGCTCATCCCGCTGGGTGCGCCGACGTTTTCTTGGTATTTCAATGTCGGAGTTCGAACGACGCGCCTGAAACGCTACGATAAGCAGCGCTTTCTAAGTTCACAATTCGATATTGGCAAGAAACGTCGCAAGAGCGTCACGGAGACAATCTCCATGACTAGCGCCCCAGCGTCAAAATTTACTGCAATCACAAAGAGAGAATCCTAAGGGCCAAATTAAGGCGCACGGCGCACGGCTCGCTAGAACGCGGCTGTCTGCACTCCCTGCATGAATACACGAGGCACCTCAGTGATATCCCCCTTAGTATATTTGCTATTTTGGTGCACGCGCTGAAGCGTGGTGGTCGGCTTAGCCCTGTTCGCATGATTTCTAAAATCCGGCTGTCAACACAATGGGCTCGTCTCATTGAGGAAATGGAAAGAGCTGCGAGATTGTTGTTCTCGTGGCGTTGAGGCGTCCGCGCAATCTCCGCAAGGCTCTAGTGCACTACAGCACTCTTTGCACGTAAGCCACACCCTGATTCTGCGCACACCTTGCCAAGACATTGTCGTGGGAATCCCCGCTCTCCGCCTATCTTGCTGCTATATTTGTCGCCATCGAATGCCTGGCTGCGGACGCTGCCTGGATCATGTGACTGATAGGGATTTTTGAAGCGACGATTCTAGCTTGAAATTTGGCACTACAGCGGTTGAGATGAAACCAGCCATGTGCAATCTACATTGGAACGGTGTGGCTTCATGGCGCTGAAACTTTGGGGCGAGAAACGCAAAATAGGCAGCACCATGGCGTCCAGTGAGCAGCACCATGGCGTCCAGTGAGCAGCACCAGGGAGTCCATTCAGCAGCACCCGGGAGTCCAGCGAGCAGCATCAACGAACCCATTCAGCAACATCAGTAAGGACACTCAGCTGTTCCAGAGACCCTAGCGAACGGCATCGGAACAACCTCTGAGCAGCACCACCGGCCCATATGCAACAGGATCTTTATGGTTGGTGTACGACCAACACGTGACTTGTCATTTCTGTTCACGTGACAGGCTGCGCGTGATGAGGCCAGTGCCAGCGCGGACTGTGAAGCACAGCGATTTCGAAAACCGTGCATATCGAGAGGTGGCTACAAATCATGGGTTATATCTGCTGCCTGGCAGCGTAAAAAGCGCACGGCTGGCGGCGTATAACAGAGGGGGCGCATCGCTGGGACGGCCGCCGCATCCCGCGGACGGCTCAGCGCAACATCTTGCTCGCGCCAGCCACGGCGAACACCAGCGCCCTCGTGGCTGGCTTCCCCCACCAAGCTCAGAATCGCACCGACTTATCGTTTCGAGCAAAAGCTTGCCGCAAGCAGACCAGAAAACGTTGGGATAGTGACCCTTTCCAGCTTTCCTGCAGGTCCGAGTCCCTCGGTTGTGCACAACGGCTTAAAGGCGAGGTCTGCAACACAGATTCTATGTCGCTTCCTACTAAACCGCAGAGCCAAGCAGTAGCTTGACGGGCGACTATCTCCACCCAATGGTGCACGAGAGCAACGAGCAGATGTCACTCACGAGTTTTGCGCTTTTGTGAAACCGACCCAAAGCGTGGAGATCCTACCTCCGCATGGAAGCGAGGCTTGCAATTTCACTCCACGCCTGTTCCCTCGAAGCAAGCACGGTGACATTGTGATGACATCGCACCGCGGAGACCTGGGCGGCGTATGGAAGGCGTGAAGATATGCGCGCGAGCACAGTGCTCCCCTATTTTGGCCAATCAGCGAGCCATGTCTCTGTCTATATGCCGGTCCCGCCCGCTTATGTGGAAGCGGCATTACCGACATCCGTTCATGCCACTGGTGCGCATCTAGGCGCGAGGTGACATTTTCTCAGTGGGGAAGCACGGTTGGTCTCGATCGCTGGGATTGCCACTGGCTCGGCTCTACAGCTCTCGTAGCGTTCCATGAAAGGGCCTAAGCCCCCAAAGCACCTCTTGAGAAATGCTTCCGCCGGACAAGCCACCTCCTTGGCGCACTGTTGCGCCCTCCGCTTTCATGCGTGGCAGTCCTCCTGCGCTGGAAGGCGTGGCTGCGCCCAACTACGCTTCCACGCTCCTCCGCCTTTTGCAGCGAACGCTGCGGGTGAGTCTGCGCGGCAATTCGGTGAAAGGAAATTGAGGCAGCTCCGTACATAGGACTCAAGGTGGGAGCGCATTGGCCAGGGGCCCCAACCCAGGCCTCCACCCGGGCCTCAGACCGCCGCCCAGATCGCCAGCCGCATACAAAAGGCTGCTAATTTCTGCCTTGTTCCACCGCACCGTCGATGCTTTCATACTCAGCGTGGTGACACCAATCCAGTGCGCCGTCCACCGGGGGACCTGACTGTCACGACGGGATGCTTCGGTCCCCGAAGACCCTCCGGCTGCATGGACGCAACCTCGCATCTGCACAAGCATGACGAAAACAGCACAGCTTGCATTGCTCGCTTGCCCTGCGACTTGCTGCATGCACACCCGGTGGACAGTACGCAATATGAGATATTTCCCACACTGCCCTATTGTTTACTTATAAAGCCCAGGTGCCTCCCCTTGATTTTCGGATCTCCTCTTTGCTACTTCTTGCTCGATACCGCTACCGCTTGCTCGCCTTTTCACGTTTTTCCTTTGATTTTCCACCATGTTGTACGCTTTGGCCACCCCGGGCTCTGCATTCAAGCCTTCTATCAACAAGCCCACCATCACCTGGCGACTCAAGAAATTCAAGGAGCACAGCTCCGAGTCCCGCAACTCGTCGTCTGCGCTGAGTTACAAGTCGAACGAGTCGGCTTCGAACGCCAACTTCTAGACGGCCCGCTCGGCCTCGCCCCGCCCTTCGTACGGAGTGGCCCAGAGCCTCACCCACCACTGCACTTCACCGCTTGAGTGAGAGGCGCACACACGATTTCACCACATTCAATTCTCTTAGACATTATGGGTTAAATGGTTCATACAAACACTTCACGAATAAATGATAATAGCTATAAGCGTGGATTATGTAAATTTCTTTCTCCCGTGGAGTCAACCGTCTACCTTGTCTGGAGACAGCAACAAGTTACCGGTTGCGAGCGCGCGCGCCCCTGTTGATTTCTGGACCCTCGTTCCTGCTCTGCCTTTTATTTGCACCCGCACGGACGCTAATCCGCAAGTGTATTCATCTCCCCAGAGTTCCTTCAGGAGGCGTATGTGTTCTCCGATGTTGCCAGGGCTCGCAATAGCATGCTGTATTTGCCAAGGTACATCATGGCGACACTACTGAGTCGTCGGAGTACTCGGCGCCTTGCTCGGTGTTGGAGGGGTCCCACACGGGGCCAGGGGCTGCAAGTGCTCCCAAGGCGTCCGAGCGTCTGTGTCCGTCTCTCTCCCATTCTCTCCATCTCTTCATGACAATGCTGGAGTGATCGAACACACCCTCAGAGCCGCCATGCTCGCCGCCATCCCCGCCCGAAACGGTTCTGGTCTCTCCCCAGCTGAAATCGTCGAACTTCCAGAATGCGTACAGCGGAAGCACGAAGTTCCAAATGGGCAATGCGAGAAGGTAGACCATGAAAAAAAACAAGTATTTGACAGATGACACCGTCACCACAATTAATGCTCCTGGCAAACCGAATATGACTCCAAGTAATGCCAAAGACAAGACAGGAACAGGACGCAGAATGATGGAGTAAATGATAACGTAAAATGTGAACGAAATGGCAGCAGGCAAAACGAGGGTACCAATCAACTCAATGAATATAACAAATTGCATCGAGAAGCAGAAAGTACCACACAAGTCCTTGACTAAAACCAACTCCATCAAGTTATGCACCGTAGAATTGATCCAACGACGACGCTGAGATAAAAGAACTCTGAATTTTGCAGGCACAACGGTTTTGCACGCAGCTTTTGGAACAAAGACCAGCTTTCTTCGCGGGAACGTCTTCAACATAAGCGATGACAAGAAACGATCTTCTCCAAGAAGTAGAAGATTCTTTTTATGGAGTGTGTCCACAACATTGTCCGAGTATCGTTCCACAATGTCGGGATTAGCCAAAATAGGAACCCAGTAGCCCTTATTTCCCTTTGGTGCCTTGATTCTGTACATGGAGAAACATCCAGGCAAACACGTAACACCACCAAAAATCGATTCAAATGCTTTCGCTTGGTGGTGAGAAATGTAGTACTCGAACACCTGAATCGCAGTGACCCAACTTTCAGTCTTGTTGGCGATTTTTGTCTCACCACACAAGCCCATGATCTCGGGATCCTTGACCATTTCAGCACACATATGCGTCAAGCAATCAGGATAGACCATCGTATCGGCGTCCACCATTAGGACGATCTCATAGAATTCTGCCATAAGACCAGTAACACGCCAAATCGACTCTAGCATGGCATATTCCAAAGCGGTCATTCTCTCGTCAAAGGTGACTTTTTGCAAGAACGACATGAGCATAATTTGAGAATCACGCTTACCACGATTTCCTGGCTTGGCTCCACCAGCTTCCTCTGGTGTACCGCACTTGACAATCGTCACAACCGGCACTCTCTGTTGCTTCTCGGGGGGAACAGTTTCGTCATCGTATTTATAGAAGCCAGCATAGATCTTGGCCATGTTATGACGTTTTGATCCTTGTGCGACAGACACGTAGGAGTGAGGTTGAACCTCGTCTCTTGGAATGCAAAAGTCGGTCATAAAGTCTAAAACAATCTCTGGAGTGGTCTTTTCGTTTCCAGCTCCCTTGATCAATCCGTCACAAATAACCACCATCAACTTGTGAGAATTTGGGTAGTCGCTGGTGGCGACCGAATCCATCGAAGTTCTCATTCCTTCTGGATCTTCAGAGTAGGCGGTTATGAGTGTTATGCAGTGAACAAGGGGATAGCCGAATGGCTGGTATTCCACAGGTGGCTGCGGAACCACGTCAGGATGAATAATTTCGCTGTTTAATCCGCTGATTTCGTTCTCGTCGTAAAACTCGAAAGGGTTGAGCGTGGATGCTGGTCTGCTCAACAAATCACCCGAGATTCCCCTGCTGTGGGAGAACATCAAGGAGCGAGTAGTCAGAGCACGATTACCCTTCTTTTGTTTGCTGAACTGAGCGGCCTGTGTGCTCATTGTGGTGTACTTCAGAGTCTTTGCCACTTGCTTGTCCTCCTCAAAGTCTTCTGCCAGATGTTCATTTGGCAAAGACAAAGAGAAGCCTTGATTTTGATTCTTGAAAAAGACACTTTGTCTGTTAGTCTTCTGAGTACGATAGTCTGCCCTGTTTCTGACAGGCACATCGCTGATGGGGGCCTGAGCATTAGGATTGTCTACCCAGCTTTCAATCTCTCTTTCTCGCGCTGCCATAGACTTGGAATCTATCTCGTTTGCACCCTGGCGCCCAGAAATCACCCAACGGAAATACAATGCCATCAAAAACTTTGCCAAAACCACCGACAAAATAAAGGTGAGCGAGACAACCAAAACAATCTTCGAAGCAATGCAACCAATGGACTCAGAGTCAATGACTCCAACTTTAACAATTTCAGTAAGGCACTTTGCCGCTTTTCTGTCCTCCACGTTTGACAAGACGAGAGAGATGTCGTGGCCCTTGAAAGTTTCGTCGTCTCTCAATCTGTTGAACAAGTCTGGGTATGTCACATCGTCGCTCAGGATCCAATTGATCAAATCAAGGTCCAAAACAGTTCCCGAGTACACGACTAGATTACGAGACGAATTTTTGATATCGCCCCATGTGAAGAAGACGTCTCCGTCGACATCTAGAGAGTAGTAAGCATCACGAGCCTCTGACGACGTATGACAGGCCCAACCATTGTAGTAGACCTCAGTGCTATTCACTTCGGTAGTTCCGTACTGGTTGAAGACCCTACAAGGCATGTACCAGGCCAAGTCGGTGCCATCGTAAGGAATGGTGCAATTGTCTCTAGGTACAATCAAGTCTTTGCAGTTTCCGTTGACGTTCTGAAACAAAAACGATGCGTCCATACCTCCAGCATTGACAGGAGGGTATAGGACGTTAGAGCCAGCGGGAACACCAGCCGCTGCAGGATGTTGAGAGCTACTCAAGTCGTAGGCTCTGCCGTTAATAATGAGATAGGCGGTGTTCACGTCACCGTTTCTAATTTTGAGCTCTGGAATAGGGCAAACTGTCCTGGTGAAGCCAAATGTGATGTAGGCGACGAAAGCGCCAATGTATAAAATGCAAGTAATCAAGGCGATCTTTTCTCTCCATGCGAATTGACGCAGCTTGCCCTTGATACCGAACAAGCTGAGCAATGGGCCAGGGGCCCAAAATGTCACCACGTACGCATAGATTTTCCAAAGGTAGATATCACGTTGTGGCTTTGCCTGCCCGGGGTTCCTGTGTGCCTGTTTCGATTTGTATTGAGATGCGGAGCTGGCCCTCAACCCTTTTGGAGACTCGTCATTTAAGCCGAATACCTCTGTGCCTCGGGCGGGAGTTTGCGGAGGCATCGCCATCAACGGCACGCTGTCAGCATCCTCATAGTCGCCGACAGTGGGCTGGTATGCAAGTTCGGGGGCCTCTTCGCTGATGACAGGCTCAAGTCCTCTGGTGGACGGTTGGATTCTCAAGTGGCCAGATTCTTGCGATGCAACTTGGGTGTAATGATAGCTTCTGTGATTCTTGTCCATTCGTTGTCTCTCGGGGCGGACAAGAGACCGCTTGCGCCCTAACTCGCCGGTTTCGGGATCAAATTCCTGGTATTGGTTGGGCATCCTGAGAGGAGAAACAGTGGCTTGAGGACAGAAGTGTAGCGCAGTTGGTGTTTACGACAAGAGGCTGTGTCGGGCTGTTCGCCATGCAGTGGTTGCTGGTATTTCCAGCAAGTTCACTTTAGTCTGCTGCTGAATGTCCAGCTGGTCACAGATAGTTCAAGCGAAGGCGGTGATTCTCGCGTGTGTTGAGCAAAGTCTAGCAGAAGATTTTACTGACACGCCCGCTTGTTTTCTTTGATCAAGCGGATTTAGGAAAGTCCACACCAGAAAATCAGAAAGAAAGAAACAGCTAGGAATGCAAATGTGAAGCTGATGTGTGAGAAAGATTAAAAAGCGGAAGAAAAAGAAAAAAAAAAAAAAAAGGGGGACCAAATATAGAACAAAGCCTCCAATTAAACTGCGGAAAATCAAAATGAGGCTCGGGCTGATCTCAATACCAAACAAAGCAGAAAATTTCAGGCCAGGAGACGCGCAGAGAACCTTTGTGCCTGTGTGCAGGTCTCGGTGGCGGTGTAACACTCACCCACTTCGAACGGTGAGGATTGCCTTGTGTAGCATCAGCATCTAGGCACCACGCGCGCAGGGGCCTCGTAGAGCGTGGACGGAATTCTGGACACTAAGACTACTGCACAATGCACATGATCATTTTGATCAACATACGAGTAATCGAAGCAGGCGCCTGAATATGAATTTGTGTTCTCTGCTTAAAGACCATATGCTAGAACCTCTTCCGCAAGCTCTGTCAAGCCGCAGAGTTTCCCGAAGTGAGTCAAACCATGAGCCATGAGGCCAAGTAGAGCACGCAAATGATCTTGTTCAAAATTCTTTCCGTGCTCCGTCAAACCTTCTAGTATATGAGAGATCTCTTCTTCCTGGATCAAGGGAAGTGGCTTGTGGTCCAAGAGCCTCGAATCGGCGATAAATCTTCTGATCGCAAACGCCGAACGTACTGTGACGTATCTCTTGGCGACCTCCGCACTATACCCTCCTGTAGTCGTAAAACGAAATAGTTCCTTCAAGCACATGACGCGCATCTCTGTGTTTGCTCTGACCCTGGTTTTTGCACAGGTTCCAAAGCTTGTATCAAACTGGAAAACCGACAAATGTTTAATGTGATCCTCGAGATCCTCTGATTCAAAGATTTTCCGTTCGACGATATTCTCGTCATATAGAAACGACTGCTTGTAAATCATTTTCACAAAGGCATGAATTTGGCCATGTTCAGTCGATTCAAAAAGCGCCGGTAGTATTTTGCTGGCGAATGAGTGATACTGCGCGATATCGAACTCGTTGTAATATTGGGCTTCCAAGTTAACGGTAACGCATTCAATGAGGGTCTGCCAAATTGCACTGCCATTAGTAATACAAATCAAATCCTCAGAAAGTAGCCTGCTTGTCATGTGAGAGACAAGCGTAATGCACCTTTTCCAGAAAGACTCCTGCTTGTCGCTCGATCCCTTAGCTTTATGCCGAACAATCTCTAGCAAATCTTTCACAATACGTTGAAATCTCTCAGAGTCAAGCAAAATGCGCATACTTTTCAAGTCAGAAAGCTTAGGAGCAATTGAATCGAAGGCCAATTGACTGACCGCCTCGAATGTTGGAATTTTGAGGCGACCATCGAATCGACTGGCAAGCTTAGATTCGATACGCTTTCTAATTCCATACGGAAATGCACATATTTGGGCGAGCTGCTGAAGGACAACAGCTTGTATCTCGATGTTATCGATCGCATCGTAGAGCTGGCCAAAATTTGAAACGACCGACAGCTGTAGCGATGTTGGCTTTTTCGCATCGCTGCTTCCGTTCTTCAAGACGGGATATTTGATGCATTTGTTGAAATTAGCGATAGCACTGCTTGCATCGGACATGGTAAACGACAGTTTCACTAATGGAAGAAGAAGAGTAAAGCTCTGATTGTACACCGCCAAGGTGTCTTGGTACTCTGCATTCACGAAGTCATAGTCGATGACGGCATTTCTCCAAAAGTCAAAAAGCATGGAGCGAATGGGCAGGGGCACGGAGTCGACAGCTCGAAGGGATAATAGTAAATCCAAAAACGACTGAAATACTTTGAGGTTCAACTCTATGGAACGGATCAGAAGAATTTCTCCAAAGTACTCAATCAAGCGTTTCCAGTACTCTAAATATGAAAATGCATCCTCTCCAAAATCCATAAAATTCTTCATGTAAACTGACACGAGGCCCGACAATACCAAATTTATGCTCTCGTGAAACTCTTTATACAAGATTTGGCTCTCAGCATTCTTGTCAAGTTTCAAAACATTGGGTATAACGACTTCGTAAATTGAATCCCAGTAGCATATTTGTTTGCCTTGTAAATCGAGAATTTGAAAAAGCGTCTGTATCGCTCCCTCCCTTACCTGAGCTCTGGAGTCTCCGGCCAATATCGAGAGTTTGGCAAGAAGGTAAATATTCAATACTCTGTACAACTGTGAGCTAGGAGTATTTAACAGCGCCAAAGCATTCTCCAACTCGGGGATATTTCTGAATTTTATCTTCGACTCAACAGTTGCGTCACCTTCCACAACATTGGAGTTGACAGAGTCACTTATAAGCCAGAAATAGCTCACAGATGTGAAGGAAATGTTGAGATCACATGTTTGGGAGCAGAACTTCAAAAGGGTATCAATGAGTAAGTTGAGTTGGTTAAACGGTAACGCCCCCAAAAATTCGTCGAGTATCAATTTCAAAATGTCAAAAGAAGTGCATATCAATAGGCGCATCTTGTCTGCCGAGGCTGCTTTATTTGCAGCATCGTTGGCCGGAATTGCAAAAGCGGTGCCCAAGATTCGAAAAACCAAATCCCATGATCCCTGGAAGTTTTCGTCGAATTCGTCAATAAGGCTGTGCAAGGTAGTCAAAACCGATAAATGCATTTCGGTCTCGCAGTTCAAAACCAAATGCTCCTTCGGCCTAGGAAGTTCTGAAAGGCACTTCAACAATGCTTCTAGAGCAACAAGGCAATTTTTGGCGGCCGGATCAAGATCTGTACCCTTTTTGAACTCTCTTCTGGTCAAAGTGACCAATACTATGGTAAAGTAGTTGACGGCTAGCAAGCGCAACGCAGGTGGTGCAGATCTGTTGGCAGCAATCTCGAAAAAGTAATGCTGAACTTGATTCCACATCTCACTGTCGAGAAAAGAAGTTCTTTTAAAATCGAGCTCGGAGAATGAAGAAACAGTTCTCAAATAGAAAGATGTATTCAAGCGGGAAATTTCGAGAGAATTTTCATCCGTTCTATTGCTTGTCTGAATAAGGCTCTCGAGTGCCAATGACAAAAGACTTGATGGCATTTCACACATGCTTTGAAGCAATTTTCCACGAGCTGCATCTATACCGCTTAACTCTTGCGAGGTCAAGTCAGGCTCCTTGTATCGTTTTGCATCCACTTGCTTTCCACTCAATTCATCTGGCCCATGAACGAAGTAATCAACCCACTGCAAGGATACCCAAACATCTTGCCACGTCGCTATGGACGCCGAATTTGATGTACTTGCTAAGTTGCAAAGCGCTCTAAAGCAAATGACCTGCCTTGCATTAAAGTCTCGAGACATTCCGTACGATTGATGCGCAGGTTCGTCTACCGACGTTGAGTCTGGATTTTGAAGGGAACCATTGCGCGAAATTGGACTATTTCCGTTGATGGACTCGACTATGGACTCGCCAATGGTGAGCAAATTTGACTGGCTGCTCTTCTTGTTTTCGGCATGATGTGGAACTCTTATGATACAGCGTGAGAGTGTCGAAAAGATGGTTTCGGTATACTCAACAAATTCCAATGAGCTCACAGAATGTGCATATACTTGATATGCTCGCACAGTAGTTCGAAAGAGCCCAGCGTCCATGGACCCGAACAAGAAGCGCTTAAATAAGTTGTGAACTTCATCGAATGTTGCTATCGTGAATGCATTGACAGACTGTATTTCTTTCTCAAATCCCACTGAACCAGCATTGTCGAGTAGATTCGAGACGTAGACGGAATAGCCATCCGCAAAACTTAATAAAGCTGAAAGGATGAGATAAGGATTATAAAGTTGAGGAATACCTGTTGGTGGCAGTTGCTTGTCGAGCTGGTCCATCAAGGGTGTTTTCATCATTGACGTATCGTGTGTCAAAATGTTAGACGTACTTGAGCCGCTTGGAAGAACAATAAATTGGTTTGATAGAATTCCAAAGGAATTTGAATTAGTATAATGATTCAAGACTGAAAGTATCTCTGCTAGAACATTTTTCTTCCGTGGATCCAGGTCAAAGAGTCTATAAATTGACTGCGCTGTCGAGAAATCCTCAAGAATATTCTTGTAAAGCTCTAGAATGAGTGATTTTTCCCATGATGGGTATGTGGGTTTTGAGCCAGATGGGGCAGATACTGACTTAGACGACGAGTCAAGGACAATATGATTCAAGAATGAAAGTATAAGTTCACTTTCGAGCAAAATTTCTTCGAGCTGATGAGAAAGCAACAGAAATATTGTTCGGATTGTGCGTGTAATCAAGGGAAACAGAGAAGCGCTCGCGTTGAGTAACTTCAAAAGGCCGGGGACACATTTCAGCTTTAATGTTGCACACAACTCCGGTTGCCGTGAAATTTGATTGTTATTATTGTTCAAAATGTTCTCTAACAAATCAAGCGCAACCTCCGTCGAAAAGTGTATGTTCTCGCCAGTGAAATAAGAAGATTCGTCTGAGGAAAGGATAGCACTTAAATCATTTAGAACCAAGAAACAAATTAACTGGGAGTCATCAAGTTGATATCGGGCTATTTCTCCGTCCACTGAAGTAGAAGCAATTTCGACATTATGTAAGTGTGCCGTTGACAACTCAGTAATGGAGCTCAAATTATCGAAAAGAGCGGAGAATATCTGCTGTAGAGTCGCCAAAGCGGTGTGAGCCACGATAACATTCCCTGACTTGACCATTTGATGACCTAAGGCAATGATCTTGAGAATCAAATTTGAATCAAAGGAGTAACGTAGCATGATTGGCGGGAGCATCTGAAGTATTTTTAGCTGTGTCTCAACAGCCAAGCTTGCAAGATCACTAGCGTGGATGTGATTCAAGATCAATTCCATCTCTGACTGAGAAAAGAGTTTAGCAGAGGCCAAATGAAGCGTAGCAGAGAGCGCCGTTGAGTTCAATTTCCCACTGGGCACTTGTAATGCCAAAACGAACGGGGCGCATATCTTGGACTTCGACTCGTTCGGAGCCTCGGCTAAGCCGCCTGGGGAAACAGATTTTAAAGCAGACTGAGCCTGATCTAGCGCTTTTGAAATTTCTGGATACTTTTTTTTGGAGTCTGCGGCAATTGCCGTCAAATCCGCCTGGATCTGTGAGACAGAAGCCATAATTGTGATCGTGTTCGCTCCATTCTCCAGCTACGTCTCTACGCGACTACACATATGTCACGTGCACCAGGGCCTTCTAAACGTCGACGTCGAGATAAAGAATTTTAGTAAGTGAACGAGAACTCCTCAGTTGAGACAAAGGACATGTTTTTTGGAAGCAAAGCATTTGGGCCGACTTACGAATGATAAGTGGCTTTTGGAACTATGGTTACCTGGTCCATCTTATGAACCCCAGTTAGGCTTGGCAAAAGCTATGAGCTACAAACTTCGAGGCATCTCGCAAAGTATGCTGCAACTTCTTTGAGATGGATTGACTGCGGTTTGACTCACTCTATAATTACTATCAACAATCATGATGTCACCAGAAAGCGGAAGCTCTACAGACTGCCTGGTGGCAGGCGCGCAGATTTAATCGCGGGGTCTATACTAAGAGACATACCCCAAATTAAGATAAACGGATGAGCAAAAGAAGTTTCGACGATCTCAGCGATACAGATGGATTGTCGCCTCACCCATCACGGCTGTCGGGACAAATTCCAGCACTCGACCACTCTGCGATTGTTTCAAGTTTGGTCCGAATGGTGATCACCAGATCGTCGCGTAACGCCAAACTTCGTAAGGAGCATTTACTGCCGATTCTCCACAGATCAGGCGTCAAGGGAAGTATCAAACCGTGGATTCTTGAAGTGGCTACAGAGCTTGAGCGAGTCTTCGGGCTAACACTTGTCTTAAACGGCAATGAGATTCAAGTCATATCGACTTTGCAAGAAAAGTCACGCAGGGCCCTCTTCGACCTCTGGAGCGCTGAAGCTACTAAGCCTACTGGAAAAAGCCCCGAGAGCCTCACCTACCAAATGACGCAATCAGCACGCAACCATTGTGTCGTGAATACACTGGAGCAGATATTTGGAGGGATCGCGATGTTAGTGATGACAATCGTTGTTTTGAGCGAGAATCGGGTGAATGAAGCTGACATTATCAGATATTTATCCAATTTTGGATTCTCTGAGAATGAGAATACCCCGTGCCCGAACCTAAACAGACTGACACAGTCCGTGTTAGCAGAGTTGGTGAAAAGAAATTACATCGAGAGTGAGAATACGAGTCGACAGCTGGGAAGTGTGCTTGAATACTCATTGGGCAGGAGAGCTGTGAAAGAATTCACCCCTGCCGATTTTTTTCAATTCATACAAACCTTGGCGGGTCCAGAAACCACAAAAAATCAAATTGATTCTGCACTTGCTAAGTGTTATCCAGATTTCGAACCTTTGGAACCGGAGGATGAGACGGGCTGATGCACAAAACTCTTCCCATACTTGCTGGGAGTTTGGCTTAAGCACCTGTAACACTGACAAGGAAGTTATCAACTGCGGTGAAACAGTCCTGGCAGATCAAAGTTTCTGGGATCGGCTGGAAAACTGAATCACCCGAAAAGGTCACAGAAAGGTGGGGGTAGAATGGCGTAATATGCACACCAAAGCCGACCAACTTCCACATGCATTTTCAAATTTCTGCATTTAAATATCAGTCATTAGCTCGTGCATTTAACTGCACCGATCGAGGGATATCAATCAGCATTATAGATATCATAGAGTTGAGTCTGTTCTTGTATCAACTTAAAAATACCAAACCGAAGCAATTCGCCCAAAGTTTTGCTATCACCTGACAATCCGATTGTAGTCGCATAAATCGAATTCCGCGTCGGGCACCACTGGAACATCTCAAGCAGGAAACACTTCATCCCACTCTTCCTCCCGTCAATCAAACATAGGATGTTGGACAAATTGGATTTTCTCGTTATTTCAGCCCTTGCTTTAGCAGTTGCCTTCTACTTCGGAAAGGACTACGTGTTCGACCCCAATGGCGCTAGTTCTGCAGGTTTCGTCGCTGGTGGGGCCGAAGGCGGTGATGACAGAAACTTGATCAATAAATTGAAAAAAAACAAAAAGAACACGGTCGTATTCTACGGATCCCAAACAGGTACGGCTGAGGACTATGCCCATAAGTTGTCTAAGGAGTTACACTCGAAGTTCGGCTTAAACGTCTTGTCTGCCGATTTGGCGGACTATGATTTCGAGAATTTTGCAGAGTTAGATCCAGAATACTTGATTTTCTTTTTGGTTGCTACCTATGGTGAAGGTGAACCAACTGATAATGCCGTGGAGTTTTTCAACTGGTTGGATAACGATGCTGACCAGTTGGCAAATTTGAAGTACACTGTCTTCGGATTGGGCAATTCAACCTACGAGCTCTACAACGCTATGGGCACCAAGTTGAATGACAAGTTGGAGCTTCTTGGCGCCGATAGATTTGCTCCCTACGGCCAAGGTGACGATGGTCTTGGCACTATGGATGAAGATTTCTTGGCTTGGAAGGAAAATTGTTTCGACTCTTTGAGAGACAATTTGAATTTGGAAGAGCACGAGCTGGAATACGAGCCAGCATTTGAATTGATCGAGATGGATGATCTTACTCCTGAGGATTTAAGTGTCTCCAACGGTGAGCCAGATAAATCGTACATTGGCACTTCTGATCCAATCACAAGGGGTCCGTTTGACCATTTGCATCCGTACTTGGCCAAAATCAAAACTGCAAAGGAACTCTTTACTGCTGAAGGCAGATCTTGTGTCCATGCTGAATTTGATTTGTCACCATCCAATATGAGGTACACAACAGGTGATCATTTGGCTATCTGGCCATCAAATTCCAATGAAAACATCGAGAAATTTGTTGAGTGCTTCGGATTGTCAGGGAAACTAGACAAGGTCTTTAAACTCAAGACTTTGGATTCTACAGCACTGATTCCATTCGCGACTCCAATCACTTATGGAGCAGTCATCAGGCATCATCTTGAAATATCAGGACCCATTTCAAGACAAACGTTAACCTCAATCGCTCCGTTCTCTCCTTCGGAGAAAGCAAAAGCAGAATGCTTGCGCTTGGGTTCAGACAAGGCCAGTTTTGCGAAAAAAATCCATGATGCGAAATATAATTTGGCTGATGCGCTTCTTGTCATTTCGTCTGGTGAAGTCTGGGATTCTGTGCCTTTGGTTTTCTTGATCGAACTCATTGCCGCATTGCAACCACGTTACTACTCCATTTCATCCTCTTCCTTGAGTGAGAAAGAGACCATTCATGTGACAGCCGTTGTTGAAGCCGAGAAGATCCAGGGAAGATTGATTACTGGTGTAGCCACGAATTTGTTGAAGGATATCGAGTGTACGAAGAACCATAAAGGTGAGAAGTTTGCAAGCTATGATCTCGCCGGACCAAAAAACAAGTTCAAAGATTTCAAGCTTCCAGTACACGTGAGAAGGTCCACCTTCAAGTTGCCTTCTAATCCCTCTACTCCAATCATTTTAATTGGTCCGGGTACAGGTGTTGCCCCTATGAGAGGTTTCATTCGCGAAAGGGTGCAATTGGCTAAGAACCAAGAAGGTGCCAAGATTGGCAAATCCTTGTTATTCTATGGTTGCAGAAACAGAGACGAGGACTATCTTTATCGCGACGAGTGGCCAATCTACGCCAAGGCTCTTGGAGACAAGTTCGAGATGGACGTCGCTTTCTCTCGTGAAGATCAAAACAAAAAGGTTTATGTCCAGGATAAAATTATGGCAAGATCTAGTGAGGTGAACCAATTGTTGGAATCCGGCGCATTTATCTACGTTTGCGGTGATGCCTCAAAAATGGCTAGAGACGTCCAGAGTGTGCTCGCTAAAGTCATTGCAAAAGAAAGATCAGTTGATATCGATAAAGCAAGTGAATTGATTAGATCATTGAAGGTACAAAACAGATATCAAGAGGATGTCTGGTAGCTACCTTCAGAGGTAACTTGAAGTCTTGAGGCGTCAAAAGGCAGTTTGTTGCAATATCTCCAGCCAGGAATATATGAGTCATAAATCGACAGTAAACTTAATTCAGTATTAAGCCAATGCCTAAATTTGCCTCGCGGTTTAAGGTCCAAATCATAGACTTTTGCAGATACAGTGTTTCCATTGGACTGGGCGTGCAAGGAAATTGTGGGGTTTGGATCGGCATCAGGTTTTTCGATCGTGATGAAGACCCCCGCATCTCTCAATGTCATAGCAAATAATAGGTCATCCAGAACATCAGCTTCGTCTACAAGGTTGAGCATGTTATCCATCTCTCCGACTTTCTGATGTAGTTTCAATTTTCTGAACACGTTGTCGGATCTCTCTAAGTATCTTGTGAGGGTTTGCGTGAGGTCAAAGTCACGCTGGCATGATTCGACGTCTCTCTGCACAGTTTCTGGCCGGCCAAATGTCGAGAAAAGCTCCAGAACACCTCTTCTGATGTGATCTGGCAGAATCAAGTCCAAAGGGCAGAAGTGGCGGTCATATCCTTTGTGCCATTTTAGGCAACAAGTTCTGCAGTAGTTCGTACGATTGTCGTACAACCATTTCGGTTTGATTTCGACAACAAGTGCCCGACTTCCGTTCCCGTTGAGTCCATCCTTATAGATAGAGCAATATCTGGATAAAACAACTTTCACGTAGTTCGCTGGGAGTACATCAGGTACCAAGAATGCGTTCTTCTCCAGGCTGTTTAAAACACAATCATCGCACTTCAATCCTTCTATGAATCCATCCGGAAGTGCTACTAAGTCCATTTGAATCATCTCATCTTTGAAAAGCGGCTTGCATTTAGTCTCGAGAAAATCCTGAAGCTGTAGCGTCGAAGCATTAATATGTGATTTTGTTTGTATTCTCAACCTCAATAGTTTGCGATTGAAGTCGTTTTTCTCGCCTTTATAACAAAATAAAGCATTCGCATTTCCCCTAGCAAAAAATTGCCAATCTTTGCACTCAGAACTAAGAACTCTCATGATCTCAAATTTTATTTTACGGCCCTTGCAATCGGCGGGATTACGCCTGTTTTTCGTTTAATTCGCTCCTTTATATACCTGCGGCTGATAGGATAGCCTGTCTGACGTACATACACTAAGGGCGATTTTTCAAAAGTACATCTCCTGGGCCCTTAATGATGCGAACGCCCGAATTTTGCCAAATGCCAGTATGTTGGCGTACTTTCATCCACGCACTCGAAATCAAAGACATGGATTTGTGCAAGTGTGGGTATTTCTCGAGGCGCTTGTAGGAGTCTAAGACTAGTCGTGTGGTTGCTGAGACCAATCCGCTTTCCCGAACTCTGCTTAGGATTTCAGGGCTGGATTGTGAAACTGATTGGGTGGTCTTTGAGTCACATACAGTAGAATAAGCCAATAATGCCGTAGGGTTTACAAGCAACTGCTCACCCGCTTTGAGAATCATATGATGTAAATGTCCGTTCGTCTTTGCTACGAAGGACCCTTCGCCGGAAACCTCAAGATTTCCTTCGAAATTCGAAAAATTCAAATGATAGCCGAACCACACTTCCAAACATTTTGGATCAACGATTGTCCAATTCTGTCCTGACTTGACCACTGCAGTGGTTCTCGATCCGAGTCCGGACCCCGCACTTGAAAGAAACATCGTGTTGTCAGCGTGCAGCCTTATCTCTTGAAACCATAGATCATCTCCCAAACAGTCTACATTACACTCAATCAGGTCAAACCCTGATCCTAAGCAAGCTAGAGATACTTGCAGGATATTGACTTTCGAATGCTTTGGTAGATAAAGCTTGACAAGGCCGCGAGTATCCCCCAAGAACTCGACTTGCGGGAGTTGCACGAACGGCCCGCTCCCTGTCAGAGGGATCGCTTTGCTGAGAAGCTGATGTGAGGTGATTTCATTTGCTTTACGAAATGAATTCGTAACAAGCGAAAACTTTCGAACGCTTCCACCTTTGATCATAACCATCATAAAAATATCTTTAACAGCTCGCTTTCCAGATGTAAGACTGCATGGTGAGAGAGTCGAATGCCTTCGACACTATTGAATAACGACGAAAGCAACTCCCACTGGCAATGATTAATGAAAATCGAGTATATTTTTTTATCACATAATATATCTACTTCAACGGGAAAAGGCTCACGATTTTATGGGCCTCCTTAACTAATTCCAAGTCTGCTTGCGAAATGACACTTGGGTCGACTTCGTTTGCAATCACACACATATTCTTGAATGCTGACCAAAACTCGAGACCATCTGATAAGTCGCTCGCAATTCTTTCAGCCGTGACGCTATTAATGCTGCTCAAATTGATGTTGTGAGTAGATTTCCCTACTTGGAAAACAGTCTCCGCCAAGAATTCTTGGCTATTTGAGACACATTGAGAAGTCTCTTCGCCGGATTTGGCTGCTTTGAGACAACGCTCGAAGTATATCTCACAAACTACCCCTAGTAAGGTATTTGGCAAGTCACGATATACCGGAATTGCTTCAATCAACCTATTCCATTGCGCGTTACCTGAAAATTCGGATTTTAGATCTTCATTTCGGACCAAGAGATCCAACATGCTGACTTGCATGGAGCCTTGCAAGAGTTCACTCACGAATTTGAGTTGACTCCTAAACGCAAGAAGATTTCTCGAGATTGGACCTTGGTAATTGATAGGTTGAATATTGAATCGCTTGACAGACAATATTTTAGAAATAAGACTGACGTACTCAACCTCGTTACTAGTGAGGTTAACACTGGGCCCCACATCTTTAAACGAGCGATTCACGCTTGAAGTTCTGTCTTTTAATATGACTGAAAAACCCTGAAGCTTGACGAGAACGAGGAGCAAGGATAGAGATAAAAGCGAGTCATCAGAATTGCCAGGAAATGCGGATGAGTACCTCGACAATATCTGCAAAACACTAGATGCTTTTCCTTTTTCATCCATAAGTCCCATTAAGTAGAGTGCACGAAGGAATGACGTGCTGATTACGTCAGGGACAATCTCAGCGTCGCCTCGTTCGGCTGGCCCGTCAGCAATGTCCTTCAAAAACGACTCCATCGAAAACTGCCCGGTCTCCTTCGGAAAGATTAGATTTCTCATTCGTGCGTGAATGGGAGGGTTCAAACGATTGTTAATCACCGCTTTCTCTGGCAGAAACCAATAATCAATGGCGATTTTCTTAACTTGAAAATATCTGGCGAGGAGTTGAGTGATTAGGTTAAATTGCCAGTCTAGATTCGTTTGGGCCTGATGCGAAGTAACTAGTTTCTTGAATTCTTCGCAGGAACCTGAGTCTAAGGGTGGTCTAATGCGCAAAAACCCCAGGGTGACTGCTTCGAGGAGTCTCGGGGGAAGTAGACCGATAGAGTGATAGAAATGAAATTCTGGGGGTAGCCTTTCCGAAATGACTGAATGGAGCTCAGATGGAATTGCAGCTTTAGTTTGGCTCGTTTCTGCTTGCAAAATAGACATGTTGCTTTCGTCTCTGGTCTCGACACTTTGAGTAACAGTATCTTCATTGTCAGCTTGAGTAAGCGCCCGCATCGCAATGCTATATAACTCAACACGGCCATCGCTGGTCATAATCGGCATGAAGTCAATAGCTGAATGGCCCTGGCAATAGAGGTCGATGAGAGAAGGGTCGTTAAGACTCGCAATGTAGCCAAACATATCTGAATGCTTTGCCGATCCAAATGAGACATACTGAAAGAACAAGTCGAGGCCAAATCGAAAGTAATTAAACTGCTGGAATGGGGAGCTGGGACTAGGGAGAGGAGGTAAGTTCGAAAATTTCTCAGGCTGTGCAGAGCATCCAACCATTATGCTGATGTCAAGGAATTGTCTCTCGGTCAAATTGAGTTCGCTGAGAACTCGCTCTCTTTCAACAAATCTAAAATCCTGAGATTGAAATTCCATTCCCAAAATGAATTTATCAATCTTTGTGAGAAGCATGTCTGTACATCCATAGACACAGTCAATCATATCGCTCTCATACATGTAAGACAATTGAAATGCTGCGTCGAATGGGCTTATTACATAATCGATGTTACTCTCGATGAATAGGACAACAAGATCATTCATCATTGGCTGAATTGGCAAGGGTTCCATATTTAGCCGAAAAGACTCTGCATTGAAGCCAAAATTGTTTGGATTGCCTTGTGACAGCTTCGTCGACAACTTGTTCCATGTCGTAGCCAAATGTTGTTCATGATGGGAAAGCTCATTAGTCTTGAGGTCCACACAATGAGAATTTATTTTGAGTCCAGGCAACACAAATACTGGCTTGATGTTCCACTCTTTGAATACTCTCAAGTCCGATTGGATGTAACTACTCAACGAAGTAGGAACCCCGCCTATACCATGGAGGAGTTGTTCTTTCTTGTAGGTATAAATTCTGCTCAAGTAATGCTCGACATCGATTCCGATGGTTGCATTTTGAAGAATTTCAATTGAGCTTGTACTGACGAGCTTGTTCTCGAAAAGGAAGGACTCGAGCGATCTGATGGGCATTTGGTTTGTGTGTATCAGATACCCTCTACTGAGTTCAACTACTAGATACGCCAAATTAAAAGTCACGTGAATATAAAGTCACGTGACATAATTACGCGCCTTCCTCCACGTATCTTTTCTCAGTCGGATGAGCTCTGGGAGGTGGCACTAGTGCCGATAGTAGACCCAGAGATAGATTCATATCTTCTCACCAAATTTCCGTCAAGAATATTGAGTTGCTATCGTAGAATTCAAATTTATGGAAATATTAGAATTATTTTTGGAGGGTTGTGGCGAGAGTTCATAGGCGAAATTTGATTACTATTTGTAACTACACCAACAATCCCCAATTACTCATGAACGATTCAGGAAGCTGTCAGACTTCAGTGTGAATTGCAGATGGGTATTGAAAAAAGAATATTTTTGCCTACGAAGTAAGTGAAACGAGCTTATACAAGCAAAGTTATACATTTCAAGCATATGGGACCTATTTAGTTTTTAGAGAAATGGGGTAACTCCCTTTTGCACTCATATTTTTCGTCACAAAAAGGCTTTTGTATCCTAAAATTGTAGGCATTTCTATTAGATTCATCCGATTCAGCGATTGAGAATATCCGAGTTAAATTTAGCTGTCGCATTGGTTAGCTGTTGTGTTTTCTCGGCAATCTTCCACAAGACATCATCAAAGTGGGATTTTATTGTGTAGTGCAACAGAGTCATCCTAACTCAAAACTCGATTCTGATATGAGTACGTAGTGCTTTTTTTGTTCAAATTCTACATTAATCGAAGCGGCTATGTTTATACTTCAAGTCTAAAAATTGTTTTTATCTATACCTTGTGAGCACTTCCGTAATACCCCGCTTGTCAAACTTGTCGGATTTTAGGAGCTGTCTCTATGAATTGTAACTATAGCGCAATGTATCAGTAAAATGCTCTGGACTAACTCCAGTTAATCGACTGAAAAAAAGGGAGCCCCCGTATTCTGAAGGTATTCTTTCTACCATGTTGTGACAGCTGAAATTAATATTTGCGTTTAGTAGTAACAAGCATAGAAAACAGCTTTTTGAACGGAGGAAACACTCACAAAAATAAGAAAAGAAAGTGAATCACGAAATTTTTGGGACATGCACCTGACTGTTTACTTTATACGAATAGTAAGCAATAGTCCGAAAATCTCACCCAGAAAACCTACGAATAAACAAGCAAACAAGAAAAAGGCCGAGAAATAAACAATCCATTTTTCACTCCCCAAGGGCAACCCAATGGCTGAGTGTCCGTCCATACCTACCCCGTAAAAAAAAACATTGCGGCTGCTTACCGCCTGTCATTAGTTGCAAAGTAATTTTGTATGCCAGGAACTAGGGTAGAATCGATCACGCTGTGAAAGGACACAAAAAGCGCACCATTTATCGATCAAAACACCTGATTCTGATTTGATGCGCGTAAGTTTAAGCTCGTTCATGTTTGGATGCCAGGCACTGCCCACCTCACAAAATTTGGAAGGTGCGCTTTCTTCTCGGCGAGTTGTTCCTGTAAAATCTCAAGATACATATAATGAGCATCGTGAAAAGAGCCGAATGCTGGCGTACAGTCTTTCATCTATTTAAATGGCAGATCTAAAATAGAGATCTGATGTTCAAGTATTAATGAGGCCCTATTGTACCGTCGAGCCAGCATATATCCATGTTAGTACAGCTCGAACAGTGCTGCTAAATCATCATTATTTCACTAGAACCCTTGTGAGATATCGGTTTTTGCAAGTGTCCGTCGGGATGCAAGCTAAAACACGTTGTGAAAATTTAGCCCAGCAAAGTTGTTTGTACCATTAATCCATTTTCAAGCAATCCATACCAATTCTCTCATTGAATATCATCGTAGGGGATTTGAAAGAATTTTTTGATGTACATAAATACACGTCAAAATTCGAATGCTATATTGTAGCTACTGTTGCATTAGTGAACACTTGAAGATGTCATTTATCTGGGCGAGAATTCTAACATAAGATTTTTCCTGGGGCAACTACTTTTTGGGTGTTGATACAAGCTTCCGATTGACTATATTTCTTGGGTGGCGCCCGTAATTTTTGTAAGAATTTTTCCATGGGATTGAGATTGCGATTGGCATATTCATGTTTGCAAAGAGACATAATTCATTATGGACTGATTCTCAGTTTTTTTTTCACCACATTTGCTCAACGCAAAAACAAGCATGCCTTCACTGTCTCCGGGTTTTGCGTGTCTACGATTTCTATACGGGTGTTTATATTTAACATCAATTGTACTTTTACATAGGGAAGGAGCAGAGGCTTAATATTGGATCAAAAGCAGTTGACAGATTTGAGACTTCTTTGCCCTTTAAAGAATTTCTTTCTTGGGTCGGGTTGAAGAATTTTTTCAGTTTCTTATTGTCGTTTTATAACGAGACCAAAATTCAAGAACGTGAGTTGGAGGCAGCTCGTTTGCCTCGAGAAATTAGTCCCCAAAAATCAGAACTCGACATTTTCTTTCTGCCTTCTGCATCAATTTGGGCCCCGAAAAAAAAGTCCCATTGAAGTGCTTGCTCCGATTTTGTGATTCCCATATCATGAAAAAGATTAATTGCCTCTCTCAGCCCTACACTCTACTAATGCCAAGCTGAAAAGTTGAATTGTGCGATCGCTTCACGGTCGGCACAATGTTTTATCTTTAACATATGCAGCTACAGAGGTTTCTGAGAATGTTGCCGCCGAAGCTTCTTTTGGTAATTGACTGCCCGTATTCAATAAAATCGTGTACTCTTTGATAATCTAGTAATCTGTGAATTTTTGTTTATTTGCGTTCTACTGCGGAGTTCAATAAGGAATCTCCGTCATTTCACAGGTGTATGATTTAATTTTCAAACACAAGGTTTCAACCATTATTCTTCTGAGCGAAAGCGTTCATTCAGTTTCGCAAATGTCAATGCTTATGCGAGATTTGCAATACATAGCATCCAAGGAGGCAGGGATTTGACTTGTTTTTTTGGTCGAAAATTTTGTTTCATTCACTATTTACACACTGATGTTGGAGTCAGTTTTGAGCGGGGCGCCACTTTCGGTCCAGCCAAGCAAATGCCATAGTCTGTCCCACTGTCCCTTCTTGTGCAACATCGCCAAAATCAAAACAACTGGGAGCTGCCATACAGAGCACCAAAAAAGCTTCTTTGCTTGCAAATTGGCAGCTGCAACAGCAGCGGCCGATGGGATTCTTCCAGGAGCATGGTTGGCTCTCTGCTGTCTCCAGAATTTGAATGCAAGATATGTGAGCCAACAATTCGCCAATCCTGAATCAAATTGGAACACCCAGTCTGTAGCCCCATAGTAACTCAAACCGAAGCAAATTGGAAACATGAGCAATGAATACCTCAAAGCCACTCTTGCGTTGAGTTTTGGGTTTTCTGACGCAGTCATCACATAGCCTGCTCCCTTGTACTGGTCAGCAATATTGTGGGACAAAGAATTGAAATGAGGGAATTGCCATGCATAAAGAAGACCTGCTAAGCACCAAGCAGCTGGGTGAGTCAAGGAGGTAGAAGCTGCCCAACCCATAAGGGGCGGAATGGCTCCCACGATAGCACCCACCCACGTGTTAAGAATGGAGCGACGCTTGAGCGATGTGTAAACCCATCCGTAGAGTCCGATGTTTAGAATTCCCAAAAAAGCCACCGTCGGATTCACTCCGAGGAACAATATAGTTGCACCCGCAATTCCTGTCCCAGCTGCAAATGCGAAGGCTTGAGTCGACGTGATTTTCCCTGTCACCACAGGCCTCATGGATGTTCTTGTCATTCTCTTGTCGAATTCTGGCTCCCGACCCATGTTGATTGCATTTGCAGATCCCGAGCAAAGAGCAGTTCCCACGGTCAAGAAGGCCAACTCTGCTAGTGAGACACTGTTGGGCGAAATAGCGTATGAGCAGATTGAACTCAATGTTACGAGAATCGTGAGATTTGGCTTCGTAAGTTTCACAAAATCATTGAAGGCACTTCGTGACGTGTTCGTGCCTTTAGCTTCTGCATCCTTGGCCTTAGGAACTACCTTGAAAGGGATCTTCGCACTATGGCCCGCCCCGTTTATTCGTTGGGACAGGTTTGCTTCCGAATCTTGGCAAGTAAAGACGTTACTCGCTAAGACTCCGAAGCTGGTTTGGTGCTTTATGGTATCACCTGATGAACTGGAAGCACCACATCTCGTGACTCTGGGGCGAACAGTAGATGTGTTCGAAAAGAAATTGACGTCAGAGAGTATCCCCTTTCTTGCGTTCGTGAAGAAGTAGTTAAAGCTTGGAACCAAGCTTGCCTTTGAAATGCATATCAATCTATGTGACATCTCACTAGGTGATGCTCTAACCCGCCAAAGGCAACTTTGTTAGTGGAAAAGGTTTGACTGCACATCTATTCGCGATTATTTACCTCCTCTGTCTGTCCGATACCTGCATCGGTGTTATCCTCATTCAACTTCTTGTTCTCCAACTTATTTTCAATTAAATCATGGAAGGCAATGATTGATCTCACTAAGGTGCTTATGTAGACCATCATCAACTCGTCGTTCGACTTCACCGTGAACGCGGTAGCCAAGGGGTTTGTTGAATGGTCAACAACATCAGTTGCCTGAGCCCCATACAACTCTTTTGAGTCGTTTGAACCATAAGTCAAATTAGGGAGTAGATTGAAGACGTTTTGCAATTTACCCAATATCGAATGGTTCAAAGGAAGTCTCTTATCGTGCACTTTTTCAAGGTAATTTGCGATCTCTCGTAACTTTTGATGTAAGCCCAAAAGGGATTGGTAGCGCTCTGTTACCCTTACAGACAAATTCCCTGCTGCTTGATCTCTGATATCCCGCAATAAATGCTCCACACCAATTTCCTCGGCTTCTTCGGCTTCGATTGATGAAGGCACGTGAATGAAGGTTCTCTCAGCCTTCGAGCCATCATGTTTGATGTCATCGACGGCGTAGTATGCATCTGTTGGGATTCCAACCGAGCGGGGCTGAACATCAACAATCACCAATAATGGGTTCAGTGTGTATCTTTTAAAGACATCGTTTATCTTTAGGTCTGAGGCTTTGAGTTTAGGACCTGAGTGATACCATCCGATAAGTTGCTCCTTAGCATTGATTTTTTTGAACATTTCACACATTGACTCTATGAAATTGTGATCCAAGAACCAGACCGATGAGTTTTTGTCGTCTTCTTCGAATGGTATGGCAAAAGAATTGGTAACCCTTGTGACGGTAGTTGAATTGTCGCCTAAGAGCACTCCAACCACTCGCTTCTTAGAGTCCTTAGCTACTCTGTCATAATGATCGGCCACGGACAAGAGTACCAATGGCGATACAGTTACAGTGGTTGGATTCGAGGATGTGTCAGCTTTTACAGTCATATTCGCTGCTCGAAATAGTTGTGAGTCGTTTCGGAAGCAGGTTCGGTTTGCCCTCGCGCCTTATGTGCACGAAATCCACTTGCATTTGCACTTCGTCTGGTCCACAGATGTTTGGACAGGTAATTATCGGACCCCCAGGGTCTGGCAAATCCACTTACTGCAATGGAATGCAACAGTTCATGTCAACTATTGGTCGGAAGGCCACGATCGTAAACCTCGACCCCGCAAACGAGGTGTTGCCTTACGCATCTTGCGCCTTTGACATCAGGAGTTATGTGACTGTCGACAACATAATGCATGTCCACAATCTCGGCCCAAACGGAAGTCTCGTTTATGCAATGGAAAGTTTAACTGAAAACGCTTTGCAAGAAATTTTGGAAATTTGGGCAGAACTCGCAAAAACGAACTATCTTCTCTTTGACTGTCCAGGTCAGGTCGAATTATACACACATCAGGACACGATATCATCCCTCTTCAAGCATTTCACTAAATCGTATGATGCAAGATTGTGTGTTGTGTCTTTGGTGGACTCTTACTACTTGACTAGTCCATCGCTGTACATCTCGGTGTTATTACTAAGTCTTCGATCTATGCTCCAATTGGATATGGCGCAAGTGAATGTCCTTTCAAAAATTGACATGCTTCACTCTTATGGAAAGCTTCCCATGAGATTGGATTTTTATACTGAGGTTCAGGACCTCGCGTATCTTCGTGAAGCGCTAGAGCAAGAATCCCCGTCACTTTTGGGCCGGAATTACGTGCGCCTCACCGAATTGATAGCTGAAATCATTGAAGACTACAATCTAGTCTCTTTCGAGGTTCTAGCTATCGAAAACAAAATAACTATGATCAAATTACTACATGTCATTGACAAGGCTAATGGCTACGCCTTTGGGAGCACCGAAATTGGTGGTGATCTGATCTGGAGCCAAGCAACGCGAAACGGCACGAGTGCGGAGATAGACAACATAGACATTCATGAGCGGTGGATTGAAGAGAAGCCGAAATATGACAAGCTTGAAGCAATGCGAGAGGAGGAAGTTTTTAGCGGAGATGCTGAGGACGACTCTCTGTAACAATGCGAATATTAGATCAAGGCGCGTGCGCTTTCAAGCAGTTCGGTCCCATCGTATGAGTTGACAAATTCTGCTAAACTCTCCTTATGAACTTTCACCTTCTTCTCCAATTCTGTAACCATCTTGCATGACTCTGCGTGAATTTCTCTTTGCTTCTTGATGTCATACTCATCGCTGTTGTCACCAATCATCGAATCTATAAGATCTGACTGCTCCTGTACTTCCTTCAGATAAAATTGCTTCTCTTTTATCAATCTCTGAAGAGCTTTAATTTTGATCTCGAGTTGTGTTGGGGCCATTCTTTATTCTCTCACGGATATTATCGCGGGTCTTCAAGAAGTATTCAAGGCAACGACTTACCCAAAAGTTCACGGCAAAATGCGCGCCATGGTATACCAGCGATTCGCAGTTCCATGGATTGCGTGCAAGACACCCGCTAAATCAGAATTTGGCATCTGTTGCTTCTGTCTGAAGATTAAAAAAGAAAAAAGTGTTGATAGGCGAACTGAAGCATCAAAAAATCGCCTTACTCTACGAATATTAAAAAACGCTGCCTTGGCCTCTTTTTCCGCCTAGAATTCTCAGTATTTGTCGTTCGGTGTATCTCCAGAAGCGCATTGCGGCATCTCATAGAACCATTCCAAAGGATTCGGGAGCTTTGCAATGAGTGAATCCACGCAGTCTCTTCAACTGCTCAGGAATTGCTTGAAAGACCACTCGAAGTTCATAGCTAAACAGCTCAAGGAGTTGGAGGATGCCGAAAATTTCTCTATGCTACATGAAGATGCTGTGGCCGCACGCCTAAATCATATTCACTCTGAAATGGGCAAAGTGCTTGAATCGATCATGGCTTTGAGTGATGAGACGAATATCATTGATTATGCACTGCGCAATGCAAGCCCACCCGATAATGGCCAGGATGAAGAAATCGAAAAGTTGCCTATTATAGATATCCAGGAGGAGATAGATGATAATGATCAGGTCATTTCTTTTCGATTGAATCAAGAAAGCGAAGGAAACAATTCGCTTGCTGATACTCAAAACACAGATGCACAACGGTCACAATCTGCATTGACGTCTGCTCGGAGCGAATCATTTGAATATGGGACTCAAATTCTGGAACTTTTCCAAGACATGGGGTTATCTGAAGTGCAATTTCCCACTGGCAATGCTCCACTAAAGCCAAGAACTGGCGAAAGTGTTGGCCCCTCTTCTACGGATAATCAAGATGATATTTACACGCTTGAGCTTATTGCTTCCCAGATTGATTCAAACGTCTCAGATCTGATTATCGACGAGGATTTTGATTACGACTTTGAAGGCACATCAGATGAATCCGATGATTATGCTGACAACTTATTGTACGGAGAGAATCTGATATTATTTCCTCCAGAGTCAACTCATGCAGGGCGGTTTATGAGAGAAGTTCAGGCCAATCGAGACCAGATGATTGCCCCTAAGGGACCAAAGGCAGCAACTCAAAAGAAGCAAGTGTCTTTCTGCAATAAGTTGGACATAAAAAAAATCGAAAATGTAAGTGGAGAGCTTCAGAGAATAGAGCACAAGAGATACCCGATTCTGAGATTTAAGGAGGGCCTCATTCAGTCGGGAAAATCTCCTTTGCCGTCCGAATCAACTCAAACGGAACGGAATGGGGAGACGGATGACGGTAACGATGATGCTACTAATGATATAATAGAGCGAGACGTTGTATCGAGCACCCATGATGACGATCAATCACATCATGAAGAAGACTTTGGCAAACTACAAGAATCGCTTAAAACAGAAGAGCAAAAAAAAGTATCGCTGAGGTTTCGGGCAATGATCAGGCAGAACCCCTTGCAAAAGCCCCCGGCTGTTTCTAGAATAGAGCAGACTCTCATCGGAACGCCTTTCACAAGTTCCGAGGTCTCCCCTTCCCCAAACCAGGAATTCGCTAGCGACTTGGGGAGTCAATCTCAAATTTCCGATGATGAGCTCATCGATTTAATGAGGGCTTACAACTCAGGAAAAATGGAGGATGATGCACCGATTTCAGGGCCGGTGATTGAGAATTTGGGTGACTTCGAAGTATTGAATGAACTTGTTGCCTCTTCTTCATCTCCTGACACTACTAACGAACAAGCACCACCTAATGCGACGGAGAACGACTCAAGCGATGAAGTGATGTGCGATGAGATTGTGGAGAATGATTATGAGGAAGGTTTGAGTGATTCATCAGAATCATCAAACCACAGAATTGATGTCATTGAACAAGATATCATCAATAGAGAGGTGGAGGAGAGTTACTATCGCATGAGGGAGAAAATTTTAAATGAGAAGAGTTGAGACTCCGCGAAATTCATGGAGAGAAAGCAAGTTCGAAAGTTCACGGAATGAGCGAGGTACATTTTTTCTTGAGGCTCTATACAATGTAAGTTCTCTTCCGTGGATAAACCTTCGGACCACGTACTGAAATGTTACGCGCGGCATTGAATTCACTGTGTTCCGTGATGTCCGAACCGGATACTACTTTGCAGACTTCAAGATATTCAATTTTACGTAAATCAACGAATATTTATTTTGCCATTTAATTTTCCAGCGAGTGAGCCAAACACACCGTCTTTGCAAGATTCACTACCTTTATCGAAGGTAAAATTGCTACAAGCAGCTGATTAACGGCCCCAAAAATTCTATTCTCGGGTCTCGAGTCGTTTAAATTTTGTGCAGGAATGCATCGGATGATAGACATACGATGATTCGTGAAGTATATATAAATGAAGATATCGTCAACTCAGTCCGTCGATTTTTGTTCGCGATACATTCGGTCTCGAATAGAGAGTTCACTGTACCGAATACAAGTGTTACACGCGTCTAATACACTGAGGCCTGATTTCCAGAGTTCGTCTACTAAGGTTTGTTGGCATCCCATAATATCTTTTTGGGTTCCCTGTTTTTTTTGGAGAAACCTGCACAATTGAAGTACCTCTCACCCCACCGAAGTTAAGTTGCCTTCTACCTAAATCGAATAACTAGTTTCCAACAGACCTAACACGATGTCGGCACTTTTGAAGCAGAGAGTGAGATACGCCCCATACTTGTCCAAATTGAGAAAGGCAGAGGAGTGCGTCGAATTGTTTAAACATGGTCAATACTTAGGCTGGTCGGGTTTCACAGGTGTGGGCGCGCCAAAGGCTGTGCCAGCCGCCTTGGTGGAACACGTCGAGAAAAACAATTTGCAAGGTAAGCTTGCTTTCAACCTTTTTGTGGGTGCTTCGGCCGGTCCTGAAGAATCAAGATGGGCTGAAAACTCAATGATTTTGCGGAGATCGCCGCATCAAGTCGGAAAACCTATCGCGAAGGCTATCAATGATGGAAGAACCATGTTCTTCGATAAGCACTTGTCCATGTTTCCACAGGACTTGACCTACGGCTTCTACACTAGAAACAAGGAAAACGATCTTCTTGACTACACAATTATCGAAGCGACCGCAATTACCGAGGACGGCTCCATCGTTCCCGGTCCTGCTGTCGGAGCATCCCCAGAAATGATTTCCGTATCGGACAAAATCATCATTGAAGTGAACACCAAGACTCCTTCTTTCGAGGGAATTCATGACATAGACTTGCCAGTCAACCCACCATTCAGACAGCCTTATCCTCACACTTCAGCAGACTACAAGGTCGGTAGGACGTCTATTCCAGTCGACCCATCAAAGGTCGTGGCAATTGTTGAGTCCACTACACGTGACAAAGTTCCACCAAACACTCCATCAGATGCCATGTCAAAACAGATTGGTGAGCATTTGATTGAATTCTTCAACCATGAAGTCAAGATGGGCCGTTTACCAGAGAACTTGTTACCTTTGCAATCGGGAATTGGAAACATCGCCAATGCAGTGGTGGAGGGATTGGCTGGATCTCAGTTCAAAAATTTGACTGTTTGGACCGAGGTGCTTCAAGATTCTTTCCTTGACTTTTTTGACTCTGGCTCGTTGGACTTTGCAACTGCCACATCCATTCGCTTGACCGAGGCTGGCTTTGACAGATTTGACAAGCATTGGGATAGTTTCTCTAAAAAGTTGTGTTTGCGTTCCCAGGTGGTCTCCAATTCTCCTGAGATTATCAGAAGATTGGGTGTCATTGCCATGAACACCCCAGTCGAGGTCGATATGTACGCACACGCTAATTCTACTAATGTCTTGGGCTCCAGAATGTTAAATGGTTTGGGTGGCTCAGGAGACTTCTTAAGAAATGCCAAGTTGTCCATCATGCACACGCCGTCAGCTCGTCCTTCGAAAATTGACCCTACAGGTGTATCCTGCATTGTTCCATTTGCTCCACATGTTGATCAAACTGAGCATGATTTGGATATCGTGGTCACTGAGCAAGGTTTAGCTGACTTGAGAGGTATGTCACCCCGTGAAAGAGCGATTGAGATCATCAACAAATGTGCTCACCCTGACTATCAAAGTCAGTTGAAGGAGTATTTCGACAGGGCCTGCTTCAATGCAAAGAAGTCAACTTCATTGCACGAGCCACACATCTTGAAGGATGCCTTGAAAATGCACATGAACTTCCAGGAAAATGGTACCATGAAGTTAGAATCTTGGGATCAAAAGTTCTAAGCAACTGTGTACATATTCTCGTATCGAACAAGGGCTTCAGCTTCCTACATTTGCACGTAAAATTCCGGAGAGCAACATCAATGTCAATTTAGAAACTTGACCATTTGTGACAGCAGAATCTTGAAAATGCTTGACTATTTTTTGAATATCTAATCATGAAAATTTCGCAGCCTTTACCAATCTGATCACGTGACCGCACGATCATTCTAGAATTTTCTCATAGTCGGTATAAGAGTACCGTTACTCGCTATCAATATTCTCTCATGACATGTTTCGATCTTTAAAACCATTTTTGCGTTATCGAAGAATAACGCGGCTTTCTCCTTTGAGGCTGTTTAGATCTACCGCCCTGAGCAGTATTGATTTCGATCCATATAGTACGCTCGGCGTGGACAAAAGTGCAAATGCATCCGAGATCAAGAAAGCATACTACCAACTTGTGAAGAAACATCATCCAGATGTTAATAAAGAAAAAGACGCTGAAGAGAAATTTCATAAAATTCAAGAATCTTACGAACTATTAAGTGACCAAGAGAAACGAGCACAATATGATCAATTTGGGGGAGCTGCTTTCGATAGCAATGGTAATAATCAGTTTAATGGTGGAAATCCGTTTGGTGGTTCCGGTAATCCATTTGCCGGGGCACAAGGCAATCCTTTTTCGGGAATGGGCTTCGACTTCGAAGACCTTTTCAAGCAAGCTTTCAATGGGGGTGCGCAAGGAAGGGGTGGTGGGAGAGCCCACTTTGTAACAGAGCATGTGGGTGACAACATTGAGGTTTTGAAATCCATCTCATTCAAAGACGCAATTTTTGGCACCAAAATTAATGTTAACTACAAGGCTGTGGACTCGTGCGGTAATTGTTCGGGCTCCGGTCTTAAGAAGGGAAAGCTGAAAAATACTTGTCTCACATGCCACGGCACTGGTCAGAGTACTCACATTATTGGCGGGTTTCAAATGGCTTCCACGTGTAAGACATGTAACGGTTCTGGGGTCACAATTAACAAATCCGACGAGTGCTCGAAATGCCACGGCAACGGCGTTGAGGAAGTTCCTAAAAGCACAACGGTGGACTTGCCGTGTGGAATTGCAGATGGCAGTCGTCTAAGGATACCTGGTGGCGGAGATGCTCCTTTTGTCACTAAGGATGCATATAATCAGATTCGAAGTGGCGATTTGATAGTCCGTGTACATGTGCTTCCGGATTCCAAATTCCTGAGATCAAAGAATAATATTATCCTCAAGCACGAAATATTGATGACAACGGCTTCATTGGGTGGTGAAATAGTAGTACCGACCATTGACGGCCAAAACATTAAATTGAAGATTCGTCCAGGAGTGCAAAGCGGCAGGAAACTCACAATTCCTGAAAAGGGAGTGCCCATCAACCGCAATATTAACAACCGTGGCGATATGGATGTGATTTTGAATGTGAAGACTCTTATTCCGGAAACACCGATGCAGAGCGCTTTATTGGAGGCTCTCGCGGATGCTTTCGATGATAAGAATGCGAGAAGGACCAACACTGACCTGAAGTTGGAAGTCAATGAAGATTCTCTAACGGAAGTCATTGATGAGAAAGACTTGCATCCTTCTAAGTTGCAAAGAATCGGGAAACTTCTTGGAAAGTTCCTCAATAGAAAGGAGGGTTCCCATGGAGATAAATAATCTAGCTTATACACTTGTACATATCATTTGAAGGAGAGTTTCGAAGAATGCCATCACTTGGGCTAATCGTTTTGTAATGTACTTATTGTATTCCTCATGATTCTCGAAGAGTGAAGAGGTTTTGGTCAGGAAATCGATGGCTGGGATCATCAAAGTTTCAGCCGACACATCCATCAGCAATGAGCTCTCCAATTTTGATGATTGCGTACTTATCATTGCGAGCATTACTCCTGGTCGTGCTATTGTGTTTGGATCAATTGCCCTTTGCCTCATTCAAGACTTTGCAGAGCTCTTCGCCATCTGCTGGCGTTTTAACCTTCAAAACGTAAGTATCTAGCTGCCCGTCCGCATTTGCAGCAGGTACCCTCACGAGAGAGCCATTTCCCATTGTCGAATATTGGACGTCCTTCAACAAGGCGACATTTAACAATATCCGGAGACCCCCGTCTCCACGCACCAAAACTCTCGACGAGTCACCCTCTAGACTTCGTAAGACGCGTAAGTTTCCAACTCCTAAAGTCTTGTACGGATTTTCTTTATTTTGAGAGTCATAAACCATGACTTTTGACTTGCGCTCAAGCAAAATCTTTTCGCTTTCCTCTCCGGTAGAAATCTGGACCTCGGATTCACCTAATTTGGCAACGGGCTTGAAGTTCACATCTGCCTCTTCTTGATTCTCACTAGTTTCAATTGCAGGGACTTGCTTATTTGTAGAATCAGATTTTGCAGGAGCGGAGAATGAAAATGTAGCGCCCCCGCCAATGCCAGAGCTTCCGCTGTTGAAAGTAAACTTGGGAGCAGATTCAGCACCTTCTGCGTTCGAAGAGCTGGAGAACAATGTCGCAGTTCCAGAAGTGAAGGTTTGGGGACTACTTGCCGATGCTGACGTAATAGGGAATGCTTGTTTCTCTGACAGCTGAGCAAATCCAAATGATGGAAGAGTGGTCACTGACTTGTCAATCGCCTGGGAGGTCTGCTCGCCGAACGAAGCGGTTGCAATTCCTTTACGGTCTCCAGTATCATTGCTTTGAGCTGAGAGTTTGAAGAAAGGATCGCTTATCGTTTTGTTGAATGTAAATGAGGGGCCCTTGATCTCCACTTCAGACTCAGAATCAGACTCAACAACGTTTTTCTTGGGCTTCGTAGCTCCAAAAGAGAAGGGAGAGTTCTTCATTGTAGGCTTTGCAGACAATTCAAACGTTGGGCCCTGTATGCTAATTTTCTTCTTCTCCTCCTCGTCACTTTCGTCCTCGCTCATGGTCTCCTTCGGATATTGAGTCTTCAAAGGAGCTTGTGTAGGGAGTATATTGTGTGGTTTACCTATGCTAGCGAAAGGGTTGGATGCAGAAGTCTCAGGTGGTGGAAATTGAGTCTTGTTTGGTGCTTTACCGGAACTCGATGTGATTGATTGATCTTCGGAAGACTCAATTGACTTGTAGAATGAAAGATATTTCTCAACAATGGGACGAAAGTCAGGAACACCTTCCTCGAAACTGACACTATTGATCAGCTGGACAAATTTCTTGGCTAGGGCTGTGAATTTTGCTGCTTTATGGCCATTTAGCGAGGGCTTTGCAGGGTTGGCACTCATGCTCATGCTTGGGATGGAGAAGGTCTTGCCCCTGGGCTGTATGATCTTTCTTTTAGCCATAATTTGCGAGCTGGCTAAGCTGATTTCAGGCTCCTCCTCATCACTGCTGCCTTGTCTTCCAGTTTGTGTTATCTGCTGTGTCGCTGCTCTTTTGGCCATTGCTGGGATGCCGTATGTAATATGCGGTATTAAGTTGAGATAGGTGCTTAGGGCTAATACCCTACTTTCGCGCAGGTGCTCTTTACATCGGCTGAGCCCGCACTGACCACAATTTGATTTCACGTGACTCGCGGTCTCCCTCCATCAACGAAAAAAAAATGAGAAAACGACGTTTCAGCTTTTTCCTATAACGTCAGTTACTTTGAAACAAAGTATGTCCATTCAAAATCAGATGCTGCTCGGTACCCTGAGTTCTAGGCAGTAGGTATTTCTGCTCTTGTTTTTGCCGTTTACTGGAGATTCATTGACGATGTGCATATTTCATGATACATCTCGGGGTTTACCATCGGCCATAATGAGCGACGATACCCAACTTCCTCAGACATTATACTAATCATTCAGATGGCTCCAAAGGTTCAACAAACTAAGGCTGCCAAGGCCGCTGCCGCTTTGGCTGGTGGTAAGAAGGGTAAGAAGAAGTGGAACAAGGGTAAGGTTAAAGACAAGGCCCAACACGTTGTCATCTTGGACCAAGAGAAGTACGACAGAATCATGAAGGAGGTCCCAGGCTTCAAGTTCGTTTCTGTCTCCGTCTTGGTCGACAGATTGAAGATTGGTGGCTCTATGGCCAGAGTTGCTTTGAGACAATTGGAGTCCGATGGTGTCATCAAGCCAATTGAGAAGCACTCCAAGCAAGCCATTTACACCCGCGCTTAAATAGTTTCTTTTACACAATCAACAACTAGTCACATTTAAAATTAGTTTTGTGTGTAGCGATACCCCCCGATAGCCTTCATGTGAGTGAGCACGCATCTCCACATCTCTGCGGATTCACCTCACGCTTTCACAACCAAAACCATGATAGGACCCCATCGAGCAACACTGGTGTGTCTTCGGCGAAGCTTCTTGAGCTTGGGGGCTGAAAATGCAAGTGCCAAGACATTTCGCCTAATTAGAAGAGTAAACGTTGCTCCAAGCTTGCTCTATGAAGTCGTATCCGACGTTGCAAAGTACCAAGATTTCGTGCCATTTGTCACGAAATCGTCAATAGATACATATGACTCATTGAGTGGTTTACCAACCAAGGCAAGCTTGAGAGTCGGTTGGAAACAGTTTGACGAGCGCTTTTCGTGCAAAATTACATGCATCAAAGAGAGATCGGTTGTGGCAGAATCAGAGACATTGCTGCTCTTCGAGTATCTATACAATGAATGGAAATTCAAAGAGATCAAGAGTCGCTTCAGTGGTGGTTCATCAACATCAGTTGAACTTACCTTGAAATACAAATTCAAAAATCCCATTTATAACACTGTCTCGTCAATTTTTCAAGAGCAAGTCAGCCAAACTATGATTCGGGCATTTGAAGAACGGGCGGTTGATCTCAAACTACAAGAGAGGCTTAAAGACAGAATAAAAAGCTGAGCTGCTGCAAAAAACGGCATGAATCATAAAAACTATAGATTTCTGGGTATGAGCGAATGGGATCCGACAATATACTCCTTCAAATTGTGGTGGGGTACTCTTGCCAATGATATGCTTAGCGAACCTGCGGTACTCTCCACGCTTGAAGATCTCTTTCGGCCCGACAAAGAGCCGAGCAGTAAAGAGCTCTCGACTGCATTGGCCAAGCTGCTTAACGAGGAGAAACTCGAGTTTGCGGAATTGGGACCATTCAAATAGCACTGAATATAATGAGTGGTTAATGGTGTTATGCTTGTAGGCTTCACCAACGGCTTATTAACCCAATTGTCGTCGAACCCTAAGGGGCGAATGCATTTGAGACAATTGCGCATGAAGCGCCTATGGCTCTCACTCTTTTGTAATGGTCTCCACTTCTCATCTTTAGACAAAGCATATTCCATTGCACCGTTTTCTTCAAATGGTACCCTGATTTCCCCGTAATCGTTGAAATCTTCCAAATCAGACATTACGTCATCCTCATCATCGCTTCTCTGGGTATCACTCGCAATTCGAGATTCTTCACCTCTGGATTGGGTTTTGCGTTGCAATAGACCTGCTCTGTGTCTCATTTGACGCTCCAATTCATCGTCCTCGTCATCCTCGTTTAAAAGAAATGCAGCTCTGGTACATCCTAAATTCGGGTCAAGATTCTCTTCCAAATCGTCTTCACGTCTGCACTGCGCTCCATCAGCGGAGGCAATCACTTCATGCAGCTTGCGACGACTTCCGAGGTCACGTCCAGCGGCTGTTCCTGGCGTCGCAAATTTGGTTTTGAACTTGGTCAATCTTCCACGGATACCCTTACTTTGCTCATAACGTGGATCAGACTGCGCCCTCAATCGTCTTGTGATCACGTCATTGTAAAATGGTGTGTCAGTTGAGACAGGGTTTCTTCTTCTTCTTGGGACTGTTCTGTACTTTGGCATTTCTCTCTCATTTAAGTCCATCAGAACTTCTTTTCCAATCGAGAACGCCAAATGCCAGTCAATCAAATCCTTGGTGTTTGTGAAGCATAGCAAGAATTGCTCGTTCTCGAGGCGTAGCCTGAGGACATTCGGCTTTTTTGTGTAGTCGGAAGCCAACCCGAATCTTGAGTGCTGCAAAGAATAAGAGCGAATAAGTTTCATTTGCTTGCTCAGCTTGCTTGCACGTGGGTTATGATGGCTTGAGGCATTTACGACGGAAATCAAGCCTTCCTCATCTAGGAACTCTCGACTGAGCGAGAACTCCTGATCAAAAAGACCAGCTTTTTGACAGTGACGACGAAAACTCAAATCACCCAGAGTTGTAACTAGTGATCTAAAATCTCCGTTGTCGCACTGAGGGCCACTCCCAGTTGTCACCCTTGCAGTCTGCCCTTGCAAATCAAGGAAAGCATCTTCCAATTGGGCAGTCGCCGAGTAAAAATTCAATTGAGTCGAGTTTAGTTCCACCACGACAGGCTTCCAAGACCTCACAGGTGCTAATTCGAAAGGGGAGAGCCATTCCTGTTTTCTTTGGCAGACCCCTATCTTGTAAGCGGCAGGTGCATACGAGGGAAGAATCTCATTTTTAAGATCCTGGTCGAGAATTGCAAATTTTGGGCAGCCTCCTGGTGGCGTATCCTCGTAGTTTGGAGGATGTGCTGGAGTAGCATGTATAAATTGTAAGTACTCATCTTGAGTCGTTTCGTTAGGGTAGCTAATCTTGCTTTCCTTGACATCAGAGAACTCGAGTTGTGGTTCAACACCATCAAATGAAGTCAAAGAGGTCGATGCAGTGTTAGATGTTTCGTAAGGCGACGAGGCGCCTGGCGAATCAAAGCTCGGCGAGAGCTCTAAAGCGAACCCGAAGGATCCCACCCCAGAATTCGGACGCTCTGGGGTATTCTGAGGCTCGGACTCTGAGGAGCTTGAATCTTGCATCTCTGATTATGTGAAAATAAAATGCACAGTTATTTGAGGGTATTGGTTGCTGAGATACCTCTTGCAAAAGCTGAATCCTAGACTTTCAATTCAAATTCTTGAGTGAGATCTACCTACCACATGTACGTTAAATTTCAGATGTGTTTTCAATCAATTTCGAAATCCGGAATACAAGAAGGGGAAGCAACGATTAAAAGCCTGTTTTGAAAGACTTGAAAACGACAAAACTGATGTTAATGTCCACTTATCTATAATATGTCCGTGCTTCCGGCCAACTAGTTCTTGAAGCACGAGGAATAGGAGTCTACCGGAAGTTGCGATCGCTGTGCGAAAAAGAAATGTCTGATCTTCCGAATGTCCGACTTTGCTCATTTACCACATTAACACTCGCTGGCGCAGCAGATAATCGAATATCGAAGGGATTTTTACGTTGTGTGCCCTAATTGTGGCCAGCAAACTCTCACAATACGTAAAGCGAGCCATATGGCTTTGCTCAGCCCGAGTTGCGGAGAGCTGTGGAGGTCGGCTTATCAAGGGATGCAGTCCGAGGCCCGGGCGCAAGAGGGATGCGCTCGCCGAACCATAGCGACAGCCCGGGGAGGGCTGTGTTGCCTGTAACTCTGCGCTCGCTTCCATACACAATCCTGTAGGAAGCACATAAAATCATCTGGGAGCGTTGCGTTATTGCTTCAATCGCGGCAAAAACTCCCAACGGAGAATGTGAAACTCGGAGATAGACTGCATATATCAAGCTCTGATGCGGATGCCATCGAGATAAACCTTCTCGCATAAGAAGGTTGGCCGGAGAATATCTTGCAATAAGTTCTCAAATGCATCCAATAAATTTTTGTCACAGCCGCAACCTGCATTTTCTTTCGAAGCTGGATTTGATGTAAAGACGCGCCCCGGGGCTCTGTTCTGCCTCGTCTTCGCTTTGATCTTGTCGTGCATAAAGAAATGGTGAACGGCGAGATTCAAGTCATTTGCAGCCAAAACTTGAGTATCGTCCAGGCACAAAAATTCTGCACTAAGAAACTGGAGGATACTCGCAAACGAATAAAAGTAGGTATCCGGTCTTCTTTTTGGTAAATTCTTTGCAAGTCCTTGCTGTTTTCTCAAGATGAGTATGAACCTCATGAGATCGTATAAAGATTGTGATGGCGCATTCATCAATGTCGGGTTCAAAAAGCATTGAATTTCATCAATTATCGACGCACTTGCCTCCAATGTTTTTACGTTAGCCTTGCAAGCTGTGCTAAGTCTCGAGAGGTGCGCCGCTGCATTGAAAAAGAAGTCTTTGTCCTCCCACACAAAAATGCCCAGGAAATAGTCATTTATCGTGAGTGATGTGATGTTCAATGCTTTCAAACAATCGACCAATGCAGTGTTAACTTGCAGCATTGCTCGCTGTAATCTTTGCGGCGAAGAGCATTCTTCGAACGGCATGGAAAACTCGCTCCGGATGTCTAGATATAAGGATTCCAAAAGACATGGCGCAGAACAATATAACGTGAAGAAATCAACAAGATGCCTTTTAAAATAATATAAGTGGAAGTTGGTGCTTATGCTGTTGTAATCATACCGCACAATACGAAGATCTCGAGTCGAAGTGCTAAGAGTTTGAAGCTCCCTCAAAAACCCCGCGAGACAGTTGCAGTTTGCGGAAACGTCGTCAAATCTTTCCCCGAAACTTTGCTCTGAGCTAGCTTCAAGTGGCATTCCATATGAGCATCCAATCATGAGTGACCAGCGCTTGACAATGCCTATGTCGAATGCGTCTCGTAAGATATTCATATCCAAGCTGCTGGGCACATCACCTTCGAGCTTTGAGTGCATCTGCTGCAAGGAAACATCGTACACTTTGGCGAAGCAATGTGCGCCATAAGTTTCTGCCATTGATTTGAGACTCAATAGGCTAGTTCCTTTAGCTGATATAACACTAAGTTTCGTGAGATTGCCGAGTAGTTTTGCTGTCTCTGCGTCGTAGTTCGGCTCGAGGGGTTCATTTTCTGGTACGTACAATGATAAGCTTCGAATCCCATTACTTCCTGGTCGCCTATGAGCGTTTGCGAAGAGACTCAAATGTTTGAGATCTGCAATTTGAAGTTCTTGGAGTCTGACACTCAAGTTTTCTGAGAAGTGAAACATGCTTATTGTTTCCAATCCTTTACTAAAATGGGCCATGGGAATATTGCAAAGCGTAAAGGAGCGTAGTTGGCTTAGTTTTTGGCTGAATAGACGCTTGAGCCAAACAGGTAGTCTCATAATCACGAATGCTAGGTCATCCGTGGCGAGCCTTTTAATACTGAGGGCGAGAGAAGGCTTTTTGAAAATAGCTTTTTCGAGTAGCTTGAATGAGCAAGAAGACTGTCTCAAGGAATTCTTGGAGATTGTCCAATGGTGCAGCGGAGTTGATGTTGTGGTAAGACGCTTTAAGCTTCCACCCTCATCTGCCTCATGGGTCACGTATATATTCTCATAAAGTAACTCATTCGCGAGCTTGTTCCAGATCTTGTCAACTCTCGAGAGGCATACTATATCAGTCGTTGTTAAGTAATTGCATATGTGATGGAAAATCTCTCGGTCAAGAAAACGATTCTTGCTTTGTTGTGGATGCTCCATAAATTGGGATAGGATTGCACGCGCCGTTGTTGTAGATTCAGACACACGTGATGTGTTTGCAGCCACTTTTGAACTGCAAGTTTGATATGTTTTGCAAACCAAGATAAGGAATCACCATGTGAAAAGAAGCGCCATTTCATCGAAGCATCTTCAACGAGATCTGTAAATTTCTGACCGTTTCATAGAAAATCAATTCACAATTTTTTGCAATAATGCCCAATTTTTGCATGTAATAACTCGCATGAGGCATCTCTCAAGTTTGCGCAAACATATATTTGAACATTAAAAATACTTGTCTTGCCAAAATACCAGCTAAGTAAGCTCGAAATAACGCATTCAGGATTCAATTGCGCAGTAGAGTCTCGAAATTCTTTTGAATTCTTTGGATCACTACATTATCTCGATTACTCGTGTCGGCACTTAGAATCAGGCTGGGAAGTTTTCACACAAGCCAGTTCGTCTCAATCATACAAAAAAGTGAAGACAAAGAAAAGCAGGCGGGAGTAAGATATGTTTCAGTTTCACAATATCTTCTACTCGTCTCAATAATAGGTCGTTCCCATGTGTGTAGCTCTTCGTGGAGCACAATCGCAAGTGGTGCCTGCATGAGAAGAGTTACATACATTGCAACCAGATCTATCCCGTCTTACATGTGTCTTGAAACATGCGAGCTTACGACGCCGTGGTCATCCTTGAAAACACGAGGAAGGTCCTAGAAGAAGACTCAAGCGATGCCAAATTGGAACAAAACCTTCGAGTCTTGGGAGCGCTAGTTTCATTGACCACCTCTGATGAGCAGCTAAGATCTGCGATGGCCGACGATGGCAGTTGTTTAGATGTTGCAATGAATACTTTGACGAACGCTCTACTGTCGAGCTTTGAAAACAAGAGCTCGGAAGAGTTGTATCTTCGCAATTTAAGGGGCGTTGTTTTGGTTTTACGAAACCTAATGTCGGTGGATGCTTCTCGCGCTGACTTACCTATGCTCTTGCTTGATTTGCAACACCTCGTCACGAAGGTAGACAATCTGCGAGAAATATTTGTAAAGTGCGCCCAGGCTTACCTTGAACTTATGGCAAATGTGCTACTAAACAGGGATATGAGAATCAAATGCAACCCATTCATGCTTGCCGACACATTCAACGAGGGTTTCTTACTGCTCATCGCAAAGCAGCAGGACGAGTACCTCAAAAAGCCATTGAGGATCATCCTTAATGCCTGTTTTACCTCTTCTGATAATGTGACCTTGATGTTATCGGATACTCGGCTTGCGAATGTCATGAATTTCATCATCAGTGAGAGCTTAGCAGAGTCGCGTGAACTTGATATCTCGAACGACCTCCTTCAGATCCTTGAATTTATTATTACGAGCTCAAATTTCAAGGAGTGGCTTGAAGGACGAAAAACATCCGGAACTTTTAAGGACATTCTTAGTTTGGGCCAATTGGCAGCCACTCTGCGCGAAGACTGGAGCCAAGGTGCATGCTTGAGTATCGCTGGATGGAGTTTTGAAGTATGCAAAATTTATTCTGAGCGGGCAATCGACTTGTTTGAAAAAAGTGTGGGCAAAGAAGATGAACTCAAAGATGTACATTACTGTCTTGTTAAGGTTCTTGATATACTATCAGACCTTGCCAAGTATGAGGTTGTGAAGTTGTATTTGGAGGAGCAAAACGCTCTCAACACTTTCATCCCACTCTTGAGATCCGTACACGAAAACACAGACATAAAGACGCTCAATTCAAAATCGGAGAAAGTTTCGTTTCCCCAAGTAAAGTCCTTTTTAATCGAAATCCTCACATTTTTGTGTCACGAAAGTGCGACGGCTCAAGACCAAGTGAGGGCGCTACACGGCTTGGAATTGATCCTCTCCAATTGCGTGATAGACCAGGACAATCCTTACATCAAAGAACGCTCGATCTTGTGTTTGAGAATGCTTCTAGCCAACAACCTGAAGAATCAGGATTTCGTTGCACAACTTGAAGCCAAGCAAGTCGTGGACGAAGCGGCCCTACAACAAGCCGGATACGAGGTAGAGATCGAGAACGGAAAAGCAAAACTCAAAAAAGCAGATTGATAGCGCTTGTATGTGTAATTATAGAAAAACCAATAGATGATTACTCCTTTGCCAACTCCTCGATGATTGCAGCCTTGACCTTTTCCAAGGACGCCTCGTCAATCAACAAAATTCTCTTCTCTTTGAGTGACAATGCTTTCAACTCTTCAGGAAGAACATCTTTCTCGAAAGAGTAGCCTTCGGTACCGTTCAACGCACCGTTGACGACCTCGGAGAACTTCGCAGGGTGTGCGGTCGCTAAGGAGATGTATTTGATCTTAGATACTCCGGCAGATGCATCTTTTTGTATGTGTCTCAAGGAAGCGGCAATGCCGACGGCAGAGTGAGGATCCAAGACATATCTGTCGCTGTTTGCAACATATATGTTTTTGATGGTGACAGCGGTCTCGGAATCGGTCACTCTCTCAGAATCGAAGTCGACGCGTGCTGCAGCTGTGACAGCATCTGGAGCTGACACAGAACCAGTGGACTTCAATTGCTGCATCCAGCCGCTCAAAACCTTGCCGGCCTCTGCATCACTACCCTCAGCGACATTGTCCCTAATCAAGTACCACAATAATCTCTCAAAGTTCGACGAGATGAGAATGTCCATGGCAGGGGAGAAAGTTGCCTTGACCTCACCATCCTTCTCGTATTTGCCCGACTTCAAGAAGCGGTCCAAAATGTCATTTTCATTGGTGGCAATGATCAATTTGTCAGCGGGCAAGCCCATAGACTTGGCGTAGTAGCCAGCAAGAATGTCGCCAAAGTTTCCAGAAGGCACAACGAAACGGGGCTTGAATGTAGCCGAACCAGCGGCCTCTGAAATCTTGAGCAACTGAAAGTAAGAGTGGAAGTAGTATGTGATCTGAGCCAAGATTCTAGCCCAGTTGATGGAGTTGACAGCACCAACGTGGTATTTTTCGTTGAACTCCTTGTCGCCGAAGACTTGCTTCACAATATCCTGACAGTCATCGAAAGTACCCTTCACGGACAAAGTGTGGACGTTAGGGTCCTCGACTGTGGTCATTTGCTCTTCCTGAATTGGGGATATACGACCAGTTGGGTACAAGATGAACACAGACACGTCCTTCTTTCCACGCAAACCGTAAATGGCTGCGGAACCGGTGTCACCGGAGGTGGCACCCACAACGGTGATCTTTTCTCTCTTCTCATCGTCGGTGATACCTTTGTTTCTTCTCACCAAAAAATATTCAAACAAGTTACCCACAAACTGCAAGGCGACATCCTTGAAAGCATAGGTAGGACCGTGAAACAACTCCAACAAGTACAAACCCGCGTCAGAATCAAGTGCTCGAAGCGGTGTGACCTCTGTGGAGCGGAAGGTCGAGTAGGACTTGTTTACCAAAGTACGAAGATCGTCGTTAGGAATTTCGGACTCGGCAATGTATTGGCGCATGATGTTGAAGGCAAGCTCCTGGAAAGAGAGGTCCTTCCACTCGGAGAGGAAGTTGGATGGAAGCTTTGGGATGACAGATGGAACAAAGAGCCCACCGTCTTTGGCCAAACCAGTCATCACAGCATCTTCGAAAGAAATCGACTGAGCGTCAGAACTACGCGTGGATCTGTAGGTTTGCGAGGACATTTTGCTGGGTATGGTTCTCTTAAAGAGTGCACTTTTTCATCAAATTAAGCGACCAGATTGAGTTTTCCAATGTCACGTGAGCCACATTGACTCATACACTCCGCGACTCATCTCCAACACATTTTGCAACCATTTCGTGGGGAAGAAATAAGAAGACTGCTCGAAAGAAAACCCGACGATTTTCAAAAAGGAACTCAATGTGGGCAATGATCCCAATCGACACAAAAGTGTCTCTCGATATGTATGGCGAGAATACATGCAAGCCAGATGGTGTACTTTCCCGAGCTGTGAGCTGCAAATCAAAATTGATAAGCTTTCAATCACTGTAGTTGAATATTCAGAGAGATTTTGATGAACAGGTTTTGGAATCAACAAACCGGACTTCGATTTTCGCTCTTGCCATTGATCTCAGGCAGATAGAGCCTTGAATTGTTACCGTCCACAGCTATAACAATTGCCCTTTCACGTCAATACCAGAAGAAGACATCTACGGAATGAGCTCACGATTGAAGAATTGAAAAGATTTAGATGAATGCTTGGAAATGGAACTTCAGATGGAATTGGCGGGATTTCTGGAAAAAGCTTTCCATTCAGTACTAGATGTACGGGTCTTTAGATGTGTGGCGCTCTAGTACACTGCCTCAAGCAGTGCTGAAAAGTCTTGAAGGGTAGAGTTTCTGACTCATGTTATGATAGGCAATTGGTGGGCAGCAAGAAACACTCTCAGAGGCGAGGCTTGCAAAAGCTCCCTGCCTAGCCGCTTGCTTTGCGCTTACAGCCGGGGAGAACTGACAAAAGCGAGTGACTATTTCAATCAAATCATCATCACAGGCAACGAGCCGCGTCTTCTTCGACTCAACGGCCAGTTTAATCATGATAGCCTCAAGTACTCGATTGGTTATGGACTGGGAGTCATTCCTCAAGCGGGGTATCACAAAAGTCAAGCTAGCCCTCAAATTGATCTCATCCACATTGTGAAAAACCCCACAGACTTTCATGAAGCCAATTCCCATAAATTCCCAAATCACTACTCGTCCATCCTCCTGCTTGGAATGTCTGCGTTGTCAAGAATACAAAACTACGGTGCGGGCATATACTTCAATCCTTATGTGGAGATGCCCGAAGAAGGCGGAACCATGGCTATTGTCAAATACGGAATAGTGTCTGAGGAAACAGCCCTTAAGGACATCTTGGAGTGGAACTCCTTATACATAGCTGGTCGCCTACATAAGCCGGTAAAGTACCTTTTTGAGGCTGACGACAAGCTTAAGGCTGCAAACGAACTCAATCTCCAGAAGGTGTTAAATTTGGCAATATTGCTAATGCTGTTAAAGTCAGCCAATGCTGTCGTCACTTATCCTCAGCTATTCACCAAAATTGCACTGATTTCATACATGGGGGACCCTCGCATGCTCGTTGGAGGTGAAAACCCACACAAAGTTAGAAACATGGTGACGAAGCAATTGGATCATTTCAGGCAGTTGTATAGTCCCGCTATCGAGCTGGCTCTCGCCAAGGGCTATATTTCGAAAAACAACCATGATTCCTTCGTACTCAAAACGCTGCCGGATGGTGCTGCAGGCATAATTAATGCATTTCCCAAAAACTTCAGATCACGGCTCTTGCTATCATATAGACAAAAGTATAAGCAGGAGCTCGCCCAGGATGAAACCTTTCAGAAATCCCAGGATGGAGGAATCGTTTGTCATTCTCATGCTGCTGCTGAATCTCCCTATCTTGCAGCGGTAGCTCAAGACAATCAGTTGCGACTTACGTTGCTAAAAACAATTCTGGGCATTATTGCATATCCGGCTTTGATTCAGTCGTTCAAAGGCATCTTCACTGCTGGCTTGATCAAGTCGGCGAAGTACGCGTGGGAGAAAAAAATGAAGAGCATCCGGCTGCTGTGACTGACGGGTGATACGTATTATATTTTTTGGGAAAAAGACACGAAGGAATTCGTATGTTTTGGCGTAGAGGAAAGTGTAGCCAGCATGAAGACAGGATTTTGCAGCCTTCCTCACAAACCTCACCCCACATTACACCAGTACACCACAGAATAATCATTGAGCCTGGCTTCTCAACCCGATTCGCTATCAAACCCTAATCTAAGCAAGAAGTAAACATGGCTCCAAGAGGACAACACAGAGAACCCGTCTCTGATTCGGACACCAAGCTTTCCACAACGTCGCGTGCGGCCAATAAAGCAAGAAATGCCGTTGCAGCAGCTGCTCAGTTGGAACTCTTATCTAAGCACATCCACTCCAATGGGCCTAGAGACAAGCCGCCGGTGAACCCTCTAGACTTCCATACCCTCAAGGATGAGTTCCTTTTCAAATACAATAGAAAATATGGTCTCAACATGCCCGAAGTTCAAACGCTCAATGATAACATTCTACAGTCTGAGATTGGCAAAAAGACCAGCAGTTCAAAGAAGTCGTTCATGTCCCACAAGATTACGAAACCGGAGCTAGCCAGCAACCTCCAAAAGCACTTCTTGCTGACGAATTTGAGGGAAAATGAGGTCATCTCCAGTTTCTTGTACAAGGTCAAGAACCAAGACAAGGACTTCAAGCTACTGTTCTAATGCGGATAGTTTGCGAGACAAACAACGCGAAACCTCTTCTATTGACGGTATCTTTTTTTTTCGGATCTACCGGGAGCAGCCGTTGTTTGATTCGAGATCTGGAATAACCCTACATTACAGGCACAGTAGGGCCAACAAAGACAGGAAGCACAATGTTAAACGACGGACTTGACAGAGATTACGTTCTTGAATTGAGACTCGATGGAATCTTGCTTTTGTTTTACCGCTGTATGTATCGGATTCCAGCGCTACTCTGTGAGTTGCTAGGCTTATCGGACTGTGTCGAGCACAGCGCCGGAGGCCCAGATTCGCCTCACAGCCGGGGGCCACAAACTCTGCACAACAAATCGAAAAGTTAAATGAACGAAAACGCCAAAGCTATAATTTGTAGTTGCAAAAGAAGAGGAGCAAAAGAATAGGAGCAACAAAAGAGAAGGTACGGGTGTGTGGTCCAATGTGGTGAAGACCATAAATGATAAACGCGTCCCACCGCGCGAAATATTAAACAGTGGGATCAGAGTAGCAGGTGGACCACCAATGAACGCAGCCACCATCGCCGTCCACTGGCATGACGACAACCATCCAGTATACTCTGTAGACTTCCAGCCAGCTGCAGAGAGTTCGAAAAGACTCGCCACCGCTGGAGGTGACAACAACGTCCGCATCTGGCGGATGAAGTACTCTCTACTGGGAGACCTTCAACAGACCACAGTGGAATATCTTTCTACGCTTCGAAAGCACACCCAGGCGGTGAATGCTGTTCGCTTTGATCCATCTAGTAAGATATTGGCCTCTGCAGGAGATGACGGGCTTTTGATCTTGTGGGTTCTTTCAGACAAGATCGTTCATGACTTTGGCGTGCAAGACGACGACTTGAAGGAAAGCTGGGTGGTGAAGCAGTTGATCAACACGAACCTGGAAATTTACGACCTATGCTGGTCTCCAGACTCAAAGTTTGTGGCCACGGGGTCAATGGACAACGCAACCAAGATATATTGTGCCGAAACGGGGCAGAGGGTTGCCCATTTGCCAGACCACGGACATTACGTTCAGGGCGTGGCGTGGGACCCACTCAACGAGTTTTTCGCCACACAAAGTGCTGACAGGTCGGTTCATGTATACGCTCTTGGAGCGGTTGACGACGCGAGCAAATCAGTAAGTCCCAGCTTGCATCACCGAATTTTCAGAACAGAGCTTTCTCAGAGTAAGGCTGGTGTGGGCCGCGAGGCTACGCCGCCGGCTGAAGGCGATCAAACGGAAGCGGTGACAAAGAAGGTAAAAAAGTCGAGCCACTTATATCATTCGGAAACGCTACAATCGTTCTTTCGCCGTTTGTCCTTTTCCCCAGACGGCAGCCTATTGCTTACTCCTCTGGGAATTTTCAAGCAAGACGATAACAAGGAGGCTGATTCGACAGAAGCTAAGGGTGAAGGCTCTTCACTTAATACCGTCTACATTCACACACGCGCTGGTCTAAATCATCCTCCAGTGTGCCATCTTCCAGGTCTCGCAAAGCCAGCCGTTGCTGTTGCATTCAGCCCAATTAAGTATCATCTTTCACAGACGCAACTGTCACCGGTATTTGCTTTGCCATATAAGATGGTGTTTGCTGTTGCCACGCACGACTCGATAATAGTGTACGACACGCAAAATTTGCAGCCGATGGGAATGCTGTGCAACCTACATTACTTGACAATCACTGATCTCGCGTGGGACAAGGATGGCAAGAACCTTCTTGTTTCTTCTGCAGAAGGATTCTGTTCGATTATAGCCTTTGACAAGGACGCTTTTGGTGTTTCGTGCGGTAGATTCGATAACGCCGAGATTGTGTCGGAGCCACTCGCACGAGAAGTGCTTCCACAGAATATTGTCAAGCGGAAAGAAATCGAACTCATACAGTCAAATGAAGAGAAGAAGGAGCAGCCACAAGCCACGAAAGCGCCACCAGCAACCGCTATTGAGCCAGCAAAGCCAGGCCCCGAGCTACCGGCAATTGTGGAAATGCCACAAAAGAGTGTCAATGATTCCATACTCAGCCAGTTCATGGCCAACCCAATCATGTTCGGGACGCCTACCAGCACAGGGGCTTTCGAGCAGCCTATCGCTTCTACACAGCCAGCTGATTCATCCGCCTTGGCACCAATCGCAGTCTCAGATACGGCAGAAAAATCAGAAGAGCCTCCTAAAAAGAAGCGCGTGGTGCCAAGCTTAGTAGAGCGCTTTCCATGATTTACGAGTCACATAACCTTAATTCATCTACACACTCACTTTTTGATTACTGCACACCTTTGAGCGAGTCTTCCATCCGTTTTCTGGCCTTCAATATCATCTCGGACCGTCTTTGCTGCAACAAGTCCACGCGCTCACCTTGGTCCTTGCCCCACTTAGCACCTGAGCCATCTCCAATGATGTCGGCTGCCTCGATATTGTATTTTTGTAGCAAGTTCTTGGAAGGTCCCGTTGGCTTCTTGTTGCGTGGGTCACTTGCGCCATGGTCATCGCTATGTGACTGAGGCGACTCGCCGGGTGGGTATGGCAATTCGCCGTTCTCCATAAACTGCTCGACGGTTGCCTCAACAGAACCGGTTTTTTCCAAGCTGTATCTGATTTGGCCGACGGTGAGTTGCGGTCCAATCGCCTGGACAACGTCGATCATGGAATCGGTCACCTGGCGCCGTGGGCCACGAGCTTGACGTCTACCCTGTGAGTTTGGCTGCGCCCTGGCAGGATCGGGAATATTGAATTCTTCAGGCACCGACTGCGGAATTGGCGAGATGAACCACCGCAAAACAATAAAGAGGCCGCCCAAGGCGAGAACGAAAATGATCGTGGATTGATCCATCTTGAAACGAAGGCTTGGTCCGTAGTGCAACGCTGAGATCACTTATATACTGCACGCGCTGAAAAATGTGGAGGTAGGCGTGAGCGTTGATAGTTGCAAGTTTAGGACTGAAGCTTCGAATTTTGATGAGATGCAGTAGAAAGCACGCGGAATGGAGTTTCCCTTTTTTTAAAAATTGGGGGTTTTTCTGAAAATTGGTCACAATCTATCACCCGAGTCACGTGACCAGCCAGAGCCGCTTATCTAGAAGGTTTATCAGCCAGCATGGTTCTGCCACCACTTTCCAAGTAAACACCGCTTGGGATCAATATGGACGGCAAGGACAAATTTGTCATAATTGATAGAAACGGCATACTTTCTACGGACAGCGAGGACGAAATGTACACGGAAACAGAAAGCGACGTTTCCCCTAACGAGATTCAAGACCTCGACCGTTCACAGATACTTGACAAACTCGACAGCTGCACCATTGACTCTAGAAATAGCAAATTTCAGTCAGCACAACAGCTGGAAAGCTCCTTTGTAATGCCGGTAAGTGTAGCATCATCGCCATCACCGGAGAAATCAGAAGAACAAGATTTGTATGACAGCTTTTGCAACAAGTACATGGCCTTCACCGACGCCAACCCCACGACGTACCATGCTGTGAGGTATTTCTCTGAGCTATTGTTGCAACAAGGCTTTGAGCAAAAGAAGGAAACCGTCAAGTTTAATACTGCGCGAGATGGTGGCAAGTATTTTGCAACCAGAGGTGGCCAGTCATTGATTGCTTTCGTCGTTGGAGGCAAGTGGACACCCGAAAAGGGTGTTGGTGTGATTGGAAGCCACATTGACGCGCTCACTGCCAAGTTGAAGCCAATCTCCATCAAATCCGATGTTCATGGCTACCATACGCTTGGCGTGGCACCTTATTCCGGAGCTCTCAATCACCTTTGGCTCGACAGAGACTTGGGCATTGCGGGCTCAGTTCTAGTGAAAGAGGGCTCCAAGATCGAATCTCGAATCGTCAGCTCTGGCAGACACGCAGTGTGCCGCATTCCGTCGTTGGCTCCACACTTTGGCCGTGTAGCCTCACACCTTCCATACAACAAAGAAACTAAGATGGTGCCTGTGATTGGATTCGGAACAGAGGGAGAGCCCCCATCAGATGAGGAAAAGTCGAGCTCACTCTTTGGCAAGCATTCCCTTCCTCTTCTCAGATATGTGGCCAAGTTGGCAGGCACTAAAGTCTCGCTGCTTGTACAGCTCGACCTTGATCTCTACGATGTACAACCAGCTACGAGGGGCGGTCTTTCAGATGAGTTCATGTTTGCTCCAAGGATCGACGACCGTCTTTGCTCGTTTGCAGCGATCCACGGACTTTTGCGTGCCGCCGAAAAGCTTGATTTAGAGGAGTATGACGGATTCCAAATCGTCCTCTTGGCAAACAACGAAGAGATTGGCAGCGCCACGAGGACCGGAGCCAAGGGCAAGTTTTTAAACAGCGTTTTGGAACGTGTTCTCGGTGAGAGAGGGTATGGAGCAGCAGTCACCTCGCTTGTCTTTGCCAATTCGTTGATCTTGTCAGCCGATGTGACGCACGCACTTAACCCCAACTTCACCAGTGCATATTTGAAGGATCATTTCCCTGTTCCAAACAAAGGCTTAACTGTCAAGATTGATGCCAACGGGCACGTGATGACTGACCTGACGGGCAAGGCGATCATGGACGCGATTGCACAAAAAAACGGGCTCACATTGCAACAGTCCCATATACGAAACGACATGCCGTCTGGTGGTACTATTGGTCCGATGCTCGCGGTGGATACAGGTGCCCGCGTGGTGGATGTTGGTTTGGCACAGCTCAGTATGCACAGCATTCGGGCATCCGCTGGCTACAAAGAAGCTGGCATTGGCGTGGAAACCTTCCAGGCATTCTTCGCAGATTGGAGAGAAGTCAGCGACGCGTTTGAATGCGACTAACGTGGTTTGGAAACGTCGTGGATGTGACATGAGATCTATGCTCTCGGACTTAGAATGCTGAACCCAAAACTTCAGCGTTCGCAACGGAAACTACACAAAAATTAATATTGTGCATGACGACATTTGAGCAGATGTTTGTGCAGAAGAGCGGCGCTCAAACTTGCTTAGTCCAGACTTCTTACTAGGGATCTGCAAGCTTCTCGGAATGGCAAGTCAGAATTCCCCTTGTAAACGAAGGGATATCCTTTAGCCACCACATTTGCCAGAAATTTGAGGCTGTGAGGCTGCAACGGAGGCTTGGGTGGCTAACGCGGGTGCAAAAGTGAAATGACGTCAGGACTGCACACGCTTCAGATGCGAATTTTCAGGCACCTATCAACACCACATTCCGTTCTGACATCTCAGTCATCCAGAAAGGTAAGGGCAGACAGAAGCCCTGGCGGTGCAGTTTACCGTGGCTACTTCATAGGCGTGAGCTTAGTGATATAATTTCCCATTCCAGATTATGTACGTAGATGCTTTTACTTGACACACCTAAAGTTGTGTCAAGCCTGTGGTAAGCGAAAAGAGCATCAAGGCTCCCACGAGTAGCCCTTTCTTGGAGCTGCCGCTATGCAAATGACTACCGCTCGAAGACGCAGTCCCCGTGCTTTGTGTGACAAACGAGCTCAGCAGCGCCACCACCGAACTGTTTGAGAGCGTCACGATGTACGACAGAGACCCAGAGACAGCGTTCAACTGGGCTCCGATTTCGGAAGGCATCGAAGTCACTTGTTGAAGGCCTGTAAGCATTGTGACGGTGGGAGTCTGGGTGCTGACGGTGACGCCCGTATCGAGAAGAAGAGACATGGCGTGGGTATGTGAAGGGGTATTGGGAAGTAAAAGAAAGTGGCTGCTTGTGAACGGCGGTGTCTGAGAAGGTGCTTTGAAAAGGGATCGCAGGAGGAAGCGCCGGCTTTATATAAAAATTCTTAGACGCAGACCTCAAACTTCCCTCGTGCACGTCGCGGGAATGAAGAGAGACGTAAACATCGCTGCCCCTGGGCTGTGTGCACACCCGACAATCCACCGTGCGACAAGCCTCCATATAGGGCATGTGCGGTGCTTAATTAGGCGAATACGTCCTCGCCGCAATGGGAATGTTGGGGTACAAATTCAAGGAGGGCCATTGGCATGAGTATGACGTGTGTGCGGAATGCCACGGGCTGCCTTGGAGTAGGTGAGGTCCGCTCCCGCTGCAAGTGGCCCGTCTGACGCAAAGAATGTTTGGCCCACATGTTGGTGGCGCGAGACATTCTGAAACATGGGCGTTGTTTTCACGGCATCATGAAACACCGGCGTCAGATGGTGGAATCTTCCGTGTAGCCGAGGTTGGCTAACGCAATAGCCGCTTCGGTTCGCATGCCACGATCACTCTGCACCCCGCGAAAGTTTAAGGCACAGCGCATGTTTTGGCTCTGAGACAGAGTCTCTGGGAATCGCGGATTTCTGTGCCAATACGTCATTGCTCCCGAAGAGAGAGATTGTCGAGAGAAAAGAATGCTGACATACACGAATGTGGTGGAAGGAATCTGCTTTCCGCGTTACTCCGCCCGGGACAGTGTCAGTGGTCGGCTTCTATTTTAGTCTACTACTCGACGAGCTCCTCGTAGTCCTGCTGTTTGCCCCTGAGTCTTGTCCACCACGAGTTAGCCTGCTCCTTGCGCTTGAATGCCATTATCTCCTCAATGGAAGGAGGCTCGACTGCAGAGTCGTCATGGTTAGACACGTCCGAGCTCACTGGCTTCAAGACATCATGCGTAGGTGTAGCCTGTGGAATGACCGGCGCGCCTGTAATGAGCCCATCCATCTCTGTTCTTCTAGAACCAGGGTTTCTGGCCAATTGCGCCGCCGTGCGATGTACGAGCTGACTCGAGTCGTGGGAAACGTCCGGCGAGTTGTCCGCGACGCTGCCGTGCCGTGACGTCGAGTCAGCCGCACCGTAGCCACTATTGTAGCTGGAGTGAAATGAAAAGACGGACGACGAGTCGTCAAAGACCGACCCCATGTCTTCGAGACTGAGTCCTTTTGTCTCGGGGAAGAGGAAATGTACACAAAGGAAGGACAACACACATGAGCATGCTGGAATCAAGTAAGTTTTCCATTTGATAAGGTCCAAGAGAATGGGAGTCATCTCACCGACGAGAAAGTTGAAGAGCCAGTTTGTGGCGGTGGATGTGGCTGCACCTTTTGATCTGACCGAGTTTGGCAACACTTCGTTCATCATCCAAGGAATTGGGCCCCAACTGGCTCCGAATGCAGCATTGAAGATGATGACGAAAACGACAACCACTTGCGGCGTGTAAGTGTCGTCAATGTAGAGAGAGTACGCGATGGTGAAGAGAGAAATGGCCATCACCACAGCACCGGTCAAAAGTAAGGGCTTGCGGCCCCATCCGTCAACCAAATACCAAGGAGGAATGGTACTAGCAATGTACACCAAGGAGTTGATACCAGTCATGAAAATAGCCGCGCGGCCCTTCCAACCAGCACTCTCAAAGATCATTGGCGCGTAGTAAGAGACAATGTTGATACCGTTTAATTGGGCAAACATCTGTGAGAAGCATGCCACGGACAAACGCTTGGTGTAGCGGGTGAACATGTAGCGATACGATCTCTCGCCGCCCTCAATGCGCTGGATGAGCACGTTCTCCTTGATCTGCCTAAACTCGAATTTTGCAACCTCATCCTCAATGATGCCGTCGGCGTACAAGTCGCTGATGACAATCATGCCCTCGCAATCGTGGTCGTGGTCAAGCAACCAGCGCGGGGTCTCCACAATGAGAAAGCTGCCCAACCAGAGAAGGAAGCCCATGGCGACTTGAATGAACAAAGGCGAGCGCCACGACCAATTGTTTTCCAAGAAGGAAAAGCCGTAGTCAACCCATATACTGGTGGAGTAGCCAATGATGTTGCCGGTGAACTCTAGGCATGCGTAGAAGCCTCTGTCTGAGGGCGGACTGATTTCAGACTGGTAGCATGGAATGATGGTTGTAAGGAAGCCAATGGCAATACCCCCGATCAATCTGCCTCCGCTCAACACAATGATGTTTGGAGAAAGAGCCTGGATAAGTCCGCCTACAACGAAGATGAAGGAGCCAAGACGGATGGTGCGGCGGCGGCCGATTTTGTCGCCGACTTTTCCAGCCTCAAAAGAAGAGATCAATGCGCCGATCTCAAGAATGGCGATCATAGTACCCACTGCCGCGGGCTTCGGGTTGTTGTAGTAGGACTTGAAGTACTTGTTGGTCAAGAGCGAGGACATCAAGCCCTGCTCGAAGCCAAACAAAAAGACACCAAGCGAGACGAAGATAGAAGTGAAGTTGAGAAGCGCACGCCCCACAAGGAAGGATTCCTTGACCTGGTGGTTTGGCATTTTCGGTGAGTGTGGAGTTCTGGAATCGATTCACAAATTGGTCCAGGTGATTTCAGGCAGGGGTCGGCGGTCCTGCGCAGGAGGCCCGTGGCTGCGGAAATTGCTTGGTTGCGGTTGCGAAAAATGGTTGCGAAACCGATCCGACACTGTCTGGGTTGAGAAACTGGAATACAATTTAACTCGTTACGTGGCGGCTACATAGACAGAGAGAATGGAGGGCCGAGCTGACGACTAAGTGACAGGGTGGCCGGAAATTCGAAACAGCCAGTGAAAACGCACCACGGTGTCATACGGTCCGGTTGCAAACTCAAACTTTTATTAGGGACACTACTTACAACAACAAAGCACCGGCAAGAGCAACAAGACCGACGGCAACCTGGGGAGTGGCACCGCCAGCCAGGAACGTAAGGGGGTGGGGAGCAGTCGAGGTGCAAACACCTTCGTCGCAGGAAGTCACAACCACAAGTGAAGTGTGGGTTCTGGTTTCGGTGCCGTTGTGGTGGTGTGGAGCAGAGGTGACAGCAGGAGCAACGGTAGGAGCCACTGGAGGAGCAACGGCAGTGGAAACCTGGGCGGCGGCGGCAGGCTGGTTGTTGTCAGCAGGAACTGGCTCGACAACCATGCTCAACTTCTGACCATTGTCACACTTAAAAGTGGCAATGTGGATCTCGCCGTTCACGAGACAGGCCCAGAAGTTGCTGCTGGCACCGGCTCTGAGGTTGCCGTCAACAATGCCAAAGTCCTTGGAGCGGGTGGTGTTGGAGACACTCAAACCGTCTGGGCCAATGACAACGTCACCGCCGCTGGCAGCAAGGTAGCCAGAGGGAGTGTCCAAGCTGAAAGTAGCTGCGCTACCGCCACCAAGAATCAACATGTTGTTGACAACGGAGATGTTAGACTTGATGTCGGAGCCAATGGCATGGAGGGTGAAGTCCTGTATGGCAGCGGCGAGGGAAGCGAGAGACAAAAGAGCTGGAAGGGCAAGCATCGTTGGGTGGATAAGATGGAAAGGACAGTAGCCACCAGAAGCGAGACCGTCTCCCTTTATACTCGGCCCTGTGTGTTGCAACTACCGGTGCCGTTTCTTCCAGCAGCTGCATGTGCCAAGCATTTCAGAAAAAAAAGTGGTATTGGCGCCTGCCAAAAAATAATGTAGAATTCATCCGAGCAGACAATGCCAGTCAGCCCATGCGGGCCCGCATGCTGCTCGGAGGAAGGCTGCGCATGGAACACCTTAGTCGGGGCTTGGTGCAGGCCGCCGTTGCACGTCATGACTTCATCTCGAATCTGGGCCGTTGCAACTGAAACGCACGGCGAGGGTGCAGATCTCTCCGTGCGGCGTACTGCCCTGGAAATGAAATTGTGCTTTGCTTTTGCTTTCCTTTGGAATGTCGATGAATCTGCTGACGGAAGCTTGTGACCGACTCGCTCACCGTCATGGCCTGTTTCGAGCTACAAATCCGCCTGCGGCTGCGGGTTTCCGTTCCTTGAGACTCCATTGTTTCCAGCCTTTGCCTTTGCCTGTATCTCTTATGCTGCTTTTCTATCGTCTTGTCAAAACAGCCTTCACTAGGCGGTTGGCTCGTCCATTGTTCGCTTGATTAGGCAAGAGCCTTACCTGTTTCTGTCCCTTCTTTGCCCAATCGAGATCCCACGCTAATTTCTAGAGGGACAATGGCTAAACGCATACGTTACTTTACGGTGCCAGCACGGCGGCGGCTTCTTATTTTGGCCCGTGTCGTACTGTGGTCGCGTCTTGCCTGCGCCATTGTTCACCATCTCCCGGCGTATTCGCCATGTGCTATACGATGGAAAAACGTTCAAATGTAAATAAATAAACAAGCAGGGAACGTAAACAAACTCCTTGGTGGCCCTGCTCGTAAGCGTGGTGTCGGCCCAAAGAGAAATCTATCTGCATGCCCACACTTGAAGGGAATACCTCAGCCTAGACCAATCTGGCCAGAAAATTCAAGAAATGTCGTATTATTAATTATTGAATGCGGTTCAAGACTTGCTGGCCCGGCCCACGTGAAGTCTTTCTTGATACCGTGTTGGTAATGATCGCCATGCCATAATTCCTCTAACGAAGGCAGCTCTCATAGTCCCTGATATTTTATTATTCCACCATGCATCGAAGCATTCTCTAGCGGATGTTCCGCAAACGTGAACTGTTGAGGTGGACATTGATATCTAACCTGTCCGCGTCCTCTTCAATTCTGCGCAATCTAGCATTTTGAGCGTCCACTTCTTGGCCCATCACAGTTGCTGTGTTTTTCAACTTTTTAGAGTAGTTGGCAATCTGCTCAAGGTTTGACGCAATTTCCTTCTCCTGCTCGTCATCTTCAGAGTCGGCCTCGAACTGGTACCGTTCGGCTTGCCTGAGGTGCTTTTCGTCTTGATACTTGCTGTAGGTTTCCGAATTTTGGGTGGCCTTGATTCCCAGCGTGAGCCGCTGCTCACTGGCGTACATGCCCTGGCGGTTTGTTTCACGCAAATACTTCTCCTGCTCTTTGTCGGTCTTCAACTGTTGCTCCTTCTGGCGCAACCTTGACTTTTTATTGAATGGGTTGCCCGTAGCGGGAACGAAAATAGAGCGGTTCAAGCGCTTCAACTCTTTGACCTTCTCATCTGCAATCTTGGTTTGCGTGTCAGCTAAAAGTAAGTTCTGCTCGGTGTTGTAGATTCTCTCAGACTGGGCACCCAACATTCCCATGGTGTTTGTACCCGATGCTTCGGCCTCCTGGGCCATGCGCAAGGTGTTTCTAGTCAGGTTGACCGATTCCTTTTTGATGAAACGAATGTCCTGTTTGATAGCCTCCACCTCTTCGTCTTCGGAGTTGACCTGCTCCTGCTCCGGCAAAAAGTCATCTGGCTCAATGTTCAAGTCCTCCTCAGGCATTTCATTGAGATCAAGGGTCTCGTTGTCATTGAAGGCTGGCCGAGGCTTCCGCACAGGTCGGGTTGTTTGAGCGCCTGGTCCATCCATGGGCACTTCGTTCAAGTCCAACGTCAGCTCGTCATCGCGACCACGGCTCTGCTGTGGTCTTCGTGCGTATGGGTCTCTTCTAGCCAGTTCGCCTCTGCTCAGTTCGCTTCTACTCAGCGAGGAAGCAGCATAGGGGTTCGAGCCACCTGAGCCCTGAGGCCGTGGTGTAGAATCGTATGGGGATCCTGAAGTCCCGTATGGTGAGCCCGAGGACCCATTGGTACGTGTTGATGATCCGTAAGGAGCGCTCGCCGATGTTCGTCCGTAAGGACTACTGTTAGCCCCGCCAGAGCCTTCATTCACACCGTACGGGTTTGGGCCGCCAGTTGCAGGCGCAGATCGGGACTGTCCCGCGCCCGCTGCACCCTGGTCCGCATATACGTTCTTCAGCAGTGAGTTGTTCATATTGGTGTATGGATTGACCGGAGCCAAACCTGGTTTTTGGCTCAGTCGCTCTTTGGCGTAGTCTCTGAACGCCCCGAACTTCTCTGGTCGTCCTCCAACCGACTTTGTGGACACGCCCACTTTTTGCAACGTCTCCACAAGCTCCTGCTCCGTCGGCTCTTTCTTTTTGAACATTTTTTTAATACCCATCTTGTGGTTTGCAGTGATAGAACGCTCAAATCAGCAGAATATCTGCGTCAGCGTTAAAGTGTCATGCGGTGTGCCCCAGCCTCGTCCTGCACACAAGCAACAGAGGTTTGGCCCGTCTCCAGACGTGTTGAAGAAATCAAATAATACTGAAATTTGGAGATGCTGAGAATTGGGGTCGACACTTTGGGATTTCCCCTCTTCTCTCGGCCTCGAGAGCTCGGAGGCGCAGGTGCGTCGAGATCTTGATCTTGCATCACCCACTATCGGAGACACAAATAAGAAACGCATTCCAGGCTTTAAGGGGCGAAGAGAATCAGGTAGGAAAGAGAATATAGGAAAAGAAACAGAGCAGTTTTTGTTGGATGTGATTGGGTAGTTTGTGCTACGGATAGGAAGCCTTGTGAGGCTGCGAAATTTCGGGAGAAGCAAAGGTGAATACATCGGAGTGAAGCTCATAAAATGTTCATTTCCAAAAAAACCTGACGAAAGAAATCTCATTATCCGAAATTACTCCTTGCTTCTCCGTGACCGTATTTGGAATTAAGTATTCATTCGTTTCATTTGCATGCGTGGCTGCGAACTGCGAAACTACGCAAAGAGATTGAGAAGTCACGGAATTTAGATGGGATGGGAATACAGGAGAAACGAAGAGATTTGGAAGTTGACGGTGCTGCCGAAAGTACAAGACGGAAAGCATCTGAGGGGGAGGAGGCAGATTGGAAAATGTCGAGGATCAGGTGTTTCGCTTCTGGTTGGTGCAAGAAAGGGCACAAGAAAGCGAAATGAAGTTTTCTGGAGCCGCAAATATAGAACCAGAGGTCTCGAAATATCATTTTTAGCAACTGGACACCGCTTGTGGAGGCAAATCTGGGACAGCTGCCACGGTGAATTGCTTTTGCAGCCGCTCAGAAGCGCAACTGTGACATGAGCACATGCATGCTACCAGAACAAGACCCGACGAGCTCAGGTGCCTTTGAAATAGAGCTAGGGTCCACAGAAGAGAACCCCAAAATAGTTCAGGATGAGCCTCTGGAGTTGAACTCTCCGTTGAAAATGTCTCTGTCACGTGACACTCATTCACGAGACCCAAGCTGAGGCGGGGACCTAACCAGGCATCTCTTTGAAGAATTCGTCAAGTCTCCAGCTCAGCGCACATCTTAGAAACGTCTTTTGATCATCCAGAAAATATGCAAACAACAGCCAATAGGACGCCGCAGCCGTCGGTCCAGCAGCCAGAGCCCAAGCGGAGAAAACTCGACGTTGCACCCGCACTCACAACTGTAACGCTACTGGGAACACAAATCCGATCCAACGGGACGATCACGCCGGTGCAGTTTGAAGCTCAAGACGACTGGGCTGTTGACGACTCGATGGACTTGACACTAGATGCAGAGTGTGCTTGTGGGTATTTGCATGGGCCCGGCTCTCTGCATCATCACGACATAACTGCGGTGGGACTAAGTTCCAACATGATGCGGGGACCCGAGTAGGAGTGAAAATTAAAAGCAGCGGCATTGAGAGAAGAAAAAAAAGCAAGAAATGTGATATCAAGCGTCGAAAACGGGCAAACACCGACGGCAAAATAGCCATAGAGGACCAGGGCGGGTAGTGTGGCCCCAAACTGCACACACGGCATAAAAAGACAGGCTAAGACAAGCCAGGAAGACAGAAAATTGTAGTATATGTAATCTGAGTTCAATAAAAGTAGTCTATGCGACGAGCATTAGTAGCCTGTTGGAGAGGCTACCAATTTTTTGGTGTTGCAGCCATTTTGGCCATGCTAAAGGTCTGCAAACCGCCTTTTTTCTCTCCTGGAGTATTTGCAAGTCCAACCCCGAATCACGAGTCCTTAGGCGATTTTTAGCGACCACCCTTTTCGGAAATCTCCGTGAAGCTCCACACGCACACACTTCGGATTTGCCGCTTCCATCACCGCCCTTATCTAAACGTCAGAATACGCACAGATCCACACTTTTCAAAAACCGCAGTCTCTGGCAAAAAACACCAAAATTACCTTTTCCCAGTCGGGAAGAAGAAAGAAATAAGAATTTATTCCATTAAAAGGCCAAAATCCCAAAACTTCGTCTGTTTCGTGACATGACAGGGGCCCCTGGCTGCAACTGTGGTGTCGCATTTCGCAGCCACATGTAATCCACAGTTTTCTCGCCATGGCTGAAAACCATTCCGTGATTTCAGATATGACTAAGCCGGGATCTGTCTTATATAAGAGGCATGGCGGGATCTAAAATTACCCCTCACCATCTACAAGCGCTATGGGGCTTTTGGCTGCAATTAAGAAGCAGCTTGAAGGCAGAGAGATCGAGGAGATCCAGCGCCATGGCTCGCGGGTGACCTACCACTCCGATAACGAGAACAGCAGCGAAGCATCGGACGATGTATCGCCAACGCTGTCGTCAAAGCCGCTCAAGGGCCACGTGCTGGTATTAGAGACGCACCTCACCGACGAGCCGTACATTGACCTCAGCTTGGATCTCAGTAAAGAGGAGCTCGAGCGGCGGGAAAAGTCCAAGTGGTTCCAACTCCGCAAGTTCATCTGGGATGGCACCGGCAAGCACCCGAAGGAGCAGAAGTACTTGCTCAAGCTCGACGGGTTTCTCTTGACGTCGTCGATGTTTGGCTACTTCATCAAGAACTTGAACCAGAACAACGTGGCCACTGCCTACGTCAACGGCATGAGCGAATACTACAACATGAACAACAACCAGTACAACTACGTGGTTACGCTCTGGACAATCGGGTACATCATTGGGCAAATCCCCTCCAACCTCATTCTTCACCGTATTTCTGCAAGATACTACCTCGGTGGCTTGGAGATCATGTGGTCGCTTCTCACGCTCTTGACCATCACCTGCCCAAACCTTCCTTCGCTCTATGCCCTCAGATTCTTCTTGGGCCTCTTTGAATCCGGTTATTTCCCAGGAATGGAGTATTTGCTTGGCAGCAACTACAGCGCCGCCGAAATCTCGACACGCAGTGCCTACTTTGCAGTGGCTGCAAATGCGGCTGGCTTGATTCTGGGCCCGTTGCAGTTGGCGCTCTTGAAGCGCTTTGAAAACTCGTCCATGCCTCCGTTCAAATGGATGTTTGTTTTCGACGCAGTGATTTCTTTCCCTCTCGGCATCTACACAATGTTAGTTGATCCCAATACTCCCAGCACCACTGACGCTTTCTACTTTACCAAGGAAGACCGGCTCGTTGGGCTTGAGCGCAGGCGCTTGTTGGGAGCACAGCTCAACACCAGAGAAAGGTACACCTGGGTGAAAATCAAGTCATTCTTCAACACTTGGCACATTTACGTTTTTCCCCTCTTGTTCTTGGCCTACAACAACTCGTGCAGCGCATGGAGCCAGCCTACATTTGCTGTGTGGATGAAGAAGGCGTTGAAGCTCTCTCCAGACGAGTACAATACATACCCTGTGGCGGTGACAGGTTCTGGAATCGGTATAACTTTGCTTTTGGCGTATTCGCATAATTTTATTGGCGGAAACCAAAACCATATCTACGTCATTGGCTTTTTTGTGCCTGTTCTACTTGGCTGTGCACTTTTGGCGGCTTACGACATCCCTAGAGGACTCCACTGGTTCTCTTTCTGGCTCATTGGTGTACCGACGTCTTACGGGCAGCCGTTCATATTTTCATGGGTGAACCGTCTCCTTTTCGGAGACGATATGAAGCGGAACTTTTTGGTGGTCACCACAAACACTTTGGCGTATGTGACTGGAGCGTGGGTGCCGATTTTCACGTGGAACACGAACGACCAGCCGCAGTACTTCATTGGGTTCACATACACGGCGTGTCTCTGTGGTTTTGGGCTCATTTGCACGCTTGTGGCATGGCACTTCACCAGAAGAGACGAGTTGAGAGCGAAGCGAAAGGATTCGGTAGATACCATAGAGTAGAAAATGCAAGTGCAGCCAAAATCTTGGGATATAGAGCAGTTCCTCGGTTGCTACGTACCGTCCAAAGTTCATAGATTCATTATCTATATGCCAGTATTATTTTACATGATCCCCAAAGCGTCTTTACAAACCGTTCACCTCCTTGACGATTTCGTCGTATGCCTCTCTGTACTCCTCGGTCTTGTCGGCGTTCTTCTTGGCCTTTCCTCCGCCAGGAACAATCAAAACACAAGAAGTGGGTCTCTTGGTGGCACCGGCAGAGCCCAAGTCCTCCTTGGATGGGATGAAGACGTAAGGAACAGACGAGTCCTCACAAAGAACTGGGATGTGGGAGATGACGTCGGCTGGGGAAATGTCACCGGCAATGATCACAAGCCCCTTCTCGCCCTTTCTCAAGGCCTTGACAACCTCCTTGACACCACGCTTGACGTGCTTGGCCTTGGAGGCCTTCTTGACGGTCTTGAGAACCTTTTTGTTCAACTTCTTGGGCGCGAGCGGCTTGGCGAAAGGCAAGACAGCGGCCATGCGCTTCTCGTAGTTATCCTCGCCGGATTCTTCGACTTTGTCCTTCTTTCCCATGGCTGCTGGTGTGAGGAGAGATGCCTTTTTCTGACTTTTTTCACTGAGATGAGTGCCTGGCTGTACGGAGGTGCGATAGATGACGGTCACGTGACGCACAGTGTAACCGCCAGCAACGACATCCAGGCCTCACTGGCAGACAAAAACGGTCGAACAGGCAGTGAATATTTACTCTGGAGAGGAAAACTCGCTGGCGTTTGATCTCTATGTCGACTGGCTGCCAGCTCTCGAAGCCAGCGCTCCAGCTCTTTCCTGGCAACCACCAAGCAAACATTCAGCCGCCAAAACTGGAAAAAAGATGGCTTTGACTCCAAAGAGAATCCTCAACATCTCTATCCTCTTATTACAGCTGTCTCTCGATTCCTCATTCTGTTTACCAACCTCGTGTGGGTGGCTGCAAAGTCGCACCCGTGCACCACGCCTATAGTGAGCGGTGCAGCCTTCACCAAGGAAACGCCACAAATGAGTGGAAGGCACCTCAACAAGAACTTTCGCAAGAGAAAGCAGGATCAGCCGAGCTTAAGCAATGACGTGTCAAGCATTCTACTACCGGACCAGCCAATCCCGGCTCCTCCGCTGAACAACGTGGTGGACAGATCCAAGGTGGTGCAGCACCTCATTAGGCTAACGAGTAAAGAGGATGCTGACAAGCCGTCTTGCGTTCAAATCGTCGTCTGCGAGTCGGAGGCAGAGCTTATAACTACAGAGCTTCAAGGAAAGCTAATCGAAGATTTCGGCGTGGCGTCAGTCTTCTTTTCAGCCACAGCTCAGGGCAGCGTGGACTCTATCATGACCATATTCGGCACATTGGACCAGATTCTGCGCTGTGCCTTGTACGTGGCCTACTTATTGAACGCAGAGTTCAACAACTTCCTAAGATACGAGCCCTTCACTCTCCGATCCTCCAACTACTCGTTGGACGTGCTTGTGGAGGCTGACGTGTTGACGGTTGCAGAGATAAAGAAGAAGTTTCCAGCCAACTCCATCGATATTGCGCCGTTCGACCGCAACTTGCACACGAGCCTTGCGACGCTTTCTGGAGACTTCAATTCTTTGTTTAACAGCATCACGTTTCTCCTCAGGCATTACAGCGGAACCCAGGAGGGCCAGGACAGCATCACAAGGCTTTCCTCGATTCGAGCCCACGATGGAGACGGGCTCTACAGACGACCAGAAGAGCACCAGACTCTTTTGGAGAAGAGCAACGCCGAACTATGGAGCCACATATATACAAAGTCGTTCTTGGGCGAGGCACAGTAGCCTCGCGCCGGGCTTCAGTTGTTCCTTTTATTTCACTAATGCTCAATTTCCTCTGCTTAAATCTTCGTTATCGTAATCCCCTTGGCCTTGCGCGAGATGGTGGCCACACGGTCACCGAGAGACAAGGCTAGACCTTGGCCCTTAGACCGAATTCTAACGTGGCCGATGATAGGGCCATCGGCCTGCTTCTCGATACACAAGTTGGCCAACGCGTCTTCGCCAAATGACGACCGCGAGTACAAGTTGGCAGCCAAGAAGTGACACTCCTCGCCAACAATGGCACCTGGCGTCAAGCAGGTCATGTTGGTTCCTGCCATCAATTCCTCCAAGTACTCCTTCAATGAGTCGATCTTGGAGTTGATTGTGATCTTGTTCTCCCACTCAAACTCGTTCCACATCTTACGGAAGGCATTTTCCGTGCATGTGGCTGGCTTGATGTAGTCCATGATGTCGACGTGAACGTCGTTTAGGATGACAATGGTGCTCTCGTCCGAGTGGCGTCCATCATATACGATATTTCCGAAAATCACTCCGGTGTCGGCAGACGTGACCTTGATGGTCACCGAAACCTTATGGAATCCGTGAGGGCCAATGTTAACACTAGAAGGCTTGTCAACAACCTTCAAGTCGCCTAAGGTCGCAAACTCCACAGACAAGTTTCTCATTGTGGCGGTGGTTTGGTTGACCAACAAAACATCCAAAGTCACATCGAACTGATGCACCTTGACGAAAGCCTCCGCGTAAATAGGGTCAGAGAAACCCGTCAACTGCAAGTTCTTGTTCAACTTGGATGACAAGCCGGAAGTAGTGGTGCTTGAGCCAGCCAAAACCAAGTCTTCATCGTCTGGAGTAGTTTTCGTTCCATCGAACTTCTCGAATTGTCTGAACACAATGGCATCGTCGATCTGGTCGGCGTTGCTGTGGAAGTCCTTTGCCTCTTCCTTGACCTTGTTGGCCTCTTCGCTAGCGATTTGTGCCTTGAAGGCGTCCTTGGTGTCCTCCAAGAAACCTTGAGCAATCAACGCGCTTTCCTCAGACTCGGTCAAGAACTTGATGCATGCTGCAATTCTGTCGGCGGAGTCCTCGTCAATCTTCTTAGTGACGAAGGAAGAGTCTCCGACTCTCAAGATAGAAACCATGATCAACAAGGCTTCTGCTTTCAAAGCATTCAAATTTCTTTCGCTCGTCTGGAGGCTCTCCAATCTCAATACAAGTTTGACTAACGTGGAACTCAACACTGCGGCCAAGTAGAAATCACCTGCTAAGATGAGCTTTCTGATTTGGAATTCGTGTTCATCGCCATTAGTGTCGTACGCAGATGTCAAGGCGTTCTCAGTAGCATATGTGCCGTCAGGCAACACAACAGGGCCCTTCTTGGTGACGGGAGCGTCACCATTCTTGTCAGCGTCTTCATCGTCAACGCCACCTTCCAAATTTCTCTTCTCACTGGCCATTATAGGCACCTCACCAATACTAGATCTCAAGAACTTCCACGACTCTTTAACCGTGGCGTCATTCTCGGAGTACTCACCCAAGATCCACAAAGCTCCGCGCAAGACTTTGCCAGAGTGAACGTCAGGCAAGCTCTTTACCAACTTGATAACGATGGCGTCTCTCAAATGTGGGAACTTCTCGACCACTTCCTTGACGAAGGTAATCACGTCAGCGGCTGCACTGGTAGAAAGCTCGCCAATGGCCTCCAACAACAACTCAATGACATTTGTGGCAACCTCACCAAAGTTGATGGCGAGCTGGTGGATGGCGTTGACCAAAAGCTGTCTGTATTCGGAGCCCTTGTCATCGCTCGAGGCGGAAGACCTTTGCAACTCGTTTTTCAATAATTTGACCACATCCTCGACATTTCTGCTAGTGATTAACAGAAGAGTAACCTCGAGGGCTTTACGGCGAACGTCAATGTCCTGGGTGGACAAAACGCCCAAGATATCCAAGGACAAGCCCTGCAAAAGGCCAGGGTGAGTTTTGTTTAGCTCGTTGATGCGCTCCAAGGTGATGATCTTGACGTTGTTGTCAGCTTCCTTGGTGGCCAACTCCACGAACTTAGTTCCAGCCAAGACGATCGATTGGGAAGAAGCAGACAAAACCGTCAAGGTGACTGCAGCCTCGTAAACAACCACGTCGGAGGACGTCTCGAGAATGGTGGTGATCAAGTTTGTGTACTGGAGCTTCAAGCTGGCAGACGACTTGGCGTCTTTTCTGATGAACTCCACGAAAGCCAATTGCAACAGCGGGTTCATGTCGGCGAGGGAGTCGATGTTGCCCTGGATGTACTGCAATGTGGCGTCTCTGTCCAAGTCGCCCAAGCACACGAACGCGTTTCGCTTGCACACCGAGTCGATTTCCTCAGCCAAAAAGTCTGCAATCAACGCTGGAGCATCGGGAATCAAGTGGTCCGAGACCTTGTAGATGGAGTAGAGCGCAAAGACAGCGTACTTCCGCACGTACGCGTGGCGGTGGACCAAGCATTGGCGCACATTGGGCACCAAGGTCTCCAACAACTCAGGCTCCTTCAACTTGCACAAGAAACGCAAGGTGTTACCACGGATGTACTCGTTGGGATGCTGCAAATCGTGCTGGATCGCGTTACACACGAGAATCATTTCGTGTCTCATTTTCCCCTCCTCGTCGTGCTTGGGACAAACCTCCCAGTAGAAGTACAACAACTTCTTCAACTCCTTGTTTCTGGACGGCATGACAAAACGAATGATATGCATCAACAATTCGGGCATGGCGTCGCCGTTGAGCACGGAAATGATGATTTGCTTCATGGCGGAGATCTTGGCGTCGTCTTTGGATTTCTCCAAGAGCGACCTCAATTCGCTAACAGACTTCTTCGCCGTGGCATTCGGCTCGTCAATCAACGTGTACCCCGCGGACGACATCGTGTAGGCGGTCAATTAGGGTGTTGTTGGTGACAGTTGGTGGACGTTGATTTTTTCCGGTGAGGTTGTTAACAACTGGAAGTAACTCGGTCACGTGGTACTAGTCACGTGTCGCTCCACAGAGTGAAACGAGTGTTGATGGGCGGATTCACAAATTTGGAGGCCGAGGTTTTGGCTATTTGAAATTCTTACTTTTTGTGAAGGTCTGATGGCGGAGCGAAGTGTGGCTGGGCGCAGAGAAGGCTGGAAATTGGACCCGGTGTCAGACCCACGAACACGCACTGGGCCGTTGACTCGATGAGGACATTTTCAGTGCTTTACGAGAAAATAAAAAATAGGAGGATGGCTCGAAATCCAATTTAGTGGAATTAGAAAATCGCCAGGTATTCTGAAGCTTCTGGTGGCGTTGTTCCTTCTTGGCCGGTCTAGACTAGGCAGAGCAAACGGCTGCAAATACCTATTCCAAATTGCAACATCGAACCAAAATCTCCCTAGCTATATAAAGCGGGCCCTGGACGCCCCAGCTCGGGTTCTCTTCTTTTTCCTCATTCAACCATGTCGTGTTACGAGAAAACTGATGCAAAACAGAGACCCGAGGAAAAGAAGACCCTCGAGGAAACCTTGGCGCATTTCGACGAGGTCATTTTGTCCGACTATGAGTTGATTCCGTACCGTGCCAATGTGGTTGCGGTGATTGGTCCCATTCCCACCCAGAAGGAGCTTGAGGACTACCAGAAGCTGCAAGCCAAGTCCGGAGCCCCCAACAACTCCATCCCCCCAAGCGCAGCTAGCCCTAGAGACCGCAAGCAAATGAAGAAATTGAAGGATTTGCTTGGAAGAATGTCATTGCGCAGACAGATCCACAAGGACGCGGAGGCAGCCAGAGGAAAGGGCGACCGGGACCCGGAAGACTACCTCTCGTGGTGCACGTTGTATCCAAAGGGGTACACACAGCCTGTCATTGGCGACAAGAAGTACGAGGCACCCATTGGCCAAGAGCAGATTGAAATGCAGTTGGCCAGAAACATGCTTTTGTTGTGGCGTCACGGCGACCACGCAAAGAGATTGGCGGCAGAGTACGACTATGACCGTAAGCAGGCGTTCCGTGGTGATTACCCCACCGGAAGGGCGATCTTGGAGCTCACAGAGCAAAGCGTGACTTTCAAGAGATTCTACTGTGGACTCTCGAAGAGTGATCTCATTGAGCTTTGCGAGAAACGCCGGAATGCTCCCAGACCTTCGTACCTCACTATCATGATGACGTCTGACCACCAGCTCGAGGAGCAGATCAACGGTGTCCCTTGGTTCGATGCTTTGCCCGACATGGACGACATCTCGTTGAACTGGGGCTCTGACGACAATTCTTCGGGAAATTAGTGCCACTGCAGGTTTTCAGGGAAGTTACTTTGTGGGTATTCTCTTGGCCAGCGTGTCACCTTTTATCGCAAGATGTCAACAAAATTAAAGCCAAAATATCCAGCATGGGAGTTGTAGTCTCGTAGGAACTGGAAAAAGGGACTGTTTGGGTTTACAATTTGCCCCTTAGTCCATACCAATTGGCTGCAAATGGAAGCAATACCAACCTCCCACCAGCCATGACACGCTTGAAGCCAGAAAAAGGCCCAGACTGAAAAAAATTTGTCCCAGAGAATGCTTTAATCAATCCTAAAACAAAACGTTAGAAGCATGGCAGACCTTTGATCATTGGCTCAGTCGCCGGAAAGCTAGCCGCTTCGTGGCTAGTCATGTTTCCCTACTAAATCAGCCAATCAGAGTGCTCCGTTGACTGTTCACAGCATATCAATGGAATCTCTGCAATAACAACCACAAAAGATCCCAAAACCACTCCCAGAGGGCTCGGCTCACGTGGTTTCAGCCACTAATATAAAGCTGGCAGGCTCGAAATCAGCCGTGGCTGCGACCCCAGAATTTCCTGCAGATAGCCGTTTTTCTGGCCCACTGGTCTGCGCTGTAATCACACCGCCTCCTCTGCCGCCCCCAAAACCCACCAGAACACACTCTTTTCACAGCATTTGCGTCCAAGTCCGACTGAACGTACTCTTAGGCATCTACATCTCGCACCAGTACCTCCGAGGAAGGCCAGCATCGCCATTTCGCCGAGCCAATGCAGGAGGAAGCCTTGCGAACGAGGCTAATACCGTCTGAGCCGGCAGCAGCGCCCCAGACAAGAGATAAGGATGTCAAGGTGATCCAAAAGCATTCTTTGGAGTACGTCGTGCGGTCCGGTATCGCCGGCGGACTCTCCGGAAGTGCTGCCAAGACGCTTATAGCACCCATGGACCGTATCAAGATCTTATTCCAGACGTCGAACCCGGAGTTTCTCAAGTACCGAGGGCTGTTCTTCGGGCTTTTCAAAGCGGGAAACGTCATTTGGCGCAACGACGGTGTTTTGGGCCTCTTTCAGGGCCACCTGGTGACGTTGTTGCGTATCTTCCCGTACGCCGCCATCAAGTTCGTGGCCTACGAGCAGATCCGCTCTGTTTTGATCCCAAACGACAGCTACGAAACCGCAGTTAGACGGTTTATGGCCGGCTCGCTTTCAGGATTGGCGTCCGTATTCTTCACGTATCCCTTAGACTTGATACGTGTGCGCATGGCCTTCCAAACTAGACAAATGGGCGCCGACTCCTTGAGTACCTACCATAGACGCAGCAAGCTCTGGACAATCATCAAACATGTATACAGCGAGCAGCCGCCCCAAAGAGAGTCGGACCCCAGGTGGCTCCGAGTGATGAGACAGAAGGTGCCGCAAACACTAGTTCCGTTATCGAACTTCTACCGAGGCTTCGGCCCCACCATTCTCGGCATGATTCCCTACGCGGGCGTGTCCTTCTACGTGCATGACCTGATCCAGGACTTGTTTCGCCTGCGGTACCTAGCTCCGTATTTGGTGTCGCAGCTGCCCGCGTTCGCTGGAAGCACGAAAGTCGTCAAGGTCAAGGACAGTAAACAGCATGTGAGCAGCCGCGACACCCGCGTGCCGCTCAAGTCGTACGCACAGTTGGTGGCCGGAGGCTTGGCCGGGATGTGCTCGCAAACGGCGGCGTATCCATTTGAAGTGATCCGTCGGCGGATGCAAGTCGGGGGCGTGGTCAACTCAGGTAAGTTCATGACGTTCCGCACCACCACCAAGCTCATTTTCGCCGAAAACGGTATCAAGGGCTTCTTTGTGGGCTTGTCGATTGGGTACATGAAGGTGATACCCATGGTGGCGTGCTCCTTCTACGTTTACGAGCGAGGCAAGCGTCTTCTTGGCATCTAGGCATAAAAAATATTTATTGTACGAGCATTGCGTTCAGCAAACAGCCCGCGGCTCAAGGCTCTCTCTATATATATGTACAAATTCAAGTCAGCATCCAGACTCGGGCTAGAAGAACCAGAACCACTTGTTCTTCTTGGTGGGTCTGGTGCCGAACTTCGGGTTGGTGGCGGACGCGTTGTTGGTCACGGCGTTCTTGGCCAACGTAGCAGTGGTGGACAACTTGTCGGTGCCAATCTTGAAGCCCCAGCCACGCAACACCTTCACGATGGTGGGGGTGAAGGCTGCAGTCAAGGGCACGCGGACAAAGATGAACACGGACTTGTGGATGCCGTACGCTATCGCAAACTCAGTCCAAGAAAACCAAGAGAACCAGCTGGACTTGTCTGCGGCAGCATCTAGCGGCTCGTGGGCATCGTGCTCGATTTTGTTGATTTCCTGGATCTTGCGAAGTTCTTCCTCGGGCTTGCCGTAGCCGAAGTACTGCTTGACCTGGTTCTCGTAGCGCTCGATTTCGTCCTTGCCAAGCGAGTGAACGAGCAAGTAACACACCGGCAAGTCCAAAGCCGAGAGAAATAGGTACACGCCAAGCGCCGAGTACCCGTACTCCTTCATAAGGGCTTTGATACCGGTAGGTTTTGGCGCTTTGGCCGAGGTGGAGTTGAGGCGAATGGCTCTGGTGGGAAGCCTCATAAGACGGGCCGGGCCCCGTGCAAAAGCAGCCACAGGCAACCTTTGGGGACGGAAAGCGAACATCAGAAAGACCTATCGAGAGTGCTCGTTTCGAGGAAAATGGTTGTAGCGAAAGAGCAGAAAACCAGTAGGCTTAAGGAGCAAGAACGGCGGTCGTGAACTGCACCAATTGCAACGGCGTCAGGGGCTGAGATCACTGCTCCAATTCCAAAAAGTGAACCTTGAATCCGTAAGAAGCACAGTAAAGGAAGCAGCCACTGTTTGAGCTCGCGGTTGGCGGTTTTTGGCAGACAGAAAGGTGGAAGACTGACTATGGAGAGTTTTGATCGCTGAGGGCGAGTGCGAAGGCGAGCGAGGACGCCAGCAGCGGCTGAGATTGGCGGTTTTGGAGGCAAACGAAACGGAAAACAGGGAATTCTCATTTTAAAAACGCTTCTGGAGCAGGAGTTGCAGCCAGAACTGTCCGTATCCAGAAATCTCGTTTGCCCGTCAATCTCGATTGGATCTAGACCCTCCGCGATCTCGCTCTACTGCTCAAGGCGTGGAGGCTCGAGGAAGCTCTGCGAGACACTGGCAATTTCCACGCCATTCCCACGGGTAAATCATGCTGCTGCAGAGTATCTAGCAGCACCAAAATAGCCCGTCGTTTGGGTCTAGCAGTCGCTGGCGATAGCCGTGTTTCTGTGGTCTCTCACTCAAGCAGTCCCAAAGTTTCGAGCTCCACAACAACACCGAATTTCTCTTTTTTTCCATAATGTTCACCTCCAATAAAGCTTCAGATCCCTTTGTATCCTCCGCTCCAAATACGCTCTGCCTGGTGCTGAGTTTGTCATTCTCCCATACCACAAAATGGCTGCGAAATATAAGCGCACGCTGCCGCCAGGATTACTCTCCCGATTACTACTCCGACAAACACCCCAAACACCACACACAGCCCTCTGAAAGCTCTTAATCCATCAGAGCCTTCCACAAGTGTCAATTTGGTTACTGCTGTCATTTTTTAACAAAAAAAGTCCAGCCACTTCGAAATCAATCGACACCTTCCCACTGTGCACAAAACCAGCGCACAAACCCAGTCCCACCAATAAAACCCCACCGACTACCCACCACCATGATCACCGTTTCTTCCAAAGTTGCCTTGATCGCTTCCTCGTCGCTGCCTGCCGTCTCCTCCGGCTTGCTTTTCCCCATTGACGAGAATTTGGGCCAGTCCGCCGCCGCTGCTTCTGCCTTGGCCAAATTGGCCGGCGCACTTGACACAAAACCAACATCCCCCCTGCCAGAGCCCTCTGTCGCTCCCGACATCGATTTTCCTGAAAGCCCCAAATGCACTCATCTTGAAAGACCGGTCAGAAGAGGCTCGGCCACCCACCGTTTCGTCTGCGCCAATTTGGCGGAGTTTCGCTCGCTTTTGCTGGGCGCAGACCTCCTCGCACCCTTGTTTCGCAGCCACTACGATATCTTCGACGCCCGGACCAGACTGGAGAAGAAACAGGTTTTGGAGCGGGCCCAGATCGAGGCCAGACAGCTCTGGAACTCCTACGTCATGGCTTGCGGCGCCTCCCAAGAGACATTCAAGTCGTTGTGGCGCCCGGTTCCCGACTTGCGCCCCACCGCCCACGACATTTTGCAGCCATTTGATACGGAGCCACACCGCGAGTCTACGGACTCGCTTTTGCTTGAGCTGCAAAGTTTTGAGGCTGAGATTGATTTCGAAGCCCTTGAAGAACCTGCTTTTGAGTCGGAGCTCGAAAGCGCTGAGGAGCCCACAGTTGCTCTAGGGTCTGAGTCTCCTGCCGTTTCATATCCAGCACCTGTCCATGAGTCTCTTCCCGCTGTTGATTCTTCTTCTCTGAGCCTCCGGATCCAGCTTGACGACCTCTTTTCCTCCGTCAAAGAACAAAAACGCGAGAAAGTTGCCGCTGAGCTCGGAGTCAAAGTTGACATCAACGACCTCTTTGCCTCTGTGGCCCCCACTGCTGCTCCTGCCGTTTCCCTTGTTCCCGAAGGTGAAAACGTCTGCACGAAGTTCAACAAGGCTTGGTACGACTACGACCTGGACGACGAGTCTGAGTTTGATGACTTCTTTGCCGAGCACGCCCGCCTCAAGGCCGAACGTGAAGCCAAGGCTATGCAAAAGGCCAACGAGGCAAGGAAACCTCCTGTGATTTACCTCAATGACTTGAAGGCAGACATTCTCGGATGGGCCAGCCCACTGACTGAGATTGGATCTGCTGAGGCCAATGCAACTGACGCGGAGAAGGTTGAGTTGGAGACCTCTTCTCCTGATCCAGAAGTATTGACTGAAGTTGAGCACGTTGAAGCTGAGCACGTTGAAGCTGAGGCAATTTCTGAGATTAGGCCAGATGAATTCGAGTTGCCTGCTGAATCGCCGTTACCCGTTGAGATGTCTGTTTCCCTGTCTGCCCCACTCGTCGAGTCCGAGAAAACTGAGAATGAACCATTGTCTACACTAGTTCTAGTCTTCAAGGAGACCTTGCCAAACGAGCCTCTGTTGGTTAAGGTCGACTCCGACCTTGAGTCTTTGACATCATTGATTGACTGCAACCTGCCCAATTGCCTTGAATCATTGGAAGATTCAATTGACGTTTTCCATTCGAGCCATACCAAGTCCATCACCGAAGTGCCAAAGCTGGAATTCGACTCAGTTTCCTTACCAACCAAAGTGTCCGAAGCAGCATCAACTGAATTGCCCCTCTCTGTTGAGCCGGCGCAAAACGTTGGAAAGCTTGAGTCAGCAGTTGAGAGCCCCGAGAGTTTGAGCTCTCTTGACGGAGTCTTCTCGTGTCAGAGTCAATCTGCTGGCAGCATTGATTCGGAAGACGAGTATGATGAAGATGATCTCTACGACTTGCCTCAGCTTTGCCGAACGAAGGTGGCCACCGAGCGTCACGACCGATACGGCATGCCTCAACTTTGTCGAACCGAACCGGTCTCTGAGCATCCCCATGACCTTTACACGATCTTAGAAGAAGACGAAGACGAAGAAGAAGAGGAGGGAAAGGAGAGAGGGGAAGAGAAAGAGCAACCGTTCATTCTCTTTTTTGAGGACTACTTTCAAGAAGAGGACGACAAGGAGTATCTTTCAATTGGCGAAAATTGCCTCCTTGAAGATGTGGAGGAAGAGTTTATTCTCATTGGAGAGGATTACTTCCTGGGAGAGGATGAAACGTTTATTCTCATCGGAGAAGACTACTTCATTGAAGAGGAAGACTCGAATATTCCAATTGCCGAGTACCATTTCCTGAGAGAAGAAGAAGTATTTGTTCTAATTGCCGAGGATTATTTTCTTGAGGAAAAAGAAGAGGATTATATTTGTCTCATTGGAGACGATTATTTCCTGGAAGAGGATGAATCTATCCTTCAAATTGTTGAGGACTACTTCTTTGAAGAAGACGAGGACGAAGGCTTCATCTTAATTGCAGAAGACTATTTCCTCAATGACCAAAGAGAGGAAGCACCCGCTCTAAATGGCGAGGATATCTTCCTGGAAGCCGAGGAGCCTATATTTCTTATTGGCGAGGAATTCTTCCTCGAAGACGAGCTGACGCCCCGACCTGAGCCCCAAAAGAACCTCTCAAACGATCCAAAGTCAACTCATGAACCTGAATTCACTGAGCTTGCCATCGTTAACGACACTACTGCTGCACTTGAGACTAATGGAACCGAATCTGAGGTGGACACCATTCACCTAGAGACCGAAGGGACCAGCGATACTGACACCCCAGTGCCCGAGCTGGAGCCCGTGCTTTCTCTGGATTCCACTGAGTCTATCACACCCATTGACTCTACCTCACGGATTGATTTAACCAAGCCAATCGAGTCTGCCACTCCACCAGAGTCTACCTCACCAACCGAATGTATCAGATCAACCAGCTCCCACACCCCTGGCGAGTCTCCGTCTACCCAATCAACCACTATCTCAAAGTTCTTCGATTGGACTTCGCGGTTAGTTCAGAAGGTGGCTACCAAGGCGGAAGCCACCTGGAAACAAACTAACAAAGCTAAGGAAGCTTTGCAGAAGGCCAAAGAAGTTCGTGCCGCCATACTACGAGACGTGGCCAGTGCTGTTACTCATAAATGGAGCGAAACAAGCAAAGTGGCCGGTCCGAAGAATTGGTTTAAGGCATGGAGTTCCACGAAGCCAAACCTTGAGAAAGTGTTTGTTCTGGTGTCGGCAAAGACTGATAAATTGGTTCGGAGTGTGAAATCGTGGATTCGGCCTGTTCATTGGCAGAAAAGCGTCCTTTGGCAGAGAAGTGTCCAAGTGAGCAACGAAGTCTCGAGGAAGAAGTCTAGGGGAAAGAAGAAGAAGAAACACAAGAGCACGAGCAAAGGAAAAGGCAAAGGCAAAAGTCAAAAGAGAAGAAGTAAATTAGCCATAATCACTGTTTGTTTTGTTATTCATCGTAGAGTATAAATCCCTGGTCCAATGTTCCCAAGAGCTGTGTCTGTTAACACCCCAGTTTCATGATAACTGCATTGTCTTATACCTCTAACATTATGTATGTAGCACAACACTAGTCCCACGAATCATCGGGGTTGGCGAGCACGAGCCTTGGCTTTTCATCACCGCTGTCTTGTGTTCCGTCGCTCATTCCATCTTCACCACGAGCAGTATAATCGTCGGTGTCCAGGTTCTCCTCGTCAAACTTGTAGCCCGGATGTTGGTAGTATATGTCCACACGACGACTCTCGTTTAGACTACCAATGGACTCTGCAAGTGAAGCAGAGCTTCCACGACGTGAGCTGGATAATTTGCTGAGCAGACTTTGGGCGTCTCCAGAAGTGGAGAGCGACACGAGAGTGCTTGCACGCTCTAGAGAGTTTGTTCTTGACAGACTGAACGCTCCACCGGAAGGAGAAGACGATTTCGATGTGACCGGGGTGAGGGCCTTGTTTTGTAGAGCTCCGTTGGCGGCCTTGAGACGAGTCGTGACGCCGCCCGATTCTTCCACTTCTGCTGCGAGCAAACGTGGCGCCAAGTGGCCATGCTTCAACTCCACACCACTGGCTTTCTTCGATCTCGATCCACCTCCATTAGCCGTACGCGCAAATCTCTTACCATTTTGCGACATGAGCATGTGCTTGTCAACAGGCATGATTCCAGTTGGAAGCTTCCACTTTCCTGGCCCGGCCTCGTTAAACGCCGTTCCAGCGTTCTTACGAATGGTATCAACATAATGCGAGTGTTCTCCTTCACCCGGGCGAAGCGTAAATGAACGCTTGAGTGTCCCTAAGTTGACGTGCCGATTGGAACCAGCGCTGTAGATAGAGCTTGTGGACATTAAGCGTTGATGTGTTTTGGCCTGTGTACGCACCAGCCCAGACTGAGAAGGGGTTTGAAACACCGAACTTGTATCGTTCGATCTTCGAGGCAGACTGGGCCCCCCTAAACTTGGCTGAGCAGATGGCAAGGAAGCAAGGCTGTCGCTGGTGGGTCCGTGTGGCAACATTTGCCAGTTCCCCATGTCAGACGCAGAAAGTGATTCAGGACCGACATCCAGAACGAGGTGTAGATCCGATAGGGCTGCCTCATCCGCTGGGTAGGGCAAATTTGTGCTTGGCATGCTGACTTCACTTCGGCTATATGAGGAGATATGGTTTTGCGAGCTGTGATACGAGCGAGCGTACTCAGAGTCGGATCCTGGAGCATCTCCTCTGATTGAGCTTCCGGAGAAAGAAGCGCCAGCTGCAAAACCTTGGGAGTCAAAAGCTCGAGAGGAGCTGAGCGGAGGCAGGCTTACATTCGACATGACATTCTGCAATGGGGAGCTACTGGAGCTCTGCTCGTTCACCTGTTCTGAGACATTGAAGATCGAGCTCTTCGAGTCAAACGCAGGTTGCGGGGTTCCCTGGAATTCGCTGGAGGCGTAAGGCGTGGAATCGCCATAGCTCTCGTACACAGTGTTGGTCGGAAAAGCTGCCTCGCTCGCCAGGTCCTCGTGGATGTCGTGAAATTGGTGCGGTGGGAGGATTCCCCGGTCGAACGCGTTAAGCTCCGCACCCAAGCTGGCGACATTTTCGGCCTTGTATGGACTCAGTGTGAACTCAGGCTCTTGCACGTCGTCGTAGAATTCCTCGGTGTGACGTAGCGGCGACCGAGATATTGTTTGTGGATCCAGGACTGGTTTGAGTGATTGGTAAGCGAACCCAGGCAGCGGTCCCAAGACGTCGGAGGAGGGCGACGGAAACGTGTCTGGATTGCTTTTGCGCCCATTGTGTTTGGACGCTGGGGTTCGATACTCGCTAGGCTGGAGCGTGCGGTCAGGTGTATCGTCAGTAATCGAGGGAGTAGTCTCCTTGACAGAAGGTGTCTTCTCCTTTACCAAAGGATCTGGGTAAGGGGCCATATCTCTGTCTGAGGGGCCAGTGAAGTCTAGTTCAGTGTCGGAGACTTCCATGGAAGGCTTTTTGATGTGTAGTGGCTGCACCGCGTCTGTCAGCGGCTGATTGGATATGGGCGGTCTGGAAGACGGATGGTGGTTTGAAGAGCCGCCAGTTGTGAGCATGAGTTCGCCAATTTCGTGCTCGAGCGACCCGATCATTTTTGTGAGTTCGTTTTCGTCGTCTGAAGTGGCCGAGGGCGAGGTTTGCGTCGGTTTGCACGTCTCTTTGGGAACAATGAAATCAGCTGCAAAGTCAGCTGGAGGAGGCTTTTTTCGTGCTAGACCTCGGGACAGCTTGAGCGGCGGTGGGCTAGACTGCACTACGGACGGGGCTGGGTCGGGTACGTCGCTATGGACGAATTCACCAGGCATCCGGACTCGTTGCTCGGTAGATAGTGGTGCAGTTGGGGTGTAGTTGGGCTGAACTCCGCCCATGTGCAGATGGTAAGTGTCCAGAGGCTGATGGACCACCAGAGAAGCCTGCTTCGGCGCCTCAGAGCCTGCTGTGACGTGATTAGATGTGTGTGGGACCGGTGCATTCAGCAACTGGGGCCTGGAGAGCGGTCTCGGCTGCGGCGGCGGCGGCAGAGTGAGCCCACGCGACTTCACCGACTTATCTGCCGACGTAAGATGGTGGTGGTGGTCATTGGAAGAGAATATAGACGAGATCCGGGCCCCAAAGAGCTTCGAGGTGCGCTTGTCGCTAGACATGGCCGACGATTGGGCAGGTGACCGCAGGTTTCCGATGTAGCGACTCTATTTTCTATTCTTTCGTTCGACCACAGTGTATGCGAATAGCTGAATATGGTTCGTGACTTGGTTTCCAGGGTATTAAGCGAGCGGAGGCCACGTCGAAGGATCAAATGGACCGTGTAACCGTTAGTGTGGGGACTGAGGTTGGCATTGATGTTAGCTGCGCGGCACGTGACCGGGATTTTGGGAAGTGTAGAGTCGCTATATTCACGAAAAGGCCCTAAATTCTGAAATAAACAGGAGTAGAAAAGCTGAAAAATTGCATTGAAAGCTTTTTGGTGAATTTTCTTCCAGTTTGGGACCTCTTCCGATGACGTTTGTGTGTAATTTGCAGTCGCTGTGCTCGCAAAGTATGCTCCGCTAAGCCCCCTCTATATTTCCACAATATCGATGTAAAACTTCATTAGTCTTTTTGACATGACCTAAGAAACTGTAGCAGCTGGCATTATCGTCAACAAAAGGGTTTTCAACTGAAGCGATGCCGATGAAAACAGAACCTTTTGTCGACCCCAAAGCGCACCCGTGCACCAGCCTCTCATACTGAAAAACCATCTAGCCTAGTCTTCAACCACCATACTCACCATGTCCACAGGTACGTAAGCGCTAAAAATGACAATTCTGGCTGTCCGATACTAACCTCTGCAGAAACAGAACAAGACATCTCGATCGCAAACCCCGCCGTCGTGGAGAAGTACAAGATTGCAGGCAGAATTGCCAACCGTGCCATTGCGGAGGTGAGAGCAGCCGCCAAAGAGGGCGCCAAGATCTTCGATCTTTGTGAATTGGGTGATAAGGTCATGAACAATGGCCTCAGCACGGAGGTCGGCAAGAAAACCGCCAAGGGCGTTGCTTTCCCCACCTGTGTCAACCCCAACAACATCCCAGCGCATCTCTCGCCAGAGAACGCCGAGGACGAGACCAACATGACCTTGGCCCACGGCGACGTTGTCAACATCATGCTTGGTGTGCAGGTGGACGGATACCCTTCGATTGTTGCCGAAACTGTGATCGTTGGCGAGTCTGCTGACGCTCCAATCACAGGCCAAAAGGCCGACTTGGTGCACGCTGCATGGAACGCCAGTGAGGCTGCCATCAGAATCCTCAAAAAGGGCAACAAGAACTGGGATGTCACCAAAGCTGTTGACAAGATTGCCGGCGACTTCGGCGTGTCTGCGGTGCAATCCATGTTGTCGCACAACCAGGAGAAAAACGTCATGTACGGCCCTAAGGAGATCATCATCAACCCCGCCAAGGAACACAAGACCCTGATGGAGACACACCACTTCACCGACTTCGAGGTGTACGGTTTGGACATCTTGATCTCGACCTCCAAGGACGGGAAGGTCAAGAAGTCCAAGTTCAAGACCACTCTCCACAAGTTGACCGGCAACAACTACTCGTTGAAGTTGGCCAACAGCCGTGCTGCTTTCAAGCAGTTCAAGGAGAAGGTCAGCGGTCCATTCCCAGCCAACGTCAAAGTCTTCGAGGAACCTAGAAAGATCCGTGTTGGTTTGATCGAGTGTGCTTCCCACGACGTCGTGTTGCCCTACGAGATCATGGAGGACAAGACCGGCGAGTACGTTGCCCAATTCTTCACCACAGTTGCAATCACCCCAAGCGGCTCTGTCAAGTACACCGAGCCATCTTTCGACGCTGCTTTGTACACCACCGATAAGAAGGTTGAGGACGAGGCTCTTGCTCAGCTCATTGCCACGCCTTTGCCCAGCAAGAAGTCCAAGAAGAAGTCCAAGAAGTAAGAGACTCGTCAAAAAGATTGCTTGGACTGCATTCTCACATACGTACATTTCCGTGGAGGCAGATTAGCCCCGGACGACTGTGCCGTAAATAAATATTATTCAGGCCTTCCCTTTTCGGCCCCTGATAGCCACTTTCCTGGCGAGCCCTAGGCAATCCTCCGCTGGTAGTAGTCACGGAAGGACGTCCAGGCCAAACGCCATTCCTTCTGCTGGAGCTTCTTGCTGTAGATGTCAAAGTCGTGTTTCTCCAACTTCAGCAAGTAAAGCGACGTGGGAATGGCCACCATGTACGGGGTGAAGATCACGTCAGGGATTCCACGGCGCCACTTGTTGCTGTTTCTGGCAATCAAGGAGTCTCGTGGCCTCAGGGCAACTAGTTCTGCGATCTCTGTCTTGACCTGAGCCAATTTGTCTCTTGCCGAGAGAAGATGGTCGTTGGCGGTGACCGCCGTCTCAAACACCACATTCTTGAGCTTTTCACGGGTGTCAGAGACTTGCTCCGGGTCCTTTGTGTGGCCCTGCGCAAGCCGTAAGACCGCCTCCTGCGAGAGCTCGTGTTTGGTCATTAAATCAATCGGAAGCGTCACCTGGTTGCGTGTAGTGGCGTAGAAGTTAGCCCCCAAGATCATGGAGCCCACCGCAGTCGCCTGGCCTATGTGTGCGGCAATCTCACTGACCTTGCCCTGGAGGGAGGGCGACAATTCAAGGAGGTGGATTACCGAAGGCGCAATTTGTGGGGAAAGAAGAACGGCCTGCGTGGCGTAGTTGAGCTGGGAGTAGGTGCCCTCGCCGTAGGAGCAAATGTCGGACACCGTGGCAAACTGCCTCGTCTGCAAGAAGTGCCTGCGAGTCTGAAGAAACTGGTGGAAGTAGGAAATGTCCAAGTTGAGCCCGCTGTCGAGCCCGTCCCGAATCAACACCGCCGTGGGCTCGCCAAGGTCGCCCGTGCCGCTGAACGCCTTGGCTAGGAGCTCGCTCCAAAACCGGAACTTCATGTCGGCGGTCGAAATCCCCATCGACAGCGAGAGCTGGCTCAGAGCCCGTGCGGCCCGTCCGTCGCCGCTCCCTCCGTCGGAAATCTTGTTGATCTCAAGCGCAAACGCCCGGATAGCGAGAAACGTGTTGCGTGCGGGCTCAGGGATATACTGTGCCAACAAGTACGACAGCCGGTCGCTCTTTTCTAGCAAGGCGCTGACGTTTTCCACGGCACTGTAGATCTGCTGCTCGCTGGCTGCTCGAACACTGGAGGCATGGAGCTTGCGGAGGGCTAAAACCTGGCATTGAGCGAGCCTGCCTGGACCTCTGCTGCAGCCGTACCTCTGAAAGACCATTTTGACCAATCTAAAGCTCTTGGCAGGGCAAATTACCTGAGTGAAATACCAATATGTCCTAACTATCTAGCACCAGGCATGGCTGCGCGCATCGCAGCTATATGTGAAAGTTGCAACTAGGCGTTTTTGCTGCAACACCATAAGATAGCGATATGAAGGTCGAGACGGTTTTGCCAAAGGCGTATTTGGACATTGAGATTGATGCCATTCCCATTGGGCGTTTTGTCGTGGAGCTTTTCGAGGATAAGGCGCCGTTGGCGTGCGGCAACTTTCTCGAGCTTCTTCCCCAGTACAAAAACACGTACTTCCACCGTGTGATCAAGAACTTTATGATCCAGGGTGGAGACGTCGCCTACGCCAAAGCGGGGCAGTACAACGATACCGATGTCGGGTCTGGCGTGCACCCCAAGGGCCGGACGTTTGAGGATGAGAACACCGAGGCCGTTCTAGACTCGGCGTTCTGGCTTTGCATGGCCAACGCGGGGCCAAATACCAACGGGAGCCAGTTCTTTATTACCACTGCTGCGGCCCCCCATTTGCACGGCAAACACACCGTGTTTGGGCGGGTGGTGCATGGCAAGTCTGTGGTGAGGCAGATCGAGAGGGTGCAGACCACCGCAGAGAACGTGCCGCTTCCGGACGAGCTCCCTGTGATAGTCGACTGTGGCACGTGGGAAGACGGAGACCTGGTGACGATCTATAACGCCTGCTACGACCAGATTGCGGGCGACATCTATGAGGAGTACCCCGATGATGACGAGCACATTGAGAAGGACCTGTCGAAATCCGTCTACGATGCCGCTTCCATCATCAAGGAGAGCGGCGGCCAGTTGATCAAAGCGGCCAGGTACGGGGACGCCTTGCTCAAGTACAAGAAATGTCTACGTTACGTGATGGATTACTTTCCCGACCCAGACCAGGAACCGGAGTATTACGCCAAGTTCTGCGAGCTCCGCAAGAAGGTCTACCTCAACATGACGTTGGCCTCGATGAAGATGCAGCACTGGCATGTTTGTGTGAGCTCTTGCAACATTCTCTTGGACATGCAGTTGACCGCAGGCGAGAGAGCAAAGACGTTATATAGGTTGGGCGAGTCTATGATTGCCGCAAAGAATTACGAGGAGGCGGTGACGACATTGAGCCAGGCTAAGAAGTTTAGTCAGGACGCTGCAATTGCTCGGGCTCTCCAGAGAGCTGAGGACTTGGTGCTGAAAAAGAAGACCGCCGAAAGGGCCCAATACGCCAAATTCTTTGGCTAGCCCGGCCGAAAGGCATGTGATCATACTGAGTGACTTGAAAAACGGCAGGTTCTGGATATTGGGCATGATGGTGGGCCGTATTTGCGGCAGGCCATATTTCGCAACCACAGGGTCGGTGGCCAGCAGCACGCCAGCGAACAAGCCAGCGATGACGGCGTGAAACGTTTTTCATTCATGGCAGCAAAATCGACGATGCTGGAGGAAAACCAGATTTTCAGACAGTTTCCAGAGAATCCGAGCGTATGGTGGAAGTCCGACAAATCGCCGGCTCCACTATGAGCATGCACGCACGCGAATCTCAACGGCAACTGCAAACCACAGCCTTGCTGCAATCCTCGCGGCTCACCGTCAAAATTGATTTGAAACCGCCAATCGAAACCAATTGCCGATTTTGCATCGCCCAGTTTCTACGTATTGCAATATATCAGCATTTGAGCCCGAGGCCAACGGAAAAACCTCGGCAGAAGCGCAAATTTCACCACACGCGTAGCGATGACAGAAAGCCCCGATCCAGACTTCACGGCGCCCAAGCGAAGCAAGGAGCAGCGGTCGTTCGACTCGCTTGCGGAGAACGTCAAGTTCGAGCGGTTGAACAATCTCCTCCAGCAGTCGCAGGTCTACTCGCAGATCATTCTAGACAATATGATGGAAAAGGCCATGGAGAAGAAACGGGCCCAGGCAGAGAAGAAGGGCGACGAGAAGCGACCCGCCAAGAGCCGAAATGGCCACGGAGAAGTAGAGACTGACGGTGCTGAAGTCGCCGAAGCAAACGGCGACAAAGAGGAGAACAGCAAAGAAGAAGGCGATTCAGATATCGAAATCATCAAGGTCCGCCACTCCACACGCTTGAAAGGGTCCGAAGGGAAAGAGACTGTTCGCCGCAAGCGCAAAGGAGACAAGAGCAAAAAGAAAAGGGTTCGGGAATCACGTAAAAAGGCAAAGCACGAGGGATTTTCCGCCGACCTGGTCTCGGAGAAGACCCGAAGCACCAAGCGGGCCTTGGAGGCTGCTCAGACAGGCCACAACCAGTTGCAGCCCGAGATGATCTCGGGTTGTACAATGAAGGATTACCAGCTAGACGGCCTCGAGTGGCTCGTCACGCTATACGAAAACGGCCTCAACGGAATCCTAGCCGACGAAATGGGTTTGGGCAAAACCCTTCAGTGCATTTCGCTCTACGCTCATCTCTTGGAGCACGGCGTGGAAGGGCCCTTTCTTGTGGTTGCCCCGTTGTCTACCGTCAATAATTGGTACAACGAGATCAAGAAGTTTGCCCCGGAAATCGAATGTCTAGCCTACATTGGACCCAAGGAGAAGCGTATGGACTTGCCATTTGGCAAGCGGCTCACCGCTGACATTGTGGTGACTTCCTACGAGATCGTGATTCGAGACTTCCAAAAGTTCGACAGAGTCAACTGGGAGTATTTGACCGTGGACGAGGGCCACCGGCTTAAAAACTTCCTGTCGATATTGGTGCAGCACTTGAAACGACTCAAGGTTGGCAACAGGCTCTTGTTGACCGGAACGCCCCTCCAGAACAATCTCAAGGAACTCTGGTCATTGCTCAACTTTATATTGCCAGACGTCTTTCACGATCTAGAATTGTTTGAGCTGTGGTTCGACTTTAGCGATCTCACAAACTACAACGACATTGAGGCCAGCGAAAGGAAAGCGTTCAGGGACAAGGTGCAACACGAGCTCATCAAAAACCTCCACACCATCTTGAAACCGTTCCTTCTCCGCCGTATAAAGAAAGACGTCATCAAAGACTTGCCTCCAAAGAAGGAGTATATTCTTTACGTCGACTTGACGCCCTTGCAGAAGCTCTTGTACCTGAGCATTTTGACCAGCAACTCCACCAGAGTAGTTGTTGAGGTTTACTTGAAGGAGTATCTACTTCTTAATCACAGCGACATCATTAACGGCAAGGAGGGACTCAAGGCGGTTGACGCCATATTGAGCAGCCATTTCGAGACAAAGCAATTATCTCTGAAAAGATCACGGGTTTCAAAATATAGTGACAACCAGCTTGAATACCTCCAAACGGCTGATCCATTGGAGCTTGCTCTACTTGAAGAACCCGAGGGCAAAACCACTCGATCGCAAGCAAGAGAAAAGCGCAAAGCCAATTTCAAAAAGCAGAGCAGAGCAAAGTCCCTTGAGCCGTCAAATGGAGAGGCTAGCGAAAGTCATGGAAATGGAAAATCGACTAGCCCTGCCGTTCAGAACGGCGCCAACGGGCATGGCAGCCATGGGGCATCAAACGGCAAGCCAGCGGGGGCAAATGCCTCGCACATTCCTCTGAATGAGGAGACGGCATTTCAAGCAGAGTTGGATGGCCTCGATGCCATGATTGACTACGAGACCAAGAGAGTTGATGTTTCTGCGCCTCCTTCAACCACCAAACCCACGCGCTCCACCCCACCGGAGAGTGACCTGGACGGCGACCTGGGCTACAATTCCATGGGCGAGGAGTTTGAGGAAAGTGGCAGCTATGGCAATGACGAGCAGGTCAGACTTTCGGATATTCAAAGCGAGAGCGAGATATCCGTTGGGCTGCAGAGTGAAGAGGACGACGGCTCAGGACAGCCAGAGATCTACGAGATATCAGACGATGATGACATTAGTCCCGACGAGGCACGAGACATGCTTATCCGTAAAGTGTTGGCGCATGTGGAGATGGCTGTGAAACAGCTTGCACTCAGGAACCCTATTATGCAACTTCGGCAAATCTGTGCTACGCATTACTGTTACTACGAGCCATTTCCCATGAAGCTGCTACACGAGGGCAAGCACGACGCGGAAATGGCCAAGCTACTCAATAAGCATTCAGGCAAAGTGAGGATGTTGGATAACTTGGTGACGAAGCTTCTCAAAGATGGGCACAAGGTGCTTATTTTCTCGCAGTTTACAAAGGTGCTTGATCTTCTTTTCGTGCACTTTGAAGCGCAGAATGTGAAATGCAGCCGTCTTGACGGTCGAATGGACCATGACGACCGGAAAGTGGAGATTGATGAGTTCAGCAATGATGCCATTGATTCGAGCCAGGTGTTTCTTCTTTCCACGCGAGCGGGTGGTCTTGGATTGAATCTTATTCATGCCGACACTGTGATTATGTTTGACAACGACTGGAACCCGCAAATGGACATCCAAGCCATCGATCGCGTGCACCGTATAGGCCAAACGAAGCCGGTGAAGATTTTCCGGCTTGTGACCAAAAACACGGCAGAGGAGATTTTAATTATGCGGAGCTTTGGCAAGAGAGCGTTGGAGAGAATGGTGATAGCCCTGGGAGAGTTTCAGCTTGGGCGAGTTGCAAAGAAGTTGGCGGCCGAGAAAGTCGATCTCTTTGAGCTTGACTCTGTCAAGTCGGTGATGGATTTGGGTAAACGCTTGAACTTGCTGGGATCCGAGACAAACCGATACGACATGGCAATGTGCAATGCGGTGTTGCTTGGCGAAACCAAGGACGAGCCTGAAGAGCTCACTGCAGAGGAAATGGCCGAGTTGTTGGACCGCAGCACCAAGTGCTACTCGGAGAAGCCAAGGGAGTATGCGCACATGACCTCGTTCGAGACCTCGAGCAACAATGAGTGAGCAAGGCCAGCGAGCAGCGAGCAGCGAACAAGCAAGTGGCGGCAAGCAAGGCCGAGCCCAAGGTGAGTTTGCGGGCAACCGCCTGCATTTCGGGCCCTCCCCCTTGCTTGGGTTCACCTGGGTGTTTACCAGCTGCCAGGAGGTGTTTCCTCACGCTACGCCATGATTCACAGCTGCAAAATAGCGGGGATCAAAGACAGGCGGCGGGACGCGGCTGAAGGAGGGTCGTGCTTTGCAGGACAACACCGGAGCAGCCGAAGAGAAAACTCCGATTTGCAGCTTGCAACTCGGGCGCGCAGGAGGTGACTGCAAAAGGTGGCGTCCGGCGGTGAGTTCCGCTGCTGTGCATAGCTGCAGTGACCCACACCTCCGCTTGGCGCATGTTCCGGTCGACTCCAGGTGCTACTGCCGATGAGCAGGTTCCAGCCATGGCTCATTTTTGGCTCCTTCCAAGCGGCCCGACCCGCCAGCTGCTGCCAACAAGTCCCTGAAAAGCTACGATTATGCTACGACCCCGGACTTCGAGGCTCTCCGGCGCTCAAAATCCGGGGGAAGGTGCGGCGGGGGCTTCAGCGGGCTGCCACGCAGAAAAGCCGCCTCGTTCTCGATGCCAGATCACCTGCACGACGTGGCGTTTTGCTGTTGTTGTCACCGCTGCATTAAAAATTGTGGTTTGGCCGTGTTCCACCCGGGACGCTTCCTCGGCCCCGGCGATGCCCTGCGCACCAGTTTCCGCTTGCGGTTGCTGTGCGGCTCGCATCCTTACCGTTTCTTGTTCGAGTCGCTGATCTACCCCAGAATTCGCGTGCATATACCCTCGTGACTTTTTTTTTTGCCTGCCGTTGTTGTGATCTCGTCACTTATTTCTATTGTGATCCCCACTTTTTTGGATCTGCTATCTTTTTTACTGACTAGTGCCTTTTTGGTCTGTTCGCCGCCTTTGCACCGTCATTGATATTCCTGGGTGTTAATCTGCTAAGCACATCTTGCTGCAAACAGTCTATACAACACTTTCAAGACAGCTCGAAGAACCGCATTACAAATCTCAGCGATGCTTCTTCTGCCTTTACTCTTCGTGGCGGCAGCGCCAGCGTTTGCGGCGCCGTTGCCTGCTTTGTTGGACCCTCGTCTCCAGTTGCCGTTGCTCTCGCAGGGCTTGGAGTCCGCAGAGTCCCAGATCACTGGCTTCTTGCAGTCGTTACATGCTCCGCAAGTGTGGAAGCAGTTGCAAGACGCCAAGGACGAGTTCTTTGTCCAGGCCAACAGCAAGGCCCCGCAGCCAGAGGACTCTGAGTTCGCGGCCTGGCTCCGTGAGCACTCCGACAGGTCCTTCCACTCCATTTTGGAGAACATCGGAGGCATCTCCACTAGCCTTGACCCAGAGGAAGTTGCACCCGGCGTGGTTGTGGCTGCACTGCTGCGGAACCACCCCAACTACTTCTACACCTGGACCAGAGACTCTGCATTGACCATCCGCACGTTGATCTACAAGATGCTTGACTTCAAGGACGACAAGGAGGTTGTGGCCAAAATGAAGCGCACCATCGAGTCCTACATCGAGATCAACTACCGTCTCCAAAGAGTGCCCAACAAGTCCGGCACCTTTGACGACCCCAAGCGCATGGGCTTGGGAGAACCAAAGTTCATGGCCGACGGCGAGGCGTTCCCCAGCAACTGGGGAAGACCCCAGTCGGATGGCCCCGCGTTGCGTGTGCTGACGATCTTCAATTACCTCAACGCTTTAGACATCATTGGGGAGAATATTGAAAATTCTTTCTTGAAGAGCAAGGAGAACATTTACTCTCAGGTGGTGAAGCCCGACTTGGAATACGTCATGGCGAACTGGATGTCGGAGCTGTTCGACTTGTGGGAGGAAATCAATTCCTTCCACTTTTTCAACGCCTTGGTGCAGTTGAGAGGTTTGAGCGATGGTGCAGCCATGGCGGAGGCCGTGGGCGAGTCGCCTGAGTTTGTGGGTTCTCTCCGCGATGCTTTCAACAACCTCGAGGCGTTTATTCTCGACTCTAAGACCGGGTTCCGCAGCTTTGGCGTTCCATACATCGTGGAGACCCCTTCGTTGCTTGCGCAACGCAAGAGAACCGGACTAGACGGTGCCACGTTGCTTGCTGCGCTCCATGCTCACAACTTTGAGTTTGGTCACACCGAAATGATTCCTTTCGACGTCGACGACAGCCACATCTTAAACACCATCTCGTCGATGGTGGCCGACATGCGTCTTCGGTACCCTGTGAACAGAAAGCAGATTGAAAAGCCTCAAGCTCTGGGCGTGGGCTTGGGCCGCTACCCTGAGGACATTTACGACGGCTACGCCACCACCGAAGGCAACCCATGGTTCATTTGCACTGCATCTGCTGCGGAGGTGTTGTACAAGTTGGTCTTCAAGAACATACATGAAGAGCGCGACATCAACATTCTTCCAGACAACAAGGAATTCTACTCTGTGTTTGTGGACGGTCTCATGGAGGAGGACGTTGAGAGCGGACTAGTGATTCCTTTTGGCTCAGAGCGCTACAGACGCACCCTCCGCAACGTCTTTGCATACTCGGACACGTTCTTGGAGGTGATCCGAGACCACGTGGACGCCAACGGACGCATGCTGGAGCAGTTCAACAAGTACACCGGCTTCATGCAAGGCGCCGAGGACTTGACTTGGTCGTACTCCTCGTTCTACAACTGTGTTCGCTGGAGGGAGAGAGCCGAGGCCACGCTTGGAGCCACCGAGAAGTGAGGAGGAACCATGAAAGCTCTGTGGAGAACCGTGAAAGCCGGAGAATCATGAAAGAACTGGAGAACCAAGAAAGAATCGGAGAGTTGACCGTCACGACGCAATGCCTATTTATTAGATGACGAATTGATTTACGAGTTTAGATACGAGTCTGGGATCTGCTGGCGTAGGCCCCTAGCCCTAGTAGGTGTGTACGGGTGCGCATGGTGAAGTCAAGTACCACATCACCACTTCGACACAACAGCAGCACAAATGTCCGGAACAATGCTTATAGGGTGTGCGCTCCTTCTACACGGGGCGTATTCGTCGTACGAACATCATCAGCTCCAGCACCTGACGCTGTTGCCACGTGACATTGTTCTAGAACTTGTCATTGGGCTTGTGGTGCTCAACTTCGGCACGATACAGAGCCTTGCCAACGGCCCGCGGCTCTCTGTGGCCACTGCCGAGCGTGTGGCGCCTGCCAGGAAGTTCTTGAGGCCAATCGACGTGTCGGAGGCGGCGCTGGCGATGGGGCGGTTGGGTGTTTCTGAGTACGAGCACTTGGACACACGGGTGGACTTTATGGATATCAAGAAGAAGCGGCAGGAGCACATGGAGTGGCGAGGCAGTGCCAAAACGGAGCCAAGCAGTAAATAGAGGGATGTATATGAAACCAGGCGCTTGGGCCTTCTATGAGAGCCGCTGCAAGAGCTTTGGCTGCAGTGGTGGCTCCACGCTATAAATACACGGTGCACGGACAGGGAGCTGGGCAAGGTGGACGGCACGATTACTGGATTTTCTTTTCTGCCTTGGCGGTCATGCGCTGCTCACGCAGCTGCTTGCCCTTTGGACCGGCCTCTGTGTTCAAGAAGAAGTCCCACCATCTGAAACTGGAGGCGTAGGAGCCAATGAAGTAGTGGTGGTGCTCGTCGTGGTGGTCGGCGCCGGCCCAGAAGGGGAGCACCTTGTGCAAGGACCAAGGGAAGTCGTAGCCGGAGTGGGCGTCGACGGCCTGGAACAAACGCATGCCGATCCAGAGGGTGATGGTGAACAAGTGCAAGTCTGCGGTGAAGTAGCACCAGACGATGGGGAGGCCGACGGTTCCCATACCCAAGAGAGCGACCTCGACCGGGTGGGCGTACTCTGCGGCAAACCCAAAGGGAGCGGCGTAGCGGTGGTGTTGCTTGTGGATGTACTTGTAGAAGACACCGTAGTGCAAGCCACGGTGGAGCCAGTAGTGCCAGGCGTCCTCCATGACGAAGAACAAGGCCAAGTGGCAGGCGATTCTGGTGACAGATGGGAAGGGCACGTCGAAGGACATGCCGATCTTGGCGCAGATCGGGTGGAAGAACCAGATGGGAAGCACCTCGACCATGAAGTGGGAGGCCAACACGGACTTGACACACTCCCACTGCTCCTTGTCGCTGGGCAACTTGGATTCCTGAATCTTGTACTTGCGGAAGTAGGGGATTCTGTCGATGATGGCCCAGGGCAAGCATCTGCCAAAGTACATCACCTCGTGGAAGATGAAGAAGAAGAGTCCGGTGGCGATGATGTCATTGTTCATGTAGTAGTAGTAGGCGCCCCAGAGCTTCTCGAGAGCGTTCAAGGACTCGATCTGGTTGAAGTTGCGGTACGCATCGGCAAACGAGGTGACGTTGGAAAAGCCAGAGTAGTCGTGATACACAGCGCTGCGGTTAGTAGAAGTTTGGCAAAAAGTCGAGGTTTGAAGGGGCCAGGGTTTTCAAAAGGGGCCACGTGATTCAACAGAGCCGGCAAATGGATAGGAACAGGCGTTTCAACGCGCCAAAAGCGACTCCAAACTGTCTGAGCACAGCGGCTTGGGTTGACGGTCTGGACCCGGCGATCGGATGTTGGGTTCGGCGAGAATGCAAGAAAAAGCTTCAGCTTCGAAAAGATTCAAGGCCAAGACGGGGCGGGTCAAGCACAGAAAAAATCAAGGCACATACCTAACCATGGTGGACTATGAGGTGGAAGCGTGGCGATGGAGGCAGCTATATATTTTTGGGTTCGCACGCGGTCGTACCGTAAACGATGGGCTGTGGCTAAACGAGGGTCACGTGACTTTAGGCCTCTTAGGCTAGGATCTTAGGATACTAGGATCTTAGGATACTAGGTTATTAGGTCTCAGGCTATTAGGTCTTAGGCTATCAGGTCTTAGGTTGTTAGGTCTTAGGATTATTAGGTCTTAGGATTATTAGGTCTTAGGATTATGAGGTCTTAGGATACTAGCTCATTAAGTCTTTGGATGTAAGGGTGTTCTGGTATAAGAATATTAAGATGTAACTGTTTTGGAATCTCGGGATGTAGTTACTAGATTATCACGTCTCAGGATCCGAGGTATTAGCGTATAATATCATTAGAATATAATCGCTCTAGATGATTGCGGCATTAGGCTCAGGGGGTCTGGGAGTCTTGGGATCGGGTGGGTTGTACGCCCTGGACGTGGCCATTGGGTGTCTTAGGATGTGGTTTCCAAGGAAAGCATGTGTCAGTATTTTGACGAGCGATTGAAGCAAGTGCTCATATTGCAGTCTTTCGGGTGTATCAGAATTCACGTGATTTTGTCGGTTCGACTGGAGAAGTCAAGAGAAGAAAGTGGTGGAGAAGTGTGAGGCGGTGAGGCGGTGAGGGAGGACTGAGGCTATAAGAAAGAGAGAGATATACACTCCAGCGTTTTCTTATTTCCTGAGCTTCCCGCGACTCTGATCTTTTTGAACCTGTTTGCCTTTTCTACCTTTTTTAAATATTTAAAATAAATCAGATCTCTTATTCATATATCCCACCGTAAAGCGAGTGGCTGTGAGGAGCTCTCCGGGCCTGCCACTTTCACTCTCCAAAAGACTCCCTGATCTTTTCCAAAGTAGAAAATTGTTTGAATTTGTGTTCGTGACTGCAAACCCACTTGGCTCGAGTTTCTACGTAAACGCCCGCTTGCCCAAAGCCAAGCCAGCTGTCCCTCCTACGTAGCCCACTGCCTTTCTCTTTCTCTTCCTCCTTCCCTCTTTCTCTCTCTCCTTCTCTTTCTCTTTTTCTCCCTCTCACTTCCCCTATTCATTCCCTCTCATTCTTTTGGGTCTCACTCTCCACTCTGCTGCGCTGACTAAAGCCCACCGCTCTCCCTCCATCTCCCAATGTGTCACTTTTCCACTTAGTCTCGCTTGCAGCCGTGCGGCTGTGCCATTTGCAGCCGTCACCGCCCCGGGCCGCCTCCAACCGTGTCAGTTTCCCATATTTTTTCGTAATTCTTTTTTCTGGCGTGACCGCCCCCTTTCGTTTCATCCCTGCGCGAATTTGGTTTCCCAAACCCCCTTCTTTCCCGCCACAGTCCATCCCTCCCCCGTGCTGTCAGTCGGCCCGACGTGCCTGCGACGTCGGCTCGGCCTTCGGGGTCCAGTGTACATCGCCGACACTGCGTCTGCGCCGCGCGTGTGCACGCCCGCCCCGCCCAACGCGGAAACATCTCCATCCCAAACGCGGCTTTGTTCCTGCAGCACGCCCGTCGCTGCACCGTCGGCACCGATGACTCTGCGTGTGCTTAGTAAAACCGGTGGGGAGCCACCGAAAAAAAAAACGCATCTTCAAATTGCGCCTCCACATAAATACCGGCCGGCCCCGTCTCTTGTGAACCCAACGGCCGTCTTTTTCAAACCCAACGCCTTTTCTCGCCTCAACGCCGTTTTCCACTGCACACTCAGCCATTTTCCGCATCTGCCCTCCCCCTTGCTCTGCGGCTTTCTTCACCTGATCCTAACTCCTGGACTTAGGCTGTACCAGACTTCCATTCTTCGGATTGAACCTTTCCAATTCACCAAAACTTGCCGATTCGGGCGTTTTGGACTTTTCGTTTTCTTTGGCTGAAGCCATTTTTGCTTCCCACTTTCCCTAGCTTTCCCTAGCTTTCCCTAGCTTTCCCTAGCTTTCCCTAGCTTTCCCTAGCTTTACTTAGCTTCACAATGACAAGCTCCAACTCCTCCACAGACCTGTTGGGCCACGAGTACGACGCCCCACAGCACCTCCACGACGATGATCCCTCCAGAAACCGCAGGCCCAGCGTCGCCTCCAGCATAGCCAGCAGCCTGCGCTCCAACCTCTCCAGAACCCACACCCAGGCCCTGGAAGGCTTCAGCGTGCGGGAGATCTACGGCGAAATGAACGACCACGACATCAACTTGCGTCGTGCCGCCACCCGCAACTCCATCTTGGACCTGCTCCAGGCCCGTGTGGTCCGCACCATCACCTCGCAAACCAGAGACCTCGAGGCTGGCCACCAGGTCGACTTTGGCGGCGCAGATCCCGACAAGGACAGCGAGGGCCTCTACGAGCGACTTCCCGACACCTCGGTGCCCACCAAAGACTGCGGCGAAGAGTATACCGACATCGACCCCGAGCTCGTGTCGTGGGACGGGCCCGACGACCCCGAAAACCCCCGCAACTGGTCCTACGGCCAGAAGCTCTTGCAGACGGCAATCGTCGCCGTCTACTCGTTGCTCTCGCCCATGTCGTCGTCGATTCTCTCGCCGGCGATGACCGAGATCGCAGAGTCCTTGAGCATCGAGAACGAAACAATCAAGGCCCTTTGCGTGTCGATCATGGTCTTGGCCTGGGCCCTCGGGCCCTTGATCATCGCCCCGATCTCCGAGTCCGACCGCGTGGGCCGCAAACCGGTGCTCAACGTGTCGATCTGGATCGTGGCGCTCTTCAACTTGTGCTGTGGCTTCGTAAAAACACCCGCCCAGCTCTGTGTTTTGCGCTTTCTAGGCGGCCTCGGCGGATGTGCGCCGCTCAACGTCGGAGCAGGCACCTTGGCGGATCTCTGGACCGACCAGGAGCGCCAGGCCGCCATGTCCGCCTACTCCTTGGGCCCTACTCTCGGTCCTGTGCTTGCTCCGGTCATTGCCAGTTTCATCGTCACAGGCATGAACTGGCACTGGTGCTTCTACATCTTGGCCATCTTCAACTTCGTGGTGGCCGCCTGGGGAACCATCTTTTTCAAGGAAACATACCCTCCACGCATCTTGAAGCAGAAGGCTTTGCGTTTGCGTAAGGAAACCGGCAACGAGCACTTGCACACCATCTACGAGATCGCCGACGGTGAGAGCGCCTTCAGCAAGATGGTCGTCACCATCCTGAGACCCATCTCCTTGCTTGTGGGCCACCCCATGGTCTTTGGCTTGGGCTCCTTCATGGCGTTCACCTACGGCTTCATGTACTTGTTGATTGTCACCTTTCCCTCGGTGTTCAAGGGCGACTACGGCTTCTCCACCAACATCGCTGGCCTCATGTACCTTCCCTTGGGCATTGGGTTTCTTCTAGGCACGTTGTTCTTCCGCTACGCCATTGACTACTTCTACCTAAAGCTCACTGCTCGCAACGGAGGCGTGGCCAAGCCCGAGTACCGGTTGCCATGTCTCGTTGTTAGCGGAATTGGCATTCCCATTGGCCTTATTCTCTACGGCTGGTCCGCGCAGTACCAGCTCCATTGGATTCTTCCTGCCATTGGGCTGGGCATCTTTGGCTTTGTGTTGGTGGCTGTTTTCCAGACCATCCAGAACTACTTGATCGACATGAACAACCGTTTCGCCGCGTCGTCTGTGGCTGCGGCGGCGGTGTTCCGGTCGTTGTTCGGCTTCAGCTTCCCGCTCTTTGCAACCCCCATGTACGACAAGTTGCACTACGGCTGGGGCAACACCATGTGTGCGTTGATTGCGCTTGCGTTGGGTATTCCGTTCCCGCTCTTCTGTATCTTCTACGGAGAGAGATTGCGGATGTGGGCCAACGCTCGTTTCGACCGCAAGCAGGCCATCCGGGACGCCAAGAACTTGGAGAAGTTGAAGCTCAAGAACGAGAAGGAGTACGTCCCATACCCTGGCCAAAACGAGAAGGACTCGGCTACCGAGAGCGAGCAGTGAGCAGCCCTGAGCTACCGAGAGCGAGCAGTGATGGACAGGGGCTACGAATCACGTTACAAGAAAGCAGAGAACAAACAAGACCCTCTGACGCGGCAATAGCTTATTGCAGTCTTAACCCCCTTCTGACGAGTGACGCAGAATGTACGTCATGAGCTCAAGAATGCTTCGCCGAGCCTGGAGCAATCGGCCCTGGCCAGACCCGGACAGGCACTCTGCCCCAGCGACAGGGCGATAGTGCCAACGCCGAACAAACCAACTTTCCATTTTCATTGCACTTCCCTTTCAGCATTTATAGACTCGGGAAAATGGCGATTCATAGAGAATTCGGGCGTGGGCCGGGCCAAAATGCGGTCGTTTGCAAACAGCAAAGCACCTGCGCGGGGAACCGCGGCCATATAAGCTGAGATCCGCACTGAGCCAGGGATCCATACTCTCCGTCCGATCTGAGCCAGAACCCAGAACAGACAACTCTAGCTTCGGGGTTTGAAAGAAAACGTTGAAGCGAGGATAATCCAAGAACTGGACCAGCCGAGATATCAGGGACCAAGAAAGGAGACCCGTTAAAGACACCCTGGCATAAGAACAGCACCTTCCAGCCAATCACCCACACATTACCGCCATGAAGTGCATGTTGACGACGATAGTGGGCTTCTACGTGGTGGCCACGGTGGCCACCAGTCTCTTCCGGGCGTCAAACGCCGCTGCCGACTTGGAGTTGCCTGGGGAGAAGCCCGAGGTGAACTACCTCACCGGCAAGGAGACGTTTGACGATTTGCCTGATTTGGTTCTTGACGACAGCGACGAGGAGGTTGAGGAGCCAGGCACGCCACGGCCCTAGGCAGTTCGGCCACACTAACGGCCAAGCAGACTGCAAGCGAGAGACGGATATAGAGCTTGAAGCTCCTCTAGGGATGGACCTTACATATGCAGCCATGAGCCGGTGTTGGCAAATCTTCCACCATGCCAACAAACAGAGATATGAGACGAGCATGAGCCGGTGCTGGCAGGTCTTCCACCATGCCAATAAACAGAGATATGAGACGAGCATGAGCCGGTGTTGGCAGGTCTTCCACCATGCCAACAAACAGAGATATGAGACGAGCATGAGCCGGTGTTGGCAGGTCTTCCACCATGCCAATAAACAGAGATATGAGACGAGCATGAGCCGCTTTCGGCAGGTCATCCAGCATGCCAATAAACAGAGATATGAAACAAGCATGAAAGCGTAGATGAGGTAGATCCTGAGCGAGGACATTATGATAAGACACATGGCGAGCCTGGCCAGCGGTGAGTTGCAGCCGCCACAAAGACAGTGCAAGGAGTGAGGGGCGGAGCGAGACGAAGAGAGAAGAGTTGAGAAAGGAGAATTGCTGCATTTTTCAAGACCGCTCATCAACGGAAAGGACCCTTATCTGCCCAGACATCCTGGTCATGTGACGAGAGGATGAGCAGAGGATGTTCCCTTTTCGAGGCGCAAACACAAACGCCAAGCGACTACGATGTGAGACCAATTTGCGTCTTTCGGGGGCTTCCAAAAGAATCGACGGGCACGGCTAGCTTCGCTGCTTTGCATGCTTGACCTTGCCGAGACCCTGTAGTCAGGGCCACGCAGCCACCAATGCGCCACCACAGACCAGGGTTTCATCACTTCTGCATAGCAAGGCAGTGTGCATGGCTGGGCGTGCAAAATCGATGCCTTGGCGTTTTCGGAAAAACGTTGCAGAGTCTAGGGGGCGGTGTACGTTGACGTGGCTATGACGTCAGTGAGATCCATGTGCGATGAGACGCGGTGAGACACGAGCCAAAGTGGAAAAGAAGGGATTGGTGGATACGTGGGAAAAGGCCATGTGCTGATTCTGCTTCGTTCACAAATTTCAATTTTGTCGTTGGCTGGAAATCTGCCGATTGGTGGTTGTGGCGAGTGAAGAATTTGAACCCACGCATGCAGGTGGCATCGGGGTGGCAGAGAGGAGCTGGCGAAGGGCGGCCGGAAAAACTGCATACGGCGGTGCGCACGTGACCTTGCTAGGCTTGGACCGGCACTGCCAGGGAGCAAGAGACGCAAGTGACGACGAGCTGGGCAGAGCTCGGTGCATGGGACGCCGGAGCAAGTCCGAGTTGCAAGGAAGGTGCGGCTTTTGCTGTGCTTGTATGCAGGACAATGACGACTGCAAATTTCCGGCTGTGGATAGCCTGCGGCGTTTTGCAGGTTTTGCTTGGGGTTTTTGATTTATTTATTGGAAGCAGCAACAGTCAGAAGGTCGTATACGAGCCAGAGAGACAACGAGGGGAGTGGCGCGAACGATGTTGTTGTTTTGAATTGGGCGAGTGTAAACACAGAGCGGAGAAGCGAGGGAAAAGCGGAGAAGCCGCGATTGAGGCGAGTAAACAGCGGAGTTTTGTGGTATGAGAGCGTCAGGTGTGAATTCTACGGAGTCTGGTGTTTGGCGGTCTGGTGTTTGGCGGTTTGGCTTTTGGCAGTTTAGCTTGGCAGTATGGCGGAGTGTGGTGGCCAGCCGCACCCGCCACGCCAGCGACCAGACCACAAATAGAGGCACATTGTGCAGTGACGACGACGGCAGCCAGCACGAGATTTCTGGCTCTTTCCAAGCGCTTCCAAACAGTGCTGTCTGGCGGTGTTTCTGCACCGGCCGCTGTTGCACCCAACGGCTCCTGCGCTTGGCTGTGTGCGCGGGCCCGCACGTAATCCCGCCTCTCAGCGCCGATAAGCAAGAAAAGAAAAGCGAGCGAGTGGCAGCCGATAAGCAGCGGAGGCAGGGCGGAGAAAAGGGCTTAGCCAACAGAAGGAAATTGAGAAACGAAGCAAAATCAGTGACTGCTCGCAGCGCCGTGGCCCAATCGGGAAGCGTCAGGCACCGGCGTCGGGGTCAGGCCCTGTGGCTCGGGCGCCCTGGCGGGCCGGCAGCAGCGGAGTGGCAGCGTTGGGCCGGCGGGCGGCGGGCGCATTGGTGGCTGTTTCGGTGGCTGTTTCGGTGGCTGCAGCTGCTGCTGCCGGGTGCGCCGTTCCTGCAGGACCGCTGCTGCTCCCGCAGTTGGCTGACGGCAACGCACGTTCAGCCCGGCGTCGTTTCTTTTTCAGCTTTCTTTTTCGCATTGTGCATTCCCGCGTACCCATATATATAGAGGCCCGTGGCCCTCCGCCGTTTTTTACAACATACGCTTTTTTCGAATAATCTCCCCCTGGCAATTTTCGTCCTGACTCAGCATCCCCTGCTCCTCACACCCAGTCTCGACCCGCAATTGCACAGCCACCAAAACACACCCGCGTTACCCCGCAACCTCCACCCGTCACACCCCCACACATGGATTTCTCCTACAACAACGTCGTCCCCAACTTTAGATTGGACGGCCGCTTGGCGATCATCACCGGCGGCTCGGGAGGCATGAGCTCCGTGATCTCGCGTGCTCTCCTCGCCCAGGGCGCCGACGTGGCGCTTGTAGACATCAACTTGGAGAGAACCACCGCCGCCGCTAAGGAGGTGCTTGCTTGGGGCCACGACACGCTCAAGGGCGCCCACGAGTCGCCTGTGGGCCAGGTTTCCGCTTGGTCCTGCAACATTGGCGACAGCGAGTCCGTGGAGTCGACCTTTTCTGAGATCAACGAGCACCACGGCAAGATCGCCGACTTGTTGATCAACACCGCTGGCTACGCCGAGAACTTCCCGGCCGAGCAGTACCCAGCCACCAACGCCGAGGGTATCATGAGAGTCAACGGTCTTGGTGCGTTCTACGTGTCGCAGTCGTTCGCCAGACCTTTGATCCAGAACAACTTGAAGGGCTCGATCATCTTGATAGGATCCATGTCCGGCACTATTGTCAACGACCCACAGCCACAGTGCATGTACAACATGTCCAAGGCCGGTGTCATCCACTTGGTGCGCTCCTTGGCGTGCGAGTGGGCCAAGTACAACATTAGAGTCAACACCTTGTCTCCAGGCTACATCCTCACGCCCTTGACTAGAAACGTCATCTCCGGCCACTCCGAGATGAAGGACGCGTGGGAGTCCAAGATCCCCATGCACAGAATGGCCGACCCCAAGGAGTTTGTCGGTTCCGTTTTATACTTGGCCTCCGACTCCGCCTCCTCCTACACCACGGGCCACAACTTGGTAGTTGACGGCGGCTACGAATGCTGGTGAGCTACACTTATGTCATCGGAGCCTGCCTCCAAAGTTTATAGAATCGTTTTCCACTAATACAGAGCAGAATGGATAATGGAGCAAAGCCCGCTGGCAGAGCAGCCGTAGAGCAGTCCGTCAAATCCCAGCAATGGACCTGCCCCACCACCAAAAACACCCTTGACCCCAGCGGCCTCATCGGGGCCCGTTGTGTCAAACTGGCAGCAGATCGAATTACCCCGGAATTTGTGCCAGCCCCCACAAAACGCCAACGCCAAGTCCAGCCCCGAGACAGAGCCGTCTCCACACCCAGGCCCACATGGCCTATTTTTACCCTGCCAATGCCACTTTTAAGCTTTCTGCAATGTGCATGCAGCAGGATCTGAAGCCGTCCCCGTGGGGGCGTGGGGGCCAATGGGGGCCAACGCAGCCAGCACGTCCACGCTTGGTAACAGTCCCGCCCATGGCTTCGCTATCGCACCGTCTGCCTTCTCCACATTTGCAGCTTTTCTTTTTCTGCCTCAATGCGCCCTCCAGTGCGGTGGCTCGCACGCCCAACTCTTTTCTTTTTGCACATTCCCGCCGCAAAGACGCCCCTGCCTGTCGTGGAGACTTTAGCCATAACCCAAGGCGTCGAGCGGCCGCTCTGGGCCCGCTGGCGACTAAGCTTTTCGGACCCCGCCCCGCGTTCCGGTGCCTGAAAAGCGTGCGACCCGTAGCTTATCTTGCGGCTGGCGGCGGTTTCTCCGGCGCAGATAAGCCTGGTTGCAAACTGGGGCACGTCTCGGCGAAACACGGCACGAATTGTAGAATTGCACATCTCGGCCTCCGCTGGTGGCCACTGCAAAAACCGCGGCTCTGCAATGCCTCTTTGGGCTGTATTTGTTCTCCGAGCCCAGGAGGTTGTGTGCGCTTCGTCTGAATTCCACCACAGCCTCGTTTCACGCGTAGGAGCCCTCTAGTACTTTAAATGGGTCGAGAGCTCTGGAGACTTAGGCCTTGTGGGGCTGGCCGTAGCTGCCTGGCTGGCTCACACTGTTTAAGCTGCCTGGCTCTGGCTCGCACTGTTGAAGCTGCCTGGCTCTGGCTCGCACTGTTAATGCTTTAACGCCTGGTTCTTGGCCCGAAATGCCCCGGCAAGTAGTTTGTGGCGCCGCCCAGCCTCGCCAATCTCTGTACCTCTGACTTTCTCCTAAGCTGTCGCAGGCTTGAACTTGGAGCTCTCCCACATCTTCATCAAGGACTTCTTGAAGCAGCCCACGTTGTAGTCTATGATCGTAAGCAACTCGTCCATGTTGGCAGCAGGCTTGCCGGTCTCGCCGTCGTCGTCGTTACGGATAAGCGCCACGAGGGCCAAGCCCCGGATCATCTGCTTGAGGTAGAGCACAGACCCGTTCGACAAGTAGGAGATGGACTTGATCTCGTCCCGGGCCACAACCTGCGGCCGGCCCTTGCTGTCGTTGTCGACGTACAAGTCGTCCAAGTCAATGGTGATGTCGATGAACTCGGCACACACCTCGTACGTCTGGATATCGACCGGAGACGAGTCTGTGGCCACGTAGATCTTGGAGTTGACGTCAAAGAGGAACACCTTGTCGATGGACAGGTGCGCCACCAAGTTGTCCAACATGTTCTCGAGCGAGGGCAACTCCGGAACGAGCTTCTGCACGATCCGAGAGAAGGCCTCGTAGATGGAGTGGTCAAAGATCGACGTGAGGTAGAACGACACCTGCACGCCCTCCAAGCCGAGGTCCAACAACTCGTCTCCGGTCCGCTGCATGATGTCACGCTGGGCGTCGATCCGGTAGTCCTCCGACAAGCCGTCGATCTTGTGGATAAGCACCTCGATGTGGATCTTGGGGTTGACCCGGTAGGCGTACTCAATGATGGTGGACAAGTTGGTGAGTGCGTTCAAGTACTCGTCCTGAGAGTCAATCACGTACACCAACGCACCCACGCTCGAGAAGAGCCGCTCGCTGTCGTAGGTGGGCTCGAAGTAGTTCAATTGGCCCGGCAACTCCATCACAGACAAGTCTATGAGCGACAGAAACTGCTCGCTGGTGGGCTTGGACGTGCTTTCCAAGTAAAGCGTATCTAGCGGCTGCATGTTGTGGAACACCACTTTGCAAATCGACGACTTGCCGCCCCGACGCAACCCCATGAGGAGAATCGTAGCGTTGGAGCTTTCGGTGCTGGGAAGAGTGTCCATTGAGGGTGCGGTTTTTGGACAGCTGACGGCGCAAAAAGGCGGTTGGAGTTCGGCTCGCAGTTGAGCAGCGCAGGATACAGAAACTCAAGGAGACGAAATGGCTCAGACTCAAAGAAATCGCCGTTGGAAGCTTTTGTGGTGTGGCTCTATCTTGGTATAGATTGGCTCTATAGCGAGGCTGGCCCGGTGTGCAGGACCATACATTGTCTCTTAGACGGGATGAACAAACACAAGCAGAATGTCCCAGAACAGAGCTTCTTCGGTTGGAATAGCTGCTCTACAGTTTGCGTGCTAGCCAGTGTTATTCCACTGGAGTACGGGCGTCGATCGGGGGCGTTCCATGCAGATTCTGGGCCGAGGGCGCTGAGTCCCATCAAAAGGTAAAAAATTTGCCGATGAATCGATTTCAAAATGGATGGATTCAGCTCTAGCAGCACAGCCTCATCCGAGGGCTGGGTGGAACACAGGGCGTTGTGGAGTTCACGTTAAGCGAAGCCCAAACCATCACCGAACCGCTATCAAACTCTACTGAATAGCATCTTACCTCAAACAGGCTCGTCCGACATTGCTACACAAATTTAGCGGATACTGAATTTGGGATTTGACCGCTCGTTGCTTTGAAACGACATTAATGAATATTCTAAAAAAAACCAGGGCAGAGCCTGAGATACGAGAAACCGCAAGACGCCGACGCGAACTTAAAGCACAATTAGAAAAACTTCTTCAAAATTCGCAAATGACGGTGAAAGTACTCTGTAGAGTATTTTGATGGTCAGGACGACGGGATCTCCATCACAATGACGGTGAAAGTACTCTGAGCTCACTTTTTGGGAAGAATGACTGTGAAAGTACTCTACAGAGTATTTTGATGGTCCGGAAGTGAAAGCTGGGCCATTGCGGAGGCTCATGACGGGGAAAGTAATCCATAGAGTATTTTGATAGTCAGGAGGGCGCGACCCGCGCGGCACTCAAAGATGATGACTGTGAAAGTACTCTGTAGAGTATTTTGATAGTCAGAATGGCGCGATCTCCATCGAAATGAGGGTGTAAGGACTCTGAGCTCTTTTGCTTTCAAAGGTGACGGTGCCATTTCCGCGAGCTCACTTTTTTTCAAAGGTGACGGTGCCATTCCCGCGCACGGGAATCTGAGCGTCACCGAAGCCAGATCTCGAGCACTTGCAAAGGGGTGACGGTGCCATTCCCGCATAGGGGAATGTGAGCGTCACCGTTTAATATATCCCAGAAAGGTGACGGTGCCATTCCCGCGAGCTCACTTTTTTCCAAAGGTGACGGTGCCAATTCCGCGCACGGGAATCTGAGCGTCACCCAAGTGCGAACTCCACTACTCGCAATGTGGTGACGGTGCCATTCCCGCACAGGGGAATGTGAGCGTCACCGTTCAGAATATCTAAGCAAGGTGACGGTGCCATTCCCGCACAGAGTAATGTGAGCGTCACCCAGCTGGATTCTGCAAAGGGGTGACGGTCCCATTGCTCTGAGCTCACTTTTTTTCAAGAATGACGGTGCCATTGTTCTACAGAGTAATGGGAGCGTCACGGTTTAATATATCTTAGAATGGTGACGGTGCCATTCCCGCGAACTCACTTTTTTTCAAAGTTGACGGTGCCATTGTTTCACAGAGTAATGGGAGCGTCATCCCGGTGCGTCCCATAGAATTGGTAGGGCAGTGACGGTGAGATTACTCCATATGGTTATGCGCAATTGATAAATCATCTTTGAGTTTTTCGTATATATCAATGAGAGTTGTGCAATGTTGATAACAATGTTCCTGATATGAGCGATCTTCCTTGTTTTGCAAGGAAGAGAATATTTGCAGTTGCAAATTTGAAAGAGTGGCTCCCTCATTTGGCTCAAGGCACAAGGTCCTGTTCGCCATGATTCAAGTTTGATCAATGGGCTCAAACTCTAAGAGTGAGCACTTTGAGACTTTGGTGTCTACTTTCTCTGGTGGAATAATTCATATCGTGAAGACCTTATTCATTCGCAAATTTGCCTATTGGTTGATTTACTTAATATGTTTAGCGGATGCTAGACAAGGAAGTCCTACTCCAAGGTCTCTCAGTACCTGTGTGCGCCAGGTTGGAGCTCTTGAAGTCTAAATACAGCAAATTTGAAGTGCTTGGAAACACCGATCCGCCCTCCGCGCTAGCCACAATTGCGCTTTGATAGATCTCAGCAGCATCAACGCCGGGCCCCTCGGGATAGTCAAAGGCACGGGGGCTCCATAAGGCAAACGTCCGCACAGTGCCGTCATTTGCAGCTACCACGAATCGGGATTGGTCTGGCGAAATCGCAGAACTGAGTGCCTGCACTGCTTCCAGGGCTTTGGCAACTGCCTGTGCCACAAGCCGCTGTTCCGGGTACAGATATGACGCTGCAGCGGTACGGCCATTGGAAGGCAGATAGCCAAAGACAGCAAGCACTTGGCGGTGTGCTTTGCTCCAATAGAGACCAGTTATCTGGCGGCCGGTATCAATCACGCCCAAAAGTGTTCCTGAGCTGCTGTGCCAGAATCGTAGGTTGCGGTCGTTGCTCCCAGCGCCAGTTGCAAGGAGGTGTGGTGCCCACGGACAAAACTCAAGGGCCTTCACTGCTGAGGTGTGATGGAGTTGGCAAATACCCGTCGCATCGATCAGAAGAGGCCTTTTGCTTCCGTCTGGTAGCACCCTTGGCTTGATAATGGTGAGGTTCCATACGATGACTAAGTTTTCGTTGCCGCCTGCCGCAAGTTGTTTTCCGTCGGGGCTCACCGCAATTCCACACACCTGCTGGGTGAATCCAGTGAGCAGTGCCAACACCTCCAAATTCTGCAGCACTCTCAAGATGTGTACCGCTCCGCCATGGTCGCCAGCACACAAAAGCCGGTCATCTTCGAACCAGGTTAGGCACTGGATGGTCTCGGCAAAGAGGTGCGAGGCAGCACGCTGTGGTCTTCTTCCCGGGCGATCGAGAGGGTCTGTCGGAACGAAAACTGTCAAGAGACCACTGGAGAACGCCACAGCCAAGGCTTCGCTGTGTGAACATGCGACACAGGAGATGGATGCTCCCTGGGGCTGTAGGACAGAAGGACCAACTGCTGGAAGTAACATCTCCTCAATTAGCGAGAGGCCATCCCACCAGTAGATCCTGCTGTCCACCGCCGAAACCACGTACTCGTAGTGGCTCAGCCAAGAGACCAAGTTGAAGTAGAAATTGTTCACAAGGTTATAGGTGATTAGGTTCTGGATCTCCGGCAACTCTTCAATTGGCTTTGGGATCGCCGGTAGAGGTCGGTGCTGCGATGCGCTGTCCACCAAAGTCTGAGCGAGCTCTCTTCCCAGGGTGTAGCTGTGGGAATCAGAGCTGGAGATGGAGCCAGTGTCGCTGGCGGACGAGACGGCAGAGCGTGGGCAGGCATCTGGATACGCTTGTCCTCGAGCAGTTTTGCAGCCATCGGCGCACAGTGACTGGCGGCGCTCGTCGGTGTCACAAAGACAGATTCCTTCAAACGACGCAGCCAACGTCTCGCTGACGTTGCTGTTGCGGTGGCTGGGAGACCGGCTGCTTCTTCTGGGTCTCGTGGCACTCACGTACTCAAACATCTTGTCGGGCTGTATTCCCAACGCTCTTGCGAGAACGTCGTTTTGTTCCGTCGAGCACAAGTCCGAGTCCGAGCTGGAACGAGCAATCGGGCTCGAGTTGGCTCTCGAAAACGACGTGGTAAACTGCAGAGGCAGCCGAGGGAAGCCGGGAAATTCAAAGGCGTCATCGCTGAGCTCGGAGTGAAGGCTGCCAAAGCTGGCACTGCTCCGCATCGCCGGCACGAACCTCGGGTCTGAGAAGTTTTGGTTTGGCGCCATTTCAAGACTGAAAGCTCAATGTGTGGTCTTGCTTAGTCCAGAGTGACTTTTGGGAAGAAGGAGTGTGTTCTTGAGGTGGTAGTTGGCTGGAGAGAGTCACAAAGCGAGCTGGTCTCACCAGCATACTGGAAAAGTGCATGCTAAACTGTCCACGTCCAGAACCCACGCAGCCACAGCTGTAGCTATCTCGTTTGGTTCTTTTCTTTTGCTTTTTGGATTTTTCAGTTGGCTTTTTGGTTTCGCTTCCGATACTTGGCCGCTCTTCATTTGTGTTTTTCCAGATTTAGCAGCCATTCTTGCGTAACTTGCAATACGAGCTCACAGCACCCAACGACACCAAAACACCAAATTTCATCACATAAATCACTATAAAACCATTAATGCTTTACCTTTTTTTCAACTTTTCTCAAATCAGGCCAAATTCTGTAAAATCACCACCCCAGCTTGGGTTCCTCCTCACCTGCACCCACTGCGGCCCCAGACTTTCACCTCCAACTACTCCGTCTGGGCCAAACACCGCTGCAATGACCGACTTCATTGTCCTGGCGTTCCTACTACTTGTGGCCACGGTGTTCAATAACGTCCATGAGCTCGTGACCAGGCCGTTCATCGACGAGTACTTCCACATCCGCCAGTGCCAGGTCTACTGCAAGCATGACTTTGGGTACTGGGACAACAAGATCACCACGCCTCCCGGGCTTTACGCTCTTGGGGCTGCGTACGCCCAGGTGCTCAAGTCTCTCTTTGTCCCCTCTCCTTGTGGAAACACGGCGCTTAGGTCACTCAACTTAGTTGGTGGAGTCGTGGTGTTGCCATGGATCCTTCTGAAGATCCGGACACGCAACTTCTGGAATATCAACGTGATCTCGTTACCTTTGCTCTTTCCGTACTACTTCTTGTTCTATACAGATGTGTGGTCGACTGTTTTGGTTGTGGTGTGTCTCGCTGTGGTGACTCAATCGCCCAACAAACAGGGTGCTTACCTCGCCAATGCTTTGGGGTTCTGCAGCCTTTGGTTCAGACAGACCAACATTGTGTGGGTGGCGTTTGCGGGCGTTCTCTTTGTTGACGCCAGACGTCGCAAAGCCGCTTCGTTCCACGAAAACGTGCGCCTTTTCGTCCTTCAAGCCTTCCAAGATTGGCGGATGCTTCTCCCTTTTGCTGCCAATGCCATTCTCTTTGCCGCATTTCTCCGCATCAATGGCGGCATCACTCTCGGCGATAAGAATAACCACCAGATGTCCATTCACGGCGTTCAGGTCTTCTACTGCTTCACCTTCATAACATTTCTCACGTTCCCTGTGTGGCTCACTAGAAACACTCTTCGGTCCTACCTTTCATTTGCAGTCACGGGCCGTCGCTACACGAATGTTATCTTAACGGCGGCTTCCTTTGGCTTTATCTACTGGGTCATCAAGAACTTCACCATCGTTCACCCGTTTTTGCTTGCTGACAACAGACACTACACGTTCTACATTTACAGGCGCATCATTAGCAAGCCATATGCGCTGGTGGTTTTGGTTCCCGTCTACCACTTCTCCACATGGGTCATTGCGCACAGTCTCTACGAGACAACGTCTTTTCCACGGTTGACCTTGCTCTCCATCTTGGCATTCATTGGCTGCACGGCATTGACGTTGGTGCCATCGCCGTTATTTGAGCCACGGTATTACATCGTTCCTTTGATCATCTTCAGATTATTCGTGTCTGTAAGAGGCTCTGGTCGCTCTGAAAAGCGCCATCTATTCGAATTTCTATGGTACACGTTCATCAACACCGTGTTCTTCATTATCTTTTTCACGTACCAGTTCACCTGGTTGACTGAACCTGGCGTTCAGCGTATCATCTGGTGAGAGACTCAAGCTCCAGTCTTTTGAGCCGGGGCAGACGAGCCGTGCGCAGGGGCTGAACTCTGAGTCGCTTCCACTGCTTCATCCTTGGCCATTGCATCAATACCATTCAAATTTTCATTGATGAAACGATCTGTGGTTGATTTGAGCACCGGCACCGCAACGTCCGCCCGCTCTCTCAAAAGCTGCAAAAGCATTTGCGTGCGTTCAAGCTGTAGATCTTCCTTTGTGAGTGTAGATATCCACTGCTGGGTCACACGGGCCAGCAAAACGTCAAGGTATGGCTGTATCTTCCGCGATTCGTGGTCCATGTATCGAAGCTCGGTGTCCACGCCACTGACCAAGTCTTCGTTGTCTTCTGAGCTGCGAATTTCCCAGTTGCCCTTTTCTAGATCGTTGGCGAATATGAGAAGAAAGTCTCCGAAGCTGTCGGAGATCTTGAATTTGGTGTCGAAGTCTCTGCCAAAGAGAATAACCTGTCCCCACTTTGCTTCTGGAGCCTGGGCTAGGTCCGCAGAGTCTGCCGATAAGTCTATGCCGATGAAGTTACCGGCCATGTCAGAAATCAAGGGGATCCACATGGGATGGGCGTAGATGGGTACGATTGTATCTGGCGGGACGCAATTCTGGTTTGGAAACGACTTTGGAGGCAGTGTTGTCTTCTTGACAGTCTTTGCAGGCACACTGAGGTCTCCGTCCACATTTGATAGGTCTGAGTCTTGAGCTTTGGGCTGTTGAGTCTCTGGCTCGTGAGTTTCTGGCTCTTGGCTACTGGAGCCTTGCATTTTCGGTAGCGAGCTTTCTTCCTTAAGGAGAGACTCGTGCACCTTGCGCCAGCTTTCCGTCATGACAGCTATCTCGTCAATGGGCAAGAGCTTAAGCCCGTAGATCAAGCCACAGCATCCATTGTCGTTGAAGGACGACTGGCCGTCGGTCAAACGGAAGAACTCGGTGACACACTTGGGAAAGTGGCAGTTCAAGTCCTTCTCCAACTCGTTGAGGTCGGCGTCGGTGCACGGCGCCAGCAAGGAGTTGTTGATGTCTTCGCTATACTTGTGGAGCCATTTCTTGATGTGGCGCCACGCTAGACGGACCTCATGGAAGCCCTCCTGGCTGGTGGCCAGACTGGTGGACCTGCTGAACGAGGCCGTGGAGTCGTTGGCGTGGCTGGCGCCGAGCAACGACGTCTCGACGTCCGGCTTGTTCACGCGGTTGAACGACTTGCGGGAGTCAAAGTCCGAGTACTTGTCGGACGCACTGAGGGAGTAGAAGAACTCCTTGATTTGGTGGGAGATGGCCATGTTGGTTGAGACCGGCAGCGGTGGCACTCTGGCTCGTCTGTGATTGGTGGGAAGAGCCGCTGGAGTGCACAGAACGACCAGAAAACGAGAGGCAAGAAGCTTGTGTGGGAGGAGCCTAAAAGATGGGTGGCAACTTGGCAGAAAACACGTCCTAAGCAGCAGCCACGGGTCTTCTAAAGCTCTCCGGGGAAGGCGCGCCATGGCCTCGTCATTTTGACAGCTGCGAACCTGCAGGCAGGCGCGGTTATGAGCGGCAGCGAACACCGAAAGTGACGAATCGGGCCAAAATGACAACTCCACCGAGAATGAAGGCAAGCAAATGACGACCGCCCCGACGCTTTGGACGTATGAAGCACTTGGAACGTGCTCTGCGCGGGAGCCTAAGTGCGGTGGGTTTTTGCTGATTGCGATTCCTGCGGTTTTGGCGCTTTTTCGCCGACCCAACTGAATCTCAAGTGTATACCGTTCGCTAAGGCAATAGGCGCTAAGGCGTCAGCGAAGAACGGGCAAGGATCGAACAATTCGGCGGGGGGATTTTGCAGCCATTGTGGAGAGTTTGTGTGTTTTGCAATTTGGCTGTTTGGTGGATTGGAATGTGTTCAGGAGGCTCGGGCTGGTTCCGGTTTCATTTTTCATCTTGGGCATTTGGGCTACAAGCTTGAGAAAGAGCGAGAGGAGGAACTTGGTGGTTCGAGATCGGGGGTGTTGCCTTTTTGAGTTTTGGCTCTGAGCGCTCTGGGCGCCTTATCTCTAGGGCCAACGCTTTCTGGATCTTGGCTCCATGGCTTATTCTTCATGGGTTTTTCTTCATGGCTCTGGCTTTATGGCTCACCATTCTATAGCTCTTGCTCTGGCCTCTATAGCTCTTGCTCTGGCCTCTATGGCAATCCATCCTCTGCTATAACTCTCGATGTCTCGCCCTATTGATGAGACGAGTCTGTAGCAGCACGCAAAGAAGTTCAGGTGCAAAGAATACCTTTGGGCTCAGGCTGGTCATCAACTTCTGCTTCTTGATTCCGTCGCCGCCCTACCCATTTGCCTATTGCCGTGCACAGACTCCCCTGACTTCTGGCAGACTCAAGACTGCTCTCCTCGAGGGAGACAGTACTCAGCAACGTACCAAACAATAATCATTCTGGTCTTTGTCGTTCGTTGCTTATCGTTCCTCGGCTCTGTCCCAAAAGAGAGGACCACACCGCTACAAACTACAAGATGTATCCCGGGCATGAAGTGCTGGATCTATCGAAGAGATGAAACACGAAAATCCGGGAACCACTGGTCTGGAAAAACAAAAACTAACATCCGTCAAAAGAAAAAGAGGCAGGCTCGCTATGAGTAGGCAAGAGCCCCGGGAAAAACTCCGCAGAACAGCCCAGCAGAGCCCAGAGGGGGCGCAGAGACCGTCCTGGCAAGACAACAAGCCCGCCAAAACGGAGGGCTCAAGCCTGGCCGGCCAGAGACCACGGACGGCGTGCTCGGCGTTTCATTTTTGTCATTCGTTGGTAATCAAATTGTGGAGAGAAAATAGTGATGGGCCGCCCGCGCGGTATATATACTGCCCGTGCCCGAGCGGGTAACCCCGTGTCCAGGGCACCGGCTGCCAACACCCGAATCTGCCCGTGTCTTCCTCAGCACACGTACCGTTGAAATACACCCCACAGACCCGACGCCGCTTCTCTGCCACCGCCAACCAGGGCAAACCGCTCACCCAGCACCCCACTCACACACGCCGCTCACGTGACGGATGACTCCGCGTTACGTGCCCCGCCCCCGCCTCCGCGGCCGCACCCACCCCCTCCACAAGCTCGTCACACCTCCCAAAACAGCAAAAGCTAAACAGCCCCGGGTCACGTGCCGCCGCCTTCACGTGCGCACGCACGCCATTAAGCTTGCCTTTTCATTGCTCTAGCAACCACACTTTGGCCCTCTGATCCGCAACAAATCCGCTGTTTTTGTGCTTTCGGTTCCGTCAATTGTACTCTTCTGTCTGATCTCGCCGCCGCCATGACGCTCTTCGCCAAAATCAGGCTTCTCCTCGCCTCCACCTTCGTGTTCTACTCAGTGTACCTTTACTCGTACAAGTGCCACGAAAAGACGCTTTTGGACCGTGTCGTCCACCCTGGCTCTGTTCACCAGTACGAGCATCCTTTCTCGAAGCAGCAGGACCAGTTGTGCCACGTGTTGAATACCGGTTCCGGCTACATCAGCCCATACGTGGCCAAGGTCCACGGGTTCTTGGACTCCTACGTCCACAGCCACAAGGTTGCCAAGGACTACGACCTCAAGAAGAAGATTGCCACCGGCAAGGCTTCTTACAACACCCACGCCCACCCTCACGTGTACAAGTTCTGGCAGTACGTTGAGATTGCCGAGTACCACGTGGCTGTCCACTTGAGCAACGTGTTGGCTCACGCCACCAAGCATTTCCACGGCTCGGTTGTTCCAAAGGCCAACGAGGCCAAGGAGTCGCTTGCCAGCCACCTTGAAAACGTCAAGGAGACCTTGGGAAGCCATTACGAGAACGTTAAGGAGACCGTCGGTGCTCAGTACCAGCAAGTCCAGCAGAACTTGGGCAGCCAGTACGACAACGCCAAGGAGACCTTGGCCAGCCACTACGAAGACGCCAAGGAGAACGCCGAGGCTCACTACAAGTCTGTCAAGAAGGAGGTCAAGGACAAGATCGAGTAGTCCCCTTGGCTCCTGCCCTTACTATTATTTAGGTAATACACACATGATGTCAGCTTCTATAACTAGGCATGCTCCTCTGCCCCCGCATGCGCTTCCTCCGCTGCCTCTTGCACCTCTTCCTCTGCCTCTGCCTTCTCAATCACTGGCTCGGCCTCCGTCTCAGCATCTGCTTCGACAGAACCATCAGCCTCAATAGACTCTCCTGCTTCGATTGCATCGCCCGCTTCGAGCACCTCCGGCTCGACTTCGAGACTCTCTTCTCTCGCAGATTCAATTGCCTCCTCAATTGCTTCGGGCTCGCCCTTGCTCTCATCCTCTACCACAACCGCGTCCTCGACGACAACGCCATCTACTAGAGCCTCCTCAACAACGGCTTCCTCCACCACGGCTTCTTTGTCGCTTGGGACGGGTGTCCAAGTGGACCCCTCTTCTTCGTCGCTGCTGTCGCCCGTAAGATCCTCAGCGGCCAATGATGCCTCAGCTGCTCTCGCTGCCTGAGCCAATTGATACTCAAGGACTTCTCTTCCTTGGTACGCAACATTGGCCTTGGCTCTCACAAGACGCAAATACTCGGCATTGTCTTGCATGACGTAATTGATGTGGAAGTTCATGCTGTTCAAGTACACAGCCCACGCCGAAAGACCCGCTGGCACCTTGTTGCCTCTGATGTTCATCTTGTACGCGTTGGCTTGGTCGAAGATCTCGTCTCTAGTTTGGAAAACAGACTCTTTGATCTTGTGGAACTCTTTCCAGGCCTTCCAGCTGATTGCCTCATCGTAGTCCTCGTGGCTCTCTACGGCACGCAAAAAAGCACTTAAACTGTTGGAGAAGTCCTGGATGGAAGCTTCAGCCAAAGACTCCAAGATATCCACAGCTTCCTGTGTCACTTTGAAATACTCCTCCATGACCTCCTGGTGTGCATAGTTAAGGTACAGCTCCATGTGCAGCATCAGCTTCTCCACGACAGCGTGTGCCTCTGCAATTTTGTCACGCATGAGTTGTCTGTCAACAGTTGGGTTTAGAATAGAGACGTTGGTGGCTTTGATCTGCTCGGTGTCCTTGTTGATTAAAACAATCAATTCGTTCATCTCTTTGTACCGCTCGTAGTTGCCCAGGTTGACCGCAGTAAAGTTCGCGGAGCAGTCCTCCTTAAATTTCTCCATCTTTTTGTTCAAGACTGGCTCGAACTCGGTCTCAAGGCCAGACGTGGTCAAGTTGAGAGTCTTCTGAATCTTGTTTCTCCAGTAGTGGAGCACTTCATCAAGAAGGTCTTGAGTCGATTTGAATTCAACTGCGTCACTGTCGACTGGAGTTTCAATGTCAGATCCGCCTGCTGTTGCCTGTGGAGAATCGTCCACAGTTTGAGTCAAAGTCTGAGTGATGGTGATTGTTACCAGCTCTTCATCCGAATCGTATTCATGCACCTCCTCCAACACTGGCTTTTCAATGACTTGCTGGACTGGCTGAGCGTCGGCAACTTCATTGGCATCCTCATAGACCAGAGCATCTTCCTCAGGAATAGCTTCCTCAGGAAAAGCTTCCTCAGTGGGCACGTCATTTGCAGAGGCTGCGTCAGGCAGGGTCTCAAGCGGAGCCACCTTTGGAACCACCTCGTGATCGTCCAGCGAAATGACATCGGTGACGTCGTGAAGAATATTGCTGACAACCGTGGCGATTTCCTCGCGATCCACAGGGACCTTGTCCTTGAGGTTCTCAAGTTTCACGAAGTTTGCAAACTCGCCCTTGATGAAATCAGTCTTTCTCTGCAACGACGAGTTGATACGTGCGGATTTTTCCTTCAAAAACGGCACGCTCTTGAGGTAGAACAAGTAGATCAGCTGAACGTATGGGAGTTCCGTGAATTGCATCACGTACTTGTTCGCAGCGATAGCAGCGCTAGCAGAGGCAAGCGCAGGCGAGAAGTATAGAGTGTTTGCGCGTGTCGTCTCTGCCTTGATACGTTGGATAGCCAACCAGGAGTTGAGCTTTGCAGACTGGCCGAAGCGACTGGCGCCGTGCCGAAGGGTGTACCTGTACTCGTTGCAGTAGTACACAGCCATGGGCTGCATACTTTGCAGGTAATACAGCTGGAAACGTGCCCACCAGTAGGCCGTCAGCGAGGCGATATAGTGGCTAGAAACCTGGGCCGCGTGTTGCAAGGAAGCAATGCACTTGGCCCATGCAGCCTGGAATCTGTAAGTGATCAAGTATTTGCTATTGTAGGTCTGCCAGTGTGCTTTCACGGCACCTACGGCTGGGCCCACGGTCTGAGAAACCCGGAGCTTGGAGTCCAAAGACTCAATGTGGGGGAGCACGTGCTGGTTCCAACGCGGGCTGACATGCTGTTTCCAAGCAGGAGCAGCGTGGGCGTGCCATGTCAGCACGACCTGGTCTTGCAATGGGTGAACGTACTGTTGCAATGGAGGACATGCGTACTGCAGCACCACCGAAGAGGATCGAAGGTCTCCTCGGCACTGGTAGAGCGCTACATACGTCAAATACGGAATAAGCACGAAGTAGGTGAGACGCCAGAAGAACGCAGAGCACTTCGAATGGCGCTTTCTGGAGCGCACGGCCTTGACGTACTCGGAACTGAAGAGCTGGCCTCCGGATCTCTTTCCTATGGAGTCAGGGACCTTCACCTGATCCGAGGGTGGGGTGGTGGCTTTGGCCTCGCCTTTCTTCAGGATATAAGCTCTTGCATCAGCTTTGCCAGGCGCCATTTTTGCGAACGGTGACGGCTCAATCAACGAAGGTTCACAGAAAAGGCAGGCTGGGTGTGAAGATCATACACTCTAGATCGTGGCATGATGTGGGTGAGGGTCGTGCGGGTGCTAAAACGACCGTGGTCACTGGGCAGCTTTGGCTTTCTTCTGGCGGGAGCTGAAGCTGATTTTCTTGTGAAAGCTGTTATGATTTTCGCTTTTCCGGTCATTCTTACTGCTTTGTTTGTTCTTGAAGTTAGGAAGTATTCTCACTTCAGGAGGAGCATGCAGCGGGCTGAATTGGTTGGGTGCACTTGCCACAATGGCTGCAAACTACAATGAATGGATATGAAGTACCAAAACTACTCAATTTCTCCTTACTCTAAGCCACATGGGCATTTAAATCTCAAGAGTCTTTATTCAAAATCATTCCAAGTCTAATTGAAATCCTCGAGCACTGCTTTGTCTAGCCAATTTGCCATAGCTCAACAATTTACAGCGCCAGCAATCCCAAAACACCACTATAAACTCTATGGAACGTTGAGCTTGTACATCGCCATTCTCTTGTCGACAGCTGAAATGCAGAGTCCCGCTACCTCACTTAGCCAGGCGGGAGATTCGGGTCCGGTGGTACTTAGGAATGTGATCAGAAGAAAAGAAGGAGTAGAAGCAGCTTTGCAAATTTCATAGAGTCTGCAAAATTCCGCTTTCGTGAGCCCACACACCTTTTCGGTGAAAAAAACCTGATTATGGGTGAGCTTCACGATTTGCATTGCAGCAGCCTCAAAACCCCCAAGAGCCTTTTTTCTTTCCAAACGAAGTTCAGAGACTTTTTCAGGAATCCCCTCCTTACTCCAGTACTCAATAAGCGTCTCCCTGCAAATTTCCCGCTGGATATCGTGTGGATCTATAGGCTTCGTACCTTTTGGATTTAGAACAAGATGGTTGAATGCAACTGGAAAGAACCAGCTGCCGTAGGAACAACTTCTCGCCTGCTGTGGAGGAATTTCTTGCTCTCCTGGCTCTTCGGTAGCAGAAGCAGCTGGCTCGAGAGCTGGTTCATTATTCGAGCTCGACTGAGAAGATATTCTCTTCTTTCTTTTGAACAATGACAGGATTCTCAGTGTTGTCCTTTTAGATTTCTTCACATCAGCGGGACTTTCCCTTTGCTCATGAGTTTTCTTGCCAAAGAGGTCTTCAGTGCTGAGGATCTGCCCAATCTTGACAATCACATTGTGAGTTTTGCCGTCCAGGCTCTGGGGCACAATGTAATCCGGGGCCAGGGTCCATACTTCTGTGAAGGGCGATGCTGGCAGGTCATCTTCTTCGTCGTCGAAAGACGATGCTTCGGACAAGGCTGACATGGTGGCTCGAATCTTTTTTTAAATTCGAATGTAGTTATGAGGTGATATTTTGGGATTCCGGAGCACACTCATTTTCCGCAATCTGATATGCTCTCGGATTTCTCAATGCTTCTGCAAAATCAGGCAAGTTTAGGACGCACAAAATTTTCGAGCTCCACTTGTATTTTCTCCAGTTTCATTTGCTATCATAAAATACGATTGTTTCGTCAATCTCCAGCTCTGTGCCCAGAGCGTAAAATATGCGCTCGCCTCTTTCAATAATAAACCTGAGCCTTCCTCCTCACTCAGCAGGATGTTCGAACTCTTCAATAATACATCTATAAATATCACGAGGAAAATACCTCGCTGCCTGAGTCAACGCTGCCTCCGCTAAGCCGAAACGGCGCTGCTCTATACCCCGAGGTCTTCTCCTGGTGGTATCGAGAAGGCGAGCGACCACGTACTAGGAGCGGAGTCGATTCTGAAGTGGCGAGAACAACCGAATTATCTCCCAGATCGTCATCGTCGACGATCGCCACAAGCTGGACACAAAGCGTGAAGTATTTCTCACTCAAGTTGTTCGTCTTGACCCGAAGGGACGCCGTGAACTGTATCCGCTCAAACCTCGCAACCTTGTAAAGGAGATCTTGGGGATAATTTGACAAAATCGACGTATCTTTGGTTGCACTGCTTTTGGTTTCTGCGTAGAATGCTGCTCGATCAAAATTGAATATGCGCTTGTTGGTGGCCACCTTGAGGTTGCTCCGCTTGTTGCACGTTTTTTTCACCGTCTGATGGTCTGGAAGCTGGCCACCGGGCACAGCAGGATATACTGGGGTGGTCAATTTCGGGCCCTTGTCTCGTTTCGGGGTATGCTGTACAAGCCCAATGTTGACCTCTGGATCATTGCACCTCACAGCTATCGCCAACGCAAAGTATTTCACCGGCACGTGCCGCTGTCCGTCTTTCACGAAGTACTGGTGCTGGAGGAATTTCGCCATTGGCCAATTTTCAAACACAAACGTCAGCACCAACGTAAAGTAATTGCGTTTATAACCTATCCAGTTACCGGATTGGCCAAGCTCAAAGCCACGGTCTATTCTGCTGGTCATGTGGGGCACAACTAACTCGCCGGTTTCTTTGCAAAATAGCTCCCTATGCTGTGCTGTTGGAAGAAACGGCGGGCCAACGCGGAATAAATCGGTTGAGCGAGGGGCCACCTTCTTTTCTTGGGCGTTGATGATCTCCATTTCAGTCTGTCGTAGCTCTTCTGGGGTTGCGTAATTATCAAGAGCATGGTGCATGTTTTGCATCAAGCTCTCGTCGATGAGCAGGGTGGATCTGACACTTCCAACGGTGACCAGCAGTTGGGAGTGCACTTCTGGCCGTGACACCGCCATTGGATAGAGTGGAGGATGCGTCATGGGCATTGAATAAGCTGTTGACCCACTGGCATTCAGGCAAGTGTCTCCCATGTACAAAGGTATGGGTACAGGAGGATACTGATTTGGAATTTGTCCCGGTGAGGCAACTGGGGGCGCAAATCCGTTTGCCTCGCCGAAAAACTGGCCCCATGGGCCTGGGGTCGGAGCTGGACCAACGACGGCTGGATGCGGATGCATGCGTGGCACTGGTCCATGTGGTGCCGGCCCGTTTTCGTAGCTCTTGTCGCCGGATTCGAGAAACTGAACAGAAAAGTCTTGGTCTTCTGGCACACCATGGTATGTGCCCAGCTTCGGTGGCTGGAATCCAACGCCGGGAGGAATCTGCTGTTCGGCGAACGACACAGGGCCGCCATGGTAGGTATCTTCGTGGCGATAAGTGCCGTATGAGCTATTCGAGCTCACGTCTGCGTACGATTCGTAGTCTTTGCCGCCTTGAAACGACCCTGTTTCGATGTACACGCCCTGTCGACCGCCCCGGTTGCGCATGTTTCCTCCGTCAAAGTAATATACGTCAGTTTGGCGTGCCAAGAGCTCGGGCACACCTCGATTGAGACGATTCTGTATAGCTCTGGGGTACTGTGGAGGACCGAGAACTACAGACGGCAGCACTCGGCCCTGGGACGGCAGTTGTTGGGGATACCCTGCCCCGTACGGGGGCTTCGAGCCCTTCGGTAGGTCACTTGGCTCCATTTTGCCGCTGTGGATGAGCGAAACAGCTGAAATAAGAATGAATAGTCAATGAGCCAAAGAAGAAATTCAGATATGTCGATTTCACAATCGACCACAGTATATCACTTCTGGCCAAGAAATGCCCTGAAAGCAAATAAATAAATAGCAAGCGATGAGGATAATGAGGTGCGCAGTGTACGGAATTCTGGCCCTTGTCAAACCACCGATAAATTGTGAGTATCACTTGGGGAACCCTGAGGACCGTTTTCGGTGGAATTTTGCAACCAAACGCAACGATCGGATAAAACTGCCGAGGAGCAGTTTTGTGATACTTTGGCATGCAGCCTGCTTTTGTGTGTTTTTTCGGTGTGCCGGTGCGTGCACGACCTTTTTGCAACCATAGCCTCGAGGTTGGGCGAGTGCCATTTGCGAGCTGCGGAAGACCAAGCTCTGTCACGTGGCTGGCATATAGTCATTTCGAGGAGAGTCCAGTTTTTGTGTGGCTTTGTGTAGAACATGTGCTTAAATCTTACTTGTCATGGATCAGTATAGCGAGCTCACTGAAGATTGTCGTCAGGCAGATCTCACTCGGCCACGCCCGAAACTTTCTCTATCTTGATCAACGGGTCTTCTTCTAACTGCAGCTCTTTGCTCAAAGACTTTGTGCTATTTTCGAGGCGAACAAGAATTTGCTTCCCTTTATTGGCTGGAGGTTTTGATGATGCAGTTGCAGCCACCTCGACAACGGTCTCTTGTTTCACTTCCTGTTCTTTCGCTGATTCCCTCTTTACTTTGATCAATGTTGACAGAGACAAGGAGTTGGCTGAGACCATTTTGATCTCATTTCCCGCCCCAAGTGGCTTCTGCGCCGTCTTGGGTTCAGCGTTATTGTCCTCAGCTGTCTCCAGTTCAGGTTTCATACTGTTTATGTTCTCATCACCGGTCGCGACCGTACTCGTCCTCGTAGATGCATTTTCAGTAGCAGCGACTTGAATATCTTTTGCTGCTATACCTGGAGCCAAAGCTGTGTGGGCTATTAAATCAATAAGAGAGCCTGAGTACTTGGCGGGAATAGTGTAGCGCTTTCTTCCGCGGAGAGCATTCGGTGGCATCTTTGTCGCAGAAAGATAAAGTGGAAAAAACACAAACCAACTCGAGAAAGGTTGTGGTTCGCTTCCGGACTCATGTTTTCAAAGCTTTTATCTACTTTTTGACAGCTTTTCACAATTGTTTCAGGTTCGTTTCGTATTTTGCTGCCCCTTTTTGCTGCATTGACTTTCGCACTGTGCACTCTCATTTTATACAGAACCAGAAACCCATCCTTATCTCTCCTTCACCTCCGTCTATATAATAAGGACTATGAATATAGATGACTTTCTGAACTTAACGAAATCCTCAACAGTCTAAATATATCTGTTTCGTGGGTGCGATTTGTCTTGGCACTACAAGATGACTTTCGCAGCCATCTTGCGATGACGTATAAAGTTGAGAAGTGGTGAAAATTTTTCACAGGCAGGATCGAGAGCATAAGTTCTCACGCTTTATCAGGACTCTAGAATCATGATCATCATCATGATTCTTCTATCAGGTCGAGAATTTTGCTGTTTGTTTCAAAGATTGTGGTGCGGCTGTGCGAGGACAACTACAACTTCACCACTTTCAAGAAAGGCTCTGTGGCCGAGCGGTCTAAGGCGGCAGACTCAAGTTCTGTTATCGTAAGATGCGCGTGTTCGAATCACGCCGGAGTCATAACTATCGTTAACTTCCTTTCTTCCCTTTTTTTCCGACTTATTTCACGAGACATCATGTCAGGCAGCAAGCGTGGGGCTGCTGAGAAGTATTTGGGTCCTCAGGTGAGGCTGGACAATCACCCCACACTCTCTCGAACCTGGTGGGATTCCGCGCTAAATTCAGCACCTGAAGTGGCCGCCGCAGCTTTTAATCGTGTGATTGGCGTTCGATTGGGCGGGGTAGGCGCTGGAGCAAAGTGAGACCTGCCTTACCAGCGTGGATGGGCATCTGAAATGACTGGGTCGCTTGAGGAGGAAGGAGGGGCAACTGCCTAATAAATAAGCCCCTTCTTTGTTGGAAAACGCCTTGCATGTGTGGCGGAATTTCCTAGCTTCGAGGCCAACGCTCAAATTTCAGTGTCGCATTACAATCTGGAAGTCTGTTCTGTACTTTCCCAGGAAAATCATTTTTATAGTCGAAGATTAAGAGAATACTAAAATGAAACCGAACCAATCGGACCATGTATTTATCGTCGCCGGCAAAACAGTATGGGAATTCTGCGCAGCATGCTTTTCGCAGCCATTGTTCAGAGACGCATTCCATTGTTTCAAACCACGAACCAACCTACAATGCCTACGTCGATCCAAGGATATTTGCGCATCTTATGGGAAAATACTGCAACCATGGCTCTATCATATGTAAGACTAGCGTGGTACGATGCCGCCGGGGCTAAAGCTTATCAGGGCTGATTTCCGCCCCAGGTGGCTTTGTCCAGCAACCGAAATGAAACTCCAGAGCCTCATTATCTTCGTCGGGCTTATGGCAAATGTGCTTGCCATGCACAAGCCGGTCAGCATGGAATCATCGGCTCCCACAGACAACCATAAGTTGACACCTTTGAAGCGCTCATTGTTTGACCAATTGTTGCTTGGGTATATGAGATTTATGTTGCCGAAACTGGACGTGCAAAGTTGGTTGAAAGAGCAATATCGTCGGGCAGCTAAACTGCGGCCTGAAAACTTTAACCCTCAAGATGCAAACACGAACTTTGAAGTTGGCATTGAATTTTCACGGGCACCACGTCACGAGCCATGCCCCGCTATGTTTTCGCCAGCGGGCGAGTCGAGCTTCTTTGCTTCAAACTCGAAGGAAGGCATGAGAGCAGTGGGTATCATGGAGAGTGTGATGGACTACGAGAACTACACTTTTGACACCACGTTATTTGCGGAGGCCCTTGCTCTTCGTTCGAAGGGCAAAGTCGACCTGACCATGCTTCAACCAATGAGCCCAATTCACTTGATCAACATGGCTTTGAACGAAATCGATACCAAAGACAAAGTTCCAGACGGGAGCGTTTCGGCTCTAATTGCAGCATTTTGGGATCTTGAGACTTCTCGTACTGTGAAGATTTCGAACTTGGGAAAGAGTTGGGCTGGCCACTATCGTGATGGAATCCTCTTGCACGAAACGCTGCCTAGATTGCATTGGTTTGGACGTGCTTACAGATTGACCAGATTCTCGAAGTCCAACATGAAGAAAATGCGTGGCGAACAAGCGGTGCTACATTCTTCTCCTCAAGAAAGCTACGAATATTCCTGGCCGGTAAAGGAGGACGACGTTGTGGTGTTGGTGACCTCAGGCGTGAAGGACGTCTGTGACCGAGAGTGCATCACCGAGATTGTTGCACTGAAGCAGTCTCTGGATTCCGAGGCAGACATAATAGCTGCTCACATCATGCACAAAGCCCTTCAGGATAGGTCCGACGACGATGAATCGCAGAATTTCCTGAAGAATGACTTCATTGTGCTTGTGGTAAGGGTTAGACAGAAGGGTAGATTTCCTATTGTGCCATAGACACTATTTGGACTTTGTAAGAGACTTGGTTTTAATGAAATGCTCACCTTCTTGCAACTAGACCTAAGTTTTTTTCAAACAGGGATGTTACAACCACGAATGGCTGCCCGACATTGTTTAGAGTCACGGATTCCTAAGAATTATTGATCGTCGGGCAGACATTGAATATACAGGCGAAAACAAAAATTCAGAAATAGCAAAATTAGCCTTTTATGGAAGCTACAGTTCTTCGGCCGACGCTTCACAATCGCCAACTAAGATTGGTCACCAAAACAAAACTGCCTCGAAGAAGACGAGCGTCAATATCAGCATATATCAGCCGAGGCCTGCCGAGGAAGACTCGAGGCATGCACAGGCAAAGCCATTTATGCTCCAAGGATTTAAAAATACTGCTTGCTTGGCTTGCATCCGGGGCTCCAATGCAACCCGAGCTTCAGACTTGCAGATTTGTCACCAGTCCACGGCTCACCTCAATCGGAAGCCATGCATCAATAGCCTGATCGGAAGCACTGTAAATTATCGCTCTCTCTTGCCGCAATGGCTCGTCTGCCGCTCGCTGGCATGTGCTGTGGCGCCAGCCCATTGTCTTGTTTCAGCTTGGCGTTGTTAGTTTGAATTCGGTCTCGGTATAAAGGCTACCGCCACCAATATGTAAGGACTCGAAACACAGTGAGATGAGATCTGTCGCCTCGTGGCTAGCGATTTATCTCTGTGTGGCTACCAGAGTACAATGTGGACCGACTTTCAGTGTTCCTCGGAATAGTGTTTCATGTGTCAGTGTCGACAAGGACGATTGCGGGGATGATAGTCAGCCGAAGCTCAAGGTACCAAAAAGAAGAGGCAAGAAGGAGAAAAAGTGCAACGACCGCAAGTCAATGTTTGTGGTCGGCTCCACGACAAATGAGGCCAACGAGCATGAAGCGGCATTGGAGCAGAAATACAAAGCAATGAGTTTGAATGACCTCGACAAAATTGAAGAGGAGCTCAGCCCCCAATACTCGAGGTTGGGTCTGCAGTTCATCAAAGACGCCCCCAAGCAGACACACGACGAACCCCGAGATATCGTGGATCACCAACAGAGATTGGAATGCCCTGAAGAATTCTTGTATGGTGACAGACTGTCGATCATGAAGCAGATTCCCTGGCGCCGCAACCTCGAAATGCTCACAAAGAGCCCCCACTACGCCTTTTGCACGGCCACCTATGGCGAGGAGAGAACAACGCCGTGCTTGGCGAAGTTCCTGCAGTTGGGGTACAACAATCTCTTTGCCAGCAACTTACCAGGCGCCCTGGGTACGTTTGCCATGGGTCTAGTGGAAGGAGTTGTTCGTTCCAATATAGACCCGAGTGCCTACTCGGCGCAGCTTGCCTGGGAAATGCACGAAGCACACATTGCGCTGGGCAGTCTGGCCAGTCCACACAAAATCATCGTTGACGGCTATCGAGAAGCCCTTGCAGACTGCGAAGTGTATCCCGGATCTGCAATGGTGATAGTGGGGACGTTTTCTCCGGAAAAAAAGCTACGAATCGCTCGCGTAGGCTATCCCTGGGCAGCGGTGTTCCGTCCTGATCGGCACGGGCGGTACAGAGCAGCGTACATGACCAGCGAGTGCAAGCTCATGACGCTCACAAAGGCAAGGACAATGTGGGCGGAGGAGATGTTCATCAATCTCTCCCGAGAAGGATACATAGAGTACGAGTGGGACTTGCGGCTGGGAGACGTGGTTGTCTTTGCCACACATCTAGTCATTCTGCCATTTTTCCTCAATGAGCTAGAGGAAATTGTCACGTCCGCCAAAGGAGACCATGCTCAGGTCGGGTATGAGCTCATCAACACAAGCCACAACTCGAAAGCAAAGAAGCATGACGTGTTGGTGGAAGTGGTGAAGGTGCATTAAGAGGCACAAGGGCAGAAGAAGCGATTTTTTAGAAATTTGATACCAAAGTGATACCCTATGATGAGATATTTCATAACCACAAAATTGGAGAGTTTTAAACAGTTTGCTTAGTGTAAAACGGTTGGCTGCAAAATGAGAAAGACATGGTACGGAGCGCATTCTACACGCCTGCTCCAGATTACATCAGTAGCCACCACTTTGGGATGTTGAAACAGCCAATACAGCAAGCGCCATCTTTGAGCTTCTGGGAACTGCAAAAACAACCTTTTTTTTGGTCCACAGCCACAGCATGTATTGGAAAACGCACCCAAACTGAAACCTGAACCCTGACACTGCAGCACACCCGTGCATCCCACGCACGTTCACGGTTTAGCATCAACAAACACAAAAACCAAGCAACAATACAACCTAAAAACACACACAACACGACTCTGCATGCCCGTTGACCGCCGAATACCAAGCGTATCGGGTGCGAAACTAGCTCAGCTCCAAAAGTGGGGCGAAGAACAGAGCGGCGACTTTCTATCGCTCCTAGACGAAGAGGACGACCCCACAAATGAGCAGAATCACGATGTTTCAGCGGTTGTAGACCAATTCCAAACCCTCAGATTGACCCCAAACACCCAAAAATTGGCGCCTCCCTCCAAAGGACACGTTGGGCCGAACCAGGGCGTCCCAACTCTCTCGCCTAGCATGTTCTTGAAGTACGCAGAACCCGAGGAGGAGGATTTCTCGTTTGGCGAAGACTTAGACGCCGCACGCTTGCCCGGAGACGTCTTCATGAAGCATGCTGAATTGCCGAAAGTGCTGCCGGCAGCAAACTCCTTGACCCTGCCGATCCGGCGCCGGTCGTTGAGCGACTACAGCGAAGGAACGGAAACAGACATCACCGAGATGAACGACGAAGATTTCGAGGAGCTCGACGACATCTTTGGCAAGGAGGAAAGCGGGATTTACAGCAGCGGCGGTAACTCGAAAAATCTCGGGTTCTCCACAAACGCAAAAGAGGCGTTGCAGAAAAGACAGCAGCAACTACAGAGAGAGGCTCTCGCCGAAGATCAGGAGCTATACAATCAGTACGCTAGTCGGCGGGCCAGCGACGGCGCCAATGAGGTTCACACTTTAAAGCTCAAAGATCTACGCCAGCAGGGCCTGCCAGGAAGACTCAACAGGGACCCATTAGAAAACGAGAACACGGTCAACTACGAATACACCAAGGACGACTACGAGTCTTTCGAGGACGGCTTTGGCGAATTGCCAGCCAAGCTACAGCCTTCACGACTCGACCAGTTCCAGACATCGACGAACGCTGCAATAAATCTTCTGCGCAAGACAAGCATGCCCGTATTTCCAAAGCTGTTACGGGCCAGCAAACCCACCAAATTTAGATCCACAATGGACTTGGCAGGCGTTCTTCAGGGCGATTCGCATAGCAGCGAGCACCCGGTCTTTAACAACAAGAATAAGATCATCCGCAAATTGGACCGCATGCCTTCGTTCCACATCAAAAAAACAGAGCTGCAGCCCGCAATTCCAGAGTCGAACGAAGACGACTTATTGGATTATAACATGGAGATGCACAAAAAGAAGCTTCTTGAGAAGTACATGGAGATCACTGAGAAGCAGTTTCAGTTGAGATCCAGTCCCAAAAAAAAGTCCTCTAGCAAAGAAGGGAAGCGCTCCAAAAAAGGAGTGGGCCTTGTCAAGTACTTGAACGATGTTTCCTCGGCACCTTTCACTGGGGGCGACACCAAGATGGAGTACAATCCAACGTCAAAGACATGGGAAGGAAACGACCACGACCTTCTACGATTCGAGGACGAGAGAGTGAATTCTGGAACAGCCAAGAAACACCCCAGTCTAATCACCATGGACCAATTCAGGCACCAGCGAGACTCTGTCAAAAAAAATATGGTGTACGACGCCGAGAACCTTCGGTGGGTGAACTTAGATGTTCTCGACGAGGAAAATGCCGACGTATTTGGCGATCTCCCCGACTTAGTCCCAAACGACATCCCCCAATACGTCACCCAACGAAGCATGTCCACGAGGCACGAAGCAGGACGCGGCGTTAGTGCATTCACACAAAGAACAGCTCTGACAGCTTCAACTGGCAGTTCACTTATGAGCGGAGCGACTCCAGGAGACGAATTTCATTTGAGCGAAAGGCTTTTGGCCAGGTTTGCCAAAGAGGAAGGAAAAATAAGGAAGAAGACTCACCAATGGTTCGGACCCAACGAGACATACCACTTGAGCCATGTGACTCCCTTGGACCATGAGTATTTCTGGGAAATACGCAAGATGGTAATGGACAACGACACTCGATGAAGTATTGATACCCCTCGAAGATGGCCATGACCTAGGAACGAGATGCTACTTTATACCCATACATACGTTTTACGATACACAAACAAGCATGACTACACTCATTGCACATGAGTGGAGTACATTTTTCATTATCAGAATCTGGATCACGTAAATTAAACGATAGACTAGGCTTAAGCGAAAACCATGCCCACACCGATGGCACCGAAAGAGGCCAAGATCATGGCAGCGTGAGCTGGGGAGAAAGCGTTGGTGCTGGCGGCACCCAGCTTTTTGGTGGAGGAGGTGCTGGAAGAGCTGGAGCCGGAGGTGGAGCCAGAGGAGCCGGAGCCGGTGGTGGTAGTGGAGCCAGACTTGGTTTGAACAGAGCCAGACACAGTGCCCAAGCCAGAAACACCAGCCGAGGAAATCATGGCCTTACAAGAAGAGGCGGTAGTGGCGGACTTGATGGTGGCAGAGCCGCTGAAGTCACAGGCACTGGAGGATGCACCGTTGGCGCTGTAGTATAAGTTGAGAACAAAGTCCAACTGAGCCTTGGCATTACAAGGAGAGTAAGCACCGTAATCACCGGTGGTACCGTTGGCGGAGACACCCGAGCAGTCGATCTCACCACAGACGTAGGAGAAGAGGTCGCTGTAGTCGTCGGAGGAAACGTCGGAGGAAACAACACAGGTCAAGGAGTCGACCATGCAGTCACAGAGCTCCGAGTCTGGGGTTGGAGGCAAGACGGTGTTAGCAGACCAGTCAGCACCAATGGTAGGACACGAAGTGACAGTTGCGGAGGAAGAGGCGGAGTCTGCGGTGGCGTAGGTTGGGTCGATGGAGGCGAGCTGGCTCTTCAAGTTGTTGAAGTCAGTCATGGTAGAGACGTCACCGTTGGAGTCGATGGACACCAAACCGTAGTTGTTGGTCTCCTGGAAGTACATGTAGACGATACCACCGGACCAGACGTCGGTCATCTCGTCAGAGTAGATGGCCTGAACCTCCTGGAACTTTCTTGGGGTGACCTCGTTACAGCCGTACTCGGAGAAAAAGGCGGGAATACCCAAGTTCTTGTAGGCGTCGGTGATGGTCTCGTAACCGGAAGTCTTGAAGGTGGAGGAGCCGCACCACTCGTACATGTTGATGCCAAAGAAGTCGGCTCTCTCGTCCTCGTCGCCACAAGCAAAGTAGTCGGCAAGGTCGACTCTGATGTCGGTGTCGTCGTTGGCAGAGTAGCCGACGGGGATGGTTCTGTAGCCCATGTCCTTGATGTAGGCCTTGGTGTCTCTGACGGCAGCCTTGACGAAGGCGGAGGCGTCGGTGTTGGACACCTCGTTGGTGACCTCGTTACCGGCAAAGAAACCCAAGATGTTGGTGTAGTTCTGGAACTTGTCCACCACCGAGGTGTATCTGTCCAACAACTCCAAGTTCCACACAGGGTCGGATCTGTCGATGGAGAGGTCGGGCTCGGACAAGTCGGCAATGACGTAGATGCCGGCGTCAGCCAAGGCGGTCATACACTCGGTGTGGTCCAAGGAGGTGTTCAAGGCGTAGACACGGATCACGTTGGTCTGCAACTCCTGCAAGTACGGGATGTCTCTCTTACAGGTTGTGGCGTCGGCCAACGGGTCCACAAACGAGTCGGAAGTGCTGTTGCTGGTGTCCAGCTGGTAGGCCACACCCTTCATCAAGAACTGGGAGCCGTTGTTGGAGTAGAAAAACTTGTTGCCGATGATTTCGATGGCGGGGAGGTCCGTGGCGGCAGCGCAGGCTGCGAGGGAGGCAGCGACCGTGAAGAGCGAGTTCAACAACATGGCGGCGGGCTGCTGGGGAGAACGAAGGGAGGGAAAAAGCGGGAGGTGGGGCGAATGGCGGAGGATATAAATGCGCCCAGGTGGGCGGAGGGCTATGGCCAGAAATGGAGGGTGGGCGGTGGATTCGAGGTGCGGGATATTGGAAAAAGGCGCACCCGAGATCCGGGGGCCCGCATGCCGAGGGCAACAAATGCAGTGTGACAATCGGGAAACGGTCTGCGGGCTGGGGCTGTGTGTAGGCGGGGCAGCGGCCGTCTGCGGCAGCGGGGGTGTATCTGCAGGCGACTGCCGAGTTCCGGGGGCGGCCCACCACCGATCGACTGCAAAGTGCCTTCCAATCGTATTAGACTGCCTGGCAGGTCTCTGGCTCATGCCCAAACTCTACTTGAACTCACCTTCTAAATACTTTCAATAAACCTTTGGATTACCTCAGGCTTCTTCTCTTGCTGCCTTTGTCAGACTGTCCTTCGCCGACCGGCTGACCCCAGTTTTACAGCCTCCACCACTTCCGAGTGCCCCGACCTTGAGACGGATCCCGGATCGACGCAGCCGAAGATCAGCCAGCCCAGCCCTCGAAGCAGCCCTCTCCAGCCCCCGGCCCAGCCCTCTCCAGCTCAGCGCAGCCACGCTCACATTCCTATTTCTAAACCGACGCTTTCCAGAACCAAAAGCTCTTTAGCAGCCTCCGGCCCTGGATGTCTATTTTTGGCGGTGAGCGAATTTCGGTCGCGATCCTCGCTGTTGCAGACGCGCGGCGCCACCTTCGGCCCTGTTTTCCCTCCTCCGTCTCCGCAGCCATCTGGCCATTTCAGGGTCCACGGGGCCTGGCGAATTATGGCCAGATCATCTTGCGCCACAAAAAAAAACGTTTTTCGGCGGTCTTCAATTGTGCGGATCCTCGCCCTTTTATAGTGCGCCCGGATGTTTCAGGACCCGCGTCTGCCCGATCGTCTAAGCACTCTTCCCATTGGCCAGTTGTCGCTTTGAGTCTTTGGCTTTTTGAAAAAAGCCGTTTCCGCCTACAACAAGCAATTTCTTTTTGAAACCGCTTTCTCCGGTTGCCAATTATTCTCAATTGGGAAACCTCCTGAAACGCCGTTCGGGTGCGCACCGTGTCTTGACAGCGTTTTACGTTTGCAAACGCTCATACGCTGCTCCGCTCCTTTGGGCTGAAGCTCCCCCGGGGCGCACAGAGTGCGAGCCCGCGCCCTCGGAGCTGGGCGCGTGTCTGCAGGCGTGCGACTGATTTCTTCGCATTTTTCCGCACCCATCGCCGCATTCGCCCTCTTCGCACCCACAAGCCTTGGCCTCCGCTGCATCCATGCTGCCCACGAAGGCTTAGATGCGGATATCCGAGGTGCAACAGACCTCAGCCTCTTTAGCGTGGTCGCGTTTTTTGATGTGGCTTGCGTTGGCCGCTTTGACTCTGCCGGCACGTGACCGCGTGCTGTTGTGGGTTGGGCCATGTCCAGCCAGCGCAAATTCCACTGCCCATCCCATGCCGTCGCTGTCCATCGTGGGCCCGCTGGCTCCTGCTTATCAGGATCTTCACTGGTTAGGTGTGCGTAGGACAGGCTCGCAGAAGCCCCCGGATGTGCACACGCGCTGCGGTCGCGGCTACTCCGCTCGCCCCCCTCGGATCCCTCGGATCTGCCCTGGCGGCTGCAAAATTGCCCTATATAAGTGCCTTTTATCCACACAAAGCTGGAAAAAAGCAAAACGGCCGGAGCAGTGGGTGATGGCAGCTAAGAGAGCCCCAGCAGTTGAGAATGCTGGAGGCTGTGGAGCTTACAGGCGCTGCTAGGGCCACTGCAGCGATGGAAAGAACCTCAGTGCAAAATTCAAAAATTGATTGTATGGCTTCATAGAAGGCTCTCCTTCTGAGGCTGTATTCATTGACAAAATCAGCCTTCAAGTGTCCTCTTGAAAAGCTGAAAGGGCTCTCGCAGCATGGATTGTTGACTGAGCGGCTCGTTCGTCTCCATCCACCGAACAGTAGCCGTTGGAAATTCAAGCGTCTTTCACCGTGAGCCAAACTTCATCCAATAAGCTCTCTCGCTCGCCTATTCTTTGGTGTTTAAAGCTGTGTTGCTCCGCAAGAATCCTTGTTAAGGGTGCTCCGAGACACATTGTCCACGTATTTGTCAGCCGCAGCCCATTCCAGCGGCTTTCCAGCCCCAAAAGCGGGGACTTATTCACTTCTTCTCCATCTTTGTCTCTTCTTCTGGTCTGATTTCAGAAATTTTTTTTGAAGTCTGAAGACTCGAACCAGCACCACACTGGGTTTCGAAAAAAATACGTCGCGCTCTTGACCAATAAGCCACTTCCCTTTTAAGCAGCGTTTCCGCAGATTCGAACTCGCGAAGTGGCCCTTGCTCTCTGCAACTGGGACTGCGGCCTCGACCATTATACCACCCGTCCTAACATGAGGTGTACGGGTCTGTCACCCACATTTTGCAGCCACCAGCTGAAACGCAGCCGACGGAGCAGAATTCACTTTCCTCAGCACCTTATATCCTCTGGCGTAGAGTGCTTCCTTAGAATGAAATTTGCGTCTTGACTTCCTCTGAACCCAACATCTTAGGCTCTTCGGTCTCTACTACCATAGGCTTTGTGAAGCAAACCACGACTGATGATTCCCCGTCCGTATGTTTCATGTTCCTTCTCCGTCCTGCTGCAACTAGAATACCGTATTGCCGATCCCAGCCGGCTCCGAAATCTGTTGTGGCTCACTCACTACTCCCGCCTTCCCAAAAAAGCTTTTTCTGGCAAGATTTTCATGCCAGCTTTTTTCATGGCCAACCGTATTTAGTTGCATGGATTCTGACGCGACTAAAGAGATCAAAACTCAGTGGACCTGTGAGTGAGTGAAGAAGCAATGTTACGTGTTCTTATTCTGTTCTTTTTGATCACTTTACCTCCAAGTCTCATCAGCGCCGGCATGTGCGGTCTTACATCAAACGCAGCAAATACCTGGTTCCCGCAGTATTACATGTATCTTGGCCAGTCCGACAGAAATCTGATGCTAAAATATGCCGACGACTACATTACTTCTGTTTCCAGAATTGCTCGAGGAGCGGGGGAGCAAACGTTGACTCGTGATGGGCTCAGAAACGCCATACTTCAGGATGCTTTGGATGAATTTCATGTTACTGCCAAGGAGATTCACATCAAGCCCCCACCGAGGACCGTATACACTGTGGGATTCGAGAAGTTCTGCCGATTCGAGCCGCACAGCCCCAATATTGTCTGCCATGACTATGGCATTGATGTCTTGAGGAATTCGATAATGGATTTTGCGTGGCAGTTGGCAGCCGCCTGTAACATAAATGAGCCCCATGATTTTGCCCGTTATATCATGCGCTCCTACGAGCTGTCTTTGGGTGAAGCTAAGCTTCACCTTGAGAACCCCAACTGGAACGGAAACGAGAAGATGGCCGAAAACGTCCAATTCGCCGCAAGCGAGCACCTAAAATCTTTACCTCAACGAGCTAGCCGCAAAATACTACAGTGCCTCCTGTTTCTAATCTTATACGCGACTGGCATGGATAGCTATCTATTTGGGCTTATTGCCATGCTTTACATTCTATGCCAACGTTTTTATGGTATTAAAGACGCCATGTGGATGCTGGAGAATGCTTATTACAAAGTCAACTCTTCGCTTGTGCCATATCGGGTTTCCTTTACATTCGGAATAGGGTATTATCTTCTCTTGGTTGAATATGTTTTGGTTTTTCTCGGTATATTTTGGCTCGGTTTTCGATTTCTGAAGAAAATTGAGGAGGGTGTTCGCCGATATTTGGAGCTGACAAATTGAGAGTCAAGGTATCTGCTCATTAAGCGAAGGCACTAGCAATTCTTGCAGTTTGACCTGATCTTCTTTGTCCCTTTGACAGATACGTCTTTCTTCCGGTATGCGTTGTCACTCTTTTTGCAATAGATCAAATGTGGATCATCGGCATCTATAGCTTTATGCCTTTGAGTGTAAATATTTCTCAGAAAATGACTTCAAGCAACATGAGCATAATTTTTGAAAGGACCATTGATAATTAGCGAGAGTCACGAGTAAACAGTCCTCAAAGGTCGAAAGATTTGGGCAGCTTAGATTTCTGCTGGTCTTCTTTGTACGAGCCAGTTGTGCCCAATATAAGAGGTCGTTGAGTTGCTAAAGGGGAGTGTCCGAATATGGCTGCAAAGCCCGTGTGCAAATCATAATATATTGTCTGTGAAAAATCCTCTCGATTCATGCCTCTCTATTGCCGAGACCTAGAGTCAAAGCGAGGAACCCGAGTGGATCGCATCTAAGTACTCTTGGCAAGACATATAGTGCCTCTCTTGCTTTTCTTGTTAAGTCGACTTTCCCAGAATCTCCATAGTCCCTACTAAATAGCGTTTTATCATTCTGATAGAACAAAAATTCTTGCATTCAATGAAAGCCATCTTTAATTAGGCTCAACACGTTCCAGTAATCAAGGTTTGAAACGAGAACCGTTTTGCATCAGCCACACCTAGAAAACGTTAAAAATCATGGGCATACGATAACCGTGCTTTTCAACTGTCAATCACGATTGTTTACTCGTCCATAGGTATTTCTTTATGTGACAGGCGACGTGTGGCACCAGTGTTCTCACTGATCAAATGCTTCAGAGAACTGAAAAAAACATAAATTGAACCCACCAAATTGTCCAGCCTGTAAGCCTGGCGGAGAAACAAGTTTCCGTGTGTGCAAAAAGTGCTAACTGTTTTAGAAGCATCTGCAGCCACACTAATAAGTCAGAGACTACGGCAGGTGCTGCTCTCTTCGAGCTGCTCGGGAGGACCACAGCTCTCTCTCGTCAAATTTCTGTATACCCCGGTGGTTACAGCTTTCTTCCCGCACTTTTGTTATGCCCTCTCAATGGTTTGCACTATATAAGGATCCTTCACTGAAACCTGGCCCCATACCCAATAATGGACTTCGAGAGAGACATTGGCTTGCCTACAACACAAGGAGCAGAATTTGCGGATAACAAACGTTGCCGGAATGACGTAAGCTCTCGGAGGAGAGTAATGTACTTCATTTCTGCCATTCTTTGGGTTCTCTTGCCAGCGGACTTGATCAGCAACGGATTATTTGGGCTCACTTTCAACGCTTCCAGCACATGGTATCCTATCTATGCGGTGCATCCCAAAGCTGAGCTCAGCTCTGATCTCATTGATATCGCCGATGACTACATGAGATATGCCTCTCTTATCTACGACGAGCAACACAATGCCACTTCGCTTAATCTAAGAAATCTTACCAGGCCGAAGACTAGTGTGCTGAAAGGGATATGGCGTCGAATAGCGTATGGGGAAACTACTCAAACCCGTCAAATTCTCAACCAGACCGCCCCTGACAATACAATACTCTATGAAGCGCTACTCAATTACACGCTGCTTGAGCACATCATGCACCACTACGACGCACACGATCACATTTTCAATTCCTCGACCCCGAGAAAATACAGCTGTAATCTTTACAGCTTTTGTGGATGGGCCGCTGATGGCGGCGAAGTTGTGTGCTCCAAACATGGTGACCAATACATGACCGGGCTAGTGTGGGACTACGCTTATCAGGTGGCAGTCGTCCATAATATAAGCGATTCGAAACTGTTTGCGCTGTCAGTCACCGCAACATGTGTAGCAGCCTTTGGTAATGATAAGGGAGGCAATTTGACGCACAATGAAGCGCTTACAGAAAGCTGGTACGTTTCACAGCTCGCAAAAAGTTATGAACATAACCGTTTCTCATTCCTTGTGATATCGAAACTAGCGCCTTGTGTTCATCTTGTTTTTTTAGTGATAACGTCTGTCTTGAATACTAGTAGCGGGGCTGCGCTTTGTTTTCTTTTGACGGTTGCCTTTATCACCGCTAATCTTTGCCTAGAAATTTTTGGATTGCATTTGGCATCGATTTGCGAGTACTTGGACAATCAGGCGTTTCCCACGTTTCGGCCGTATGGAATTACCTGGGGATCAGGCTGCTGTATCACAGCTATGGAACTGCTTTTGACCGTCATAGCTTCGCTTTTAGTGTTATCCCCGAGACCCAAGTCGTCGTGAATCTTCTAAAATTGAGCTTACAGATTTAACACGGTGTGGAGGAAACTGTGCATTGGAAGATTCTACTGACCTTCTTTATATTCAAGAACTTGAGGTGCTTGCAAGGTTCAACATTAAAATCATGTGCTTTTCGTCTCCGGAAATTGGTTTCAAGCCTAATCCAGATTTTTTGGAATCACATTCCGCTCAAATTGGTAAAACGTTGGCCACATGAAGGTTCGTGCATTCTATCAAATTTGCCCTTGATGGTCGCTGATCAAAAACCAAAAGGACAGTCTCCAGGCAATTCCGGCGAGAAATGTCAAAGACTACACCTTCTCTCCCTTTTTGTCACTTTTGCCGGCCTTCTTCTCAACGCAAAAAGAACCATGCTGCTGCAAAGTTTATGGAAATCTCTATTTGACGCTGTGAGTATGACCAGACCCGGGTCTTGATGCATGTCGAATTCGTTCGAGCAAAAGGAGTAGTGACTCATAAATCATTCGAAAGGCCACATTCAGACTGCTTACGAATTGAGGCAAACCAGAAAACGGTGCTGCCTAGCTCTAGCAAGTTCGCTCGCTCTGCAATTCCCTATTTGGGTTTTGGGACCGAAAACGCCACATTTCCCATAGAGATGATGTTGCAAACAAATGGAGTCTTTAAATCTTTACACAGCCTGCAAGTTTCGAGACGGAACAGTTTTTTTGCTGGGGATATACTAAGCGGATCCCAAAAATCTGCATGGATTTTCCTTAAACAGACTCCTTTTTTGTAGCCACAGAAGCAAATTACAGTCCTCACCGGAATTTCGATTTCTCGTCTGCTCGGGATAATTTTCTTTGTCTCGTTTTCGTCAAACTTCCGATTACCTCGGTGGTTACAACCGTGTCGCCGCACTTTTGTTATTCCTTCTCCAAAGAAAGCATTATATAGGGATATATCGCTGATCCTGGGACCCATCACTCATGTCGGATGCAGAGAGAGAAATTGGCATCCACCGAACACAGGGGGCAGAGAATGAGAAGAAGAAGAGTGGGTGGCTCGACACCCGTTGTTTTATGAGGCTATTATACTTGAAAATTGCAGTTCTCTTGGTCCTTTTGCCAGCAACGTTGATCAGCATCGGTTTATTTGGGCACGCTTCCCTTGCATCCAGCACTTGGTGGCCCATTTTTGCGGTGCATCCCAAAGCTGGATCCAGCTCTGATCTCATGGAAATTGCCGACGACTACATGAGATTAGGTTCTCTTATCAACGATAGGCAACTCAATTCCACTAGGCTTCTTTTAGGAAACGACACCCAATTATCATCCCTCTCGGTGGAGGAAGTATTGCGTCGAATGGAAAAACTCAATGTCACTCACTTCAACACCGTCCTCAACCAGACCCCTCCTGAAAATACAATGCTTTATGAAGCGCTACTCAATTACACGCTGCGTGACCAAATGTTACGCCAGTTCGCTGCACACGGGCGCATTATCGATTCTTCGACGCCGAGCGTATATACCTCAAATGTACAAAGGTTCTGTCGTCGGATCCCTGATGGCACCGAGGTGGTTTGTTCCACGTACGGCGTCCAATGCATGACCGGGCTAGTTTGGGACTACGCTTATCAGGTTGGAGTCGCCTTTAACATAAGTGATTCGTTGCTGTTTGCAGATACAGTCGCCACTTCATACAGAAAAGCTGTCGATTATTTGAGAGGAAGCAATTGGACGCAAGACGAAAAGCCCTTTAGGAGCTGGTATTTTACACAGGATTCAGACTTTGACAAGGAAGACCTCACGTCGCTATGGATGGCGTCCGGTGCTCTGATCGTCTTTCTAGGAATGCTGCCCATCTTCAGGGCCGATAATAAATGGACGTGTGGCCTTACTTGTGTCATTTCTCTAATTACTTATGGGATGTGCTCCTTTGGTCTTTACATGTCACTTGGGGTGGCTTCGACTCAGATGGATGATTCCCAGCGGAGACCCTACAAACTTCCCTGGGAACCAGCCTGGGAACCAGGCTTTGTTCTCTTGATTACAGAAATGGTTTTGATCAATATCGCTCAGGCGATGGCGGGACTTGCGAGTGCTTATCGCTTGTTAACACGACAAGACTGACCCCCAGTGTCTACCTTTGGTCCTGCGAGGAAAGTTGAATGGGAATTTGTACAAGCTGGCTGATGCTTTCCAATTCGAATTCACAAACATGCCTTATACTACGCACTAGCATTTATTTCGAGTAAAACACATTTTGTAGCAGAAGGCTCCGCTGCGTTTAGACGGATGGACCACGATCTAGAGTGCTAGTAGCTGCAAAATCATCCGGCTTTGGATACGGTGAGCTGCTGCTTTATTAAATCGAGCCCGTGCCTTCGACATTCAAGAGGTTCCTGTTGCCCCATTTCCCTAAAGTTTCCCTGTTTATTTTTGCGGGATCAACATGCCAGAAGCAGCACAGTTATGCGTTTGATATAGTTTCAGGTCAATGTTTCCCCGACAACACTCAATGGCGGGCCTTGCTGATGACTATCGGGCGCAAAGAGAGCGTGAACAGCGTGAACAGGAGCGTAAAGAGCGTGAACGAGAGCGTGAACAAATCCGTTCCACAAACAAGTGGGCGAGGAGAAGGTTCCTTTGTGCCACCTTCTTGTCAGTTTTAACGCCTACCACTTTCATCAGCAGCGATCCATTTGCTATTGCCTCCGGTGCTTCTTCAACATGGTGTCCTTTCTTTCGTGTCGCCAGCAAAGACCACAACCTGGTTTTCCGATGTGCCAACGATTACATGAAGGTACTTTCGTATTTTTCAGTCCCGAAGCAAGTGGTCAACAGCAGCATACTCGACATTGCACCTCCCTTGAATAAAATGGCGAATGCCATTATCCATGACAGTCTCAGACTCCACAATATCCCGATAAGCAACAACTTGGCTGATATACACATCACACCACCTTCGAAAAGCATCCACACAGCAAGCCTCCACCATTCTTGCAGGTCGGGTCGTGACAATTTGGGAGCCCTCTGTCTAGATAATAAAATGAAGCTTTTGAAAGGACTCGTGTGGGACTACGCCTACCAGACGGCACTTGCTCACAACGTGAGCAGCCCCACGATATTTGCACAGCTTACCACCAAATTATACCAAGAGCGACTCGACGCGATACCTTTCACTCATAGAATGTGGGCTTCCGTCGAGGACTCGAAGGTCACGAGCTTGTTGAAAGAGTTGTCCTGGTATGTGGTTGGATGGTCCAAAATTCGTGATACCACTGCCTTAGGAAATATAGCGGGCCTCCTTTTGTTGCTTTCAGCCTTCGACCTGAAATACGCCAACGGCGACGTTGCTAAGTGCCTCGTGACGAGCTTCTTTGCGTTTGTTTTTCTTGGAGACACGCTTGGCGGGGGGATCATGTTCCGAAGCTTGACGTTGCAAAACAATGCTTTCAAACCATACGGATTTTCGTTTTCGCATGGCGTTGGTTTCTACCTCCCAATCCTACACTTTGTCGTGCTGACGGCTCTTATCGTCGCTCATTTCGGTTACTTGATGGCATGATGTTTGCAACACAACTCTTCTGCGGATGGACAGCACCTTGCGCTGGAGCTGAAGAGCACACAGGCTATCCTCGAGATCTCAAATGTCTCTTTTTGGTCGCTTTAGAAGCCATCCGTATTGTCTCACGTTGGGAAGAGCGAGAATGGCCTTTTTTGCAGCCATGCGACGCACGGGCATTTGGCACGTACACTTGAAACTGCCAAATAAACCCATTCTTTTCAAGGAAGAAGGAAGTGAAATGGAATAAGGAGAAATGTCCGTTCTCAAAACGGAAAGCGGCGTTTTCAGCAAAACATCAATCGCCCTATGGCCTCAGCAACACGGTGCCAGTCCCAGACTCCAGCAACATCAGTGACTTCAGCACAGCACCAATCCGACACCCAGAATTAGACGTAGGAATAAAGCTAGAAATGGAAAATAATTCCCCACCGAATGAAACTAATCCAAGCCGCCAGCCAATTGGGGACGTCACGTGACCAGCTCTTCAGCAGCGCCAGCCAGCGCCAGCCAGCGCCAAACGGAGCGCCGGCTAAGCCACAACCTGGCAACTATAAAGGAGCCAAAAAAGGATGAAACAACCTGCCCCAACTTCACCAAACGGCCTTACCCGGAATACGGGAGCACTGCCGCATACGCCGTGGCGGGGCCCCGGCGGCTTGTCTGCAGGATGCGGGGCGAGCGGTTTTGTCGAGTGAAATCTTCTTAGCAGGAAAGAACGCCACGCAGAAAAAAGCCAATCCTAGCAAAGCAGGGATTGCTGTGTTTTGTGTCTGACTCTTTAGGTTTTTGGCTCTGCCGAAGAAGCGTCTGCTCGCGAAATCTGCGCCTTTTTCGCCCACCCCATCCACCTCCACCACCGTTTTTGCTATACGACCAGCCATGAGTGAAAAGACCAAAGCGGAGAAAATCGAAAAAGAAGACACAGGCTCGTCGTTGGAGATCTATCTCCGTTTCAACGACGACATGGAGAAGGACTACTGCTTGCAGATCACCGCCAAAACGGTGTTTCGGGACTTGTTGGACGTGTTTCTGACGTTGCCCATTGCCTTGAGACCCAACATCTTCTACGCCTCCAAGCCCGTTGGCTTTGTCGTTTCGACTGTTCCTGGGTACTTGACCGAGGACGGCGCGTTGCTCTTTTCGTACGAGACCAGCCAGAAGAAGTACCAGAAACACGTGTCCTTCAATGACGTGGTGGCCATGCACTGCTGGCCTGGCCAGCTTGTGATGCCTGTTTGGGACTTCAACTACTTTGCCTTCTACGCCTTTGTGTCGTTTTTGATTGTGTGGCTCTACACCGATCTCCCCGACTTCATCTCGCCCACTCCTGGGCTCTGTTTGACCAACCAGGTGTCGTACATCATCTCGTGGGCTGCCATCAAGTACAACTTCAACCACATTGCCGATGTGTTCGTCAAGGACTTGCAAGAGCCCGTCAACGTCGGTGCGCAGATTGCGTTTTTCATTTTCCACACCATCAAGGTGCTTGCGCTCTTCTTCATTGTCCACTCTGGTATGTTCAACCCCACCCGTCTCTTCCGTTTCTCCGGAGGCAAGAAGCCCGAGGTCACCAGAGAGTCGTTGATTGCCTTGGGATGGACCGGCTCCAAGCGTGCCAACCCAGACGAATACAAGGACGCCTACAGAGAGTACAAGATCAAGCAGTACGGCGGCATGGTGCCTGCCCACCAGGCTGGCTTGTTCACCGTGCTCAAGAAGTTGGGCACGTACTTGGGCGACGGCGAGGGCTTCAACACCCCCATCTCCATCGAAAACAAGCTTTCTGCCGCTGCCGACGGCAAGCTTGTGTTGAGCTACGAGTACTTTGTCAAGCAGGGCGAGTACTTTGAGTCGTTCATCGAGGGCAAGACCACCGACGAAGTCAACGATGCCATTAAGCAGTTCCGTCGCTACGGCCTCATGCACTCTGGTGGCGAGCTTGCCGAGATTGTTGCAGCCAGAAAGGCGGCTGGCGATAGTAAGCTTGGCAAGTAAGGCGCCTACTGCCTAAAAAGAAGCTATTGAGCACAACGAGCCGCCATTCAGAAAAGTGTCTGAAACGCCGGGAACGTATAACCGTGCTCAAGGCTCGAGCGTCGTAACGGCCGAACGCCGTTTCTGAGCCCGCAGACTATCTATAGACAACGTTACGACGTTTCAGCTCGATACAGGTGCATTGTACGGTGGTATTGTAGGCTGTGTCACGTGACACAATAAGCAGTAGGATTCCGGCAGCCGCTGTTGGCTAGCCGGAAACGGCTCCACACTGTCCTGCAGAATGCGCCGGCGCGGTCCGAGTCATTCCACGTGCCATTACGGATTGGACGATGTCACGTGCCAGGTTGGTTAATTGTCTGATTTTGGAGGGGATTCAACCGCAAAAACGGGGTTTGAAGGGGCCAGCGACAACTGAGTGGCGAAAGAGGCGGCAGCAGGCGGGAACACGGCGAAAAAAGCAGCAAAATGGCCCCTCAGCTCGTATAGATCTTATCGAGTCCTGCAGGCAGCACGCGCCCTGATACCGGGTGCATACGTCGACCGTATTTTTTCACTATATAAGAGGCAGCTTTCCCCCCGTTTCCCAGTCCCACAAACACTTTTTTTCATCACAAGAAAAATGGTTCAATCGTCTGTTTTAGGTTTTCCCCGTATCGGAGCCCAGAGAGAGTTGAAGAAGGTCACCGAGGCCTACTGGTCCAAGAAGGTTTCTGTTGAGGACCTCTTGGCCAAGGGTAAGGAGATTCGTGCCCACAACTGGAAGTTGCAGAAGGACGCTGGTGTCGATGTGATCGCCTCCAACGACTTTTCGTTCTACGACCAGGTCTTGGACTTGTCGCTTTTGTTCAACGTCATTCCTGACAGATACACCAAGTTTGACTTGGACCCAATCGACGTGTTGTTCGCCATGGGTAGAGGCTTGCAGAGAAAGGCCACCGAGACCGAGGCTGCTGTCGACGTGACCGCCTTGGAGATGGTTAAGTGGTTTGACTCCAACTACCACTACGTCAGACCAACCTTCTCGCACTCCACCGACTTCAAGTTGAACACCGCCGCCGGCCTCAAGCCTGTGGTTGAGTACTTGGAGGCCAAGGCTTTGGGCGTCAACACCAGACCGGTTGTTTTGGGCCCAATCTCGTACTTGTACTTGGGTAAGGCCGACAAGGACTCCTTGGACTTGGACCCCATTTCCCTCTTGGACAAGTTCTTGCCAGTCTACAAGTCCTTGCTTGCCGAGCTCTACAAGGCCGGTGCCACTGCTGTCCAGATCGACGAGCCAATCTTGGTCTTGGACTTGCCTCAGAACGTCCAGGCTTTGTACAAGTCCACCTTTGAGCAGTTGGTGGGCGAAAGCTTGCCTGAGATCACCCTCACCACCTACTTCGGTGACGTCAGACCAAACTTGTCTGCCATTACCGGCTTGCCTGTGGCTGGTTTCCACTTCGACTTCACCAGAGCCCCAGCTCAGTTCGACGAGGTGCTCTCCATCGTTGGCGACAACCAAACCTTGTCTGTCGGTGTTGTCGACGGTAGAAACATCTGGAAGACCGACTACACCAAGGCCTCCGCTCTCGTGAACAAGGCCATTGAGAAGTTGGGCAAGGACAGAGTTGTGGTTGCCACCTCCTCCTCTTTGTTGCACACTCCTGTCGACTTGGCCAACGAGTCCAAGTTGGACCCTGTCATTGCTGACTGGTTCCAGTTTGCCACCCAGAAGTTGGACGCCGTCGTTGCCATTGCCAAGGACGTTTCCGGCGAGGATGTGTCCGAGGCCTACGCTGCCAACGCCAAGTCTATCAAGGCCAGACAAGAGTCTTCTATCACCAACAACCCTAAGGTCCAGGAGAGAATGGCCACCATCAACGAGTCCTTGTCGACCAGAAAGTCTCCTTTCCCAGAGAGATTGGCCGAGCAAAAGGACAAGTACAACTTGCCATTGTTCCCAACCACCACCATTGGTTCTTTCCCTCAAACCAAGGACATCAGAATCAACAGAAACAAGTTCACCAAGGGCACCATCACCAAGGAAGAATACGAGAAGTTCATCGAGCAGGAGATCGAGACTGTCATCAGATTCCAAGAGGAGATCGGCTTGGATGTCTTGGTCCACGGTGAGCCAGAGAGAAACGACATGGTCCAGTACTTCGGTGAGCAATTGGACGGTTTCGTCTTCACCACCAACGGTTGGGTGCAATCCTACGGTTCCAGATACGTCCGTCCACCAATCATTGTTGGTGACGTTTCCAGACCAAAGGCCATGTCCGTCAAGGAGTCTGTGTACGCACAATCCTTGACCAAGTTGCCTGTCAAGGGTATGTTGACTGGTCCAGTCACCTGTCTCAGATGGTCTTTCCCAAGAGACGACGTTTCCCAAAAGGTTCAGTCGTTGCAATTGGGTTTGGCCTTGAGAGACGAAGTCCAAGACTTGGAGGCTGCTGGTATTACAGTCATCCAAGTGGACGAGCCAGCCATCAGAGAGGGTTTGCCCTTGAGAGCTGGCCAGGAGAGATCCGACTACTTGAACTGGGCCGCTCAATCCTTCAGAGTCGCCACTTCTGGTGTCGCCAACTCCACCCAAATCCACTCCCACTTCTGCTACTCCGACTTGGACCCTAACCACATCAAGGCCTTGGATGCCGACGTTGTGTCCATTGAGTTCTCCAAGAAGGACGACGCTAACTACATCAGAGAGTTCTCCGACTACCCTAACCACATTGGTTTGGGTTTGTTCGACATCCACTCGCCAAGAATCCCATCTCGCGAGGAGTTTGTGTCGAGAATCAACGAGATCCTCAAGGTGTACCCCGCCGACAAGTTCTGGGTCAACCCAGACTGTGGTTTGAAGACCAGAGGTTGGGAAGAGACCAAGGCTTCGTTGACCAACATGGTTGACGCTGCCAAGGAGTTCAGAGCCAAATACTAGGGCTGGTAGGTTCGCCTCCGCCGCCCCAATATTGTCTGCGCTATGTGGGATCTGCTTTTGAATTGGATTCACTTCTTTTTTGATTGCATGTATTCTTAGCCACACTTATTCAACATCGAGTGTGGCGGTGTCCGTTTGCGGCACCTGATCATGACTATCTTTTGCACAATTTTTTTACTTTTTTTCTTTGGGGTTAAAATTTGGGATTTCAACATCGGTTTATAAAATAATGAATAACTACATATATCGCCGCCGTAGAGAAATGGATCTTCCATGGACATCTGGGTAGCACACCCGTACCTCCCCCACTCAACTCTCCACATTGACTGGGGCCACTTTGATCACTCCACACCACAGCAAAATGGCAGACGACGAGCAGCTCATAGAGTCGTTTGTGGCAGTGACAAACGCCTCAAAGTACTTGGCCCAGCAGTACCTCCAGCGGAACGGAAATGACCTCACAAACGCAATTGAGGACTACTACAGCAGCGGCAGTGGCGCCAGAAGCAACGCCACGTCTGATTCAGACACGGACACGAGCGCCAGAGCGACGCCACGCCCTCGGAAGGCTCCGAGCGGCGGGATCCGGACGTTGCGTGACTTGGGCGACGAAAACAGCGAGCCAGACGACAAAACAGGCAACAACTTCTTCACCGGAGGCGAGAAGTCGGCGTTGCAAGTGGAAAACCCGGACAAGAACAAGCGCAAGGGCAGAAACAACGAGCCGTCGTTGGTGGAGCGGATTTTCCAGCGTGCCAGCGAGCAGATGAACGAGGCAGACGACCGGCCGCTGGCCATGGCGCCCGAAGTTGTGGAGTCAAGCTTTACCGGATCTGGAATCCGGTTGGGCGACGGCACGCAGGACCTGGAAGTGATTGCAGACAGCCGCCCACAGGGACGCTCCAGGCCCATGAAGGTCAGTAGAGAAATCACCTTCTGGCGCCAGGGCTTCACGGTGGGCGAGGGCGAGTTGAGGCGGTACGACGACCCGGAGAACGTGCTGCTTTTGCAAGAATTGAAGCAGGGCCGTGTGCCGGTGTCGCTCTTGGATGTCGAGTACGGCCAAGACGTCGACGTGTCTGTTGTACGGAAAGTGGACGAGGACTACGTTCCGCCCAAACGGAAGCTCGGCGGTTTCCACGGACTGGGCCAGCGCTTGGGCTCGCCTGTGCCTGGCGAGAGTACTCCCGAAGAGCCAGCAGAGAGCACCCCCACGAGTGAAACGACCGGTGCCGCAGCCAAACCAGGAAAGGCTGCGCCCGAGGGCGAAGGCGACTCGTTGGTGCAGATCCGCTTTGCAAACGGCAAGCGGGTGGCCCACCGTTTCTACGGCTCTGACAGCGTGCTGGTGGTGTACGCGTTTGTTCGTGCCCACGAGAACAACGACCCTCTGCGTTCGTTCATGCTTTCGCATACATTCCCAATGAAGGCGATTGAGGAAACCGGCACTGTCGACTCTGCCAAGTTGAAGAACGCAGTGATTGTCCAGCGGTGGACGTAGACTCCCCGCGTGAGCGGGATATGCCCAGGAGCTTGAGGCGCCTAGAACTCCGGCGACCGATTTGGAGAGGCTAGACCCGGAGACGAACGCTCCACTCCGCGAGTCTCTATTCCAGGGTTGCAAGCCAAATCTCCCCGACGGCCAGCCGAGCGAATGGCGCATTCTCCAGCGAGTTGCAAATGCATGAGCGAGTGGCACATGAGTGAATGTGTTCACGGAGATTCGACTCGGTGGATCGCCTGTGGCCGGGGAAGCGCACTGGGAGTCGGATGCTAAATGGCCGCAAAATGGCCATCGAACCCTCCAATGGCCAATGGCGCCCGAGCCTATTGTTCACCACTGGCATTTTTTGTCGCCGAAACCCAAAGCACCGAACGTCCCTGCTCTCCGTCTCCCGACTGTTTCTCTCTTTTGCAGAATGTCACATCACCACTTCTCACCTACATCTCTACTGTACCACAGAGCGCACCGCGATATCTCATCTCACCACCACGGTCTCTAAACCCCACAAATCTCCATGCATGGCTTGCTACGACGGCCCTCAGGCGGCCGGCCGGCCCTTGCCTCCCTCTATTTATATCGAAGAACACCCAGCCGCCTACGATCGCTGTTTTTCCGGGCCAACCAGGACCGCCCAGGCACCAATACTGATCCTGGGGTGTCTCTGGCGGCTCTTCAGCCACAAGAACTCCCTCAAAACGACCCAAAAAACGCCAAAAACGTTTCTCAGTATACGTGGAAACCACTTCTAGACCCCAACAGTTTCTTTCCGCCCGTGCACATCACGGACCGCTCGCTAGTGGACGATATATCATCTTTCACCTACGAGCCGGTGGATCTGTGGGCCCAGATCTGCGTCACCAACGCCTCGGCCCCGCTTGCGGTAGGCTCGATAGCCGAATTCAGACACAAAGACGAGATTTGCACGGGAGTGGTGCTCCGGCCGCCCAGCGCAAAGTTCAATCCGTACCACAACCGCATGGTGGTGCTTACACACTACAACGAGCTTGTTTGGGTGCACCCGCAGGACGTGACGTTCACCTGTCACCAGGTTTTTGCTGTGCTGGCGGTTCCTGCTGCAGAGATCCTCGCCAGCAGGTTCAACGAGCTCTTTGCGCCCCGAACTCGCTTGGTGCAGACCCTCCATCTTTTTCTCGAAACAGTCAGCGCCTTGAAACCGCCAGTGGCCTCGGCCATGCGTGCAGTTTACTCCAACGTTGCAGGCAACGAGCGGGCTGCCCCGGTGGCGTTGCTGCAGATCGCCGAGCTGCTTGCGTTGGCTGCAAATGTGCATACCCCAAGCTACTTCCACCAGTCGGCGCTTCTTTTGGCTGCTCACATGCAAATGTGCAGCGATCCGGCCCGCTGGATGGTGCCGGTGATTTCCGGCGACGCTGCTTCCAATCTCGTTCTACAGCGCTGCTCCAACGCCGTGCCTCCGGCACCGCTCTACTACGCTAACCTGGTGGCCACATATAGCCAGATCCTGGAGTTCCAGCTGTTCTCTGCGGAGCAGGTGCGCAAGCTGGACTCGGTTCTTGCCGAAATGCTTGCCTCCAAGCTCAGCTTCGACGACTTGGTTGTGTCTCTGAGTGTGTGGGATGCAAGACACCTCCGCCCAGTCCTCCACACGCTCTTTCACTCTTTGATATATGCGCATCCCAAGCTTTTGGGCCAGCTCTCGCAGTTGCCTGTTTTCGGAAAAGCTGCTCTGACGCCAAGCTCGCTTGCCTCTTTTGCTAAGCACCTAGGTCTCTACGACAATGCACAGAATCCACTCACAGACCCGATTCTCACCTCGGGCATCCTCGGGTCAGTGCAGCCAAGCTCGGCAGTGGCTTCGTCACCACAGAACCTCGAAGAAAGCGAATTGTGTCATTCGGCGGAGTCAGAAGCCCGGAAAGGAGCGTTCACAGACAAGTATCTGCACTTGAGACCAAAGAGAACCTATTTCCATGATCACGTGGCCTACATTCTACCCGGACAGAACGCCGACCTTGCCATATCGATGGAGACGATCAACTCACGGCGCTACTTGATCAACATTCATTTCGCCGACTTGGCGTCCCACCTTTCTCCTTCGTCGCAGACCTACGAGAGCTGGACCAGATCCAGTGCCCACTTTTGCGGCGTTCCGCTGGCCGTGGCGAAGGAGCCAATGCATTTATTACCACCTGCTGCGTTGCAAGACATTCTTTTCACAAAATACAACAAAGAGCGACCAAAAGACTTCTTTGCGGTGGGAGACTTTGAGCCTGAACCTGATATGGGTGCTCTGCAGCCGTGCATGACCGTCACCTTTGAGTACAACACCTTTCTTGAGGACCCTCTCAAGGACATTACCGACTCTGTGCGTGTGAGTTTCGACACACTTAGGGAGAAGCAGCTCCGGCTCCTCGAGCTCCCGCTATTGGAGAAGAGTCTCACTGGAAAGCTTGAGCCCAGCATATTCGGCAAGCTCCGGCTTTTTAACCAATTGAAGGCAAAGGAAGCGGAACCGCAAGAGGAGCAGTTGAGTGCCGAGGACCATCACAACGTGAACTTCATCTATAACGTGATGCAGCGGAATTTCCAGGCCAGAAATCGCCGTGCTGCAGTGAGTGTTGCCCCAGAGAAGCTGCACCACAGCATTCTCAAGAAGATGACGATTGAGGACGGTTCCAGCGAAATCAATACAGACGTGCGAATCCAAGGAGCGAAGAAAACCCCAAAAAATGCCATTTTTTTGCTGTCGGAAGCCAGACTTCTTGCCGAAAGCTTGTTGGCGAGCTACTGCGACAAACACAGAATCCCTGTATTCACGAGGACTCAGCAGTTCTCCGAGCTGGGAGAGAACAGCACCGCCAATGACGAGGTCTTCATCAAGCACGACAACACGCTTCTTCCCGACTTCTCTGCTGCCTCGTACTTCCAAGCAGCATTTGCCAGAAACCCGTCTGGGTACGTGTCTGTGCCTGCGTACATGTTTGCAGCCAACCACCTTGGGCCGGAGCTTGTGACTGTGGGCGACTTCCCAGAGGACAACGCTTCCGAAAGAAGAGCGAGACACGTGCCTTTGGGCCTCAAGGACGGCTACGTCAAGCTCAATGCCACCGAGTCGTTGGAGGGCTATCTCAACCAACTCCAGGTCTTGGCGCACGTGCACGTACACCAAACCGCCGCCGAACCCTTCTACGAGCGTGCTGTACGGTACTCTTATCTTAAAGCGGCAGGCTACTCACTCCATGGCCCCATCGGAAAAGACCGCTTATCGCTCCATGCTGAGAAAATGAGAATGTGCGATTTGGGTGCAAAATACTGGGGCGCACGCCAGTACCGCTACTGGGTCCTTCGCCACATTGAGCAGAGCCTGCCAAAACGGAGCTTGGTTTGCACGGTGACAAACTTCTCCCGAGACGTCGACTTGGGCTTCTCCTCCTTTGACGAAAATACGTCTTGTGACTGGCAAAGCATGCCAAAGAAGACCTTGGAGGTACGTGCATACAGCGAGGAGTTGGGCGTCGAGGTCACAGCGCTTGTGGACCCCGACGAGCCAATCACCATCGGCAGCGAGATCACCACGTCCGAAATCGTGCACGTGGACGCCGTGCTGGGCCAGATAGTGGTGGCCTAGCATCTTTTGCATCACAAAGTGCTTGCTGGAAAGTGACTCTTTGTGCATATCCTGCATACAAGCGCACGCTCCAGAGCGTACAAAATTGAAAATTCATCGTTTGACTCACCGTAGCCACCACTTACAATGTTCGTATGTACCGTTGCCCAGTCTTCCAATGGCCCGCATAGCCACTAACAGCAAGTCCGACACCCAACCTTCACTTGAAGGCTTGAAAGCCATCGTGGCGAAAGACGCCCAGGCCCCAGAAGGGCCCAACATGTACCCCATCTACAAATACACCGAAACACAGGATTTGACGGTGCATCTGGCGTATTTGAAGATTGCGGACCTCAATGACGCCAAGCGCGGCGAGACGTTTCTTTTTGAGTCGTCGATCAACGGAGACTCCGTCGACAGATACTCGTTCATTGGCTGCAAACCAAGAAAGATCATCAAAACGGGCGAAGACAGCGCCGTGTACCCAGCGGAGTTCTGCGGCGTCGACCCCATCACAATCTTGGACGCCGAGATGGCAAAATACAAACAAGCACAGCTCCCAGGGTTGCCACCGCTCAGTGGCGGAGCGGTCGGATACATCTCGTACGACTGCATCAAGTACTTTGAGCCCAAGACCCGCCGGGAGCTCAAGGACTCGTTGAAAGTGCCCGAGGCGGTGTTGATGATGTGCGACCTAATAATTGCGTACGACCACGTGTTCCAGCGGTTCCAGATCATCAACAACATCCACGTGGAGGAAGGCACCGATCTCGAGAAGGCGTACGCAGAAGCTTCCAAGCAGATCGAGGAGGTGGAGCAGAAGTTGAGGGCGCCAAAGTCGTGGGAGGAGTTGGAGCCCGTGCAGCCCGCCATCAAGGCCAACCAGACGTTCACCTCCAACATTGGCCAGGCTGGGTACGAGGGCCACGTCAAGGACTTGAAAAAGTACATCAAGCTGGGAGACGTGATCCAGGCTGTGCCCTCGCAGCGTGTGGCCAGACCCACGTCGTTGCATCCGTTCAACATCTACAGACACTTGCGCACGGTGAACCCGTCGCCATACTTGTTCTACATCGACCTCCTCGACTTCCAGATCATTGGAGCGTCGCCAGAGTTGTTGGTCAAGAGCGACCAGCAGGACAAGGTCATCACACACCCCATTGCAGGCACGATTGCACGTGGAGTCACCAAGGAGGAGGACGAGGCGAACGCACAAATCTTGCGTTCCAGCTTGAAGGACCGTGCCGAGCACATCATGTTGGTGGACTTGGCACGTAACGACGTCAACAGAGTCTGCAAGCCCGAGACCAACCTGGTTGACCGCCTCTTGACCATCCAGCGGTTCTCGCACGTGATGCACTTGGTGTCGGAAGTCAGCGGCACGTTGCGTCCAGACAAGACCCGATTCGATGCATTCCGCTCCATCTTCCCTGCTGGAACTGTCAGCGGAGCTCCTAAAGTCCGTGCCATGGAGATCATCGGAGAGTTGGAGAAGGAGAAGCGTGGAGTCTACGCCGGAGCGGTGGGCCACTGGGGCTACGACGGAAAGACCATGGACACGTGCATTGCCTTGCGCACGATGGTGTACAAGGACGGCATTGCCTACTTGCAAGCTGGAGGCGGCATTGTGTTTGACAGTGACGAGTACGACGAGTACATTGAGACCATGAACAAGATGCGGGCCAACAACAACACGATTGTGGAGGCCGAGAAGATCTGGATGGAGAAGGTCGGGAGCGTCTAAAAAGGCCGGAGTGTCTGAGAAGGTCGGGAGTGTCTAAACAGGCTGGAGCGTCTGAGAAGGTCGGAGCGTCTGAAAAGGTCGGGAGCTTCTAGGAAGGTCGGAGCGTCTCAAAAAATGGGAATTGTCAAAGCAGATTTGTTCTGAAAGGACCTTTCGTCACGGTGGAACTGAGGTACCCATTTGTCATTGCCAATCTGACGGGATGCCTGGGAGAGAGAGAGGAGAAAAGACGAGCGCTGGAGAGGCAAGCCGAAACGGTGAGTCGAGGTGACGGGCTGAAGTGGCAGGCCGAAGCGGTTAGTCGAGGAGACGAGCTGAAGCGGCGAGAGATGCTTGAGACCGCCCGAGCCTGGAGTCTGACGCCGCCGAGGCAACACTTATCTCCTTTTTTGCAGCCACAGAGCCAGCCACTAGATCACGGGAGGCTGAAGTCGATTTTGACGGAAATCACAAACCAGCTGCGGAACTGCTACCTCGCATCTCCAGAAAACCAAAACTCATAGATCTTAATGCCCAAATACATTTGTAACGGCGCTAACAACGGTGACACAACGGCGGCTGGCTTTAAGTCCGCGCGCATGCTGTTGGGTCACGTGACCCCGCGCCAAGCGTCCACCTGTCGAACGCCGAGATGATCATCTCCCCACATTCGCCTCCACAGCATCAGCGCCGGCGGCTTCTTTTTGTCCCGGTTTTGAATTCCAGAGCAGCGCATTACCTGCCTGTCCCGAAAGCCCGCTTTTAGCCCGCTCGAAAAGCCAAAAAAACGATCTCCCTCGGATATCTCCGCCCGGCTGTGGATCCGACAAGTTCACCAGAACCCTGTGGAACAAAGACACCCGAACCGAAAGCGGTGCTGAGCATCATATATCTGCATTGACTGCACCAGAAAGTGCTCCTCCGAAAGACCGCCATAGAACATGTCGGAAGCTCCAGACGACGGAAGCAAGAACTTCCTGCGCACACCAACGTCCTGGGACGCCCAGGACGATCTCCTCCTTATGCATTTGAAGGATAACCAGAAGTTGGGGTGGAAGGAGATCGCGTCGCATTTCCACAACCGAACGCCCAATGCGTGCCAGTTCCGTTGGCGGCGGTTGAAAAGCGGAAACTTGAAGAACCCGCCCAAGAGCGTGGCCCGGTTTCTGCAGGCGAGCGGTGTTTCTGGCCACAACCAGCTCGGCGACGTCAGCGGGCACTCGTCGAGGCGGCCCAGCGGCTCGGCGGACGCTGGCAACGGCGACGGCCACAGCCCGGCCGGAGTCAAGCGGCGCATCTCCGAGCTCTCCTCGGGCTTGGGCAACCTGTACCTGCCAATCTCCAACTCCACCTTCACTGGCTACGAGACCGTCACCACCGCGTTGGCCGGGTTGAACGCTTTGGCCAACCCGGGCAACAACGGGCCGCTGGGCCCCATCAACACCACGTCACATCCACAAACGTTCGACAACCTGCCCAAGCTGGACGTGACTCTCGACCCGCAAGCTCACAGTGCAGCTGCCGGCACTTCGGGCGGCTACTTCACCGACATTTCGGTCGACCCGACGCTGAACTTGCCCCACAACAAGCCACACCCGGCGCCCAACTCCCACGGCATGACCCCGCGGAACCTGGCCACCGAACAGGGGCTTTCCTTGATGCACAACAACTCCATCATCCAGATTGTGCGTAGCGACGACCGAAACCTGGTTTCGCTGCAGCTGCGGCACTCTGTGCTGAGTCTTCCGTCGAAGTCGATGGACATCCCGCACCACCACAGCAACTCGTTGGCACACTTGCCGATCTTGTTTGGCGGCAGCAGCATTCTGGGACCCAGCGGCGCTGGCGCGTCGATTCTGGGGCCGCTGGGGCTTCCGCATTTGGCGTCCACGCTCTCCAGCATCCGCAACGGTTCGATTGTCGGAGCGTCGCCGGCGTACTTGCGTCGTCTGTCGATGCTGATCGTGCACACCGACCGGCGTCCGTCAGACCGCAAGGAGAGGAGCGCCGAGCCACAGCCTAGAAAGGCAGCCAATGCCGGAACGAAGGGGGACTCCACCAACAACTCGTCGGCCCGCGGAACGCCCACGCCTCTGCAGCCGATCTTCAAGATTCCCTGGTCGATGGAGGAGGACGAGTTGTTGATCAACCGGCGACGGAAGGAGTTGCTGTTTGCGGAGCTTTCGATCTTGCTTCCGCAGCGTACCGAGGGCGAGATCTGGGCACGAATCGACACTCTCGAACGACTCAAAAACGGCCAACGTGCCCTGATGTCTCGGGCCCGGCGCCGGCAGTCGCTGTTGGGACTCGAGGACGTGGACGACTTCTACGACGAGGTGGACTCCGTGATTGGTGGAATCGATTCCGACGATGACGACAACGACGACGTGCTCTTGGATGTTGAAGACAGCATTTCTGCCCATCGCTCACGCAAGAGAAGGGCCAGTTCTGCGGTGAATCCACTCACAGTCCGGGAGGGCATCCGCAGCAAGCTACATTAGGTGGTAGTGAGAGGGGCTACAGGGCCAGAATATCCAGAATCGGTTTAGAAGAAGAAGAGAGAGTCTCAAGCAGAAAAAGAAGCTTGTAAAAAGACGGCGTGAAGGAGAGGACGGCGGGACTGAACCGCTCCGCTAATGTGTACGTATGTTTTAGTTCTATATCAGCACACTCAGGGCAAGTTCGGATCAGGACAACTTCAGATCAGTACAACCTCAGATCAGTACAACTTCAGATCAGTACAATTCCAGATCAGTAAAACTTCAATCAGTACAACTTCAATCAGTACAACTTCAATCAGTACAACTTCAATCAGTACAACTTCAATCAGTACAACTTCAGATCAGTACAACTTGAGCTCCAGGGTGATTTTGTCCATGACAAGCTTGGGCGCCGGGCCAAGACCCAAGACGGTGGCACTGCCGGCAGCGATCTGGGTGCGTCCAGCGTCGTGGACAATGTAGGCGTTGACGCCGAGCGATATGGCCTGGGCAAACAACATGTCCATTTCCTCCTGGTTCGGGGTCTGCAAAGTGATCTTGCCCTGGCCGTTTCCACGCTCCCACCTGCGGAGCAACTCCGGGTTGTAAGCAGCGGAGGTGGGGTCTGCCATCTTGCGGTAGAGCGCCAACGTGGCGTGGGAGCACTGGGCGGCGGCCTTGCCCTTTCCCATCTTCAAGTCCTGGCGAACCACCAACGTCATGCGCACCTCGCCCGGGATCTCGTTGAGAGCGGTGGAGTCGATGTCGATGTCGTCCTCGGACTCGCTCTCGGACTCCAGCTCCGACTCTGTCTCGGGCTCCTCCAGCTCTGCCTTCTCTGTCTCCTCTACCTTCTCTGCCTTCTCTTTCTTGACTGGAGGCTTGCCAGAACTCTTGGTGCTCCGGCTTCTCCGGCGGCTCTGTGCACACAGAAGCTGTCTGTGAGTCACCACGCCCGCAACGAACGCCACCGCCGCTACAGCAGCGAGATGTGTGGAGGAAGTGGCCATTTGGTGAAGTAGTCGCTGCGATGGCGGATGCAAAATCTGGGGCACCAAGTGCACTCCTGGAGACAGGGTCTGATAAGGAGGGGAGAGTAGGAAGGGAGAGTAGGAAGGGATGGAGGGAGAGGAAGAATATAAAGGAGAGAACGAGAAGGGAAGTTTCTGGAAGTCTGTATTTTTAATTCTGGAAAAGACCGGGAGGTGGGGCTGGTGAGAAGCTGGTGTGGACAATGACTGGGGAAGGCTCAGTAGAGGCAGACCACTAGAGGGAGAAAGTGGGGCAGACCGCTAGAGGGAGATAGTTGAGGCAGAATTCCAGAAGGATTCAGAGAAAGCAGATTTCTGAAGGATAACAAAAGAACGAGGGAGCCGATTTCGAGGGGGTTCTCTGGTTTTGCCCTAGAGTATATGGATTAGGAGGAAAGCAGAGATCAGTCGTGGGGACAAGCTCAACTCCCAGACCCCGGATGAGATAAACAGCTTCAAGCTCCATTTTTCTTCGAGCCGATCTTTTCAACTTTCCCTTTTGTTTCCGTACTTCGGGTGAGGTTCGGGTGTGGCGTGGGCATTTTGACGCATTTTGCAGCCACTCTCACCCTCCTATTCAAGCCACGCAACCAGCTTACAAGAATAGGCAGGAGTTCAAACACAACAGAAAAGCCTCTGTCGATGGAAAGCCTCTGTCAACAGAAAAGGCTCTGTCAACAGAAAAGGCTCTGTCAACAGAAAAGCCTCTATCAACAGAAAAGCCTCTGTCAATGGAATTCTTCTGTCACGGGGTCTCTGAATTCTCGAAGAAGAGCCCTGAAGTGGCCAGTGGTCGTTCTCCAAGCAGGGATCATTCACCAGTCCTTAAGCTTTCATCAGATCACGACTCCCGATGTGGCCCTGGCTCAGGATGGCCATAAGGCAAATGCGCCTGGGACATTAAGCTCAGCAAGACGAGTGACACAGACGAGCAGAGGTAGCCGGGCCACAAAGTTCCCAGCGTGAAGTATCCCAGCGGTACCTCCCACTTCCGCTATTGGCTTCTGCCGACAGCCCGATGGGGTCCGTCCCTGGTGACTGCCATGTTTGTCAAAGCTCCAGTGTAGAATTTCAAGCTGCAACATTTTCAAATGCTGGAAGTGGAACAGTGCTTGGGTCTGGCGTACAAACAGCATCGAGGGCTCGGACGGTTCCAAACAGGTTAATTGCCCTGGCATGTCACCGCTGGAACTTTTTCTGATCACTTTTCTTGCAAGAAACACTGGAAAAGCCCACGATGGTCTGATGAATGTCACCAATGTCATAAAGGCTAGACTGCTTATGCTATCCTTACACATCATGAGAACCGAATCGCCCGTTTGGATCTTCGTTTATTCAAGTGGCTCGCGGGGCCTCCTCAGAAGTCGTAAGCTGTGGGCGGCGGCGATGCCACGGTCATATCCAAAGTCATCTATATAACACCAGCTGTGAGCTCAGTCACAGCATCGCAAGTTTTCAAAGTCGCGAGCACTCACTTCTTGATGACCTGGTTGATGGCGTCAGCCAAGTAGTCGACGTTGTGCTCGTTGACACCGGAAATGGAGAAACGGCCGTCCTCGGTGGCGTACACAGAGTACTTTTCACGCAACTCAATCACCTGCTCAGCAGACAAACCGGTGTAGATGAACATACCACGTTGTCTCAACAAGTGGTCCCAGTTGTAGTGGGTCTTGTCCAACTTCTGGTACAATTGGTCTCTGACGACGTTCAAACGGCCAACTACGGCGTCCAAGTCAGCGAGCCACTCGTTGAACAAGTTCTTGTCGGAGAAAATCGTCTCCACGATACGCGATCCGTGGATAGGAGGGTTGGAGTAGATTGGTCTGATGAGCTTTTTCAATTGAGACTCGATGGCAGGCGACTGCGAGCCGGACTCGGTCACAATGGAGATGGAGCCGGTTCTCTCACCGTAGAGACCCATGTTCTTGGCAAACGACTGGCACAAGGCGTAGGTTGGGATCTTGCCCTCAACCACCAACTCGTTCAAACGGCGGATCAAGCCAATGTCCTCGTATGGCGAGCCAGAGGCGAAGCCCTGGTAGGCCATGTCGACCAATGGGAAAAGCTTCTTCTCCTGGATGATGGCCAAAACCTCCTCCCACTGCTCGGGGGTCAAGTCCATACCGGTGGGGTTGTGGCAGCAGGCGTGGAGAAGAATGATGGACTCGTCGGCGGCGGCGGCGATCGACAGCTTCAAGTTGGCAAAGTCCAAGTCGTTGTTCTGCTTGTCGTAGTAGGCGTAGTAGTCGGCGTCGATGCCGGCGTCGGTGAACACCGCCACGTGGTTGGCCCAGGTGGGCTTGGGCACGATGATCTTGTCGACGGAGTAGAATCTCTTGAGGAAGTCGGCAATCACACGCAAAGAACCGGTTCCGGAGATGGTCTGCGCAGTGACAATGCGGTTGTCGGCAATCAACTTGGCTCCGTTGGCGTCCTTGCCGGAGTTGTTAAAAATGAACTCACGCACGGCGTTTTGGTACGGCTTGGAGCCGGTGATGCCGGTGTACTCCTTGTTGGTCTCGGCCTCCAACAACACCGTCTCGGCCTTCTTCACCGAAGGAAACACAATCGGCTTGCCGGCGTTGTCACGGTAAGCTCCAACACCAAGGTTGATTTTCTTGGCGTTGCTGTCCTTCTGGAACGCCTCGGAGATCCCGAGAATCTTGTCTGGAGGAGCCAAAGGCACCTCCTTCCACTTGGCCAAGCGGGTAGCAATCGAGAAAGGTCTGGCGGAGCGTCTGAGCATTGTGCGGCGTGGTACGAGGCTCGGCGGCGGCTACGGCAATCGGCGTGTACGGGCGAAATGTGGGAATTTCTGGCGGTGGATGCCAACGCGGGGTTTGACGTTTATTTATATGCTGGGGAAAATTTTCAGGTGGAGCGATTCTGAGTCAACTGCGCGGCCATGACTCTCCGGTACGGGTTTCTACGGGATTGGGGTTTTCGGCTTTTTGGCCCATTTTTTTTTACTGGGCGATTTGCTTCCGAATTTTTCCGGCAGCCCTTCGGCTGGCAATTTCAAAGGGCCAGTTGTGGAATTGGGGCCACGTAGAATTGCTCGGGGCCTGGCGGGTTTTAGTGCTCGTATGATTAAAGCCCGAGGGTGGGGACGTGGAGAAGTTACTGCATTCGGGCGGGCGGAACCACGTGAAGCGCGGCCGTCCGAGAATCGCCGATGGCGACGTCACGTGCAAAGAGTCACGTGACGACAAGAAAAAAAAAGAAGAGAAGGGACCCGCCAAAAGATCTTGGGCCTAGAGGTTATGTGGCCCTTGCCTTTCCCAGATCCTTTTTGCAGCTTACTCAAAGATATAAGCTGTTCTCTGAATTTCTTGTAGCGTGCCGCTTGTTATTATTTGAGCTTGTGCCAAAGCGGCTGAACACTTTGACGACTTCAGTGCTGGAGCTACTGACAGGAGGCCTTGCTTCCATTTTGCCATGAAAACGAAAGAAGCCCTGAAAACGAAAGAAGCCCTGAAAACGAAAGAAGCCCTGAATATTGTGAAATCATATTCCACCTGAAACAGTAGTTAAGAGCGTGTTGTCTTATCTTCTTCAAATATTCAATCTGTCACGATTTTCGACTGTTAAGTCTCTTGCTTCGTGGTGTGTAGATCCACTTATCTCAGTATCCCAGGGAGATAGGGCACACCAGTTCAGCTAGCCACCGATTTCCTCAATTATAATCATATTTTCTCGTTTAGGAACTTCCGAAAACAAGCACAAAATCAGGTTTTGCATTTCCAAACTGAGATGGGCGCCGTTCCATTGTGAATGCACTTCGACGTCATCGGCGAGTGCCTAGAGGACCATTTGCACACAGATAGACGATTCTTGGCTCTCCTAGTTCCAACATTCCGGCTTCTCTTTGTCTCCATTGTTACGTCATTTCGCAGACCCGGAATCAGCCGTCTCTCCCTACACTGTCTCAATCAATTATTCATTCGGCTCTGGCCGTCTATAAAATCCGTATCGTCATCTAAACCTGCTCATCCTCAGGCTTAACGTTGTCAAAAGCGTTGGTGGCCATCTCCTCGGCAGAAGGAGGAACCCAGCTGGCAGACTTCCATGCCTTGGTGTCAGAAGCGTACAAAATGTCAACCTCCTCCAACGAAAGACCCTTCGTCTCAGCAACGAAGAAATAAACGTAGAAAAAGGAGAAAATCAAGCAGCCGGTAAACACAAAACCGTAGTAAAAGTGAATGGCAGAAGTGATGAAAGGAGTGAAGAAGGAAATCAAAAAACCCCACATCCAGTTAGCAGCAGTGGCAACGGACATAGCCTTCGATCTGATTCTCAATGGGTAAGACTCCGAAACAATGCAGTAAACTCCTCCAGCCCAGGTCGAGGCAAAGAAGAAAATGTAAAGACAAGTGATAAAAATCATAGCTTTACCACTGGACGTGTATGTGTTGGAAACCTCGTTAGAGAAGCCGCTCTTGTACAAGTGTTGGGTACCAATCAAAGAGTAGATGAGGAAACAGACGAACATGGCGAACGATCCAACCAACAAACACATTCTTCTGCCAAAACGCTCAATGGCCCAGATACCAGCAAAGGTAGACACAAAGTTGACAACACCAAGAATGATCGACGTCATGAAAGAATCGCTCATACCAACAGCCTTGAAGATGGTGGTACCGTAGTAAAAGAAATAGTTGTCACCAGTCAACTGTTGCAAAGATTGAAGCATGATACCCATCACAACTCTTCTGAAAATCTTTGGCTTACCGGTAATGAGCTCCTTCCAAGAAGCCTTACCAGCAAGAGCCTCACGCTGGATTCCAGCTTGAATGAGTTGAATCTCAGAGTACACAGCAGGGTCGTCCTCAGAGAGCTTGTTGGATCTGGCAATGGACCGTTTGGCCTCGTCGATTCTAGACTTCTCAATCAAGTATCTTGGAGACTCAGGCATCATCACCATACCGATAACCAAAAGAATGGCCCAAGCGAAACACAAGCCCAAAGGAATTCTCCATTGGCGAGAGTCGCTGTAAGACTTGGTGCCGAAGGTGGTGCAGTAACCCAAAAAGATACCCAAGGTGATGCACAACTGGAAGCAGCACACAAGAGTACCTCTCAACTGCTTTGGAGAAACCTCGGAAATGAAAAGTGGCGAAATGACAGAAACAGTACCGACAGCCAAACCAGAAACGAGACGGCCAATGAAGTACTGGTACCAAGCGTGAGCAGAGGCAATCTGGATAATGATGCCCACAACGTAAATCACCATGGAGAACATGAGACCAATTCTTCTGCCCCAGACGTCGGCAACCTTACAAAGGAAAATACCACCGACAGCGCAACCAACGTTGAAAATGGAAACCATCAAACCAACACGCACATTCGAAAGGTAGTACGTGCCGTCAGCAGCCATCTGACCGAATCTGGCCTGGAAGTCAGACATGTTGACAAAACCCGAAATGGTACCAGTGTCGAAACCAAAGACGAAACCGCCAAAGGCAACAAACAAACAGAAAATGGAAATGGAAATGTGGTTCTTCCAAGTGGTCTTGGGAACCTCGGCGAGAGGCGAAGCCTTGGGGCTCACCTTCTCATCCAAGAGAGAGTCGTTGACTGGTGTCTGCACACCAGAGTTGAGTTTTTCTTCGGTAGACATGAGTGTGGTGAAGAGTGAAGAGAAAAAACTCCAGAATCCGGGGCGTCCGGCCCGTATTTATGTGCTTTTTTCCGGGCGTATACTCGGGCAGGGCACATTGTCCATTTTTTTTCGCTCTGCAAACTCGGATTATCTTGGTTGGTCAGACAAACGCATGCGTCATGCACGTCGGCCCTGCGTGCCGGACTGCTCCAATGTTCGCTCCAGGTTTCTCCGTGTCCCCGGATCAATTGTGGGTGGGTCTCTCCACTTTCGATAGTGCCGCATATGACCTGTTTGCTGGGGCTCATAGCGGTGGCGCCAACGGGGCCGGCGCCGCGGGTTCTTTGTCCGTTTCCGTTCCCAGCACAGCCCAGCCCAATGCGGCCTCCGTTCGGGCCGGGCCCGTCCCCGTTTTGACACGCCATGCCTCAAATCTTCTGGCAGAGCATTCGCTCGTGGGCGTCGATCCGGTTTAGGCAATCACTGCCCAAGCGCCCTGTCCCCCCATTGTTTGGACTGCCGGTCTTTGCGTAGACAGGACCACTGGCTGCCAGGCGCTGGGGCCAAGCTTGGCTCAAGCACTGCGATGTGGTGTGAGGCGCCTTCTGCCCAATGCCAGCACAAACGGAAAAACTCATGCCAGGGCAGGCGCCAGACCCAGGACTTTTCATGCAACTGTAACATGGGGCCTGCCAAGCGCATGGCGCGGCCTGCAGGACTGCAGGATCCATCTTGGGGCGCTTGCAGTCACAATGACGAGTCCAGCAGGTGGAGCGGAGCGCGTCGCTGGATGGGGCATCAATGACACACAACAATAACAAGCCACGCCGTGCGTGACCTGGAGATTGAGAACAGAGCATTTTTGCTCCAGAAATTGCCGCTCGCCGCTCTCCATTCCTGTCCGCAAGCCAGCCGACCCCCGGCACCGGCAGACGCATAAAATTTTTTTCCCGAGGTCCTGCAGACAGGCGCACTAGATGCTGTCACCACCAGACAATTTCTCCGAAAAGTCTGATCACCGCTTATGCAAGCGCTCCTGGCGGGTGGCACGCGTCCACCGAATGGCGATTCGGGATCCTTTTCTGATGTCATGCGAGCCCTGGCCTCGACTGTGGGATTCGGCGAGACCCCGCTGTTTGCCTCGTAATCCCTGGGGTTTCCGCTTGGCGTTTCTTCAGCCCGGCGCTCCCGGCCCTTAGGTCACGTGCTCCCGGCCCGAGCTCTACCCACATGGAAAGTGGGGCGGAATTGAAGCTGGGCAGAATATCCCAGGAAAAAAGTGTCTCCGGTGGCATCACGCAGGCGAGTCGCTTGCTGGTGGCTGCACTTTCCCAACTGTCAGGCTTTTCCCGCCTTTGTGCGTGGGGAAGTTATTGATTCATGTCAACGTAGAAGTTGTTGCGGCTGGCTCCAGGAAGAATCTCCGTCTTCTTTCTTGCCTTAAGCGGCCGCATAGCAGCCGTTCCCCGCCAATCGTACATGTGGTACACGACCTTCTTTGCTTCGTGGGCTTGTACAAGCACAAAGCCTAGGCTTTCCATGATTTTGGCCAACAAGCCACGGTCAAAGTACCGCAGGTTGGCGATGCACGGAAGCGGCAACACAAGGAACAAGCACGAGAGCTTTGGGGAGGTTTCGCCGGATGTAGAAGCACTTGGTTCTCGGAGAAACTTGCACATTCGCCGAAGCATCTCGCCCCGCTGGGCAGCGCTAGGCACGAAGTTGAGCACTAGCGAGCACGAAATCACGTCAAACTGCTCGCTGGCCAGCACAGGAAGCGGCCGCTCCATGAAGTCTTGCTCCAAGATCTGTGGGCTCTGGGAGTTGAGGTCTATGCGTGTGACAGTGCCAAAACGGCCGCAAGTCAGCACAGCGTTGGTAGGAGACAAGCAGCCGATTTCGAGGGTCGTCTCTGCTGTTCTGTGGGCAGCTGCAAACCACTTGACGAGCCATTTCAGCGAGTCGCCGCCCCGCTGGTGGTCCTGTCCCACCGTCGACGCCATCTGATACACGTGAAGACCGCCTCTCTGGGCGATTTCAGCGTCAATTCGTGCCACCACTCGCACAAGCTCCTCTCTAGACGTTTCGGGGCCCACCAGGTAGTTTTCTGCTGTTTTGACCGGCTTGTACTGTCTGTAGGCGTCTGTGTATGCCTTGCCTAGCTGCTGCGCGTACGCCGTTGGGCTGAGACTTGGCTCGAAATTCTCGAGAAGCCGTAGGCTGCTCAGCTTCCATTTCTGGAGGTTGTGAAACCGGCGGATGAGCAGCCGTGCTTGCTGTGGCTTGAGCGACTTCGGGGCCCTGGCGTTGGCTGTGATGGTGCGTGGTTTGCGGAGCATAGTGATTCAGAATGGGTGACTCTTGGTACAAATCCAAAATTGGCAGAATGCGGTAGAGTAGACGAAATACACGACCAAGAAACAACGACCAAAAACGCCTGGGTGTCTGTGTTTTACGAACAGTCTTTGTGTCTGTGGAGTAGAGATGCTCTGTGGGGTCTGTGTGCCGGACCAGCCATAATACTTTCGATACTGACGGTCCTGGACCCCAATAATGGCCCTGATTTGGTCGATTTTCGGACGGAAACAATACGCTGGAGGCAAGCCTCGAAGCTTACAGAGTGGGGGCGGATCGGCCCGTCCTGGTCTTCGGTCCGCAGAACTTCTGCAGCATACTCGGCCCGGTGAGCTTTGGAGGGCACCGGCTGCAAAACGCTTCTGTGACCGCTTCCCAAAAGATGTCAGGCGGTGCTCTGCAGGCCATTAAGTAGTCTACGTATGGAACGACCACGCCCTTGGCGACCCGGTTGCGCAAGGCTGAACTATGTTGAGCGGCGATATAATCGTCTTCGAGAAAGTCCGGGTTCGACTGCTTTTCTGCGTCCAAAACACCCCAAAATCCCTTCTCCACGACTCCTCTCGTCTAGTTGTATTTTTCAAAGATTCTTCGGAAAGCAGGAGACATTGACTTGTTCAAACAGGCCGAACAACTGGTTCATTTATTCCTTTAAATGCAGAAGTTCGCCCGGTTTAGAAACTTGAACGTTCGTGCGCCCTCCTAAAGACTTCAGCTCGTTTTACGCGCAATAGCCTTTACAGAGCGGGTTTAGCTTCGAAAAAGCTGCCTTGACATTGGCGTACCAGGACCAGTAGTGTCCTCAGCGTTTCAATGTCCATGGCGGGATGAAGTTTGCAGCCGTCGCTTGATTTGACAATCTGATAAAGCGTATCACAGCATCGGTTCTGGATTAGGCTCGTCATCGTACTTGAAAGGAAGAGCCGCTCTCGTTCCCGGAAGCCTGTTTCTTCAATTCAGCCTTGCTCTCACACTCGCTTTCCGTCTCTCTTTCACTCAACGAAAGCACCTCCAATGCGGATGAAGCTTTTGCAAGTTTGCATGCCATGGTCGAAAATAGAAGAATGTTTGGATTTGAGAAGCTCAGATTTGGGGATTCAGGGACGCAAATGTGTGTGGGCGGGACCCAGTTGAGGGCACTAGCCTCTGTAGTTCAATTACCACCGGCGCTAAACACGGAAAGCTGGCGCCAAATTTTAAATGGTAGAAATTCAGCCTCTCATTTCTACTTTGCTTTTGACCCACAATCGTTTTGACCAGTGGGCCAGTGGTGGCAGTATAATGGACAAGGGTATTTGCAGCCGTGTATGCAGTACCACACATTATTGTTTCAGAAAACAACGCTTTCGGAACCAAGAGAGATGAGAGGAAAGGGGCATCTTGTGACTTTGACTAGAGTAGAGACTGTCGCTTGTGAATTCACGGATTTGGCCTGGATGGGATGTGAGGAAAGTAAGCTTGGCAGCTAGACGAGAAGCAGACAAGACATGGCCCAAGACATGGGCCAAGAGCTGGCTCGATTGGGCACTTTTTGCAGAACTCGGGGGTGTTCTGAGCGACGCAATTCTGCTAGATTAAGCAAGGTCCCGCCATTTTGCTTTGCGGGCTGCAAAGCACGGACTGAAGCATCTGTGGCCTGGGTGCAAAAGGCGCCTGGGCAGGCCAACCTACACCAGAAACACCTCCCCCTACCAAAAGGCGAAGAGTTTGAATTCGACACTTAGCGTGAATTTCTTAATCTCCTGATTCTCTTTTTTTTTTCCAATTTTCGATTTACATCAAATCTCTTCGTATGATTCATCTCCCGTACTGGACCCCACGCTGCGCGCTGAAAAAAGCTCATCGCCATACATCTCTTAAGTACTGGACCACCATGGGATTCTCAAAGAGCATGAACGGGAAAAAGGCTGGTAAAAGCCAGCGGCCCCAGGCGAAGGCAAAGGCGTCCAAGGAAGCCCACGTCACTCCTTCCAAGACGCCGACGCTCTCACAGAAAATTGCAGCACTGAACAAAGTGATTCGTGCGGACCAGGTGAAGTGGAAACCGGTCGAGATCCCAGACAACCTCGGCGATTACAGCGGGTTCTTTGGCTTGGAGGAGCTCGAGGGCGTGGACGTTCGTATGGTCAACGGAAAGGCGGAGTTCATTGCTGGAGACGACGAAAAACCGGTCGACATCGATGCTCTACTAGGCACCAAGAGCAAGAAGAAGAAGGGACAGGACAAGAGGAAGAAGGGCGAGGACAAGCAAAAGAAGGGCGAGGAGAAACAGAAGCAAGAACCCGAGGCGGAAGCCGAGCAGCTAGAAGGGGAGGCGCTGGCCTCCATGGAGGTCGACGATGGGGCCGAGAACGACGAGGACGAGGAAATGGAGGACTACGAGGAGTTCACCGGCTTTGAGTCTGATCTCGAGGCCGACCGGAAAACCAAGGAAAGCTCCAGCAAAAACGGAAAGCCCGAGCCAAAACTCCAGGAGAAGGACGAGCTTGAAGCCAACTCGTTTGCGGCGTTGAAAATGCCTCTTCCAGATGACAAAAACATCCACTTGCCAAAGTGGGAGAAGCTCTCGCTCAGTCCATACATCCTCAACGGACTCCAGAGTAACGGGTTCACCGAACCCACGCCGATCCAAGCCGAAACCATCCCTGTGGCCATGGCCGGCAAAGACGTTGTTGGAAAAGCCACCACCGGTTCCGGTAAGACTTTGGCTTACGGCATTCCTATCTTGGAAAAGTATCTTGCCAGAGCAGAGCAACAGGAACTGAAGGGAGCCACCGAGCTTGAGCCTGAACTGTCTCCAAATAAGGTCCAGCCGCCCGCCGGATTGATTTTCGCTCCTACCAGAGAATTGGCTCACCAGGTCATGCAGCACATGAACAACATTGCCAAGTACTCGCCTCTTGCGCAGAACGGCGTTGTGTCCATCACCGGTGGTCTCTCCGTGCAGAAGCAGGAGCGTCTTCTCTCATACGGCCCTGCCATCATTGTTGCTACGCCCGGACGGTTTCTAGAGCTCATTGAAAAAAACGAAGAGCTAGCTGCACGCATGGCCGCCACCGACATTGTGGTTCTTGACGAAGCCGACCGTCTTTTGCAGGATGGCCATTTCGAGGAGTTTGAGCGAATTCTCGATCTCTTGGAGAAGTCGAGACTCAGAAAAACCTACGGCCGTCGCTGGCAGACGTTGGTTTTCTCCGCAACCTTCTCCAGAGAGTTTTTCGGCAAATTGGCAAAGCCTGGTGCCAAGGGTAAGGCTGCCCCACAGGCGCAAACAGGGCTTATTGGCAACGAGGAGATTCTCGAGCTTTTGACGAAGAAATTGCGTTTCAAAGACTCCAAGCCAGAGCTCTGCGACGCCAACCCAAAGGAAATCGTCTCTGGCCAGGTCTCTGAGGCTTTGGTGGAGTGTGGCTCCACAGAACGTGACTTGTACATCTACTACTTTGTGTTGTCGTACCCCGGCTCCACGCTTGTGTTTGCCAATTCCGTGGAGTCTGTGCGTCGTCTCGTTCCACTCCTTCAGAACTTGGGAGTGGCCGCCTTTGCTATTCACTCCTCGATGCTCCAGAAACAGCGTTTGCGTTCATTGGAGCGTTTCAAGGCTGCATGTGAGCAGAACAAAAACAAACAGGTCCCTACGGTATTGATTGCCACCGACGTCGCTGCCAGAGGTCTCGATATCCCCAACATCGACCATGTGGCCCACTACCATTTGCCTCGTTCCGCTGATGTGTACGTGCATCGTTCCGGCAGAACTGCTCGTGCTGGACGTGAGGGTGTTTCTGTGATGTTCTGCTCGCCACAAGAAGCTTCAGGCCCATTGCGGAAACTCCGTAAGCTCGTGGCGTCGAGTGCCGGCAAGAGCCGCTTCAACACCCGCGCCGATGTCAAATTGCTTCCAATTGACCATGACATCATTGGCCAGGTCCGTGAGCGGGTGCAATTGGCCTCCAAGTTAGGCGACTCGCTGGTCGCTGGCACTGCTACGCGAAAGGAAGACTCTTGGCTCAAGCAGGCTGCTGAAGACTTGGGCATTGAAAATCTCTCAGAAGTGGACGAGTTTGAGGATGATGTGATCAAGAAGCAGCGTAAGCGCAAAGAAAGAAAACAGCTTGGTAAGGACGAGCAGAAGGAGCTCCGCTTCAAGCTCAAGCAGCTTTTGGCAAAGCCTCTCCGGAAAAACCACCGCCGTTCGTACATCACCAGTGGATTGGAGAACTTGGCTCACCAAATCGTCAGTGGCACAACTTCCGAGACCATTTTGGGCAAAAAGCTGGTCCGTGCGCTCGACGAGCTCCGTGGCCTGAAGAACAGAGTTGGAAAGAAGTGAGAGGAGACTGAGGAGTAATGGTGAGACAAATAATAGCTCCTGGACAATCAAGAACGGGTCTACTGGAGAGACCACTGCATCAGCATATAGAACTACGTAAAAGACACAGAGGTGGATCTACAACCAAATATCAACCAGACAAAAGTCTTTATGTATACCTCTAAATGAAATCGTCGTCGCTGTCATCGTAATACTCGTCGTCGTCCTCGTCGTCTTCAGCCAAGGCCTCGAAATTGACCTTGTATCTCAAGAGAGCACCGACACCACCGAAACCTTGCACGAACTGCGCACCTTCCGAGGAACGGTCGGTGACGAACTCAAGAGTGGCACCGAACGACTTGTAGTTCTCGGCCAACCACTCCAAGAACATCTCCTCCTTGATGATCTCCATCTCTGTGCCGGTGGCCTTGTCCAACATGTAGGACTTGTCAGGCAACTCTGGGTTGACGTTGACCACAACCTCGCGTTCCTCGCTGTCTTTCAAGGTGTAACGAACGATGTTCAAGTTCTCGTAGACAATGACGGTTTCACATGCACCCAAGTCAAGGGCCTTGAGGGTGTCGTCGATGGAGTAGCAGAAACGCCCACTGTCCTGGGAGATCTCGTCGAAGTATTGGTTCAACAACTTCTTCTCCTGGACGAACTTGACGTTGGCCAAGGTCTCTGCGGAAAGGTCGACGGCCTGGTTGAAACCGTTCTCTCCACCGTAGGAGATATCGACGATTTTGATGACGCGAGCCTGCAAACGGCCGTCGAACAAGTCGGACTTGGACAACTCGTTCTTGAAGTCGGCAGAACCGGCGAGAATCAAGCCCTTGACGGTGACCTTGTCGTTTTCTATGAAGTTTTGCACCGCCACCTCTGCGACCTTTCTGACGTAGTTGTGTCTCTTCTCCTCTCTCAAACGGGCGAAACGCATGGCGGACTGACCACCTCTGCCGTGCTTCTTGGGCAAGTCGACGGTGAACTTGTGCAACACCTCTCTGTTGTTTCCCGAGACCGCACCGAAGAGCGCTCCGTTACCGTCCATGATGATGAATCCAAAGCGGTCGTCATCCTGCAACAACTCGGAAAGCGCCTCGACATGGAACTTGTTGTCACACAAGTACAAGGAGGTGTTGATGGGCTTGAAAGGCTCAAAGTCGATGTTCAACTTCTTCTCCTTGCCCTCGTCGGTGAGCACGTCTCCACAGTACACCACAAGACCGTTCTTGGGCACGCTGTTGTACAACTTCAATTTCTGCTGGGTGGAGGTGATGGCCGACAACACCGACAACCGGTTGACCCGCGACTTGATGTTGGACGCCGTTCCGTACTCTTCGGTCAACATCTTCTGTGTGAGCGAGATCTGGCCCTTGGGAGGAATGATCAACGAGATCATCGAAGTTCCGTTGCCTCTGGCCATCTCGAGGGACTTGATCAACTTTTTGATCTTCCACATCTCGATGGACTTCTCTGCTGCGTCGCTTTCCATTTTGGCTGCTGATTCTTGACTTCTGGTGGTATCTGCGCTCAGCTCTTGCTTTTTTTCACCTCAATTTTCGTCACTGCACTTAGGATTCACCGTGGGTGCAAAAGGCACCGGGTCCTCTTGCCAGAACCGCAATGAAATGGGGGTTTGGAAATATGAAAACATTCTCTGGAGTTTGGGGATTTCAGAATGGCCCGATTTGGCGGAAATCGTGGGCGCTTGTGGACGAGGCACTTCCTAGCTCGCACACTCACGCTCTATAGTGGGAGAGGCTAAAGCACGGGCCACTCGTCCAGAAGTGCTTTTTTCGAGACTTGAAAGGGGGCCACAATCTATCTTTTATGGAGGAGACCAACATCCTCTTTTTTTGCCTTTTTTTTCGTTCAACTGACGCATCTAAAGGTGCCCTGAGAAATGGCTGCAACTGCGACTCAATGGCTGCAAGGGACTGCAAGAAGCCACCAGAATGGAAGCGTTCACAAAAAGAAGAAAATGGATTTTTTATTTCCTCAGAAGAAAGACTTCAAGCCTCTTTCTTTAGCATTAACTTTTTCTCCGTGTCTCAGAGCCCAGTTCTAACGATCCTCCATTTCTCGCCTTGACTACGCACAAAACAGTGCAAACTGCAAACCTCACCAACCCAACCACAACCTCTTCCGATCTAATAAAACAAAAACGGCTCTTTAACCACCGTCTAAATAAAAAACAGCTGAAAAAGCAAAAAAACCCACGTTTTGCAGGAACTGGCGGGGCCCTGGAAACACCCCAATCCCCGGAGGTACGGGTGTGTGGCCGACTCGTTCACGAAAAAATCACAAACCCAACTCAACCACCACCACCATGGCTGAAGCATCCGACATCTCCTACTACTTGGGTGCAGGCCAGGAGTCGTTCAAGACCGTGGACATTGTCATCGGAAGCGGCGACATTGTCTCCATCGACGAGTTGCCGGAAGATCCCCAGGAACTTCTTTCCTTTCTCCAGACAGAGAAGTGTGCTGTGAAGTACTGGACTCTTGTGCTGCAGGCTTACACGCTGGCAGGCAAGCCTCTGGACGGCTTGGTCATTGCTGAAAAGGCCCTTGGCGAGTCCTTTTTCCTGAACGAGGACCGTGCTACCCTAGCCACAGTGGTGGCCTGGACGCACTTGGCCCTTGCGGCTGAAGGCGTTGAAAAGTCCGTGAATGTGGACAAGGCATCCTCTGCGTTGGCCCAGGCTTCCCAGGCTTCCTCCCCGAGCAACTCGGTGGCGGTTCGTTTGGCAGAGGCTCAGATCCACTTGGCCAAAGACAGAGCCGACTTGGCGCTCCAGCTCTACGATAAGCTCTTGAAAGAGGACTCCAGCAACTGCTTGGCGCTCTTGGGCAAGGCCCAGATCACCTTGAGCAAAACCCAAAACTACACAAACGCCTTGAAGTTGTACCAGCAGGTGTTGATTCTCAATCCGGCTCTCAAGCCAGACCCCAGAATCGGCATTGGCATTTGTTTCTGGTTCTTGAAGGACCACGCCATGGCCCTCAACTCCTGGCTGCGTGCGCTCGAGCTTGATCCCTCAAACTTCAAGGCTCGCTTGTTGCTCAACTTGGCATCCTTTGACTCCGTGCTCACAAACTCTCTCTCGGACGAGCGTTTCCTCGAAGGCTACGAAAAAGCATTGACTGACTTGTCGCAGTTACACCTAGATAAGCTGAACGACTCGGTCATCCTATTGGCTCTTTGCTCCTTCTACTTCTCCCAGCGCAACTTCGATCTTGTGGAGAAGATTGTCGGCAAAGTCGTTGCCACAGTCAGCGAGTCGCTCGACGCCCAATCTGCTGCCAAGTTGTCTGCATTTTCCTCCAAAATCCTCTCACACTGCTCTTTCTGGTTGGGAAGAGTAGCTTATGCCAAGGGTGACTACACTCAGTCCCAGAAGAACTTCCATGAGGCAATCAGATTGAACGAGCACAACCTTCTCGCCAAGTTGGGCTTGGCCCAATCCCAGCTCAGTAGAAAGTCGGAGGAGGAGGCCGTCATTACCTTGGAGTCCATCCTTAAAACAAATCCAAAATGTTTGGAGGCAAATTACTCCCTCGGGATGGTGTATTCTCTGAGTTCGTCGAGAACGAAAAAAGAACAGGCTATCCAGATGTTGGAAAGATATATCCGTCTTTCCAACAACAGAGGCTCGGCAGTCACCAACAAGAAGGAGACCGAAGCCCATTTGAACAAAGAGCCCATTGCATTGAACGCTTACTTAACGTTGAGCAAGTTGTACGAGCCCAAGGATATTGCCCAGTCTTTGACATATTTGCTCAAGGCTGTTGAATCACGCAAGCAGATCGGCCTAGATGCCCCCGCTGAAGTTTACAACAATATTGCAGTAATGAACTTCACCAAGGACAACCTAGAGGAGGCCACACGCAACTTTGAGCTTTCCATTGCTGGGTTGGACAACCCAGAGATTCCTACAGAGTTGAAGGAAGACTTGAAGGTGTCCATCTCTTTCAACTTCGCCAGAACCCAGGAGGTTTCCAATACGGACAAGGCTATCGAGCTTTACAACGAATTGTTGCGCGAGTGTCCCGGCTACTTCTCCGCCAAGTTGAGGCTTTTATTTCTAGACGCAATTTCGTCAAAAGATACCGACAAGTCCGAAATTGAAAAGGAGGCTAAGGCTCTCTTGGAGGAAAACACATCAAATTTGGAAATTAGATCATTCTATGGCTGGTTTATCAAGAACTTTGGAAAGAGAATTGGCTTGAAGCCCGATGCAGATACCACACATCAAAAAGAAACCTTAGTGGATTACGACTCTCACGATTCATATGCTTTGATTTCGCTTGCGAATATTTACTGTCTCATGGCCAAGGATTCCAAGGGTCCAAAGGACGAGGAGAAGAGAAAGAAGTACTACGTCAGGGCTCTTGAGCTCCTCACAAAGGTGTTGTCTATTGACCCCAAGAATGTCTTTGCTGCGCAAGGTATCGCAATCATCTACATCGAGAACAAAGAGCTCACGCAAGGCTTGGACATATTGAGAAAGATCAGAGACTCGTTGAACGATATCTCTGTATACTTGAATTTGGGACATGTGTTGTCTGAGTTGAAGCAATATTCTAAAGCCATTGAGAGCTACGAAAACGCGCTGACTCGTTATGCCAACGGTCAAGATCCAAAGATCTTAGGATTCTTGGGCAGAGCATGGTACTTGAGAGGCTTGGCCGAGAAGATGTTGCCGTTCTTGAAGACTGCTCTTGAATACTCCGAGACTGCACTTCAAAAAGCCACTGGCGTGAAAAGCGCATACATTTTTAACATTGCGTTCATTCAATTCCAGATAGCAGAATTCATTTCAAAGCAGCCAGTGGAGAGCCGCAGCGCCGAGGAGATCAACGAGGCGATTTTGAATTTGAACGATGCCATTGCCAAGTTGAAGGAGCTTGCGTCGGATGAGGAAAAGCATGCGCCATATCCAAAGGCAGAGTTGCAAGCCAGAGCCAACCTTGGATCCACATTGCTCAACAGATTGAACTCTTGTCTCGACGAGACGATGGAGAACAACAATCAGCTCATGCTCAAGCTTGACGAGGCGAAGAAGATGAGAGAGGAAGAAGCAGCAGCACGGGCCAAGGAGCTCGAGACCGCAGAGGCCGAGCAGCGTGCTCGTAACGAGACCTTGGCGTTGGAGAGAGCCAAGTTGCAAGAACAGGCACTTCAGTGGGCCGAAGAGTCCAGAGCCAACTTGTTGGTCAATGAGTCCGATGACGATAAGATGTTTGAGGACGAGAATGGCAAGGAGAAGAAGCCCAAGAAGGGAGGAAAGAAGGGCAAAGGCAAGGGCAAGAAGAAGGATTTCATCAACGACAGCGAGGAAGATAATGCATCTGAGCCCGAACCCGAAGTGGAGAGCAACGCGTCTGAGGCCGGATCCGATAACGAAGAAGAGAAGCCAGCCAAGGCGGCAGCCAAGAAGAAGAAGGCTGCACCCAAAAGAAAGAGAAGAGCGATTGAAGACGACGAAGACGACAACGATAATGAAAATGGGAAGCCCGAGGCAGAGGAGCCCAGCAGCAAGCGCAAAAAGGCGTTCAAGTCCGCGGAGATTGTGGAGGACAGCTCGGAGGAAGATGATCTTTTCTGAAGGGAGAAAAAAGAACACATTAGATGATATAAGTATGTACAATAGAAGCATAGCCGGGCTAGTCGTTTGTCCACGCACGCATCTGCTTCTTGCTCTCGTAGGTCAAGCGGTAGAGCCTCTTTTCAAACTCGTCTAGCGAGTAGAGAAACGAGGAGCTGACCTGTTTGGAGGTGTTGGAGGCGTAGTTATCGATTTCCAAGGCCCGTTCCTTAAGCATGGCCATGGCAGTGGAGGCTAGCTCCGCGTCGTTGTACATGGCAGCCCACTTCTCTGCCAAGGTGTAGTAGTGGCCCATGATGGTGTGCAAGTCCACGGCCCGGGGGTCGGCGTGGATGGCGTTGAGCACTTTGGGCGAAATGAAGTCTGGCTCTAGAAGGTCGATGAACGCGTCGGCGTCGTCCAGGTCCAGCACGGAGCACAGCGCCAAGATGGCCGCCATCCAGAGCGGCAAATCGAGCTTTGTGTCCTTTTCGATGACTCGCCCGGGGTTACCTTCGAGGTACCCGAGTCCCGGAACCGCTAGGTTGAATTTGCAGGGCACTCTCTCGCCCTCCGCTAGTATATCGTCTATGTTGTAGTAGCCCATGGTGAAGATATGGCGGTATGAATATGTGAACGCGTCGACGGTTATGTAGAGACGATCTCTGAAGGCAGTAACGATTCAAAAGCAGTGACGATTCAAGAGCAGTAACGATTCAAAAGCAGTAACGATTCAAAAGCAGAAACGATTCAAAAGTAGTAACGATTCAAAAGCAGAAACGATTCAAAAGCAGTAACGATTCAAAAGCAGTAACGATTCAAAAGCAGTAACGATTCAAAAGCAGAAACGATTCAAAAGCAGTAACGATTCCAGAAAGCAGAAACGATTCAAAAGCAGTAACGATTCCAAAAGCAGTAACGATTCAAAAGCAGTAACGATTCAAAAGCAGTGACGATTCAAGAGCAGTAACGATTCAAAAGCAGTAACGATTCAAAAGCAGAAACGATTCAAAAGCAGTAACGGTTCCAAAAGCAGTAACGAATCAAAAGCAGTAACGGTTCAAAAGCAGTAACGATTCAAAAGCAGTGACGATTCAAGAGCAGTAACGATTCAAAAGCAGTAACGATTCAAAAGCAGAAACGATTCAAAAGCAGTAACGGTTCCAAAAGCAGTAACGAATCAAAAGCAGTAACGGTTCAAAAGCAGTAACGATTCAAAAGCAGTGACGATTCAAGAGCAGTAACGATTCAAAAGCAGTAACGATTCAAAAGCAGAAACGATTCAAAAGCAGTAACGGTTCCAAAAGCAGTAACGAATCAAAAGCAGTAACGGTTCCAGAAAGCAGAATCGAGAAGCAGCAAAAATAAGAGGAAAGTAGTTCAATTGTTGGGTGGTGGGGTTTCTGTGGGTGGGTTTCTAGTGGTGGGTTTCTAGTGGTGCTGTTTAGTACTACGCATTTCCTACCGCGCACATAGTTAACAGAGCCAGTACTACAGAGAACAGGCTGGAGCGGACAAAGAGCGTCTGGACAGCGGAACTCGAGAGATCTTTTAGCGTACTCTGCACATTCTGCACAACGGCGTGATACCGAGGAAAATGCCCGCAAAGACCGAACTCGCTCCGACAGAGGAAGACCCAAATGCGCTCATCGACTACGACACCGCCATCTCGTACTGGCTGTCTGTGCCTGCGTCGGTGAACGGCGTGCTCGGAGGGTTTGGCGAGCAGACGCCGGTGCCAAAGGCAGACATCATTGGGCTGGCGACGTTTCTCCGCAAGCTCCAGACTCGCATGCCATGCGAGGTGCCCAACGGCAAGCTCACCATCGACATGGGCGCCGGCATCGGGCGCATCACGCGGGACCTCTTGTGGAAGGTCAGCGACACCTGCGACTTGTTGGAGCCCGTGGCGCCGTTTGTGGAGCAGATGCACCGGGAGCTTGCGCCGGTGGCTGCCAAGGGCCGATTGGGCGACATCTACGCCCTTGGCATGCAGCAGTGGCAGTGTGACGAGGCCAAAATCGGCAAGTACTGGCTTGTGTGGTGCCAGTGGTGCGTGGGCCAGCTTCCAGACGACGAGTTGGTGCTCTTTTGGCAGCGGTGCAAGCAGGCGTTGATGCCTGGCGGCACGTTGGTGGTCAAGGAGAACATTGCGCCCGTGGAGGACGTCTACGACCCCACCGACCTGAGCGTCACCCGCACGGATCCCAAGTTCCGCGAGTTGTTTGTTCGTGCTGGGTTCCGTCTCATAGCCAGTGACGTTCAGAAGGGCATGCCTCGGGAGTTGTATCCCGTGAGGATGTACTGTCTCAAGGCCGAGTAGGGGAAGGGGGGTAAGGGAGGGGATAGAAAGAGAAGGAGAAGGAGGAAGTGAGGGGAGAAGAGAGAAAGAGGGGGAAGAAGGGAGAAGGAAGAGAGAAGGAAGACAGAAAGAAGACAGAAGGAAGAGAGAAAGAAGAGAGATCGAGGAAGATGCGAGAAGAATTGCCTCGGGGCAAGTGATTGGAATCGTGCGCTTCCCCTGCCCATTCACCTCATTTCATAAGCTTCTTCGGACTCACCACGGGGACCGTATGGCGCACACCCGTGACCTCAGACCACGCTGGAAACAGCCACTTTCCGGCTTTGCTGAATTCTTCTCGCTCTCTGCATTTCCCGACTCTCAAACACCCTTCCACTCTTTGCTTCTGTATCATTTCGGCCCTGTCCTCTTTTGCAGCCGCGCACCTTCCACCGGGACCTTCCAAAGACCTTAGCCACGGGCCACCACTACCGGGCCCAAACAGCCCCAATGACATTCGGGCATTTTCCATAGACTCACAAGTTCCCGCTCAACAATACCATTGAGCAATCAAAAAAAAAAAAACGGAAGGTCCGTATCAGGACCCGTCTCTTCTCCATACCCATGCAGGCCTCGCGATGATCCGCCAGATACTACGCCATACTCTCTTGAGTCTCCAACGTTGACATTCACTTACAAATTTGTAGAGTCATGTCGTCTGCACGCTGGTTGGCTGTGGTCGCTGCCACGGCGCTCGTTTCGGCAGCAGCAGTCGAGGCGGCCCACCGGTACCTCGACTCGATACCGACGGAAGCTCCAGCTGAAGAGCCCGCCAAACCCAAGAAACACTCCGAGGAGCTCATCCGCGAACAGCTAGCACGCAACTACGCCTTTTTCTCGGAGGAAGGCATGGCCAAGGTCCGTGGCCAGCGCGTGGTGGTGGTCGGAGCGGGAGGCGTGGGCTCGTGGGTGGTGACGATGCTCATTCGCTCGGGCGTGGAGACGGTTCGAGTGGTGGACTTCGACCAGGTGTCGCTCAGCTCGCTCAACAGACACGCCGTGGCCACGTTGGCGGACGTGGGAACGCCGAAGGTCGAGTGCTTGCGCCGCCACCTCCTCCAGATCGCACCCTGGGCCCACATCGAGGGCTACAACCGCTTGTGGAACGTCGCCAGCGGCGAGGAGTTGATCCTCGGCGGCGACTTCAAGCCCACGCTTGTGGTCGACTGTATCGACAACATCGACACCAAGATCGACCTCTTGGCGTTCTGCCACAGCAGACAGTTGCCGGTCATTTCCTCTGGCGGAGCTGCCTGCAAATCGGACCCAACCCGCATCAACATCGCCGATCTCCTGAAAACAGAGGAAGATCCGTTGGCCCGGGCCGTGCGCATTCGCTTGACGAAGAAGGGCATCATCGACAACATCCCCGTGGTGTTCAGTGCGGAGAAGCCCGACCCTCGCAAGGCCAGACTCATGCCTTTGGACCAGGCCGAACTCGACAAGGGCGACGTCGACCAGCTCTCGTCGTTGCAGAACTTCCGCGTACGCATCTTGCCCGTTTTGGGAACCATGCCCGGCATGTTTGGCTTGGCGCTAGCCACACACATCCTCACCTCGGTGGCTGGCTATCCTACGGAGTACGTCGAGGGCAAGAACCGCATCAAGGTGTACGACGGCATTCTCCAGAGCTTGGCTGGCCAGCAGGCTCGCATCGGTCACTTGGACCAGCGCACCCCGATTGCCCTCAAAGATGTTCCCTACATCGTGGAGGAGGTTTTCCGTGGAAAGTCGGTTGTCTCCAACTACTCCACACGCTTGACGCTCTCTCGCTGGGACCCCAACCAGGAGCTCAGCTTCCAGAACATTGTGCTCATGACGAAAGACGAGCAGAAAATCCACGAGGAGAGAGTTCTTAAGGGGAAGGAAGACTTGGCGGCTGTGTATGACGAGACGGTCTTGGCTCGTGCCGCCAAACGGTTTGCCGAGGAGCGCTACTACTCCACCTTCAGATGAGACCTCACTTTGCCGCAAGAGCTTCTACTCCTCGTTCAGGTGAGACCTCACCTTGCAGCAAAAGCCACCGCTCCTCGTTCAGATTAAACCTCACCTTGCCGCAAGAAGTCTGATTTCAGGATCGATCCTCGCTGCTTTTTTCTTCTCTATGGCGTGGCCAGGGTTTTCTCCGGCCTCTACACGGTATCAAAACACTACGATGTAAATAGACGGACGACGTGACTGTACGAATCAACTCACAATTTTTCTTCTTCAAATATCACCGGAATCACGTCACTTACTGCCTCTCTTCTTTTTACCTTTCGCCTTGGGTGCCCTCAATCCTCTTGGCTTCTTTGCTTGGGCAAGCCTCAGCTCAAGGTGCTGCTGCAAACAAACATACTTCACGAGAACCCAAAAGGCAGACACCACTTTGGCGTTGATCCAGCAAGCCATGCGCCGTGTCATGCCCTTTCTTGACCTTCTCACGAAAGTTCTCCGCTTCTTCGACTTCAGTTTTAACCAGCGCTTGGACCCGGCCACGTTGACAAGCTCATCGGGATCCTCAGAAGCTGCTTCCGCCAAAGCTTGTCTTGCCCCAACACGCTTTTTGTGCTTTGGGGCTCTTTGCTTGACTGTGCTTGTATTTTTAGAGTTTTGAGGAACTGTTCCGAGAGCTGTGCCAACACGAGCAAGAGCTGGGCACCTAGACACAGTGGGGCTGTCACTGGAGCCGTTAAATAAACTTCCTGACGCCAGCGTGGGCTGTTCACTGGCTAAGGTTCGACACTCCTGGTCCAAGTGGATGTCTCGAGACTCCTGATCACACTCTGCATCGAAATATTGGGTGCAATCGTCCTCCTTGGAGTCTAGAATAGGACCTGCCTCTTCTTGAACGTCAAAGTTGGGCTTGTCTTTAACTTGGCAGGCTGATTGGTCTGGAGAGTCAGCGAGCCCTTTTGCTTCGTCGGCGACGTCCTCTGGAGCTTGACGAGTTGCTTCAGGTTCAGAAATTGCATGTTGTTTGAAAACCTCAGCGATCAGCTCATCATGGAAGTCAGATATTTTTTCTACCTGAACTTTCAAGATTGGCCCTTGCTCTTGCACAAGGGAGACCGGCTCTTTCTCTTTGTCACTCACTGTCTGCACTGGAATGTCAAGACCTGCCTGATTTTCTTGAACTTCATGGATGAAGGATGTTTCTTGAACATTTTGGGTCATCTCTCGCTGCTGCCTGTTGAGGATCGGTTGCTTTTCTTGGAAGCTGAAGATTGACTCTTCTGCTTGACCACTGGTGCCTGAATCCTGCTGTAGACATGATCTTGGAGACTTCTGATATTGAAGTTCACCCAATACCTGGTGGACTGGAGTGGAGATTGCCTTTGGACAGTTTACCCCAGAAATTGGCTCTTCAGTTTGGTCATGGCCACCAGAGACTGGCAATTGTTCTGTTTTGTCCGGAAGAAGAGCGAAATCGGTAGAGACCGCATGCTCTTGAACACGGATTGCCTCTTGCTTTTGGTCAGAGATCAGTCCTGGCTCTAAAGTGTGAAGCTCTCGTTCTTGAAGAGCAGAGATAGACTTTTGCAGCTCAACACCGGAGACTAACTCAGGCTTTTGTCCAGCAATGGCCGCTCGGAGATAAGGCGTTACGTCCTTTTCTGAGTTAGGCTTCAGCTCTTGGGTAGCATCGACAGAAACTTGGTTTTGCTCATGGGTTTTCATTCCCTCTTCGGTCTTCTTCTCATCACCGTCACCGAGTGTGGACTTCTCGTTCTCGTTCTCTTCTTCCTCGGTAATGATGTAGAGGCGAGAAGGCTCAGAAGCCAGAAGACGAGCCTGGACACCAAACAAACAAGTTTTCAGCGCCTCGACACCAAAAGAAGGAGTCTCCAGCGCCTTGGCTTCGAAATTCTCTGCAAAGGCAATGTCGGTAATGCTGACCTCGTCTGGGAGAGGAGCCTCAACCACCAGCCCCACTTCCACCGCTTCCAGTCCACCGTTGCAATCGTCAGAAAATTCGTTTGCTTTGGCAGCCTTCAACGCTTTGCTCTTTGCCTCTCGCTCAGCTTTGAGCCGGGCGTGCTCGGCAAAGAACTCCTCAAACTCCGTCTCGTCGTCCAGGTCATAGTCTGCCCATGCCTTTGCAGTTGGCGTGCAGACATTTGGGCCCGCAGGAACAATTGACGTCTTCTTTGGAGAAACAGAGGTAAAGATGTCTTCGAGAGGAACGGCTTCGCCTTGACTCGACGAGGAAGTCGGCACGGCCGTCTCTGTTGGAGTCGTTTCGGCCGCCCTAGCTTCCACACTCTCGGATGGTTCAATGGCAGTTGCAGCGGGCTCAATCTGCATTGGGGTCTCAGCGGCCTTGGGGTTTTCATCATCTATAGAAAAGCCGATATTCTCGAGAAAATTGTGTTGCGGGAGTTCAGGCAAGTTGCTGGGGTCTGTGTTTTCCAGGATCTCTACGACGTTGCGCCACAAGCCGTAGAAGTCATCGAGGTACAAGCCGCAAACCAACAAGTAGGTGTTCCAAAGCTTGCGGGCTTCGATTTGCACCTTCACCAAAGCCGCCTCCTTCTGACGAGCTGTTTTGGCAGCGTAAGCCTCGAGGCGGCTGGGAAAGAAAGCTGCTAGAAGCGGGTGGCTGCGCAACAGACCCTTGAACTCCGCCAATTTGGCACCGTTGTACCTGTTGAACGAGGCGGCATCATCAAAGTGCCAGCAGAAGGTACGGCGAAAACCGCCTGTGGGACTGTAGGTTCCGTAAAGAATACACCGGGGCTTTCTAGGCTTCCTGTCTTTTGCCTTGATCGTTTTGGCTCCACTATGAGACTCTCTGGCAGGTAGGCAGGCGTTTTCGTCACACATTCTGAAAAAAACGCCACCGTTGAGAAGCGCTGTCGGAGGGCTAATTGTTGACGCAGTTCGAGCCCCAGAGAACATTCTGGTGTGGAGTGGCGGGAAGGTCAAGCTTGCGGCGGATTTTGCAACTGGATGCGCCGGAGGTGTCAGCAGCTGGATGTTCTTAGATTCCCTGAGAGGACTACTGAAGGATGCTGGTGGTTGAGCTGGAACTTTTTTGGGTGTTCTGAAGCTTTTTTTTTTCGTGGGATTTTGTGCTTTTGGGGCTTTTGGTTGGTAGTAAGAAAAAGGGTAGAGTGGCAGGTTGAGTATCGCGCCTGTGCCTGTGCGGAGCCACGCCATATGGTTTTTGCAGCCAAGGCAAGTTCCAGCATCTCAAGAGCAAAACGCTGGAAAAGGCGAGATCACGAAACACTGAGGCTTGAATTAGTGTGGAGTGTATACGTTTCTGGTGGTGAAGCATCTTGACTGCTGAATTGGCCTGGGACTAGTGTATGGAGTGCCAAGTGGGCCACAGACTCCTGGTATTTTGCTCCAGCACCTTAGAAATGTTCGTAAGAGTGGTAAAAGAGAGGTTTTGAGCGTCCGGTTGATGTTTCGTTTGGCTGAGTGGTCTGTTGGAGCTTGCTGGGAGCCTCCGAGTTCTCTACACTAAGGGATAACCAGATCTCAATTCTTACTACGAATGCTAGCTCATCTTCGGGGTCTCACAGGAGATCCAATGGTCATGGTATTGAAATGACTCAAAAGCGGTTCTCTCATGGATATTCCGTCGCTTTACCTCCACCTATGATGCGACGATGGCACTCAGCCAACAGCACCTAGCGATTCGGCAATATTCGAGAATGAGTCATTTCTTTATATGCCGAATCACATCTCGGGAGGTGATGACACGAAAACAATCACATTTTGTCCCGTTTAGCCCCCCTTATAGTAGCCGGTCTGATGTATTAAACTCTCTGAAATTTTTGTGAACGAAGGGCGTGTGGCGTAGTTGGTAGCGCGTCTGCCTTGCAAGCAGAAGGTCACCGGTTCGATTCCGGTCTCGTCCATTTTTTTGCGACTTCTGGTAGTTTCAATACTAACTATTCCGTGCATCTATTATTACATCATCATTCTATTATATATTTAGTTGCGGTGCTGTGCCTTGAGCTGCTCAAACTCCTCCAAGAGATGGCGGATGTAGAGGGACGCCAACTCAACGGTGGTGGCTTTAGATGGCACAGTCACCTTCTCGTGGTAGCTTTCCGGAATCAACAACGATAGCTCTTGCACCGCAAGATTCATTCTGTTTCTGCGTCCCTGCTCGGCGATTTTGTGTGACGTCTTCTTCGTAGCGGGTTTCTCGTGCTTCAGCCCATACTCATCTAGATCGCTTCGCTCAGACTTAACGATGGGCGAGGTTTCTGACAGAGAAGACACAGCAGACCGCGTCTGCATTTCCATTGAGGATCGACGGAAGCTCTCGGGCCGATGTGAGTTGTACGAATCCCTCCGGCTTGACTTGTAGACGGTCTTCGCGGAGGTGTTGGCGGAGTGTGTATTCGAAGAAGTCGGCTCCGAATACTCTCCTGTCTGCTGCTCAGCCAAGCGGTTCATGGTGAAGCCCATCATGGTGCCGGGGCCAAACCCTCCGGGGCCGGATGCGGCTTGTGTATAGTTGTGTCCTGAGGCAGGGTCTATCAATGCACGTTTGCCTTGCGGAGGCAACATTGGCGTGGTCTCCGTGCTGTTTGGGTTTGTGCTTTCATGAGATCTGTCGCTCAGCTCAAACTGCTGGGGCACTTTGCGGAGAGAGGGCGATCTCTTGATTTTGGAGGAGTTTGCCTGGAGATTCGGCGTCAGATGCGGCGTTCTGCGTTTGGCAGAGTTGCCTGAAGTGTAGTCGTCTGCAACAAACGTTGACAGAGGGCGGCGACGGTCGTCGGCGCTGGAACCGGCCGAGCTCTGGGCCTTGAGGGCCGGTGAAGTCAAGGGCTCGAAGTCGGTGTGGGAAGGAGCGTGGGAGTGAGAGTTTGCGTTTTCTAAAGGAGTGACTGCCGGAGACACCAAAGGCGTGAACACGGCGTCCGGATGCACATGCTGCACGGACTTGTTGTGGGACATGAGCGGGGTGTTCTGGCGGGAGCGCTGCTGCTTTTGTTTGTGGAGCAAGTGCTCCTTGTTGTAGGACTTTGCGTTTTGACTCGGGAGAATCGGCGACTGGAACACCATTTGCTGCGGGGGCTGTTGCTGGTGGTGGCGGAACGGCTGGCCCAGCAGCATCTGCTGTTGCGGCTGCATTGCTGGTGTGTTTTGCGGGAAGTGCAGCGGGGGAAACGCTCTCGAGGAGTCGCCGAGGTCGTCGGGAGCCATGAAGCTCATGTTGTCCAAGCGGAAATCGTGCGAGTCGCCGTGGACGTGGTCGTGGCGCTGGCTCGGGGTGCCGTCGTACATGTTGGAGCCAAGCAGGTCTAGAAGAAAGTCCTCGTGGTACGCCTGGGAGCCCGAGTGGGAGCCTGAGGGTGTGGTTTCGTGGTACTGCGGCGACGCCGAGGGCATGTTCAGCAGCGGGCTGAGGGCCGAGAGATGCGAGAGCTGAGCTCCGCGCAAATGGAGCGGGGAGGTGATGCCGCCAGCGAGAAAGTTCATGGCTGGGTCTGGGTCGGACGGGTGGAGCTGCGCCGCGGAGTCGAGGGGTCTGCTCTTCGACGGGTGCCCGGCGGTGTTTGTCTGTTCGTGAAGATCCCTGGACGGATGGCCGAGGTTTGTATCGCGGCGCTCGGAGCCAGACTGCAGCATGTCGCTGGCAGGCGAAGCCAGGGCTAGCTCAGGTTTCACCGGGCCCAGAAGCAGCGACGTCAGGTGATCTGTGGACAGCGGCCGAGAGAGCGGAGCAGCTTCAGCGCCCGTCGGCGTCAGGTACATCCATGCAGATGCCATTCCAGAGGATAAGGTGCGATCTGGCGGGCGGGACGGGGGGCCACGGGCTTGGCAGAAACGGATCCTGGCACGGAGGCAGTTGCAGGCGGGAAAATTGCAGGCTGGGGACGCTGGCGGTGCGGAATCGGCGCTGGCGGTTGGAACTGCGGCGGAGCTGCTCCAAATACGAGGAGTCTCGGGGTGGCGAAATGAGGGGTTGGCGCTGGAATCGGGCTGCCGGTGCTGTCGAGGAGTGTTTTTGAGGAGGTGTGGTGGAAAATGAGTAGGCGCCGTATGTAGGTAGCGTGCGGCTTTAGGGAGGCCGTGGGGCGCTGGATTTGCCGGTGTTTTCGCCCAAAACGGGTCATTTTCACAAGCCAAAATATCGCTACGCTATAAGTGCTTTCGAGAGATTCGATCATCGGAAAATCAGCTGCCAGTCTTGCGGGTGGACGCAAATTGGGGGGCTCTCAGGCTCTGTGGACGTCCACGCGACTTTGCAGCCGTCTGGATCTTCACACCGGGGGCATTTTCTCGGCAAAACCGACTGAATTCCATTTGAAAAAACAAGGGTCAACTTCCCAAAACATGCGGGTTTATTTCTACTTCCGTTTGATATTTTTTTGCGGGCTCAAGGGCCTCCTCGGGGCCTATCAGTTTCGGACAGAGTCACCGTAAGGTTGCGCCTGCATACAAGCCAACTCTGTGACACCCCCGCCTCGTACATCGTCTCCCCGAGACTATTTGTAAACGTAGCCGCTTGGTCTTCAGTGCTACTGCTGTCTCCAAAACTCCTCAGCGACATCTTTTTGTACAGTGTGGTAGAGCTCACACGACCTTCTGCAGCCCACGTGGGCTGTCTCAGGTTTAGTGCGCACGTGACCATCCTCGAGCAGCTGAAACCAGGGGCACCGGGTCCGCAGGCATTATGCAGGAGCCACACGACTGCAAAATGGTGGAGGACTTAAAAAGACGGAGAAGTAGACGGGGAACGAAACATTTGTGAAGCTGATGATGATGCTGGAGGGCAGAATTTAGGGCTGTGGGAGGCAGAGAGCCAGCGGGGCTTTGCTGGTGTTTAGGAGCCAATTAGGGATGTAGGACCCTGAATAAAACGGCTTGTGGCGTGGCTGTGTGGGAGTTGTGTGTGTTGAATGAGATTTTATTTCATCATCAAGTGAAGAGATTTGGAGAGTTGAGGTGGTAGAGGTTTGTGGTAGAAATTTGCGGTAGAATTTTGTGGTAGAAGTTTGTGGTAGAAGTTTGTGGTAGAAGTTTGTGGTAGCGGAAAAAGAGTGTGCGGCGTTTTGGACTTACGAGTTCTTTCTGGGTCCTATAAGCTTGAAGCGAGAGCCCACTGAAGGAGAAACAAGCAAAGGCCGTGGGGTGTTCGGGAGTGCCTTGATTTTGCAGAAGTTTTGGTATCCGAAAGGGGATGAAATGACGATGCAAATTCGTTTCTTTGGCGGCCAAGGCCACACGAACACAGTGAGCAGCGATCGGCTCACTGGCCGGGATGTGACAGTGAAGCGAAAGTAAGTATTCTAGCTCATAGAGATGAAGCTTTCCAGAATCACTACTTAATTTGTAGCTTACAGAGATAAGCCAGTTAATTCACGGGTTCACGCCTCTAAGAAAGAGCGGAGGAATACAGCTGTAGAAAACAAAAAATGTGCCGACCCACCCGATCCCGCCAAGCGCAAGCTTTGTCAAGAAATCAACGATTCCGCTCAATTTGTCTGTCCATCGCTCCTAGAGATTGTGGCAAGCGATATCACGCCTGTCTTTCCCGCGTTGCAGCAACTTAACCTCAAACTCTGGGAAAAAACGTAACAAATGTAGCTTTATAGCAAGAATTTGCTGCTGCCAAATCGTTTCAAAAGCAGATCAATCAATCGCAGAAGCTCAGTGGGCCACCAGTTGCCCCAAGCAGTCGCACTGGGTGCAACAGACCACAATGTAGGCGACCAAAAAAGCCATTGTTTTTGCATTCGGGTTTCCCAAAATCAGGCAGACCCCTAAAACCCCAAATCGAACGAAATCCATCCATTTGTGTCCGGAGTCGTCTGGCTTTGCAGCACATTTACCCCAGTTTCCGCGCGTCTGATCTCATCAGTACTACAGACGGTGAGCTCAAACAGAGAGCCTGGAGCGAGCCAAAAAGGCATGAAAATGACCAAGAGCACTTCTGCAAAGACCGCGGCGCCGTCGCCGTTGCAGCTCTTCCGCTCAGCCCGCCGCCCCCACAAAAAGAAGCCGTATGTGCACAAACCAACGCTCAAGGAAGAGCTCATTAGCGTGGGCCTGGTGCTTCCAAAGGCGGGAGGGCGAGAAGCGACCAAGCCGGATTTCGCCAGGCTCGACCGAATAGTCAGCGAGGAAGCTGCCAAAGACGCCGGCCGGCCGTCGCTGGATAACGCAGGCGAGAGCCCGTCGAGCTCGGGTTCAGCAGTGTCCAAACACGCACTGGAATCCGGTGAAAATGCCCAAACCCAGGCGCTGGGCACGCCGCAGATGTCGCTGTTGCCGCTGAAGATCATCTCCGGAGACATCGAGACCGCCAACGTGGCCGAAACACGGCAAAAGTACAAAACAGCGGCGCTTCCGCTCCCGTCGTCCCGCCGAGCCCTCCAGCGCCGTGTCGAGCCGCTCTTGCTGGTTGTGCCGCAGCTTCTCGCCGGGGAAATCGAATACTCGACCTACTATGCTCTTGCCCAGCAGCATCGTAAGGACCTGCCCAATGCCATCATGTCCGACCAAGAGCATTGGGACATCCCGTGGGGCCGGTACGTCAGCGGGTTCTACGGGCTCAAGCGGCAGCAGGCGATTCTGGCCATGGTGCAGGCGAGACACGGCGACGCTCTCCGGCGGTCCCGCAACAAAACCGTGCTCTTCTGGACCTCGGAGCTCTTTGCCACCTACGTGTTGGCCAATGAAATCGTGCTCCGCCTTGTCATGGAGGACAAGGCCCTCGACATGGCGGCCGCAGAGGCCTATTTGCGTGACACCGTCGACTACGGCCTCCATATCGCCGACGATGTCGAGTTTGTCGACGACACAGAGCACCTGACGCTTCTTACCGACGGCCTCGACGTCTAAAAGGACCAGAAAGAGGGTCCGCCAAAAGCTGCAAAATTATCTTCCCGCAGGTCACGTGCGCGCCGGTCCACCATGTTCGGAGTACGCTCAACCTCCATCACCGAGTGTTACATCCAAGGTGCCCAAGCTGCAGAGGCATATTTTGGCAGACTCCAATTGTGAATTCATTCCTCACTACGCGCGTGACTTCTGTCTAGCTTCATCGCTGAATTCGAGCTTTGCCGTGCACCCATCTTGCTCCCCACCTGGCTTCAGCTTCACCTGATTTCCACCGATTCCCTGATCTCACACCCACGGCACCATCACGTTGCTTCCCACAGCGTTTTCCGCCAGAAGGGCGCTCTCCTCCATTTTCTTGCATCATCAACCGACTCTTTGGCGCAGACACATGGCCGACAAAGTCTATATCTCCGGTCTCCAGGCGTCAGCCATCGTTGGACTCGACCACTGGAAAAAGCCGGTGCCGCATCCCATCGCTGTCGACGTGACCTTTGCCACGGACTTTTCAAAGGCTTCGCTGTCCGATAACCTTCAATACTCGCTCAACTACGCTGTGATCTCAGACAAGATCGCATCCTACCTCCGTCACAACCACCAACGTAACTTTCGGTCGCTAGGTGGAGTCGCAGCTGGAATCACAGACTTGCTCGCGGCAGAGCGTGCCACCTGCGAGAGTGTCGATGTGGTGGTCCTGGCTCCAAAAGTCGACATCAGATCGCTGGTTCTGTACACTTTGCGGGAGGCTGCTAACGAAGAAGCTGCAAAGTCCTCCAGTAAAGAGATCCTGGGCACGTACAAGATCCAGGGCCTTCGTGCTCTCACCTTGATCGGTGTGTTTACCTTTGAACGTCTCCACAAGCAGTATGTGCTGTTGGATATAGAGGTGGAGACCACCCTGCCCCATTTGGACGTGGGTGCTGTGTCTGAGACTGTCCAAGAGTACCTTGAGCAAGCCAACTTCAAGACCGTGGAAGCTCTTGTTGCCCTGACGTGTCAATGGATTCTTCAAGGTTTCCCCGAGGTTCAATGGGCCGAGGTGCGTGTCACGAAGCCAAACGCCATTGTCTACACGGACGGAGTTGGCGTATCCTGCCACTACGGCCGCGAGCATTTCCGCAATATGCCTCCTGTCACGCTCAGCACAGAGCTGACGACAGAAAAGAAAGACTTTAATTTGCCAGTGGAGTCAAGAGACTCTTTCATCGGCAAGAACACTGCATACATTGCTTTTGGCTCCAATCAAGGCAACCAGCTTGCAAATGTGGCCTCGGCCCTTCTGCTCTTGGAGCAGCACCCAAAGATTTCCATCGAGGCTACTTCTTCGCTCTACGTCTCCAAGCCAATGTATCACACTGATCAGCCCGACTTCTACAACGGTGCTGTGCGAATTGCTGTCGAGAGCATGACGCCTCATGAGCTTCTTGGTGTCCTCAAGAAAATCGAGTACGACGAGCTTCGTCGCGTCAAAGAGTTTGACAATGGACCGCGGACAATCGACTTGGACATCATTCTCTTCAACGAAGACACGGTCACCTCGCCTGATTTGGTGGTACCACACAAGTCCATGCTAGAACGCACATTTGTCCTACAGCCACTTTGCGAGCTCTTGCCGTCAGAATTCACCCATCCAGTCACTGCTGAACCAATCCACAACCACTTGGCTAAGTTGCTACGTACACCAGTGGACCCAGCCGTGCAGGAGTCTTCCAAGCTTGTCCTGCTTATTCCCGGCACCAGTGGGAGATCGTTGCGGTTCAATCACGATGGTTCGTCTCCCACCTGCTTGATGGCGATCTTCAACGCGACTCCTGATCTGTTTAGTGACGGTGGTGACAATTATGCTTTGAACCGTGACGAGATCATCAAGGCAGCGTTGCAGATGGCACAGGAAGGAGCTGAGGTGATTGATATTGGCGGTGTGTCCACTCGGCCCGGTAGTGTTGCACCCTCGGAGGATGAAGAGGTAGCACGTGTCTTGCCTGTGGTGGAAGCCATTCGCAGTGTGCCACTTTTGGACAAGATCCTAGTGTCGGTTGACACCTACAGGGCTGGGGTAGCCGAGAAGGTGTTGCTCGCAGGCGCAGACATCATCAACGATATATCCATGGGCTTGTACGAGCCTGGGCTCTTTGATGTTGTCGCCAAGCATGGCTGCGGCTATGTAATGAACCATACCCGGGGCACACCAGACACCATGAGCAAATTGGTGGATTATGGTCCAGCGGGAGAAGGACTAGTCGAGCAGCATGTCGACGACCAAAACGGGCCATTGCAGCCATTGGACGCTGATGCAGGCAACTTGGTGAATGGGATTTGCCGTGAGTTGGCCGGCCAAATCGAGAAGGCAGCCTCTCGTGGCGTACGAAAGTGGCAAGTGATCTTGGACCCCGGAATCGGCTTTGCCAAGACCGCCCAGCAGAACGTGGAGATTCTTCGCAACGCTCGCCGCTTCAAGCAGTACACCCAGCTCGATCTCACCAGGGAAAACGCGTACACGAGTTTCCATGGGCACGCAATGTTATTGGGAACGAGCCGCAAGCGCTTCTTGGGGGCTCTTACCGGTGTGGAAGAGGCCTCCGAACGTGTTGTGGCCACAGCTGCTTCGGTGGTGGCGTGTGTTCAACAGGGTGGCGATATTGTCCGTGTGCACGACGTCAAGGCTGTAAAAGAGTCTCTCGCTGTTGCCGATGCCATCTACCGTGCTTAGCTGGCGCCATGGCGAATGGAGAGTCCTGGTGTTTCATTGGCTGATGGTGATTTCGCTGGTGAAATAAGGCTGCGAAATTCGTGGCTGCGTATTCGATGCGTAGTGGTGCGCACGAGCGCGCAGCGGTGGTTGGATCTGGACTTGCTCGCTGGCAGATCCCACACTCAAGCGAGATCAGAACAGGGCATCGGGTGGACTCGGAACGACGGGAAACTGCTCTGTACCACAAGGACTCGTAAAATCAGCCAATGAACCCAGCGCTTCTACTAGCGCACGTGCTCACGTGGCTCTGTCTCTGTGTGAGAGCAGAGGACTCTGCATTTACTCCACAGCATCTTGCCCAGCTTAAAGACCGCACACGGGTTCTATTTCGCCATGGCTGGCACTCATATATGGACTTTGGGTTCCCCTTTGACGAGGTCCGTCCGATCTCGTGCACGCCGCTTGGCCCTCAGCATACAGCCAAAGACGATCTCATCAACGACGTGCTTGGCAACGTCTCTCTGACAGCCCTAGATAACTTGGACACGCTCCTAATGCTAGGGGAGTGGGAGCAGCTCGAACGCATTCTCACATATCTCCATCAGCACCAAGATGGCTATTTTGACCAGGATACCACTGTGCAAGTCTTTGAAGCGTCGATTCGCTGGCTCGGCGGCCTCCTCCTGGCCCACTTGGCTCTCACAGAGTACAAGTGGCTGGATCTGCCACACATCGAGGCAATTGCGGCGGCGTACGATGGTTTCCTATTGGAGATGGCGTACGACCTCGGTCTTCGCCTTATTCCAGCATACAAAACATCCACCGCTCTACCGTTGCCCCGCATCAACTTGGCCCGTGGCCTCCTGGCCATTCCTGACGACATTAATAGAGCTGCATGCACCGCAGGTGCAATCACTCCTTTCCTCGAGTTCTCCTTGCTCCTGCGACTCACAGGCGACGATCGTTTTGAGAGCTTGACCCGCCAGACCCTTGATAAGCTATGGGCTGCGAGACTGCCGCTTGGACTTTTGCCTATGTCGCTTGATCCTGTCACGAACCGCTGGACCGATCTCATCACAGGAATTGGAGCCCTGGTAGACTCTTTTTACGAGTACGCTGTGAAAGGCGCGGTGCTCTTTGGCGACGAGAGTCTCTGGGACATATTTTGCAAGTCTTACCTGGCCCTCCTCTCGCACCTGGCGGTCACTGCGGGCTCAGACAGCTGGATGTACTTTGCAAACGTGGTTGTGAATGCTGGCGAAAGGGCAACCTTCTGGATAGATCTGCTCAGTGCATTCTGGCCCGGTTTACAAGTATTGGCTGGCAGACTCACCGACGCTGTGGCTAGCCATTTGATCTACATGAAAGTGTGGAACACATTCGACTCCATTCCAGAACGGTGGGAAACCTACTTTTCTGGCGCAGGCGAACTCTCGCCACAGTACCGCCTCCAAGCGGCAATTTCTTTGGAGTGGTACCCGCTTCGGCCTGAATTCATTGAGTCGACCTATTACTTGTACAGAGCTACTAGAGATCCGATGTACCTACAAATAGGACTTCGCATTCTTCATCTTTTTGAGGGACGTTATAAAGCCAAGTGTGGCTTCTCTGGATACCAAGACATCCGGACAGGTCTATTTCAAGACAGAATGGAGACTTTTGTGCTTGGCGAGCTGCTCAAATATCTCTACCTCCTATTTGATGACGCCAACGAGAGCTACGTCCACAGCAGGCAACTTGAAAACAGCAACGTGGTATTTTCCACCGAGGCACACCCTTTGTGGTTTTCAAAGCCAATGGGTGTTCGAAGCCTGCGGCGATTTCGGCCCTTCCTTTCCATCGAAGAAACCGAGCTCACCGTGTTTCAGGCTCCGGGGATGGTGGAGTCGATGTGGCGCAGCTTGATCTCACCGCTGGACGAACTTGGCCCTGCTGTTAGCAAGTCATCTAATAAGGGGATCGAAAAGTTGGAGAATTTTGGAAATTTGGTACCCGCCGCAACTGAATCGTTTCACTATTGTGAGACGTCTCCTGCCCAATTGTCATCCTCGCTGGACCGGTTTCTTCTGTCAGCTTACTGCCATTGGAATCAGCTCTTCACGCCGGACTATTCATTCAAGGATACTCTCTTTCGAGCTGAGCACATGCGCAATCCAGAGGAAGAAAACGTGATGGAGCTCACGGAGCGTTTTCTCAGCACCTACGGATTAGGGCTGGACCTTGTGTGTGCCCGGCAGCCCACAACCATTGAGTCAGACGTAATATTTGGTCAGTTGATGCGCCCGGAGGACTACGAGATCTACAAGATCGCAGAGCAGATGCCTCTGTATCCCTTTAAGCAGGACGACTTTGTGATGCCACACATTGGCGGGCGGTTCAGGGTGGAGCATTTGAGAGCCAACGCTGTGGACGGAAACAACACAAGGATCACACACGATGCCATGCTACAAATGATCCCATCAGTGCAAGCACCGAACAAGAAATCAAAAAATGAGACGGTGTTGCGTATCACGTCCATCAACGGGCACCGTTTAGCGGTGGGATCCAACGTGTGGACGCGGGCCAGTTACTGGCTGGGAGACCCGGATGTGTTCTTTTCGAATCCAGACGGGGACGCCTTTCTACAGGGGAGCTACGTGGAAAACCTCAAGCTCTACTGATAGGAATGACAAAAAGAATTTGTTGTTTGGAAGAGGGCAATTGGAGGAAGTGAAAAATTTTCAGTGTAGCAGAACATTTCGAAGGGGCCCGAAACACGCTGAAACGAACGGATCTCCCGAACAAAGAGCCCCGCAAATTTCTGCAGCCATGGCTGCAAAACAGTCACTGTGGAGCCGTGAGTCACGATGGCACGCCATGTTTTTTGCAGCTTCCGAAGTGAATCCACGCAGCCTCGCTATGCGCTAAAACAGCCGCGAATCTCGGTTAATAACGGCTTATGACTCCACGCCGGAACCGGCGTGCGGTCATATTTAACCGTGGCAGCGCGGCCATGGGCAAGCAAAAAAACTGGTATTCCGCACGCCAAAAAGTCCGTACGTGAACTCGATCTTTTCCTCCAGCACACAGTTGTGATTTCCTGTTTAGGCACCCCGACCCTTCAAAACCTCCAGGAAAGCCCAACATGTCGCTTTTATCGAGATTTTCGCCCTTCAGACTGGCCACTAACGCCTCCCGCAGACTATTAGCCACGATGAGCCAGGCTCCATTGGATGCATCCAAGTTGATCATCACCAAGACCACCACTCCCAAGGAGATGCTTCCCAACGACCAGTTGGTATTTGGCAAGAACTTCTCCGACCACATCTTGGAGATTGAGTGGACCGCGCAAAACGGATGGGCTGCTCCCACCATCACCCCATACCACAACTTCAGCTTCGACCCATCGACCATTGTGTTTCACTATGGTTTCGAGGCCTTCGAGGGCATGAAGGCCTACAGAGACAAGGAGAACAACATCCGCATTTTCAGACCAAATAAGAACATGGCTAGAATGAATTCTTCCGCAGAGAGAATCTGCTTGCCTACCTTCGACGGCGAGGAATTCATCAAGTTGATCAGTGAGTTTGTCAAGTTGGACCAGGGCTTCGTTCCCCAGGGCGAGGGCTTCTCCTTGTACTTGAGACCCACCATCATCGGCACCACCGCCACCTTGGGCGTCAGCACTCCTGACAGGGCCCTTCTTTACGTCATTGCATCACCTGTGGGCCCTTACTACTCCACGGGCTTCAAGGCTGTCTCCTTGGAGGCTACAGACTACGCCGTCAGAGCTTGGCCTGGAGGTGTTGGTAACAAGAAGTTGGGCGCCAACTACGCTCCTTGCATCAAGCCTCAGTTGGAGGCTGCTCACAGAGGCTACCAGCAGAACTTGTGGCTTTTCGGCGAGGAGGGCTACATCACCGAAGTTGGTACCATGAACGTCTTCTTTGTCTTCAAGGATGCCTCCGGCAAGAAGGAGTTGGTTACCGCTCCTTTGGACGGTACTATCTTGGAGGGTGTCACCAGAGACTCCGTCTTGGAGTTGGCCAGAGCCAGATTGCCATCTGACGAGTGGACTGTCTCTGAGCGCAAGTTCACCATGGCCGAGGTCAAGGAGAGAGCTGTCAAGGGCGAGTTGGTTGAGGCCTTTGGCTCCGGTACCGCTGCCTTGGTTTCGCCGATCAAGACTATTGGCTGGAAGGGTGAGGACATCTCTGTTCCCTTGGCTGCTGGCGAAGCCGGCGAGTTGACAGTCCAGATTGCCGACTGGATCAAGAAAATTCAATATGGTGAAGAGGAATTCGAGGGCTGGTCCAGAATTATCTAGTTATATATCTCACGCTCAAGGATAGAGAGCGAATGCACAGATGCTTTCATCAAGAAAGCTATGTAGAATGCAAAGAGAGAATGAGGCAAGGCAACATGCTTGCACCGATTAATGCAGTAGAGAGCCGCAAGGGCGGACTTGGGCGTGGGAAGAGTCCAGCAGGCTCAAGAGTGATCTATGCGCTCGATCTCGGGCAAATTTTGGATCTCCCGCAAGATGTAGTCACGCTCTTCATAGACGTTTGGCCCGTGGTCAGAAATGTCGAAGTTGTCAAAGAAGCGAAGAAAATTATCCTTGTTCTTGGTGAGGATATCAAGGATCTTCTGGGTCTTCTTCGGCTTGGCAAGAAAGAACTTGAACACGTTGAAGCCCTCAAGCTGCACGTTCTTCAGCTTCTCGCTCAAGAGCATCATGATCACCTTGAGACTGGTGGGGTCGTCGAAGTAGTAGTTAGTGAAGACGTGGTTTTGCTTCAGCAAGATCAACTCGGTCAAGAGCCGGACCGACTGCCGCTTGGTGACGTAATTGCTGGATTTTACGAGCGCGTTGATCTTCTGGGTGAACAACTCGTAGCTTCTGCCCAAAAACTCCCCGACAAGCTTCTTGTGGGTGGTCAAAAACTGCGTGAGGGTGATAAACGTGTCGGAGGCGACCTCAAACACCGGGTTCTGGGCGTACTTGAAGAAGTTCCAGAACAAGGCGCTGTTCAAGATGTACTTGTTGATCTGCTCGAACTTGACACAATCCCGGAGAATCTGACCGCAAACAAGCGCGATTTCGGTGTGCTCCGGGCCCTTCATGAGCACGTTCAACACCTCGGGCCGCTTGTGCGCCAAGTAGTCCACCGTAGGCGAGTCATTGCCGATCTGGCGACGCAAAAGCGCCAGGTACAACACCACCACGTCTTTGCGCAGATCAAAGTCCAACCGCGGCAACGCCAGCGTCACGTTCAGAAGACAGTCGGACAAGTACAACTCCTGGGCCAATAGCGCTATTTGGTCTGGGAGCGGGTCGTTTTCCTCGTCACCATGGAACACGAGTTTCATCTGTTTGAGGTAGCGGTGGCAGTCATCCTGGGCTTTTCTGGAGTCTGCCGAGGAGTCGAGTTTCGAGACCAGCTCGTTGAGTAGCCGCACGAGGTCGGGCGGCGACTTTGGGTTTCTTTTGAAGAAAAACGCCATGGGTTGGTGTTTCTGACACACTTGGCGCCTGAGCTCTATATGGCGATCTGTGCGGCACACGACCCGCCCCTCTCTTACCGGGACGCTTATCCCCCTGATTTTGGGCACACGGGGACATTACAAAAATTTGGGACAGCTCACGGGATACTTTGGGGCGTCAGGAATGCTACTGACTGCTTTTGCAGATCAAACGAGGCATGTGGGAGGCTATTTCGCTCTCAGTCTATCAGTGGCTTTTCCCGGTAAGAGAGGTCCCAGTAGACTTGCCCAAAAGAACCAATTGAGTGGTCTTGTTGAAATTTCCGAGAGTTTTAAAGTTGGACAATCGTTTCCAGAGCTTTGGACGCTCGAAAGACCATTTGTGGTCTTTGGAAGGGGCCCATCCAATGGCTGCAAATGCTCACTTTGACCCGCCGGCTCTGTGGGAGACGCCGACAGACCCCGGTTGAAATGACATACTGAAATAGCTAGGCTTGATGGCTGAGTTCTGCCGCAGTCATTCTTTCTTATTCTGGCTGTTCTGGCTGTTCTGGCTGTTCTGGCTGTTTTGGCTTGTCTGGTTTGTCTGGTTTGTGCTACTGCTCGCCGCAGTTCTAGGATAGTGCCAAAAGCTTAAAAGCCCTCGCAACTCACATGATAAGCTCTTCCTCAATACTTCTGCTCATAGTTACAGTGACAAGAAACTAGTCCCTGGTGGTTGCCAACTGCAACTTTCAACTTGAAAGATGTGGTCACGTGATACTCCAGCCCCATCCCATGCAATCGGCACATCATCCGTTCGCCAAATTCCAACCAATATATAAACAATCCACATACGATCTCCTTATCCAATCTCGAAAATCCTTTGGATCGCTTTTTTTTGTGGGCCAGTCTCTTGTCTCCATAATCTGGGGAAGCGCGCTCTCTAAGCTCCACCATCAGGACTTACCAACCAGTCCAGAACACTGAAGAACAGCGATAAAAGCCGATTGTCGCTCGCTTTTTTTAACAGAAAGCAGAACCTGACTCGAGCCCGAAACTCCAGGCTGTGGAAAGTCCGCCTAAACCCTTCAGCTAGAGACTCTTACTGGCGAAGTCCGCCACAGACACAAAGACCGGCAGATCACCGCCCACTCGCGGCTCCACAAGACTGTGGAAGACCAGGCAAGCCCTAGAAATGTCGTTCCTCTCAATTTGGCATGCTGTTCCTGTCAACAAGTCCAGCAGGCCGTTTCTCACCGAAAACGAGCGCAGTCTCTACGTCAAAGACAGCGTTGGAGTGTACCAAGGCAAACTGAAGATCAAGCATCACCAGAACGGCCGCGTGTACTTGACCAGCGAGCGTGTCATCTATCTTGACAGCCACGACTCCAGCCGGGCAATTGCGGTTTGGCTCAAGGACGTGGCCTCCGCCGAGTACATCGACCGGTTCCTTCGATCGAGTCCCAAGGTGAAGGTGTATCTACGAAAGGACGATACGTCCGCCGCAACAGATGTTGGCTCCAATGCCACAGACAGCCCGCAGCCAAAGCCGGCGGCTGCTCCCGAGTATATCGTCGACTGGGTGTGCGTGATTTGTCTGTTCAACAACCACATGTCTCTGCGGATCGACCTTAACACCAGCGCCCCCAAGTGTGTTTCTTGCGGCATACCACCAGCTCCGGAACAGCTCCAGGCTGCTTTGGACCAGGCTGAGCGCCAGCAAAGAGGCTCTGTCTCCGCCTCGGCGCCCTCTTCTGCAGACTGGCTGGTTGCAAATGCCGACCAGTGCCCCAAATGTACCTTCATTAACCATCCGTCGATGCGCTACTGTGAGCTATGTGGAGCTGCGCTCAAGCTGGTTCCGCTGGCGGTGACGCGGCAGATCCAGCACTCCGACTCGGCGCTACTGGTAGACACAATCCCCAACCAGAACCCGTTGGGCTTGCTTCTCGAGGATAAGGAAACGTACACCAACGAAACGCCGTACGTGAAATTCAGCTTCCGCAACGGCGGCGACACCCAGTTCTATGAGCAGCTCCGAGACCAGCTAGACCGTGTGCGGTGGCTGGCGCTCGAGGCCAAAGGAGGCGTCAATGACGAAGCCACCAGGCTAGCGCCCACCAGAGAACCAACGCCGAAAGTGCAGTCTCGAGGAATACAGGGTCTCGAAAAGTTCAGCGAGCTCCAAAGAAAGCAGAACGAGCTAGTGTTGACCCTGTCGTTGGACGGTCTCGAGCAGCTCATGTACAAAGCGCAAGAGATCTTGGGACTAGCGTCAAGCTTTAGTTTTTTGGTGCACAAGCCACTCTTGCAACCGGCGAAAATGGCACCCTTCACTGTCGCCAAAACTTCCAGCATCTACCTCCCGGAGCTAGCTCGCCACTTGAGCGAGTATCTCCTCAATTTTGTGCTCACTAAGACTACGTCCATGATCACCTCGCAGGACCTCTTTGCTTCCTACAACCGGTACTCTGTCATGAGCCAGGGCTTTGGGGCCGAGGTGGTGACGCCCGAAAACTTTCAGAAATGCCTACAATACTTTGACTCGCTACAGCTTCCAGTGAAGCTAAAAACGTTCCAGTCCGGATTGGTGGTGGTGACCCAAAGGCTCCATGATCTGCAGGGTATCCACCAGGTGATCATGGAGTACTTGGTAGACGAGGAGAACCAGTTCATGTACAAGAAATTCACCGCACAGCTCTTGCTGGACACAGACGGCTACATGAGAGATACTTACAAAAGCTTCCACGGCAAGACGGTGGCCAGCATTGCCGACCATTTCGGCTGGTCGTCGTCGATTTGTGTGGAAGAGCTTGAGCGGTGCATGGATGAAGGGTTGGTTGTCTTCGACAAGCACATTCTGGGGGCATTCTACTTTGTCAACCATTTCGACCCGCAGTTGGCTGCAAAGCTCACGAGCGAAGAAGTGCTTGAGCAGCGAGCGAAGGAGGACGTGTTGAAACTGCAGAGCATGATCTCGTCCGAATTGCGGACCCGTCTTGACGATGACCAGCAGTTGCTTCTGGTGAACGACTATGCTTTCGGAGCAAATCCAGAAGCTGTGCAACCGAAACCAAATGGCAGCGACCAAGCGGCACAGCCCATAAGCGAGGCCATGAGCCTCTTGAGCGGGCTACAATTCTAGGCACGCTCTACTTTGGGGCATGGCGTCTGGCGATCGAGGCTGGGGAGACGTCCACAAGAAGACGCGATTTGCTTAGGTCGACCCGCCTGTGATAAACTGCTAGGCGTTTACGGCGTTTACAAGATAAGAGCGTTTGAGACAGTCTCGTCAGCGTCCACTCAGGCGGGATAGCACCTGGAGCTTATATGTACTCCCGAATCACTTATGTGGGGTTTTGCAGGTTATGAGATATCGCCAACATGGGCGTATGGGCGGCGTTACAAAGTTTACCAAGACGGCGCGTAAAACACATACGCACCGTAGATGAACGGCTAAAGTCACCTACGTTCGAGTGAAGTGAAACAGTCTCGGGGGAACGGCACGAATGGCCGGATTGGCAGGGCAGATGCTGGCAAGATGAAACGGCAGTGCCTTGGCCTGGCTCAGCATTGTCCAAGAAGAGTCTAGTGCAACCGTTCCGAGCCACGGCCTATGCCTGGGGTGCTATATCCAAAACTGGACCAATATACTCGGGGACTCGACTTGGGGTTACCCTGTTGAGCAGCTAGTTAAGCACGGCGCAGGCAAAGACACACTAGCTCTGCAGGAACAACCGCCGGCGGCGAAAACGAGCGGGGCGTGCTTGATGGGCGCCTCTGTGCAGCTGCGATAGAGATCTTGGTTTCGATTGCAGCCGTTAGAAAGCGCCGGAAGATAAGCGTTTTTCTCGGTAAGGCGCATGTCAGTTGCACAAGCGAACAAGAGCTTCGACCCAGCAACGCCAATGAAAACCCATCGGCGGCGCATGGTGATGAAACACCATTATGTTAGTGTCTTTCTGTGTGGAGGGGCAGTGACGGCGCCATTGAGCCAATTGCAGAGGCATTGCGGCCGCCAATTGCAGCGGTGTTGATGGAGAAGATCTTCACAGATTGCATAACTCTCACCAACAAACTACTGCTACGTGGTTGATGGCACCATTTGTGGTTTCCAGATAAGGTGCCCAGCGACGCCGAGGGCCGCCGAAAAGTTGCAGCCGTCTCGAAGCCAAACACAGGCCAGCCAGCAATTGGCCGCGTGAAACGGTAATGGCACGTCTGGCCGAAACGCAAGGGCGGCTCAGCGCATTGCAGAAGATAAGCGAGGCTGAAACGCCGTCACCACGGCACTGATATTCGCTAGATATGTCGCTGGCAGCATACGGTATGGGTGGAAGGGTCTGTGTCCTGCAGCCGAGCCCGGCCCGCGAGCGCCGCCTGGGCACATTTTCTTTTTCGCAGAGTGGTAATCGCGTCCCGCCTGCAGGCACGGAACACCTCGACAGGCGCTTCCATCGCGGATAAGCCAGGCGGTGTGCATGTGGCTGCGATAAGCACAGGCTCCCTGACACATTTGCAGCGTTTGCAAATGCTATAAAGTGCCCCGGATTGGCCGCCTTCTGCAGGTTTCTTCTCCACCATCCTCATCGCATCATGTCCTCTACGCCTTACGTGCCACTTCCCCAGGGCGCTGGTTACGCCGTTGTGGTGGGCCTTGGTGCTGTATTTGCAGCCGGTATGGTGCTCACTACCTTTTGCTTGAAACGTTACAACAAGGAGATCATGACTGCGGAAGAGTTCGCTACCGCCGGCCGGTCTGTCAAGAAGTTCTTGTTGTCTTCTGCTGTCGTGTCCTCGTGGACTTGGGCCGCCACTCTATTGACTTCCACCGTCCAGGTGTACAACAACGGTGTCTCTGGTGCTTTGTACTACGCTGCTGGTGCCACCGTGCAGATCATCTTGTTTGCTTGTTTGGCCATCAAGGGTAAGGAGAGAGCTCCGCACGCCCACACTTACTTGGAGATTGTCCAGAAGAGATACGGCGGTGTCACCCACGGCATCTACTGCTTCTGGGGCTTCGCTACCAACGTCTTGGTCACCGCCATGTTGTTGACCGGCGGCTCTGCTGTCGTGCACGACTTGACCGGTATGAACGTGATTGCCGCCTGTTTGTTGTTGCCTCTCGGTGTGGTCATCTACACCTTGTTCGGTGGTATCAAGGCCACCTTCTTGACCGACTACGCCCACACCGTGGTCATTGTCGTGATCATGTTGGTCTTTGGCTTCAACACCTTTGCTGTCTCCGACAAGTTGGGCTCTCCCGGCGCTGTATGGGACATTGTCACCAAGTTGGCCGAGTCTCTGCCAAGAGAGGGCAACGCTGGCGGCTCCTACTTGACCATCAAATCCCGTTCTGGCGGTATTTTCTTTGTCATCAACATCGTCGGTAACTTCGGTACGGTATTCTTGGATAACGGGTACTTCAACAAGGCCTTTGCCTCTGACCCTGTGGCAACCTTGCCAGGTTATGTCATGGGCGGTTTGGCCTGGTTTGCCATTCCTATGTTTGTGGCCACCACCATGGGTCTCACCGCCTTGTCTTTGGAAGGCACCACTGCCTGGCCCACGTACCCAGCCAAGATGACCTCTGCCGAGGTCAGTGCCGGATTGGTGTTGCCAAACGCTGCTGTTGCTCTTTTGGGTAAGAGTGGTGGAGTGATGAGTCTCTTGTTGGTGTTCATGGCCGTGACCTCGGCCATGTCTGCCGAGTTGATTGCTGTTTCGTCGATCTTCACTTACGATATCTACAGAACCTACGTCGACCCTAACGCCTCCGGCAAGAAGTTGATGTTGATGTCTCACGGCTCTGTGGTTGTCTTTGCGTACATCATGGCTGGTTTCTCCATTGGCTTGTACTACGCTGGTATTTCGATGGGTTACCTCTACGAGTTGATGGGAGTTATCATTGGCGGTGCTGTTTTGCCATCTGCTTTGACCTTGCTTTCGAAGAACCAGAACTGGGCCGCCGCCACGTTCACGCCTCCAATTGCCACGGCTTTGGCCATCATGCTGTGGTTGATCTGCACCAAGAAGAAGTTTGGCGGCATCAGCGTTGCCACGACTTTTGAGGACGACGCCATGTTGACCGGTAACGTTGTGGCTTTGTTGGCGCCGTTTTTGATTATTCCTGTTCTCACCTTTGCGTTCAAGCCCCAGAAGTTCAACTGGGACATATTGAAGACCATTATGCGTGTGGACGAGGAGGAGGAGTTGCTTGAGGCGGAGTCGTCAGTGTCGCCGGACCCCGAGAAGCTTGCGCCGATCAAGTCGCAAGTGACCGAGGCCGCCCACGAGATTGCGATGCTCAAGGCCGACGATTACGCTGCGGAGAGTGCCCGCTTGAACAAGGCGTTCAAGATTGCGTTGACGATTTGCTGTGGGTTGGCGGTGTGTTTGATTTTGTTGTGGCCCATCCCCATGTACGGCAGCGGGTACATTTTCAGCAAGAAGTTTTTCACCGGGTGGATTGTTGTGTTGTTCATCTGGTCGTTTGTGACTGCGTTCATTGTGATTGTGGGGCCATTGTGGGAGGGCCGCTACGGCTGCTTCACCACGTTCCGTGGTATCTACTGGGACTTGAGCGGACAAGGCTACAAGTTGAGAGAGTGGCAGCAAGCACACCCCGAGCAGTTGCACGCTGTGCGGAGCCAGGTTTCTGCGCAGTTGACGAACATGAAGCTTGTGGACGGGCGTCTTGCGGGCGGCGACGGGTTCACCACTCCAGCGCAGATTGACGCTGCGTTTGACGACGAGAAGAAGTAGATATTTATAGGTATGAATGGTATTGGTATTAGAGACGTGGGGGTGAAGTTGGTGAAAGTGGCTGGATTGTTGGAATTTCCTGCTTCTGTATGGATCATCTGTGATTCTGTCTGGGTTGTCTGGGTTTTCTGGGTTGTCTCTGATTCTGTCTGGGTGGTCTGTGATTCTGGTGACTGCAAATTGGGTGCAAATGGCGGTGCGGACGGGTGCAGCTCAAGGTCAGGTGAGCGAACAATAGCTTTAGAAAAATGGCCATCAGAAAGATTTCATTTGAAACCTGTGCCAGAGAGAGAAAATGAGAAATCATGTGAAAACTGAGTAATGGAAATTACGAGAGGCAAGTGGAAGTAAGAACGTAGCTAGAGAGTAGACTGAGCTACACTGGCGGGCACATATAGAGAACGAGACACCTGCAGAGAATGGCCACTGGAAGAGGGACAGTGGGAGAAGGGGTTTTTCCTGCAGTACTCCTATACAGCGATTCTGCTGATCAAGCTCCAGCTCGAACAGCCCAAAACCGCTTGCGCCCCAGACCGTCGGGTGCCAAGACCGCTGGCGAGGCTGACCAGGCAGCAGAGCGGTGCTGGTCTCGCCTGCACAGAGGCGGAGCAGGGTGCATGAGCTGCGTCTGGAGGCAGCGCCGTTTTCCGGATAGCGCGGGTGTGGATTCGCGGGCCCTTTCTTATCGGGACTTTATCTGAGCGATATCGCAACCAATGAGGCGTTATCGGCAGGCGGTGATACAGGTGATAGAGGCGGTGATAAAGAGAGGGGAGCGGGCACAGAAGCCTAGATGGCTAAGGCGTTGATGGGCGCTGGTAAGGAGAGGGGGGTGAGGAGGAGGCTGGTAAGGAGGGAGGGAGGCAGTGGCGGAGTTCAAGGGGAGTTGTCGGGAAGAAGGGAGAAGGTGGAGCAGGGTTCACGAGTAGTGTGGTAGTAGGGAGGAGAGGAAGGAGAGGAGAGGAGAGGAGGGAAGGAGAGGATTGGTGGCTAATTTGGATGTGGAGGTGATTTTGCAGTGGTTTTGTGAGTAGTGATTAATAATTTTTTAAAAGCTGTGTTTTGGAATTCGTGGGTGTTTGTCTTGGTGTGGTAGAATCGTCTTTTCGCAGCCAAAGTGCGCAGGCATAGAGAAGCGAGAACGCGGGAGAAGAGGAGAGAAGGGGCAGATGGATGGCGGGAAGTTGATATTTTGGAGTACCGGATTGATTCAGAGCTAGATGTTTATTTGTAGTCTGGGTTATAAGAATGAACTGGGGTTGGAGTGGTGTGGCCCAGAGACAGCCCAGGCGGCAGAGACAGCCCAGGCGGGAGGAAGTCAGAGGAAGACAGGAAGACAGAGGAAGACAGGAAGGGCAAAGGGCCAATTTTATGGGGCCGAGCGGAAAGAGGAATAGCAGAAGAAGTAAAATAGGAAGGAATAAGGAGAGACTACCAGAAAAAGAATATAGAAAGAAAATCAGCGAGTGCAAGCCTGAGCTGGTGAGTGAGAAGTCTGAGCTATGAGTGAGAAGCCAAGAGGCGGCGTGAGACCAGGGCCCCCGCGGGAGACTCCGAGCGCAGCCAGGACTTGAAGACAGACATAAAGACACAGACATAAAGACATAAAGACACAGACTCAAAGACATAAAGACATAAAGCCACAGCCTTAAAGACAGAGTTTGAAAAAACGCCCGCTGCCACAACCACACAAACACTTCCTCTTTCTTTTCTGTAATAAATGAGCCTAGTCCCACTGTGTTTCAGTCGCAGCCACCACTGCCAGTCTCTCCATCGCCCTCCCTCTCTTTCCTCCCTTCTCGCTTTTTCTTTATTTCTTCTTCCGTTCCCCTTCCCCTCCTTTTCTCCCTTCCTTCTTCTCTCTTTTTTTTCCTTCCTTCTTCTCTCTTTCTCCCTTCCTTCTCTCTTTTTCCCTTCCTTACGTCACTCTTTGCAGCCGCTGCTCTGCTGGGCTGAAACCGGCGCCGCGCCGCGGCGCGCCGTCGCCTTGGCTTTCCCCTGGGCTTCTCCGACACGCCCCAGCCTAATCGCCGGCGCCGCCTCCGTGCAGGCTATCAGTGCCGCTCTCCACAGGCCGCTTTTCCACATATATAGCCTGGTCCTCCACCAGCGGAATCGGTGTTTCTTGATTTTGTCTTTGTCGCCGTAATCTTAGTCTCTTGCGCTGTCTCTCACCACCGCAACGACCTCCGCGTGACTTTATTGGTCCAATCTAATCCCACTAGATCCCACTAGATCCCACTAGATCACTGATCTCGATCCAGATCACTCGCTGCAGCCACTTCGCTTCCGCCAGTCTCTTCAGCCTTTGCTTCGCTGATTGTTGCATTTGCTTCCCTCATTCTTGCACTTGCTTCTCTGATTCTTGCGTTTGCTGATTTGCCTTTGCCCTTTGCTTCGCTCGACCTTTCCACGTTTGCATCTGCTTCCCCGAATATCATGTCGTACATTGGCTGGACCGTGGCCGACTGGAAAAACTTCCACTTCGACAGCACCCCGGACGACTCGCTCGCCTTGTTGCAGCGTCTTCTTGCCGACCAGAAACCGGCCCCCCACGACCCCGCCTGGATCTCTCTTGCCGACCCAGAAACCTTGCTGCACCAATGGACATTCCTCCAGTCCAACACCAACAAGGCAAACCTCCCGCTCTACGGTGTGCCCGTCGCCATCAAGGACAACATCGACGTCAAGTCCATGCCCACCACCGCCGCCTGTCCGTCGTTCACCTACTCGCCAGCAGAGGACGCCTCCACCGTCGCCTTGTTGCGTGCCGCAGGCGCCATTGTCATTGGTAAAACAAACTTGGACCAGTTTGCCACGGGCTTGGTCGGCACCCGCTCCCCCTACGGCGCCACCCCAAACACCTTCAACAAGGACTACGTGTCCGGCGGCTCCTCGGCGGGCTCCGCCTCCGTCGTCGCTCGCGGTATCGTCCCTCTTTCCTTGGGCACAGACACCGCCGGCTCCGGCCGTGTTCCCGCAGCCTTGAACAACATCATCGGCCTCAAACCAACCAAGGGCGTCTTCTCCTGCGCCGGTGTCGTGCCTGCCTGCAAGTCCTTGGACACAGTCTCGGTCTTTGCCTTGAACATCCAAGATGCCCAGCTTGCCTTCAACGTCTTGGCTGCCGAAGACGGAGCCCGCGACGAGTTCTCTCGTGCGTTCCCGCAAAACGCCCTTTTGTCGTTTCCTGCCACTCCTCGTGTGGGTGTTCCAAGCTCTCTTGAGTGGTGCGGCGAGACCCACAACCCTAAATTATTCGACTCCGCCGTCGCCCACTTGGAGGACGCAGGCTGTTCCCTTTCCACTGTCGACATCCTGCCCTTGTTGTCCTTGGCCAAATACTTGTACGAGGGCTGCTGGGTCTCCGAGCGCTACTGGGCCTGCAAGGACTTCTTCGCCACAAACCCTCCCGAAAAGGACTTGGACCCCACCGTCGCCAAAATCGTCCGTGGCGGTGAGCACCACTCCGCTGCCAGCGCTTTCGAGTTCGAGTACAAGCGCCAGGCTATCTTGCAGCAGATCAAGCCGCTTTTGGACGACGTGGATGTCATTGTCGTCCCCACTGCTCCTTTGAACCCAACCATGGCCCAAGTTGCAAATGACCCTATTGGTGTCAACTCTTGCCAGGGAACCTACACCAACTTCGTCAACTTGGCTGACATGTCTGCCCTCTCTGTGCCAGCTGGCTTCCGTCCTGACGGCTTGCCCTTCGGTGTCACTTTCCTTTCCCAAAAATTCAATGACTACGCCTTGTTGGGGTTTGCTAGCAGATACCTCAAGGCTTACACCGCCAAGCAGCCTCGTTTCTACGGTTGCTTGAAGGACCGCGCCGGCTCTTCGATTGCCGACTCCGTATACCCTGCCAGCGAGTTGCCCAACAAGGTCTTGCAAAACACGGTCAAGTTGGCCGTCGTCGGTGCTCACTTGAAGGGCTACCAGTTACACTGGCAATTGCAGAAGGTGAACGCTAGTTTTGTGGAGTCCACCACCACCTCGCCAAATTACAAGTTGTACGCCTTGCCAAAGACCGGCCCTGTGGCTAAGCCAGGCTTGAGAAGAGTCCAGAGCGAGGGCTTCGAGATCGCTCTCGAGGTCTACGAGATTCCTCTCGAGCTGTTTGGTCAGTTCGTCAGCTATGTGCCTGAGCCTTTGGGTATTGGCTCCGTCGAGTTGAAGTCTGGCGAGTGGATCAAGTCTTTCATCTGCGAGGAGGCCGGATATCTTGCTCAGGGTGCAAAAGACATTTCTGCTTATGGTGGCTGGCATGCATACCACAAGCACTTGGAAAAGGAAGCTCAAAAGATCAAGAGACCTTTCAAGTCTGTGCTTGTGGCCAACCGTGGTGAGATTGCCGTCAGAATTATGAAGACCTTGAAGAAGATGGACATTCACGCCATTGCCATCTATTCCAACCCAGACAAATACGCTCGCCACGTGCTTATGGCCGATGAGGCTTTGCCTTTGAACGGTGTCTCTGCCGCTGAGACTTACATTAACATTGACAAGGTCATTGCCGCCGCTAAGAAGAGCGGCGCAGAGGCTATCATCCCTGGTTATGGTTTCTTGTCGGAAAACGCCGATTTCGCAGACAGATGTGCCAAGGAAGGCATTGTGTTTGTCGGTCCATCGGGCGACGCTATCAGAAAGCTCGGTTTGAAGCACTCTGCAAGAGAAATCGCTGAGAAGGCTGGCGTGCCTTTGGTTCCAGGTTCCGGCTTGGTTTCCACTCCACAAGAGGCCAGAGAGATCGCCGCAAAACTTGAATACCCAATTATGGTGAAGTCTACTGCTGGTGGTGGTGGTATTGGTTTGCAAAAGGTCGACTCCGAAGCCGAAATTGAACGTGTCTTCCAAAGCGTCCAGCACCAGGGTAAATCTTACTTCGGTGACTCCGGTGTCTTCTTGGAGCGCTTCGTCGAGAACGCTCGTCACGTCGAAATCCAAATGTTTGGTGACGGTTACGGTAAGGCCATCGCCTTGGGCGAGAGAGACTGTTCCTTGCAGAGAAGAAACCAAAAGGTGATTGAGGAGACCCCTGCTCCTAACTTGCCTGAGGCTACGCGCCAGAGAATGAGAACAGCAGCCGAATCCTTGGGTTCCTTGATGAACTACAAGTGCGCAGGTACTGTTGAGTTTATCTACGATGAGAAGAGAGACGAGTTCTACTTTTTGGAGGTCAATGCCCGTTTGCAGGTTGAGCACCCTATCACCGAGATGGTCACTGGTCTTGACTTGGTCGAATGGATGTTGTTGATTGCCGCTGACACCCCACCAGACTTCTCCCAAAAGATCACTGTTACTGGTGCTTCCATGGAGGCAAGATTGTACGCTGAAAACCCAGTCAAGGACTTCATGCCTTCGCCTGGTCAGCTTACTGAAGTCAAATTTCCAGCTTTTGCCAGAATTGATGGCTGGGTAGAGACCGGTACGGTCATCAGTGCCGAGTACGACCCAACATTGGCGAAAATCATCGTGCACGGCAAGGACAGAGACGATGCTTTGAAGAAATTGCGCCGTGCCCTTAACGAGACTGCCATTTCTGGATGCATTTCCAACATCGACTACTTGCGTTCGATCGCCAACTCCAAGATGTTTGAGACTGCTAAGGTCGCCACCAAAGTCTTGGACTCCTTTGATTACAGCCCAACTGCTTTTGAAGTTGTCTCTCCTGGCGCCTACACAACCGTGCAAGATTTCCCCGGCAGAAAGGGCTACTGGCACATTGGTGTCCCTCCTTCGGGATGCATGGATGAGTATGCCTTCCGTTTGGCCAACCGTGCCGTTGGTAACGATAAGGCAGCTCCAGGTTTGGAAATGACTTTAAGCGGCCCAACGCTTTTGTTCCACCACGATGTGGTGATTGCAGTTACCGGTGGTGAAGTCGATGTTGAGGTTGCCGGCAACAAGGTCGAGCAGTGGAAACCAATCCACGTCAAGAAAGGCGAGAAGTTGAGCATCGGCAAATTGAAGTCCGGATGCAGAGCTTACTTGGCCATCCGTGGTGGTATTGACGTTTGCGAGTACTTGGGATCTCGCTCCACGTTCGCCTTGGGTAACTTGGGTGGATACAACGGTCGTGTGTTGAAGCTTGGCGATGTTTTGTTCTTGGGCCAGCCCGAGTTGCCTAGCTGTACCTTGCCACTTCCAGTATCTGCACCTGCTGCAGTGCCTACCAGCTTGATTCCTTCCTACGACTTCAATGCCACCACCGCATGGACTGTTGGCGTCACCTGTGGACCACACGGTTCTCCAGACTTCTTCACTCAGGAGGCAGTAAAGGAGTTTTTCTCTTCTACCTGGAAGATCCACTACAACTCCAACAGATTCGGTGTGCGTTTGATTGGTCCAAAGCCAAAATGGGCCAGGAAGGACGGTGGTGAGGCTGGTTTGCACCCATCTAACGCTCACGACTATGTCTACTCCCTTGGTGCCATCAATTTCACCGGAGACGAGCCTGTGATTTTGACATGCGACGGTCCTTCTCTTGGTGGATTTGTCTGTGAGGCTGTTGTTGCCGAGGCTGAGATGTGGAAGATTGGCCAGGTGAAGCCAGGAGACCTGGTTCAGTTTGTGCCACTCTCCTACGAGACAGCTAAAAGCTTGAAGCTCGACCAAGACAAGGTGATCAGTGCCTTGGAGGGCAGCGTTCCTTCGTTCAAGGGTAAAGAATTGGCTGAGGCCGAAAACCCTGTATTGGCCACGATTGCCCAGACTTCCAAGTCTCCAAAGACCGTGTACCGTCAAGCAGGTGACAGATACATCTTGGTGGAGTACGGTGAGAACAGCATGGACTTCAACTTGCTGTACCGTATTCACAAATTGATTGAATTAGTGCAGGAGTTCAAGGTCGAAGGTATTGTGGAGATGTCTCGCGGTGTTCGTTCTGTGTTGATTGAGTACGACGAGAGAGTCACCCAACAGGAGTTGTTGGAAACCATGCTTGCCATCGAGAAGGAGATTGTCTCCGTCAACAAGTGGAAGGTGCCTTCTCGTGTGATCAAGTTGCCAATGGCATTTGAGGACAAGAAGACCTTGGACGCCGTCAAGAGATACCAGGAGACCATCCGTAGCGAGGCTCCTTGGTTGCCCAACAACGTCGACTTTATTGCATCGATCAACGGCATTGACCGTACCGACGTCAAGGACTTGATGTACACCGCCCGCTTCATGGTGCTTGGTCTTGGTGATGTCTTTTTAGGTGCTCCGTGTGCGGTGCCTTTGGACCCACGCCAGCGTCTTTTGGGTACCAAGTACAACCCTTCGAGAACGTTCACACCTAATGGAACCGTTGGTATCGGTGGTTCGTACATGTGTATCTACACCATGGAATCTCCAGGTGGATACCAATTGGTGGGACGCACTGTTCCAATCTGGGACAAGTTAACTTTGGGTACGCACTCGCCAGGCGACAAGCCTTGGTTGTTGAACCCATTCGACCAGGTGGAGTTCTATCCAGTGTCGGAGGCCGAAGTTGACAAGTTCACTGAGCAAATGGAGGCTGGCCACTTCAAGGTGGAAATCGTGGAGCTGGTGTTTGACCACGAGGAATACTTGAGATGGGTGCAGGCCAACACTGCCTCCATCGACGAGTTCCAGAAGAACCAAGGCGGCGAGAAATTGGAGGAGTTCAATCGCTTGATCCAGATCTCCAATGCTGAGTTGGAGGCCGGCAAGATGGGCCCAGCCTTGAGTGAAGACGACAAGTTTTCGGACGACGCCGAGATGGTGTATTCTGAATACTCGGGCCGTTTCTGGAAGCCGTTGGTCGAGCTTGACGACGAGGTCAAGGCTGGTCAAGGCTTGATTGTGGTCGAGGCCATGAAGACAGAAATGGTGGTGGTTGCCCCCAAAGCCGGAAAAGTGGTGAAAATCTGCCACAAGAACGGAGACATGGTTGACGCTGGCGACTTGGTCGTCGTTATTGAGTAAGAGGACTAACGCCTGGCCTCTGTGAGAGGAGGCCGGGGTCAAAAATGTTTATAGTAATACGGATATTGGTTTTAATTGGAATTGGGCCGGTAGAGCAAGCGCCAAGAATGGGTGCAAAAAGTTGGGGACGAGGCCGCTGGTTTGCAGCCGGGCGTGCGCGCACCGAAAACACGGTAGTTTCTCAAGTATTCTGTGCTACACGTCTGAACCATCACGCCAAAGCATTGAATTATCAGCTACACCCTTCAAAAATGGCGGATATAAGCTCTGCGGTGGCTGCACTCCAGCCGGAGTTATGGACCGCGTCTCTGAACGACGCTACAACGATCTACATCACCGACACACAGGGCCAGGCTCAATCTTTCAAGCCCGTGTTCACCTACCCGATTTTTGGCGAGGCAGAGACAATTTTCGGGTACCAGGATCTTCGGATTTTGCTTTGTTTTGATGCGGTCACATTTCTTCCGTTTTTGAACGTCAAGTGGCAGGCGAAGTTGGACGAGGTGGACGTGGATCCCAAGGCCAAGTTGATGGAGTATTTACCTCCAAGCACCGTGTTCAAGGACGAACTCAAGTGGAGAGAGGCCATTGACGCCGAGCAGAAAAACTTCAAAATCCCGGGGCACATCGTGGGAGAGCCATGGACCCGTGAAGGCGAGCAGTACGCCCTCTATAAGCTCGACATGAGAGACCCTGCTGCGGTCGAATTGCACAAGCGCCTCCAAATCCTTGTGCTTCTCTTCATTGAGGCGGGAACTTACATTGAGCACGACGACGCTTCGTGGGAGATCAACGTCATGTACAAGGTGACCAACTCCGAATTGCCTGAGGTGGTTGGCTTTGCCACTGCTTACAACTACTGGGTATACCCTGGAGCCAGGCGATTTGACGCTGGCGAGGAGGAGCGTCGGAAAAAGCTTCTGCAGTTTGTGGTTTTGCCAATTTTCCAGGGAAAGTCCTTGGGCGGTGACATGTACGACAAGTTGTACGCCGAATGGGTCAAGGATGACACTGTTAAGGAGATTGTGGTGGAGGACCCCAACGAAAGCTTCGACGACTTGCGTGATCGGGTAGATTTCAGCCGTTTGGCCTCGTCGGGAAAGCTTGACGTTGGTGCTGCCACCGTTGCCAGTCTCGGGGCTGCGCTGTTCTTCAAAGCGCTCAAGGCAAGCGAGAAGATGGAGAAGCGTCAGCTCCAACGACTCTTTGAAATGGCGTTTGTGTACCAGGGAATGCACGGGCTCGGCAAGGAGTCCAAGGCCAACGTGCGTCTATTCATCAAGAAGCGGTTGTACGAGAAAAACAAGGAGGCATTGAGCGGCATGGACGAGCCCACGCGACTCGACAAGCTCCACACTGCGTACCAGGCGTTGGAGCAGGATTATGAGAGGATTCTCGAGCCAATTGACCTTGGCAAGAAGCGTGCTGTTGGCGTCAATGAACTGGCTGCGAAGAGGTTGAAGGTCTAGGCGATACGCGCATAGGGGGCATCAGTCGTCTAGGAAGAGGGGCGGCTGATCTGAGACACTTGACGCTGCGTTGTGTGTGGTATGATGCATCGAGTGTGGTATGATGCATTGTGTGTGGTGTGGAGGAATTGCCATGAACTGAGGAAAGGCTAGTTTGTGCCTCTTTCAACTTGCACTAGTCCGGCCCTGTTGACCGGGATGAAGGTGTTGATGGTGACAGAGGACTCGATTCACTCGCCTGTTGTGATGGATCCGAGATGCCGGTCTTTTTTTAGACAGAGTCATGCGGACCAAATCGCTGAGTCTCAGTGTTCCATTTCCCTGATGACTTCTGTCCCATGACGTCAAGATGTGGTTCTGTGTGCGGCGCCTGCAGAATGGCCGTGGTGTGTGGAGGAGCAATCATGCGCCCGAAGCGGTGTTTTGTGGCCATGACGCAAACGAGGCAGGCCAAAACATATCGACAACCAGCGAAGCGCAATCTGGAACCCTTGGCTGGCGAGGAACACGTACACCCCGAAGAGTGTTGGCGAAATGAAGAGAGTCCTCCAAGTGTGACGCGATTGGTGCCCTGAAGCTTGGCAAGGTGTGCGCAAGCCACAATCCCCGAGACAAGAAAGCAGCCTGGCCCAAGCAGCCCCTGCTGCAAAGTCACTCCTTGACTCCAAAGCCCTGCGATTATGCTGCCACAGATGGTCGACAAGAAGAGCCAAGGGGCCTGCGGGAGCAATGCATTAGCCCATACGACGTTTGGCGCGCGGCGGGACGGCGGTGGAAAACTTGGATTATCCGCCCGAGGGTCCGGGGATCGACACGAAAAGCGAAAAGTGCGCGGAAAAAAGGGGCCCGGATGCAGCGGCAATTCCCGTCAGTGACTTGATGAAAACGGCCAAATTTGCAAAAAGTCTCGCTGTTCACCGACTATGGCACCCATTATGTGTCCTTCCCGTGACTCCTGTGCTTGGACCGCGAGCGTCAAAGAGCAAGTATCCATGCGTGGTGCGGGCCTGTCTGCAGGCCATCATTTGCGGCGGGGGCCCCGAGTTCCCCATATATAAATGCCGGGTGCCGCCGCTGGGCTGCGCTGGCCCTCTGGAACACACATCACTTTGCACCCACGCAATTGACCAAGCAACAACACCACCATGCACAGAACTTATTCTTTGAGATCGCAGAAGGCTCCAACCGCGTCGCAGATGCAGTCGCCTCCTCCTCCAACCTCGTCCACCAAGTCGAAGTTCTTCGGTAAGGGCGGTATCACCTCCACTTTCAAGAAGAACTTTGCCGGTGTCACTGCTCCAGAATTGTCAAAGAAATTGACCCAGTATATCAAGATGGAGAAAAATGTGATGCGCGCCATCGAGTTGACTGCCAGAGAGCGCCGTGAAACTGCCAAGCAATTGTCTTTGTGGGGTGAGGAGAACGACGAGGACGTCTCCGATGTCACCGACAAGTTGGGTGTTTTGATCTACGAGATTGGTGAATTGGAGGACCAGTTCATTGACAAGTACGACCAGTACAGAATCACCTTGAAGACCATCAGAAACATTGAGTCGTCCGTCCAGCCATCTAGAGACAGAAAGCAAAAGATCACCGACGAGATTGCTCACTTGAAGTACAAGGACCCCCAATCGCCAAAGATCTCTGTCTTGGAGCAAGAGTTGGTGAGAGCCGAGGCCGAGTCCTTGGTTGCTGAGGCTCAATTGTCCAACATCACCAGAGAGAAGTTGAAGGCTGCTTTCAACTACCAATTCGACGCCATCAGAGAATTGGCCGAGAAGTACGCCCTCATAGCCGGATACGGTAAGGCTTTGTTGGAGTTGTTGGACGACTCTGCCGTCACCCCAGGTGAGACCAGACCAGCCTACGACGGCTACGAGGCCTCCAAGCAGATCATCATTGACGCCGAGAGCGCTTTGGGATCTTGGACTTTGGACTCTGCTGCCGTCAAGCCAACCTTGTCCTTGCACCAGGACAACGATGAGGAGCCATTGGAGAACGAGTTGTACGAGGCCGAGGAGGAGTTTGCCAAGCACGACGAGACGAACGGTGCCTAAACTTGTACCTCTCAAAAGTTTAATTTGTTTGCCAGGAGGCCGTTTTGACTCGGCGTATGCCCGTGGCCCTCACCTTCCTTAAATGTATTATGTACCACCTCTACTTGCCAGTCAAGAAGACTAATATACAATTAATCTCTAAATGATAGGTAGAGCCAAGTCACTCAGGTGAACGATATGAAGATCTCTTCAGGCACGCAAAGGCCGGTCCCCTTATCAGAAGACGATATCTTGAGCTTTGCCGATGTCGCCAATTGCATCAAATATGCAAACGATTGGGCTGCCAATCTCCGAGGCACCGAGGACTCAAAGAGAGAGTGGTTGCTGGGAACAAGCGACTCCATAGTGAAGCCCTTGGCGGAGCTATCGACCTCCGAGGCTCTTTCACGGAGAAACACCTCAAACTCCTTGAGCTTTCTCTTGAAGTCGTTACTGGTATCACTTTGTTCCTCTGCTTCCTCAGCCGGCAATTCAATTAGCGGCAAGAGCAGATCAGCAGTTAAGAAAAGACCGGGCTCGAGGTCTTGATTGAAGTCTAAGTCGTTCATGATGCCGTCATCCATGAAAGCCAGACTCGGTCTTCTGCTCGGCCTATTTCTTCCCCGCTCGATATCGTCAAGTTCCTCCAAAAACGAGTTGATGTTGACCACATTGGGGTGTCTTGAAGAGCTGGGGAGAAGGGCCGTGTCCATGCCAAAGAGGCTGTTTGCACTCAAGTTCCAACGGTGGCACAAGTTTAAGAATGGAGGCAGCCGAGAGCTGACGGTCTCGAAAAGCTCGGAAAGAGCTCCTGGTTTCCGTGCCACCACCGGAGAACTTGGCAAGACTCCTCTCGGCACAGACATGGTTGTGACCTCGTCGATGGTCACACGCAAACGCCGCTTCTTAAGGACCCTGCGAGTATCTTCGACCACCGCTCTGGAGTGGTCCAAAAGTGTAGTGAGGTGGGCGTCGTTGCTGTTGGAGTTGGCAGACTTGGAGAAGTCCTCGATGGTGCCGCTGACTGTGCGGTAGTCTTCGTCCAAGTTGATATGGCTGAGGAGTTCGCTTTGGGCATTGTCGGCAGCAGCATCCGGGTCTTCTCTGCCGACAAACCCGCCATCCTGGTCAAACTCAAAGTCCACGTCGATGCAGTCGCCAAGCAGCGTCTCGTTGGCGATGGTCAACTCTGCGTACTCGTCGTACGACAAGTCCCGCTGATTAGCCTCAGCACGCGTGGCAAACGTGGCGTCTGTGGGTCGTGAACTGAGCAACTCGTCCATTTTCTGAATCTCGAGAGCCCGTCCGTCGAGCTCTGCAGCAAGCAACAATCCCACATCAGCGGTCTCGTGCACAAAGTCGTTTACCAAGTCGAAGTTCGGTGCATCCTTGTGAAAGCGGGCTTGGCCAAGTGCACGCCGAGGCGCTGCCTCGATCTGTGGTCTGTCGTGGTGCTCTAAATTGGCAAACAACGGGGCAGTAAGACGGTCACACAAGAGGGTCACGTCTGTGTCCATGTACTGAACTTTCTGCTTGAAGATCAACGCCACGCCATAGAGAAGATTCGAGGTGAGCCGCAAATTCCGAGCTCCAGCGGCAAGCAGAGAAACCTCGTCACAGATCTTGGGGATCGAGAGGTCTAGGAGGTCTCTTCTGGTGACACGCTTGTGGACTGGTTTCTTGCCGACCGTGGCCATGATCCACGCCTGGCTGATTCCAGAGCTGGGGGCCACTACAACTTCCATTTTTTGACGAGCTCTGGGGAATGGAAAGGAGGTTTGGTCAAGATTGTGGTGGAGGTGTTTCAGGATTGCAGGTGGCTGCGAAATACGAGCCCACACCCGTGCACCCTTGAAAAATGCGGTGGAGCAATGGTCAAGGGTGTGCGCACCTGGGATAGTCAGTGCTCACGGAGCCCGGCTCGATTCCTGTGCGCGGAGATTTCTCCCGCAAACCCGAGCCTCCTAGCCTGAAGGCAGCGGCATTTCAGAGCTTATGCAGTGTCACTCTTGTTGTTTCCCTCTACTTCCAGTCAAACCTAACTATTCTTGCCTAGCCAGACCTCACTTGGTTTACACCCGTGCATCCTCCAGCCCGTCTTCCTGCAGTCCGCTGTCACCACCCCTCCTCCAAGCCTATCTCGGTCAGCCGTCCTCCACATAGCCCCCTTGCAGGAAATTACCCTATCGGTAAGGAGTTCGTACAAGGTGGGCAACTCCACACCACACTTTCTTTTCTCCCATCGCTACCAGTCTACCATGGTCGCTCTTCAACGCTACGCTGTCACCGTCTTGGCGGTCACGTGCTCGGTCTCTGCCTTCAACCCGTTTGCTGCTCTTGTCGGGGCGCTCACGGGGTCAAGCAGCTCCGTGGAGAATGTTGCTGAAGCCGACACCGACGCCGGTTCGGGCGCCCAGGCAGTGCCCTTGCCCAACGAGAGACCGGTGCCTGGAAACGCTCCGATCATCAACTGTGACTACGCTTCTGCGCAGATCTTGGATTTGCAGAAGGTGATCATCGACCCCAGCACCCCTGTCAAGGGCGAGAACTTGACATTTGTTGCCACTGGTTTCTTGAAGGAGGACATCGAGGACGGCGCCTACGTCGACGTGGACGTTCGTTACGGCTTCATCCGCTTGCTTCACCAGACGTTTGACTTGTGCGAGGAGGCTACCAACATCGACTTGGAGTGCCCCATCAAGAAGGGTCAGCAGATTCTCTCCAAGCTGGTGCTCATTCCCAACGAGGTGCCTGCCGGCAAGTACGTTGTCAATGCTCGCGCCTACGACAAGAAGGACAACTTGATCACATGCTTGACTGCCACCGTCGAGTTTCCTGCTTCCAGATAAGCGGTGCTGACTGTTGACTAGCCTTGTCGCTTTTCTGTTTAAGCTCTACCTTCAATTCTCTGTGGCCGAGCTCCAGCCCCTCTTTCTGGAGCATCTCGGCAATTTGCATGGCGCATGCCACATCACTTACTCAGTAATACACTTGTCGGTGTATTAGATAGAGTCTCCATCAATATACAACCATTGCAGACGCTTTTTTATTAGTTCATGAATAAATTACTTTTGCGGTCCTACGCCGAAATCACCAAGTTGGCACTCAACGTGTCGAACCGCTCCTTGATCAACCGAGTCTGCACCACCAAGAGCTCGTTGTACACCGCCTGGCCCTCGGCCGTCTTGACAAGCTCCTCCACCTTGGTCTGCGTCAACCTCCACGCCACTGTGGCGTTCACGGTTTCGTACGTGGTGCGTCTGAACTCGCTAAGCTCGAGAAGATCGCCAAACGCCGTGTTGGGGAGAATCGACGCCTGGAGCTCTCTTTCCTCCTTCTCAAACTGGAACACAGACCGCACGAGCCCCAGCTCTAGCAAAAAGAACGAGGGGTCGTTGACGCTGGTGTCGTAGAAGGTCATGCCCTCGGGAATCTTCTCCTGAATGAAGTATGGTGCCAACTTGGCCCAGAACTGCTCGTCCTTGTTTGACAAGCCACTGAAGGTGACCATCACAAGCGGCAATGGCTTCTGCTTAAACAGATTGTCGCTGTTTGAGAAGTACTTCCGCTGCATCTTTTGCTCGTCTCTCACCGTCTTGGTGGCGGCTTGGTACACCTGCGTTGTTCTTGGTGTTCCAAACGCCATGTCGTAGCCTTGCGCCATGACAGACTTGCCCAGATTAGATGCCACCTTAGAGATGGAGCCGCGGCCAATTTGCCTCGAGCCTGGGTGGCCATGAACCTGAAGCTTGTTGTATGTCTTCAAGAATGAGTTCTCGCACCACTCCAATGCGTAGTTCAAGTCGCTGAAGAGCTGGATGTCGAGGTCGCCTGCCGAATCCCACAAACCAGCGTCTCTCAACGCATTGACAATCTCGCTATCTTCCTCCACGGAAGAAATGATCAACTGCGTGCCAAAGTCATTCGTCAAATTCAAAATTCTGCGGAATCCTTCAGCGGCGGAGAAATCGATCGAGTAGACCGACTTCATGTCGATAATGAGAAACTTGATTGGATTTTTGTGGAAGGTAGTCTTCTCGAAATTGTCTCGGATGGTGAGCTCAACGCCACCAATCGATCCAAAGAACACAGCGCCCTCCAATTTGATCACGCAGATTTGGTTACCGACGTCTTTCAAAAATTCCTGCTGCTTGGGGTGTCTCAAGACAGTGGAGCGAGCAACCACACCGGTGTAGATGTCTTGCACAACAGGCCGTCTTGCCGCTTGTACGACAAAGGACAAGCACGCCAAGAGAATACCCGCCAAAACACCATACACAAAGTCCCAGGCACCCATTACCACAACAATAATGATGATGGTGCTGTACTCGATGCGGCGCAACTTCCCCCATGTGTCGTAGATGGCTTCTTTGAGGAGCTCGTACCCCAATAAGTAGATAAGAGAGCCCACCACACACACTGGAATGTAGCCAATGACAACTGGTCCAGTGACCATGACTCCTGCAGTGGCAGCAGCCAACATGATACCTGCCAAGCGGTCGTCAGCACCAGCACGAATAAACAAGACTGAGTTGGTGTAGACCAAGTAGTTTTGGATGGATCCGACCAAGCCGGAAATGGCATTGGAGTACCCATGAGCCACCAACTCACGGTCAACGTCGAATTGGTCCATGCCGACGCTCACAGCCAAGGCTGGAACGTTAATCGGCACGTGTAAGATACCGAAGAAGGTAAGCGCCAACATGGATGGGAACTCCATGGCAATGGCCCACCAATCCACCAAGTTGAAGCGGAAAAGCTGGTAGTGAGAGTACCAAGGCTCTTTGTTTTCGACAGCAGGAAACACCCAGCCATAATCTCTTGCCAATTGCATGTTCCATGATCCCACAGCAGCCACAATGACGTGGAAAGCGACAAACACCCCGATGAAGTACATAGGGACCAACAAGGAGTTGTGAATTTTTTGGTGCAAGAGAATCAAGATGATGGTGAGGACGAGAGGAATGGTCCACTGCAAGAGAGTTAGCCAGTCACCAAACAAATAATTAAAGGTGGGGATGTTGTAGCTGAGACCACCTTCCAAACGGGAAGATACTTCGATGCCGGTGACCACCAAGAAGTAACCCACACCACCAATGCATCCCACCAAGATGTGGCGGGGGAAGAAGCCAACAAGCGAGCCCAACTTGAGCTTACCCAAAAGGAAAAAGATGACACCGGTCACGACCGAAGAGAAGGCGTAGGTGACAATGACGGTGGCCAAAATGGCCTCTTGCAGCTTGCCAGACATGGAGCTCAGGATGCTAAGGGCCATGGAGTGGAAGAAAGGCGTGACCTCGATCATTTCGGAACCGATACCGGACTTAAAGGCAGAAAAGCCACCAGAGTAGACCAACTGCGAGATGACGGTGGAAATGTAGAACATCGACAAACCGGCAGGAGCCATGTTGGAGAAGACCGCCTCGCTGATGGGGAACATAATCATACCGTAGGACAAGGCATCAAGCACGTTCAACAAGGTGCCCAAAAAGACTGCTGGCAAGTAGGAGATGCCTCTGACAACCACGTTTCTTTCGTCGGGCGAGCTGGCGCCGTTTTTGGCGGGACCCACCATGTTATTGAATGCGTTTGGAGGCAAGTTGGGGCCGGGCCCGATGGCGGCCTCCAAGTCGTGCAGGGCGCCGTCCTTGTCGCCCTGGCGAGTGGATGCGTAGAACTTTTTGCTTCTGTCGACCAAAGGCGTGGTGCTGGAGGCATCTGAGTAGGGTCCAGCCAGCATCGCAAGAGGCAGGCCCACGGACGGCGACAGCCGGGACGACAGAGGCCTGGCGGAGTCGATGGGGATGGGCGGGTGCTGCAGCACGTACTCGTCGTGGTCTTCGGCGTTGGCCAGGTCGTCGTCGACGACTCCGATGGTGGCCAAGTCGGCGGTTTGCTTGTGCACGTCCAAGCCCGACAAGATGACGGGGGAGTTGAGCGAGATCGACGGCCGGTGCGACATGGACATCGACACGTACGAGCGGCCGCCGTACTCGAAGGCGTCAAGCGAATTGTGGTCTGGAGGAGGCATGGGCGCTAAGAGGGACGGAGAAGGTCTTCACAGTGACGCAGAGTGCGTCTGATAAGGGTGGGTGCGGCGTGTTTGCACAGCAAGAAGGGCAAAATCGACAGCTCAGGGACAAGCGAAGGCTCAGGCAACAGCTGCAGAGCTTAGGTTTCTGCTAAAGCGACGGAATGGCAGTTTGTGTCTCGACTAGCAATCTCCTCGGCGATAGGCAGTAAGCGGGATGCAGATCGAGGCGGCAGCAGGCAGCGACAACGGGGCGAATATTCCGAAGGCCGGCAGCGTCAGGCGGGCGGATTGGGACCGGAAGAAAAGAATTGCAGGCAAAGACGGAGAAGCAGACCGGAACAGAAAACGCTGGACCCTGGAAGAAGGACATCCGGGATGGTGCGGCGGAAGGTTGATAGGACGCACAACGTGCGGCGGGTGCCGGGGGCTGTTTCGGGGCGGTCTTTTTTGCACACCGCCTTTTTTGGGAGAGACAAAATTCACAGCTCGATTCTCGTACTCTTTCTCCGCTTGCCAATGTAATTTTTGTGAGCTCAAAGACCCGTTTCGTTGCTTTTGCCTTGACTGCTAAAAGCTGTGGGCTGTGGCTGTCTGCGTCTGCCTGCAGTCCGGACCATTCATCAGCTGGCTCGTAGAAACCAGGCATTCATCAAAACTCGCTTGCCTTCTCGGAGATGCTTGCCTCTTGAGCCGCTTTCTGAACTCTCGTATACGTCGCCTGACGGTTCGCCGCTGCTGACTCTGCTCCGGCAATGGCTGGAGGTACGGGTGTATCTGGCTCCACTCCAACCCGTTTTAACAACAACCCCTCTTGGAAAACAACCTTTCTTCGCCCCTAAACCCACGGCTCTCCGTTCCAGACGCCAATAACCACTTCCGAGTTCCAGCCGCCAAGTGATGCCTGGTCCCAGCATCCTATCGCTTATCTTCCTGCAGACAGCCGCACGCAATGCACCTGCGGGCCTGACTAGTGCCGTTCCTGGCGACGTTTCCACCTGTTTCAGCGAGTCTTGTGGGGCAGTTTCCAACAAATCCCATATATGATTATAGGAGATCAATTGCGGGGATGCGGCGTTGCTTGTGGGCTGATTCGGGGGCTCCAGCGGTAGGTTTCGCGTTCTCCTTCCGTTTGGCGCCGCGGCGTCTCAATGGCTGCAATATCGCCGATGGACTGATGAAACTTTTTGGTCCGCCCCAGACCAATCATGTTGGCTTGTTGTTTAAAAACTCTGGGAGGAATCCGATCGGGTTGCCAGTGTTTGGCAGAACGTAGTCGGATGATGTAGTCAGATGTAGTCGGGTGAAAATAGCAGTGAAGCAGACCAGGCCAGAGGTGAAGATCAGCTAAGTCCAGCAAAACAAGTCCTCTTTGTGATAAGGCGATCGGAGACGTCGTGGTATTGAGAACAAGGCGGTTTTCTTTCGTCGCTTGCTCAAGAGGGTAGAACTAAGCCATGTTCAATTTTAAAGTAGCCACTGTAAATTGTGTCTAACTTGTGTCTAGTATTCAAACAGGCAGGTGGTCCCGGGCGAGCCTTTGGGCTGATCTCTGGCTGTATATTATGACACAGAATTTGGCTGTCGCCATCTTGTATCGCTTTTGTGTTTCGCTCTCTCTGGCTGGCTGCAAAGTGAGAACATTGTCCCAAGCTGTCAGGAAAGAGCCCCAAACTGTATGTCACCTTCTTGCTCTCTCGCCAAACACAATAAGTTTTTTCCAGTATCCTTTTCTTCTCTGCGCTTGGTCTTTTTCTGAGCCACACGGACTACAAGCAGCCTGGTCCAAGTATCTTGAGCTGTTAAGATACACCCAGAGGCTTGCAATCCTGGCGCTACAGGTTCTTTTCACGCCTCTCTGAACGGATCATATACTGGATGGACGGCTCGTTTTTGAGTTATAAACAGGGCCAGAGCTAACCATCAATAAAAAGCAGGTAAACGATTCCCGTGTGTGAGATTCCAATGTATGAGACTCCCATGTGTAAGACAACCGTATATAAGATTACCGTATATAAGGTAGCAGTATATGAGATCCCCATGTATTTTATTCCCGTAAATAATGTCACCGTATATACGATTACCGTACAAAGATTACCGTAAAAATGATTCTAATGTACAAGATTCCCATGTATAAAATTCCCATTTTTAGATACCCATATACAAGAATCCCGTATCTGAATTCCCATAATTAAATTACCATACAATATTCTCGTATATAAGATTCCCGAATGTGATATTCCCGTATAAATGATTACCGTATATAATATTCCCGTATATAAGATTACCGCATAAAAGATTACCGTATATAAGATTACCGTATATAACAATCCCGTATATAATATAACCGTATATAAGATTACCGCATAAAAGATTACCGTATATAAGAGTACCGTATAAAAGATTACCGTATATAAGATTACCGTATATAACAATCCCGTATATATGATTCCCATACATAATCTTCCCATGTATAACATTTCCATTTTAAGATCCCCATATATAAGATCCCCATATTTAAAGTCCCATATTCAAATTTCCATATTTCGATTCCCATACAATATTCTCGTCTACAAGATTACCGTATATAAGATTACCGTATATAAGATTCCCATTTATAATCTTCCCATATACAATATCCCCGTACATAAGATTCCCATATATAATCCTGTGACCGGTGAGCTCTTCGAGCTCCCCGCTCACATCTCTTCGAGCCCACCGCTGACATCCTTTCGAGCTCCCCGCTCACAGATTAACCAGTCCGGAAGATTAGCAGCCACTAACGCCCACCTAATGCATGGACCTGCTGTACGTCACATCCGTGCCTCCCGGCATCACCGGGCGCTCCAATTTAGGAGGCTTTTCTTGGTCTCAAACCTGGACGAACTTCCAACGAGCCCATTCACAAACTGTGGCTGCAAATCCAGCCCCAAACGGCCCAAATTGAGCCCCCCGGCGGCGCCTCTTTGTCTCCAGGGACCCTCCCCAGAACGTCCCGCGGCTTTTTGACAGCTCCAACTGTGCGTTCCTGCAGGAGGCGCAGGCGCGCCAGCCTCCTATATCTGCATGGTCAGGTGTTCCATATACCCCATATATATAGTGCAACTTCCCGGAAAACCGCCCAATTTTGAAAGCACGCCCCGGTCCATTTTGCCCGCGATTGTAACTGCGTATCCGGGCTCGAGACTGCCTCTTTTGAAGTCGCCCCACTTTTCCAAATTTCCCCCCGCCTTGTCTCCGGACGCGTGCAAGGCTCTCACACCTCCCCACAGTGTGCCATGGCGCTGGAAAGCAGCCCGCTCTTGCCGCCCACAGACGCCCAGAGCGACTACTCAAGCATCGACGACACCCGCTCGAAGTTCACGCTTGAGCTGCGTGCGGTGCGGAGCTTTTTCCGCAAGCGCTTCTGGTGGTTTTGTCTCCTTGGCGTGGCTGCCATCATCACCCTCCAGCTCTCGTTCTTGCCCCGGACTTCCCCCAACAGGGACTTCCGCCGATGGCACAACCTCCACTTCACCCGCAGCGACATCAAACGTGTGTTTTTGGTGCAGCTGAAGATCGGCGCTCCCGGCTGGGACGGCGCCTCCATCGAGGAGAACCTCCACTACTGGCTCCGCAACTTTTCGGCGCTCAACGCCCGCTCCGCCTCCTCCATAGCCAGCGACGGCTCGCTGCCGCTTCCAGAGACTCACAAACTTGCTGGCTCGCGCGCGGACCTCTCGGGCTCCGCTCGCTTGGCGGCCTACGTCGAGCAGCTGATGCGGGCCCTTAAGTTTCCAGTCTCCGTCCGCTCCTACGCCATTCTGCACAACTTGAGGTCGCCCGTCTCGCTGAGCTTGTCGCTCCACGACTCTGCCACCTCCAGAACGCTCTACCAGGCGCTGCTAGGCGAGTTAGACTCGCTCACACCGGCGTACTTTCTCTTTTCGCAAAATGGCACCGTCCGCGCCACCTACGTCAACGCAAACGCCGGCAACCCAGCCGACTTTCGTCTTCTAGGGGCCCAGAAAGTGTCAATCAAAAACAGAATCGTCATCATTCTGCACCTGCTCTCGGCAGACTATGCTCTAGAAGACAAAATCGCTCTTGCCGAGGATGCAGGCTGCGCCGGCGTGTTGGTTTTTGGCGACAAGGATCTTGACTCCGCCATTGCTCGCAACTACAAGCCTGTCACCCCACCCAAGTCAAGCTTCCGCTTGCCCATCAGCAACAAAGCCATCCAGCCTATTCTAGATACATTGGGCCCGGCAACTGGCTCGTTTCTGAAGTGGGAGTATGCGCCTGTCCGCAAAGACGACACCTTGGAGTTGCAGCTCACGTCGGACTTCTCTTCCGGCACCCTTAATGCAACTAACATCCTCGCAACAATAGACGGGGCCTTGAGAGATAGCGAGGTTGTGATTGGTGCCTCGCGTGATGTGCTCACATCGTCCAATCCTTCTAGTGGGCACGCCATCATGCTTGAAGTCATGCGCAGATTAAGCCACTTGAAGGCAATGGGCTGGATCCCATTGCGCCCGATCCGGTTTGTGTCCTGGGATGCTTCTCGCAGTGGAGCCTTGGGTTCGCTTGCCAATATTAAGGATGGCGATGTCTTCAAGAAGAATCTCCCCATGCTTGCGTACATTGATTTGGATGGGGACGTTGTGACTGGCAGTCATTTTGCTGTCGACTCTAATCCCTTGTTTAACCATGTCTTGAAGAGCACGGCCGGCTTAATCCCATTCCCAAAGAACTCTACGTACTACAAGCGTCTCATGAAAGAGAAAGGCGAGAGCGGCTCCGATATTGGCCTTTTGTCTAGTTCATCTGCAAACACCCGCCACCAGGCGGATGATGACGACGACGACGACGAAAGTGCAGAATCTTCGCTTCTTCACTACTGGAGAAAGCAGGACGGGGCAAGACCAAACAACAAGTTGGGCCATGAGATCGCAGGCAAGAACTCGGGCACGTTTCAATTGCTCTGGGACACGCCGGTCGTGAGCCCTAAGTACGTGCCTAGCCGCCGCTTCAACGACTCATTGTACGTTCCAGAGTCGAACTACTATTCGATGAAATGGCTACAGGAAGAAATGGATCCGCAACTCGATTTGCACGCGCTGTTGGTGAGATTTGTCGGTCTTCTCATCCTTTCTCTTGGCGAACACGAGGTTGTGGACAGCCGCACGGAGCTCTATTTCCAGAGAGCCCAGGTGTTCTTCGGTGAAATGAAGGACGCACATAGCAAGCAGATTGAGCTGTGGGCGAATTCAACAGTGTCATTGGATGCTTTCAAAAAGAGTGCACTTTACAGCATTTTGGAAGATGAGGAGAAGGTTGAGGACGACAAGGCTTCGTTTGGAGATCTATTGGCTCAGCTCGATCAGCTCTTGGCTGACACCGTGGAGCAGGCCAAGGTGTTTGATGCCTACAACCAAGAAGTCGAGGATTTGTGGACCACAGACTACCCGTGGTACAAGCTGCTTCGGAAGTTGCACATCTACGCCAAGTTCAAGGTGACGAACTACAAGCTACTCCGACTTGAAAAGGAGTTGGGCCAGAGCGTGCTCGGATTGGAGGCGCAGAGCGACGACGAGCCCAGCGAGACAAGCGCACACCATTTCATGTATGACGTTCCAACCGGAACCAAGAGCATCAAGGACAAGCAGCAGCAAGGGGCGTTTGGGGCTTTCTATCAGGCGTTTGAAGAAGAGTCCATCGAGCACGCAGTGAAGTTGACGGTGGCAACGTACGAGCGGCTCCACGCCGCGTTCAAGAAGATTGGCTAAGAGCCGCTGCAAGTCTTTTTAAAGGCACTCATCGAAATTGGACGGGGTTGGGATTTGGAGGCAGATAGAAATATGGACTGGTTTTTGCTTGTTGTTGCACCGGGAGCTGGTGGTTGCAAAAGGTCTAGACCGCGCCTGTAGGCAAGCCTCGCTAAGTACTTCATCGCCATGATCCAGGCACAGTGACGCGAGCAAGCACTGCTTATCAGCACAGAACCACTAGGCAGGGACGCTGGCGACTTTTCTAGAATACGAGGTTTCTGCATCACAACATGTTTGAGATAGGGCGATATTTCTCGATCCAGATCTTCTTCATCATCCTCCGAGAGACGTTGGAGACGGCGATCATCATCTCTGTGCTTCTCTCGTTCATCCAGAAACGGGAGCCAGCAGAAGAGGAGCAAAGCGAACATGCCAGTCACGTGCGGCAGATAAACCGCGGGCTCCGGCTCCAGGTGTGGCTCGGGGCGATCTGCGGCTTGCTTATCTGTTTTGTGGTGGGCTTAGTGTTCATTGGGTGCTTCTACTTCATCGAAACAGACTTGTGGTCGTACACAGAGCGGATCTGGGAGGGTGTGTTCTCGCTCTTGTCGAGCGCAGTGATCACCGTGATGGGCGTGGGCCTCTTGCGCATCAACAAGGTCATGAAGGTCAAGTGGTGGATCAAGTTGGGCGACGCATACAATGGCGAGCACGACAAGAGCGGTGCTGACGGCGCCCAGCGCGAGGGAGGCAGCGAGAGCAGCGTCGGCTCCGAAATGGAGCGGTTGGACACGCTTGGCTCCGACAGCGGCGAGTTGCCTGGCTTTGGCGACGTGAGCAGCAGGTCGAGCACCGAAGGAAGAGACAGCACCGACGGCGAGACGGCCACCACTGCGCTCTTGGGCGGGCAGAAGTCCGGCGCCAAGCGCCATAGACACAAGCGGGAGCGCTTCAGCAAGCGGTACTTCTTGGCGATCTTGCCGTTTGTCACCACCTTGCGTGAGGGCTTGGAGGCGGTTGTGTTCATTGGCGGCATTGGCATGTCGCAGCCTTTGACGTCGTTGCCGTTGGCGGTGGGCGCCGGCGTCTTGGTGGGCTCCGGGATCGGTCTCTCTCTCTACAAGGGAGGAAACAAGATGTCGCTCCAGTACTTCCTCATTTGCTCGACGTGCTTCCTCTACGTGGTGAGCGCGGGTCTCATGAGCCGTGGAGTGTGGTTCCTTGAGTTGGAGCAGTACGTGCGCCGTTGCGGCGGCTTGGATGTTTCTGAAACAGGCAGCGGCCCCGGCTCCTACGACGTGGGCCTGGCGGTGTGGCACGTCAACTGCTGCAACGGGCTCCGTGACGGCTGGTGGATGGTTGCAAACGCCATTGTCGGCTGGACCAACACCGCCACCTACGGCAGCGTGGGCGCCTACATCTGCTACTGGCTTTTGGTCTCCGTGTGGCTCCGTGTGCGCATGACCGAAGAGCGCCACGGCTACTTGCCGTTTTTGCCTGTGAAGTGGCAGCTCAGACGCATCCGCAAGAAGATCCGGCTCTACGAGACTCGCCACAAGCACTCTCGCGCCGACGACTCCTGCGCTGAGCGTGCGGCCGAGGCCGAGGTGATTGTTGCCTAGCGGGTTTTGCTTTTTGGGCCGCCTTTGGTTTGCTTTGTCTCAGCAAGTTTCCATTTTGACGATATTGCACGTTTTTGCAGCCCATGGCGGGTTCAAACCGCACCCTGTTTTCGCAGGCTGCCTCCGCGGTTGGCTTAGCGTGTGCCTGATTTTGCATCCACCGTGGCGCGCTGCTTTGAAACAAGCACCGCCAATCAGAGCACCGGCGGAGATTTGAAGAAAATCAAAAAGGAGACTCTTGCAAAGATTGGCCCTCGCATCAAGCCGCCGGAAAAACTCCTTCCGCTAGCCCCGCAAGCAGCCCAGATCATCACTTGCCCTTTTGGGTCACGCCTATCTACAGTGCGAGCAGCGAAAATAACATCAGCGGCAGGACTATCACGTCAAGACCACATCCACCACACACCCACGTCGGGACCAGCAGACCCAGCAGCAGACCCAGGGCTAGTCTCGACTCATCAGTAGACTCCTTTTAAATCACACACATCGTACACCGTCGATCGGCTCGCCCACGTGACTCAAGACATTTTGCTGACTTAGCCTACACGGCATGGACCACGACACGTTGGAATCCACCAATCGCGTGCTCCGGGACCTCGAGCGAAAGCTCTCGTTTGTGCTGACGGCGTCGCTGACGCAAACGGCCCATTCCCATGGCTCGGTGGTCCGTGACCCGGGCCTCTCGGGGCTTGCCAAGCTGAACATCCAGCTGTCAGTTCTACACTACATAAAAAGCAACGGCCTGGACTTCGACGCCGACAGCGTGTATTCAGACCGCCAGCAGCGGTTTGCCACGGCGTTTTCTCGGGAATACTCGCCCGCAGACAGCAGAAACGCCCGAGATGACGCTGCACGTCCAGCCCAAACCCTGAAATCACGCATTGAAAAGCCAACACAGCCCGAAGCTTCAGCTTCTCATGCCGAAAGCTGGACGCCGTACTACGGCGACGATCTTGGCGATGCATACGCCGAAAGTGGCTCTGAACGAGACCACGATGAGTCCCAGCATGAGCATGGGGACGACGAAGACACGCATCTCGAAAGAAGCCCCTTCACGGACGGCCATTTCGACGAGGATGCTCATTTCGACGACGACTTTGACGGGAGCGACGCTGACTTTGCCGAGGAAGACGACGACGATATGCTTCTACCGCCGCTGCCGCCTCGGCTGCCTCCCAGAGAAATGGACCCCAACAAACTCTACGGCCTCTACGACTTTCTGGGCCCAGATCCTCTGCATTGCACACTCACGCGGGACGAGCCCGTGCAGTTGGTCAATGATCTGGACAATTACTGGTGGCTCATCCGCAAAATGACCAAGGCCGAAAGGCTAGTGTTGCATCACTCCAGAGGCTCCCGCGAACAGGTTGCTTCCGACGACGAAGACGGCAAAGTCGGCTTTGTGCCTGCCGAGTGCTTGGAAACCTACGGCGAGCGGTTGGCAAGGCTAAACTGCTTCAAGAACGAGGAGTTGGAGCGACTGTCTCGCGAGACGCTTGCGCAACCTGACGGCCTGGTCGACAACTCGTCGTACTCTCGCAGCTACGACGCCCCTTCATTTGCTTCCGAAACAAGCACCTCCATCACAAGTGCTGCAGCTGAGCGGACCACAGCAAGCGTGGTGCCCGCCGACACATTGGCTGCAACTGCTGAGGGTGCTGCCATCACCCCAGGTGCCACCTCAGGCGCTGGACCTCTTGCTCGCGCGAGCTCAATTCTCAAAAAGACTCGCGGCTATAGACAAAGCAACAAACTGGTGACGTTTGAAAACTTGGGCGATATCCAACTCGAGGACGACGACGAGCCGTACTATGCTCAAGACGTGATTGATTTCGCCGACAGCTACTACTCGCTTCTGCACGAAGATATTGTGCGTGAGCATCCAGACAAAGAGACGCATTCGGAAGTGTTGAGCGATGTATACCCAAGTGAAACGCCGTTGAATGTGGTCAAAAACGCCCGCAAGCGCCTGGGCACGGAAGGCGCCGCAACGCATTCTCTTGACGATTTCTTCCAGCCCAAAATGAGTTTTCACGACAACAACTCGATAGGATCGTTCTCGCCGGATACGCCGCCCACGCTGCAGTTTCACGGCAGCCGCTCAACAGACAGCGACGACGAAAGCAGCCGGTTGCGGCGGTCTCGAATCTTGGACCGTCTCAGCCACGTCGTCAGTACCGACATACATTTGACACACACCGGTGATGAGTTTGCCGACTTTGAGCGAGAGCACGAGAACGAGCCTGCGTTCGGTGGAGAGCTCCATGCTGGCGATAACGACAGCAGGCGCAGCAGCCAGGACTACAAGGAGTACAAAGTGCTGGAGAAGTCTTTTGAAGATAGCCAGGGCCTGCTTCGGGGCCAGGATGACCTTCCTGGTGAGGAACTGGATTGGCAAGAGTCACGCAAGTCGCTTCTGGCAGAAGAGGTCAACACTCCGTTGACCAGTGTGAACTCCTTGGCATATGTGGGAGTCTCGCCAGTTGCCGCCGCGTCGCCCGAAACACGGGCCGAAAAGCGCAGAACTAAGCCAGTGCACGACATGTTCATGCCCATTTTGGGGAAGTTGGACGAGCTTACCGAGAAACTTGCGGAGCTCGAGCACATGCTCTAGCCATGGGACTGTGAGGCACTGCCCATTCTGGAATTGGCAACTGGCGGCCGGACGAACCAAATGCAGCCTGTGGTTGCAAAAAGAAGTATACACAGAATATAATTGCATTAAGAGGTTGGGAGAGATGTAGTGGTGGAAGTCGAAAGAGATGAAGTGGTGGGAGAATTGTAGTGGATTCAGATGCACAATGTCAGTTTCTAAGTTGGTGAGAAACACGCATTTTGCACCCAAAACGAGTTGAGAAGAGCGCAGTAAAAAGCACAGACTCAAGCGAAAAAGGCCAAACAAAATAACCTCGGATAGCGTTCAGCAGCAGATCTTTCAAATTGCATCGAAACTCGTATTTTTACCACCCTGAAAAGTTGGAAAACGGAAAATCACAAAACCTCACAGACCCATAGCCAGTGCGCGAAAAGTCATCTCAGATACTCCATCACCAGATCACAGCATGGATATGTGGAGCGCCGATCCCCAGCAGACGGAACAGCTCCGGACTGTGTTCAAGGCAACGTTGTCGCCGCGTGCAGCCGAGCGGAACGCAGCCAACGACTTTCTAGCACACGCCCGGCTCCAGCCAGAGTACGAGAACTACCTCTGTGAGCTTCTCGTGCGAGACAACGTCACCACCACCGATGTGCGGGCTGCAGCGGGAATTGCGTTGAAGAACAGCATCCGCAGCGAGCGCACACGTGCACGGGAACACGTGCAAAACACCGTGATGGCCGGCTTGGTGCTGCCTGAGGCGGTTGTTCGGAACATCACCGGAAACGTCATCACCACTTTGTTCTCGGTGCAGGGCGTGACCGGCTGGCCGCAGGCTCTTGGGCATCTTTTGCAGTTGGCGTCTTCGGGCGAGGCTGCTTCCTCCGCTCGTGAGGCGGCGGTGGCTGCGTTGGGCAAGATCTGCGAGGATAGCGGCGGCTTGTTGGACCAGGAGATCAACGGAGAAAGACCTCTTGACCACGTGACGGCCACTTTGCTCGAGGTGGCCGGCCAGCAGTCTGCCACGCTGGGCATGCGTGCTGCGGTGGTGCACTGTCTCAACCAGTTGGTGCCTTTGAAGACCCAGCTGGTGCTTGTGTTCTTGCAGCAGTACTTGCAGGCGCTTTTCGGCATGGCTCTGGACAGCAGCGCCCGCGTGCGCAAAAACGTGTGCACCGCTTTTCTTCTCGTCATGGAAACCCGCCCAGACTTGCTTGTGCCCCACATGGACGGCGTGGTCTCCTACTGTGTGCACCTGATGCAAGACGAGGACGAAGATGTTGCCAAGGAGGCTTGCGAGTTCTTGTTGGCGCTTGCCGAGCTGCCTGCGCAGGGCCCACAGCTGGCTTTCCGTGCCAAGTTGGGCCTGGTCTTGCCGGTGCTTTTGGAGAAAATGGTGTACCTGGAGGATCTGATCGTATTGATAGACATCTTGGACGAGCGTGACAACGCTGCCGTCGCCGATAAGGCCGAGGACATCAGACCCAACATGGCCAAGTCGAAGGACTTGCACACCGTGAGCAAGGCTGGTTCCAAGTCAGGAAAGGGCGCCGGTGAAGACGAGTCAGACTCCGAGGATAGCGGAGCCAACAGCGACTCCGACTCTGACGACGAGGAGTCGGAGCTCGAGCTGTGGAACTTGCGTCGCTGTGCCGCAGCCACTCTTGACGCTGTTTCCCTCAATTTCCCTCACGAGGTGCTTGAAGTGACGCTCCCCATTTTGCAGGAAAGAATCGTGTCGCCCGAGTGGCCAGTGAGAGAGGCTGCGATCTTGGCCTTCGGCGCCATTTCTGCTAGCTGCACCGATCTCGCCAGAGACAAATTGCCCACCTTGGTGCCCTTCCTTGTGGACCGCATGAAAGATGCCGAATCCCGTGTGCGCCAGATCACTTGCTGGACGCTCTCGCGGTACGCCAGCTGGGTAGCGGAAGAAGCTGTTGACGGAGGCGAGTATGCCTCCTACTTCCAACCCACCTTTGAGGCCATTGTTGGTTTGACTCTCGACAGCAAGAAGATCGTCCAGGAAGCAGCCTGCCTGGCTCTTTCCCTGTTCGTCGAGGCTACCGACGCTTCTCTCTTTGCTTACTACGTGGGTCCTTTGCTCGAGCACTTTGCCAAGTGCTTTGCCCAATACCAGCGCAAGAATTTACTCATCTTGTACGACTGCGTGTCCACGTTTGTGGAAAAGATAGGCCCTGATGTGTTTGGCCAAACCCCCGAGCATGCCAACACCTTGTTGCCTCCATTATTGCATAACTGGCAGCTGCTTGAAGACAATGACACCGACCTCTGGCCCTTGCTTGAGTGTATGTCTGTAGTGGCTGCTACCATGGGCGAAGCCTTCGCTCCTTACGCCGTGCCTGTTTACGAGCGGGCTCTCACGCTTTTGGCCAATGCTATCAAGCTCAATCACGAAGTTCACACTAACCCCGCCATCGAGGCTCCAGAAAAGGACTTCATGGTGACTTCTCTTGACTTAATCGACGGTCTTGTTCAGGGCTTCAAGCACCATTCGGTCGACTTACTCAAACACCGTGACGGTTCCATAATGTCGCTTCTCCTAGCATGTTTGGAGGATGACACCGACGATGTCCGTCAGCTGGCATATGCTCTCTTGGGAGACTTGGCCATCTACGCATGTGAGCTGGCCATCGAGCCGTGCTTACCTCAAGTGGCTGTGTGTGTTGGCAGCGAGATCAGCAACTACTCATACCTGAGCTACCTGGTAGCCAACAATGCCATTTGGGCGTTTGGAGAGATTGCTGTTGCAGCTCGCCCAGACGCAGTCAAGCCTTACATTGGCAATGTCACCAACCTACTAATCCCGCTTCTCAACTCTGTCGACACACAACAGACGGTTTTGGAGAATGCGGCGATTTGCTTGGGCAGGTTCGGGTTGGCAGGCGGCGCCGAGCAAATTGCACCACACTTGCCCACGGCCATCTACGCCTGGTGCTCGCAAATGATGTATGTGTTGGAGAATGAAGAGAAGGAAACGGCGTTCTTGGGCATGATTGCCATTCTTCAGGCCAACCCAGACGCGGGTTTGGGCGGCTTGTCCAACCAACAGGGCAAGAAGCACTTGGCTTTGTTTGTCAGCTGCATTGGCAACTACTTCGAGCCTCTGGAGAAGCTTCGGGAGACGTTTTTCCAGATTCTCATGAGCTACAAGGGGCTTTTGGGTGCTGCTTGGGATTCGCTGGTCTTGTCGCTTGTGGATGCCGAGTCCAGAGGATTTTTGCGCAACACATATGGTGTTTAAGCTAGCGGTTTGGTGCAGCTTAATTCTTCTACGTTGATTCAACACTATAGGTCATAATATCATTAAATTGAGGACACTGAAGTAGGGGCCATGTTAAAAAGACGATGACGAGAGAGCTCGAATTCAAATCGTCTGCTTTAAATTGAGTTTGATAGCGCCTTTAGTGCCATTTTGACTGTGAGTCGGAGTTTCCAGGCGCCAATGGCCTTACTTGGTGGAACCTGAGAGTCTTGAGAGATAAACTTCCTGTCATTCGAGCTTATCAGAGGTCAGAGCCAAAAGTCACTCTTCAAGCTCCGCGTAGAGCACCTCGTTGACCAAACCAATTGGCAAGTCCCACACGCCACTCGGCAGCTTCCAAAGATAGTCCACAGGCGATTCAGGAAACACCGCATGGTCATCTACAAACAAGCACAAGTCGTTGAGCTTAAGCGTCTGCACCTCGGTGTTGTACAAAGCAAGCAGCACGTACGCATACAACATCAACATCAACGAGTACATGGGAATCGCCTGCGCCCAGTATTTGTCGGGATAGTAGGAGATGCCTATGGCCACTAGCACGTTCTCTGGAGCTAGGATCCACACCACGTACATTGCCAAGGCCACGCACGCTAGCACGTACATGAAGAAGCCCTTGTACTCTCCGTATGGCGTTGCATAGTTGGAGACCGTTGCGTCGGACTCTCTGGCGAGTTTGTCGGTGTTAGCCATGGTGTGGGAGGAGACTGGGCTAGCGGTATATATGGCATACACGTGACGAAACGCACGTGATGTAAAAATTCACGTGACATGTTTTCACATGATTTAAACCTTCATGGCAGAGCAGAGAGGGTGGAGGCCAGGTTGTTGCCTTCAGTTAGGCCACTGAACTAGGGCCCTCTGAATCCCGCTCGCCACAGCCATGCCAGCCCCGTGGCTCTAATCCACAGCTTGCAAATTTTTATGATCCACACCTGCACATAAGCTGCAAAGTGTGGTGACATAAGTCTGCGGTGTAGCGAATGAAAACGTTTTCGGGCAGACACGACGAGGACTAGTGGGAGAAAGCTAGGTGAAAAATTGATAGGGAGTCTTTCGGGACTGGTCTGAACTGAAAAATGGCCTGAAAAGTTCTGGAAAATGGCGGATTGGCAAGTTCCGAAACGGCAAGTGCTTGGTCCGGGTAACCGCCAGCTGATCTTCAATCGCGGCTAGCGCTGAGTCATTACCGCATTGGGCGAAGATTTTTCGATAAGTTTTTTCACATATAAAGTCTCCACTTCCGGCTGCAAGAATCCACCAAACATCCGGAATGCTTCTTCGTAATATACAGCTTTTGCCCAAGCGGCTGGTGGCCTGCGCCCCACTCGTGAGCGGCTCTCGCTGTTTTTCCCAAGCAATTCGTTTGCGTAACTCCGAGCCGGTCTACAACGGTGGAGAGTACTTAAAACAGTTCAAAGAGCACGACCACTCACAGTTGGTGGATGTGTCGAAAGTGCTTGTGATTGGTTCGGGAGGCTTGTCGATTGGCCAGGCCGGGGAATTCGACTACTCGGGTTCCCAGGCCATCAAGGCGTTGAAGGAGGCCAACAAAAAGTCGATTTTGATCAACCCCAACATCGCAACCAACCAGACCTCCCACTCCTTGGCAGACGAGATTTACTACTTGCCCGTGACTCCCGAGTACATCACGTACATCATCGAGCGTGAGCAGCCCGACGGGATTTTGTTGACGTTCGGAGGCCAGACCGGTTTGAACGTTGGTGTCAAGCTTGACAAGATGGGTGTGTTTGAGCGTTACGGCGTCAAGGTGCTTGGCACCCCGATCAAGACGTTGGAGACTTCTGAGGACAGAGACCTTTTTGCGCAGGCGTTGAAGGAAATCGACATTCCAATCGCTGAGTCGGTGGCTGTCGAAACCGTCGACGACGCCTTGGCTGCCGCAGAGAAGATCGGCTACCCCATCATTGTCCGTTCCGCTTACTCCTTGGGTGGTCTTGGCTCTGGTTTTGCTGCCAACAAGGACGAGCTCCGTGACTTGTCTTCGCGTTCTTTGTCGTTGGCTCCGCAGATTCTTGTGGAGAAGTCCTTGAAGGGCTGGAAGGAGGTCGAGTACGAGGTCGTCCGTGACCGTGTCGGCAACTGTATCACCGTCTGTAACATGGAGAACTTCGACCCCTTGGGCATCCACACCGGTGACTCCATTGTGGTTGCGCCCTCCCAGACGCTTTCCGACGAGGAGTACCACATGTTGCGTTCTGCTGCCATCAAGATCATCCGTCACTTGGGTGTTGTTGGTGAGTGTAACGTCCAGTACTGTTTGCAGCCTGACGGCTTGGACTACCGTGTCATTGAAGTCAACGCCCGTTTGTCTCGTTCCTCTGCCTTGGCCTCCAAGGCCACTGGCTACCCATTGGCTTACACGGCTGCTAAGATCGCCTTGGGCCACACCTTGCCTGAGTTGCCCAACCCCGTTACCAAGACCACCACTGCCGACTTCGAGCCCTCTTTGGACTACATGGTCACCAAGATCCCCAGATGGGACTTGTCCAAGTTCCAGCACGTCAAGCGTGACATTGGCTCTGCCATGAAGTCTGTTGGTGAAGTCATGGCCATCGGCCGTACCTTCGAGGAATCGTTCCAGAAGGCCATCAGACAAGTCGACCCATCGTACATTGGTTTCCAAGGTGACCACTTTGAGAACTTGGACGAGACCTTGGCCAACCCTACCGACAGACGTTGGTTGGCTGTGGGCCAGGCTTTGCTCCACGAGAACTACTCCGTGGACAAGGTCCACGACCTCACCAAGATCGACAAGTGGTTCTTGCACAAGTTGATGAACATCGTCAACATGTACCGTGAATTGGAGGCTGCTGGCTCCTTGGCCAACATCAACAGCGACTTGATGAGCCGTGCCAAGAAGCTCGGTTTCTCCGACAAGCAGATTTCTCTCTGTGTTGGTCTGACCGAGTTGGAGGTCCGTTCCGTTAGAAAGTCCTACGGCATTGTTCCTTTCGTCAAGAAGATCGACACCTTGGCTGCCGAGTTCCCTGCCAACACCAACTACCTTTACACCACCTACAACGCCACCTCCTCCGACGTCGACTTCAATGAGCACGGCACCATGGTTCTTGGTTCCGGTGTTTACCGTATCGGTTCCTCTGTGGAGTTTGACTGGTGTGCGGTTGCCACTGCCAGAGCCTTGAGAAAGTCCGGCCACAAGACCATCATGATCAACTACAACCCCGAGACCGTTTCCACTGACTTCGACGAGGTCGACCGCTTGTACTTCGAGGAGCTTTCGCTCGAGCGTGTCTTGGACATCTACGAGTTGGAGCTTGCCCAAGGTGTGGTTGTCTCCTTCGGCGGTCAATTGCCTCAGAACATCGCCTTGGCTTTGCAAAACGAGGGATGCAATGTATTGGGCACCAACCCTGAGGACATCGACAAGGCCGAGGACAGACACAAGTTCTCTCAGATCTTGGACTCCATCGGCGTCGACCAGCCCCAGTGGAAGGAGTTGACTTCTGTTGAGGAGGCCGAGGCTTTCGCCAACGAGGTTGGCTACCCAGTCTTGGTCAGACCTTCCTACGTGTTGTCCGGTGCTGCCATGTCTGTCATCAACTCGCAAAGCGAGTTGGAGTCCAAGTTGTCCAACGCCTCCAAGGTTTCCCGTGACTACCCCGTTGTCATTTCCAAGTTCATCTTGGGTGCCAAGGAAATCGACATTGACGCCGTTGCCCACAACGGCCAGGTCTTGGTCCACGCTGTCTCTGAGCACGTCGAGAACGCCGGTGTCCACTCCGGAGACGCCACCTTGGTGTTGCCTCCACAGAACCTTTCGCCAGTTCTTATGCAAAGACTCAAGGCTATCGCCGACAAGGTCGCCTCTGCGTGGAAGATCACTGGCCCATTCAACATGCAAGTCATTTTGAACGACCAGGACGGTACTTTGGCAGACACCGACGCCGAGTTGAAGGTCATCGAGTGTAACATCCGTGCCTCGCGTTCTTTCCCATTCGTGTCCAAGGTTTTGGGCACCAACTTCATCGAGGTGGCCTCCAAGGCCCTTCTCAACGAAAACGTTCCTGCCCCAGTGGACTTGATGGCTGTAGACTACGGCCGGGTGGCCACCAAGGTTCCGCAATTCTCCTTCACCCGTTTGGCTGGTGCCGACCCATTCTTGGGCGTGGAGATGTCTTCTACCGGTGAGATCGCTTGTTTCGGTGACAACTTGTTGGAGGCTTACTGGACCTCCATCCAGTCGACCATGAACTTCAACGTGCCTCTTCCCGGCACCGGCGTGTTGTTTGGCGGTGACTTGACCAACGAGAAGTTGTCCACCGTCGCCAAGACCATTTCTGGCCTCGGCTACAAGTTTTACGCTGCTTCTCCCGAAGTTGCAGAGTACTTGTCGAAGCACGTGAGTGAAAACGTGGAGGTGATTGACTTCCCCAAGACCAACAAGAGAGCGTTGAGAGAGATTTTCCAGCAGCACAAGATCTCTGCGGTGTTCAACTTGGCCCGTGCCAGAGCCGAGAGCTTGTTGGACGAGGACTACGTGATGAGAAGAAACGCCATTGACTTTGGTATTCCATTGTTCAACGAGCCCAACACCTCGCAGCTTTTTGCCGAGTGTTTGAAGGCCAAGATCGCTGACAAGGTCAACTTCGACACCGTGCCTGCTTCTTTTGAGATTCCTTCCGAGGTCAGAAGATGGAGTGAGTTCCTTGGCGGCAAGCCAGTGTAGAAAATTATGAATAAAGAATATAAAGAGTAAGAAAGGGAATAGCGGTTGTAGACCATCGTAGCGCTGGCAATCCACACAGTTACGTCAAGTCGTCGTCGTCCTTCTCGACGACCGAGTTCTTGATCTTCAACAATAACTGCGTTTTCAACTTGTCCAATTGCGAGAACTGGTCGTACTCGTAGACACGGTCGGAGTACTGCTGCACATCCCCGTTCTCGATTGCTTCCAAGATATCTTCAATCAACTTGTACTCGCGTGTGCTTAGCCACGAAGGTTCCTCTTCGCCGTAGGTGTTCATGCGCTTCTGAACAGCCACCACGTCGTCCATACATAACGTGCACAAGAGGCTCTTCATGAAGTAGTCCTTCAAGTTGAACTTGGTCAAGTTGTTGCCCAACAGATTCTTGATCACCGTGTCGTAGAAGCCTACAGCGGCAGCATAGTCGCCCAGGAGAGCGTTTAAGTCAGCGCATTTTAGGTACGCCTTGTTGCTGAGAGCCTGTGCGTGGTCGGTCGAGAAGTAGTCGCCGGCCTTTTCGTAGCCAAGACAGGAGTTCTTCACATCGCCCGTCAGCTCATAGAGCTCTGCCAAGTCCATCTGGAAGTTGGCGGCCCTTCTGAACTGACCGTTCTGCGTCAAGAATATGTGGATGGCCTTGCTCAAGGCTTCAATGGCGTCCTGAGGAGAAACCAGCTTGAAACACTTGTAGGCCTCGATCAAGTTGTTGGCCACGTCATTGTGGCTATTGAGCAGTCTCTGCAACTCGGCTGCCTTCAAGAACTGGGACCCGGCCAGCGCAAAATCCTTATTCATTCTGTAGACGTTTGCCGCCTGGATGTACAAGTCCGAGGCTTCCTCGGTCCGGAACTGCGAGGAGCCGCCCAAAAAAGAAAACAAGCCCTTTTGAGGCTGTGCCAACTTCTCTGCCTCGGCGATAAGCGAACGAGGGTCTGCCATGGTGTGTGAGCTGTAGAGAAGATGTTGGTGGAGACAAGTCACTTGGCCCCAGAAGCGCCTCTGAGGGTTGGTTTCGGCTTATGTGCAGGCCACAAGTGATTTCGCCAATAAATTTGGAACTAGCTTTTGAGGCAGTTTGCAAAAAGACGTAGGGGATCCTTTTGGCTTTTTCTGGAAGGTGTAGGTTCTTAACCCGCTTCCGTTGAGTGTTTGGCTGGCTTGGCTGGCTTGATGGTGCAGCGGAGCGCGGTCCTTCTACTATGTATTGCGGGGAAGTGTGCTTTGTCGGAACACACGGGAGAAGAAGATCCGAAAACTCGAATACATAAAGAGAAGCAGAATCCCGCATTTATTCGAACGGCCAAATTTCGGCTGAGCGTCTCTTGTGCCCCTTTATGTAAGGATTTCTTCTGGGGCTCCATTGTGTAGCGCGGTGTGAGGCGCGACAACAACAACAGCTGCAAAACAGCACACGAGGTAGACGTTTCTCCTGCTCGTGAGAAATTTTCATTCCTTTCTCTGTTTTCGAAACTTTGCCTGCTTTCTCAGTATGGAGTACGAAAAAGTCAGGTTCAAGCGCATAAACGACGCCGTGCAGAAAGCACTAGAGATCACAGTGAAGCGTCTGATGGAAGAAGAGAAGGTGCTACAGTGTTTCCCCACCATAGCCTCGATGGAAGGCGGAGCCGAAGCTCTAGAAACGGCGAGGCAACAGATAAAGGACTACTTTCTACAAACGTGCACGAAGCAGTGCGAGCACATTTTCTCCCAGCGAGACCTACATCGCAAGCTAGACGAGCTCGACGAAGTGATCCAGGCAGCACAGACTCGCAAAGAGGAAGCAAAGGAGACGCCAGTGCCTGTAGACAAGCTCAGTGCTGAGAAGGTAATCGAGGCGAGTTTGGCGCCGGCCCGAATCGATACAGAAAAGAAACTAGCACTCATATACGACCAGCTAGTGGCCGACAATCGCCTGTTGTACAAGGAGCTACGGGATTTGGCCAACCAAAGCGCAGAGTTGGAAACAGACGTGTTGACGCAGATCGAGGCGATTCTGGGCGAGGTGGACGAGATGAAAAACGCAGAGCTCGACAGCAAGCTCGATGCTCTCGCCGCAGAGTTTCTAGGGCCCGCCTGAGCTTCTCTATGCTATGTATTACCGTGACTTCATATGTACAAATGGCCTACTGGAGCAAGGCGTGGTTCTTCTTGGCCAAGTCGTGGTAAGAAGCAACCTTCTTCTTCAAGTCGGTGAACTGCTGCTCCTTGCGTGCTTGCTTGTCCGACAACTTGATCAACACCTTGTCGCCCCACACCTTGTAGTCCTCGAAGTACCGCTTGCTCATGGTGAACTCTGCCAGCACCACATCGTCGGTCAAACCCAACTTGGCAATGGTGTAGTAGTACTTTTCGGGGTTTGTGCGCTTCAAGTACTTCAAGATACGCTGTCTTTGCGACACCAACTCACGGATGATCTGGATGTGGTGTTTGTCCTTTGGCGAGTTGCGCAAGTGCTCGAACCCAAGGTGGATCTTGATGGTGCCTACGGCAGCTTGCACCTCGGGCGAGCCCAGGTCGCCGTCAAAGCGCTCGAACTCCTTGCGGGCCATTTCGATCGCCATTTTGCGCTTGTCGGCTGCGTTGGTGTTCCGCATGCTCAAGATCGTCAAGAGCGCTCTTTTCTTCTTGTCCTCGAGCTCGGCAACCTTCTCCGAAACGTTGCTGCCGCCAATGCTGCGGTCCACAGCGGCCTTGCGGGCACCGTACATTAGCTTTTCGAACTCTGTGAGGTTGTGGCCATGGGCCATCTTGGTGGACTCCGAGAGTTCTCTCTTGATACGCTCAACAAACTCGATGTTGGCTCTGCCCAAAACCGGGTCGACCTGGAACGGCTCGCGCTTGAGCGAGTGCTGCTTCAAGTTGTTGACGTCTCTGATGATCTGTCTCTTGAGACGACGCTCCTTTCTTTGGAGAGACTCGATTCTCCGCGCCAGAGCATCTTTGGGGGGAAACTGCTTGGCGGCGAGAGTCGGCAATATACGGCCCTCCGTTTTTAGGAGAGGCGCCGACACAGAGAGGTGGCGCACGGAACGGAACATGCGGTTATAGCGTACGTTGATGTCAGATTGAAATTTTCTCATATGGTGGAGTCGGTACGCGCACGCCCGGGATTGGGCCAAACAGCCACCTTATTTTTTAAGCGGAAAAGTTGATGACAGGGTCCTGCGTTTTCGATTTTCGATCTCCTTCCGATTAGCTGTTTCGCTTCTGCGGCTCCGCTTGTGTCTTGAGTCACCCTCGGTGTGTGAGTACATGGCGAGAACGACAGGCAGAGGAGGCAGTTGAAGGGCCCAGCCAAAATCGCCAGAACCCGGTGAAATCACTCCGAAATTGGCGGTGTGTTTATTTTTGAAGACTCAAACGATCCAAATGCGTTTCCCAAATTCATCTTCTGCTGTGGAGCAAATGGCTCGCCTTCTTTACCTGCCCCACCACCACCGGTGGGTGCAAATGCGCGAGCATCAGTGTCGCCTACTAGACTACTGTGGAACGGTATACGACGGAAAAGGCTGCTTGGCAGGCGCTGGCAATTTACAATTACGAACACTTTGAGCGTGTCTGGTTCACGCACACATCTCGAACCAATTGGAGAAGTTGGTTCTGCCACGGTTGCCAAAACGAGAGGCCCAAGACAGATGGAGCCACGGATCAAGCTCGAGAAGGGCATCCGGTCCATTGCACCGTACTATTTCGAGTACAAGACTCCGTTCCGAGACCGCTGGCTCGGCAAAACGCCCGCCGCCGTGCTCTGCCTGGAGTTGGGCCAGTCGCTGCTGGTGGTGGACAGAGGCCTAGACCACGGCCACATCTATGTGAGTGCCAATAACGGACGGAGTGGCGGGCCGGTTTTGTTGAGGGGAGAGGAGGCTCGCTCCAGACAGCTCCAGCGCCACGATGTGCTCCACAATCTCCAGCACACCCACGAGCCTGCCGTGTTCGTGGGGACTCTCGTGAAGGAGTCCCGTAGTCTAGTCGTGTCTCAAGCGCTTCGGTCTCTGGTGCCGATTCCGGAGCCCCGCCCGTCGTTCCTAGCAGAGACTCCCATTGAAGTTGTGTTTGAAAACGAAAGTCTCATCGTCGTCAACAAACCAGCAGGTGTCCCAACTCATCCAGGCGGCATCTACCGCCACAATACACTCAGCGAGATTGTGGCTCGGGAACGTGGTGCGGTGTGGCCGTGTCATCGTCTCGACAGAGCCACGCTGGGTCTTCTCGTGCTTGCCAAAAGCAGAATCGAGTGCAGCAAGTACATGGAGTTGTTCCAGAAAGGAAACGTGCGCAAGTGGTACTTGGCCCGTGTTCGTGGCGAGTTTCCTCCAATCGAGAAGGTGTATACCTGTCCGGTGTTTGCTGTGAACGCCGCTGGCAATGGCTACATCAACGGCGCCAACGCTGCTGCCGTCCCTACGCGCTCGACCACGTCTTTCCAGCGATTGGCCTATTTCAAAGGGGCCGACCAGTCGCTCGTGTTGTGTGGGCCCCGGCTGGGCCGCATGCACCAGATCCGCATCCACCTCCGCAACTTGGGCCATCCTATAGCCAACGACGCATTCTACAACGGCGACGATGACGTGGCCAAAACGAAGAACGACCTCGAGCTCGAGATCTACGGCCGTCTATGGCAGAAGTGGCCCCAGTTCGCCCCGACGGCCCCAGCGCACATTTCGCAGCCAAGTGAACCGCCCACCATCTCGGTCGCCGAGCTCCTTCTGCCGGAGATCCAGAGCCGGATCGCCGCCTTGGCCAGGTGCCGTGCACAGAAAGACAAGGCGAAAATCACCGGTGCTTGCGGCGAATGTTTGGCGCCGTTGTACGAAAACGAGCCCGACCGGGGAATCTGGCTCCACGCATTGGCGCTAGAGGCTGCAGCGCCGCCCCTGAGTCCGGACATGGCCGCCAGATTCGAAGAAAAACCCACAGGGTCAGACGACGAAGAGAGAGAAATTGCCAGGGGTCTGTTGTCACCGAAATGGGCCATTGCAAGCGAGTCCCACCGCCTTTGTCTCCGCACCAGTCTTCCCGCCTGGGCCTGTGAGCCGCACTAAGCACTGGAGCGCACAAACAACTTCTGGCACCATCGAGTCTCCACAGACACCTGCCAATTGCATTTTGCATGCTCACAGGAGCCAATATATAGATAGAAACGTCATGTCTGCCACGCTAGCGCAGATGCTTCGCGGGCTCCGAACCCGCCCGCCAAAGAAGCTCCCGCTGGCTGCCATCGCTGACATCCACCTGCGATGCACCTCTCCACAATCCATCGCCAGTCTTTTAGCGGCCGACTTCTTTCTGGCTGTGGCATGGAGGTTCTTCCACGATGACGTCACAAACTCCCACCTTGAATTAATACTACAAATGGCCGCGTACGAGCTCGAGGTCCTCCGTACCACGAGATGCTTGGATCTCATGGCCTCCGACACCCGGCGGGCCCAGGCGTTGCTTCTGCGCTGCTTGCAGTCGACTCTATCACATAGAGAGGCCAGCAGCCGCCTAGAGGCTTGCATCTATGTGTTCTTGCGGCTGGTGGTGCGCCACAACGCGGCGCTTCTCACCTCAAATGCCCTCTACGCCAAATGGAGAGTTTCTGCGTTCGACTCCGTTCTCACGGCTGCTGCCAATGCTCCGTCTGATCCCTCGCAAGAGTTCCAAGAGACTTTGTACTGCTTTCTCTCGTTTGTCCTCGCGTTGCCTCGCTCGTTGTGCTCCTCCGCAGACTCAATAGCTACCGCCGTTCACTTTCTCGACGAAAAATTCGAGTTTCGAACCCAACGCGTTGCTCAGTTGATCATCCTCTCCAAAAGAGACCCAGACACAGCAGACTTCACAAAGTTCCAGCTCTTTTGCCGCGATCTAAAGCTCCTCTTCAAGCTCCCACTGGCTGCAAATGCCACTCTGCGCCTTAATGTGTCTACCGAAAACTTCCTTGAGGAAATGTCTGCTCTATCGCCCCAGCAGCTTACCTCCTTAGCTCAACAGCTAAACTACGAGGGCCCCGAGAGCTCGCCGCAACATCTTGCACAGTTCATTTGTGCCTCATTGATCGAACCTTCTTCCTACGACAGACTAACAAACCCGGCGTTGTTCACTGAAGAAGATTTGTTCGACATGTTTCCCGCAAAGAACGTGTTGCCGTTCGTTCCGGATGCGACATTCCCGCCGTCTTCTCTCGGAGACCCAGCCTGGTCCCAACAGTTGAAGGTCAGAGCAGCCTACGATATCCTCGTGACGGTCAACGACAGGATAATGAGTGTTTTGCACAGACTAGACATCGTGGATCCCCAAGGCAAGGCTGGGATTTCAGGATCGAGTAAGTACTTTGCTGAAATTGAATCGCTCGTTGCTTCCGGTAGCACTGGTCGCCTCGCGATAAAAGGCACCAAAGCCCCGGTTACGGAAGCCGGCGACGTGATTGCGCTCTTGGAGCTAGAGAAACCAAACAAATACGGCGGTGTTCCCCGAATGACCAAACACGGCGTGGCAAGTGCTGCCCTTGCCGAGATATGTGCTGGCGGAGACGATATCGCCATTCGCTGCCTTAAACCAGACTTGAGTGGCCGGTTCACCGCAATTATTGTTCTTCCAAGATCGGCTGCTCGCCTCTGGAGATTACACTTGTCCGCTGACTTCTCCTCCATTATGCCAGAGTCCGAAAGCGCATCAGTGGAGCCTACGGAACCGCAAATGAAAAAACAAAAGACCGAAGATAACAAAGCAGCAATTGCCGAAGCTTGCAAGGGCCTACTTGATCTCACCGATGCACCAGCCATCAGCGAAAGCATGACACGTGCGATCGATCAAATGCTTCAGCCAGGGCATGTGTTTCTCCATGGACTCCACAGCTCTGCCTTGACACCTTTATTCAATGCCTTCTTATGTACAATGACCCAGGTACTTGAGGGGCTGAAGTGTCTTGTTGTGTTACCAACGAAAGCGGCGGTAGAGTTGTTTGAGGTCAGCGATGCAATCAGCGTTCAAACTTTCAAGGACGACGACTCTTGGCTACATGAGAAAATCCAAAACATTTTGGACGACTTGAGAGCGGCTGAAGGTCTCAGTGAATTCTTGGGTCTCGGCCATTACGACTTCGGTTCTAGCATTCGCAATGCCCTCATGCTCTATGAAGCACATGTGAAGCCAAAATGGATGAGTTTCTCCAAATCTCTACCCAAGCTAGCTAAAGCTTACCCGTTTAAGACAATCTCTACGGCAGATGAAACTGCTCAGAGACAAGAAATAATTGACCATTATGCGACTCTCAAGGCTATGTTTGCCAGACTTCAGCAAGCTCTTCCATTGGATAAATTTGGCTTGACAAATATGACCAAAGACGAATTGAAACAGGCAAAAACGTTCTTTACACGCAAGTGCCGGTTCTTGGTTGTTTCTGCAGACGAATTGGGTTCTGTGCTGGGCAAATTTGAGAGGGTTATTTTACCGGACGTCAAGCTTTTGCCACTCTTGCCCAGCAATCACGGTCACATTTGCATTTACAGCCGTGGCCCAGAGCACACCTCGTCTTTGGCAATAGAGTGGACCATGGGCCGGGAAGAAATTTTGGCACTTGCTGGCAAAACTGGCCAAACTCTCAACCCATCGCAGAACCCTTCTTTGAAAAATAATGTGCAGCAGATCCAAGTACGTGCAGTGAACGGAAAGATCAATGTGGAAGAAGGGAAGTTTTGCGTGTCGTTCTATCAGTTCTTGCGTGTCGAAGGTTATCGTCGGAATCAAATTCTGATTGTGGTGAAATCGCCGTATATGAGGTTGTTCATCGAGGAAGTTTTGACGGAGCAGGGTATCGCAAAGAACGAACAAGCCAACGACTCAGAGGGACACTTTCGCTTCGGGTGGCCGATCATCCAAGACGTGGAGGACGTGGTGGGCTGCTGTTACACGATCGCTTCGACACATGGCGGAAGCACGGTCGACGACTATATGAAGTTGGCGCTCAACAGCAAGAAGGGGCTCTACATCTTCGGAAGTGACACCGAGTTGCCTTACACGGTGCGTGCTGGCCCGTTGGAAATCTACAAGGGAAAGAAGTCTGCTCAGCCCTACAGTGTACGTGACGAGAGAGACATGGGGCGAATAGTGGAGGACGCCTTAAGGCTTCGAGTCAAGGAAAATGGGACAGGCAAAAATGCGGGAGACGAGCGAAAAAAGTGAGATGCTCGATTGTGGAGAGATTTGCAAGTATTGTGTCGATGAGCTCCCTTTGGGTGCAAAAAGCAGGCTACATGCGCCACAAACGACCGCAAGACGGCAAACAAACTCATTCAAGCAGCGGGAGTCAGAAAGCGCTCAAGAGAAGTGAAGCGCTCAAAAAGGCAGGTGAAGAGAATAACAGAGGCAGCGCCGATCACTCTCGTAGTGACCTCTCGCTGTGGGATACCCTCTGAACTGAGGATCTACAGTGAGCAGTCTTGTGCGGCAAATGGTATGCAGAGATTTCAGGTGAAAATGCCTTGTGTTCACGACATTTGGGCAAAGGAAGAAGACGGAAGTTGAAGAGGAAAAATCAAAAATAACGGAGAATGGAGACTCTCGAACTGTTTGCCAGCCGCCTCCATTGTGCAAAATTGCCTTGTGCAGCGCTGGCATTGGTATAGGGCCCCTGGCGCTGCCAGTGTGGAATTGGTGCCGTGCGGCTCTGATAAAGCAGATCCAGCAAGTTTTGAGTCCCCCGGGTTTTGGGGCGAAAAGCTCTTGCGCCTGCAGGATCCCAGCCAGAGAAACGGGAAATGTCAAAAGCTACCAGAGCCCCCAAAGGGCAAAGGCTCCCATGGGCCATGACCATGCAGTGGTGATAGCTTATCTCTGGCGTGGGCACCCAACTAGGCATGTCGCGCGAGCTTATCTGAAAGTCGCAGGCGCGACATTGGAAAGCGAGGACTATCGCCGATAGTCAAGAGCTCCCGCCGCCAAGAAAGGCGGGGGAAGCAAGTCGAGTGAGGAAGGGCAGTCAGGAGGCATCGGAACGGAGTAACGGGCAGGAGAAGAAGAGCGCAAAGGCAGCAATGGCCGGCTGGAGTCAAAATCGACTGCAACAGCGTCAATGACGACGCATGGCTGGCGCCAGTCCTGCCACCAGCCTGCGGCACGAGGATGCAACTTGCGGCGCGGGCGCGACATGGCCAGGGTTCTTCGCAGCGCCGTTTGGCGTGGAATGGCCCGCAAGCTACGCCGGCGCCAGTGCGCATGTGGCCCCAACGTCCAAGACGTGGCCCCGGCCCAGTCGCCCCGCGGCCCGCAGCAGCCTTTTGGCGGTGCTGTGCCTCTCAGGTGTTTTTGGCGGGCGGCCCCGTCGCACGCCGTTTTGCAATGTCGCTCCTGGCCATGTCGCTTTGGCAATAGGGTTCGCCGTTCGCCGTTTGCCGCTTGCATTTATGCGGCGGCGGGCCGTTGCAAACGCCGAGACCCACAAATATAAAAGGCCCGTGTTTTCCCTTGTTTTTGCCGGCGCCTTTTTCTAGCTCGGGTGTTGCTGTGCTTCTGCTCGCACTCCAGGGCCCTTCCGCCGGCTTCCAATCTGGCCCTCCGCATCCTGTCTGCGCCTGGTGCGCGCAGTTTTTCACAATCTTTTTTCTTGCCTGGAACCTGCCCACTTATCTATAGTGCGACTTCTCAGGCCTTTTTTTTTCAGGGAAATTTTCTCGCTACTGCCATTATCGCCTTCTCGCTGTTGCTTGAAAACACCCTCCGTTGTCCTTCCACTCTTTGACAGGATCCTCGGTTCACATTCGCCTTTGTTTTTTGGACTCGGCCCATCCCCAACGTCCTGTGCCGCAGCCCCGCAAGCCTCCCGCTCAGCGTATATCTACTCCCACCGTGCTGCCACTCCCAGCATAGTCCTCTCCCTTATCGCTGCTCCCAGCAACAGCACCTTGTCGACAGACTCCACCATTCGGGCCGCATTCCCTGCTGTGCCGCCCAACACCCTTCCAGGCTCTGTTTTGCCGCCGTTAGAGGCATACCAGGCCCCCTGCGCTGTCCCAGTGCCAGCCGCTAATCTTCCGCTACCCACCGCCAGCACCCTGCTGTCCACCGCACAACCACGAGACCCTCCCGTGGCCATGAGCGAGATCCAGCGCTTGCCGTCCACGGTCAACACAAACCCGGTCCATCCGAACACGAAACCGGTCACCCATGTTACCAACGGCGGCATCACCACCACCAAATCCAACATCACCTCGCCGGTGTGCCGCAACTGCAAAACACAAACAACCCCGCTCTGGCGTCGTGATGAGACCGGCCAGGTGCTCTGCAATGCCTGCGGCTTATTTTTGAAGTTGCACGGCCGCCCAAGACCAATCTCATTGAAGACTGACACCATCAAGCTGCGCAACCGCATTAAGCAGCCTAACTTCTCCAAGTCTCTGGGCCCCAACACTCCTGAGCTCAAAATCAAGGACCTGAAAATGGCTCTCCAGCCCTCTGCTCTGGGAAAGCTGCCCAAAACTGCCCGCAAAAAGCTGCCTGGTGCGTCTCCATCCGAGCAGCCTTCTGCAAACAGCGCTCCTCACTCCGGCCCTTTGAACGGTCTTCATCCGGGCCAGGGCATGTTTTCGCACGGTGCAGCTCCCGCCGGCGCCAGCCCAGGCTTCTCTGCTGTCTCCGCTCGTAAGGGCCTTCCAGGCGTTTCTTCTGGAGTTCACTCGCCCCTTCAGCACCCTACGAGGCCGTCGCCTTTCTCTGGTGACTTCCCGCTGCTGTTGCCGCCATTTGCAAGCGCTTTGCCTCACCAGGTTCAGCTGTTGCACTACCCATCGTCAACTCCCACTCAGTTTGCTCCTGGCTTGCAGAGAATCACGTCGCCTTTACTACTCTCCACTACTCCTTCTGTGCTGAATGCTCGCCTGTCCAACGGCGTGAGCACCTTGCCGCCCCCGCACAGTGTCAGCTCAGTTCCATCACTCGGCACTCTTCCTTCTCCCAAGGGCTCTTTGAATGCCGCTATCCAGGCTGCCGGTGCTTTGGAAAACATGTCCAACGAGTTGGGCCCCTCTGCCATGTTCAAGGGTTCCGTGCCTAATCTCAACGGCGTTTCCTTGATGGGTAACACCCATGGCGCTGCTGCTGCTAATGCTGTCACAAAGGTCAAACAGGAATCGCCGCTGTTCAGCACTCCATCTTCTGCACTCAAATCGGGCCCTGCCTCTGCTGCTCCCACATTACCGGCGTTGGGAGCTTCTCCGCATGTGTCGCCAGACTCCAGCGTCATCTCGCTGTCGTCGTTTGGCCCACAATTCCATCTTCTGGATGGCAGCAGTGCACAGTCGTTGGAACACCCGAAGCCTTCTTTGCCTCCGCTCCAACATGTCACTCGTCCTGGCTCTGCACAATTACCTCAGCTTCCAGGCTCTGCTTCGTTCTCTGGTGCCGCGACGCCTGAGCAGAGACCTTCCGACTCTGTCTCGTCTGCGGCCCAGACCTACGGTTTGTCTTCCTCCAATGGGCAGCCTAGTGCTCCATCTTCCCACCTAGGAGCCACAGGCTCTGACAGGAAGGAAGAGTCTGCTTCTGGAAACAGCTCCATCAACCCTAATAGCGGCAACGCCAATAATGCTGGAAGCGGCAGTGGAAGCGGAGACAACAACCACAATAACAACAACAATAACAATAACAGCAACAACCCTGGCGCGGGCAGCGGCAATCCTTCGTACGAGGTGGCTGCGCTCAAGACCCGAATCTCCGAGTTGGAGTTGGTGAACGACTTGTACCGCACCAGAATCATGGAGTTAGAGGCAATGGAGCAAGCCGCTCGTTTGCGTGAAAACTCCATGCGCCGCAGACTTGACGACCTTTTACGGGCACAGGGCAACGACGAGGCCCTGTCGATTTTGAGCAGCACAATGCGTGTGGTGAAGCGTGAAGGCGAGCCTCAGGACGAGGTGGCCAAGAGACAGCGCAGTAACTAGTCGTGCTGACCAAGAATCTACGCAGTCGACGACTCCACTTTCATGACATTCTATTTTATTATGAGCAATCAAGATGACGGCCCACAGGCGTGGCGCCGTATGTGTAGTATATATACTCTGGACGAAGTATCAATTCGTAGTGCAAACGGAGATGAGGGGATACCTAAGTACGCACGTCGGGCTCCTCCTTGTTCAAGTGTTCCTTGAATTTCAACAAGTTCAAAACAAAGGCAACGTCCTTCTTCAAGTACTCGTCCACCGACTGAGAGTATGTCGATGGATCACTGGAGTGCTTCTCCAAGTACAAACGTACGGTGGCACCAGAAGAGCCAGTGCCAGACAATCTGACAATGAAGCGCAAGCCATTGGTGAAGCGGATGAACAAGCCTTGGTTCTTCGACACAGAGCCGTCCAAGTCGGTGTAGGAAAAGTTGTTAGCCTCGGCGATGGTGTAGCCTGGGGCCAACTCGGCACCGGCAGCATTCTTTTCGACGATCAGCGCAAGCAAGCTGACCAAGTCTGCGGCACCCTCGCTCGACACCTCCTCGTAGTCGTATCTGGTGAAGAAGGTTCTGCCGTATTTCTGCCAGAACTTCTCCTGGACGGCCTTGATGGAGGTCTTCTCTTCTGGAAATTGCTTGTTGAAGTCGGCCAAGACGTTCAACCAGGCACAAATGGCCCACAAACCGTCCTTCTCGCGGATGTGGTTGGAGCCAGTGCCGAAAGACTCCTCGCCACAGATGGACAACTTTTTGGCGTCGAACAAGGAGCAGAAGAACTTCCAGCCGGTAGGCACCTCGTAGACGTTCAAGTTCTTGTGCTTGGCGACCAAGTCCAAGGCGCCGGAGGTGGGCATGGAGCGGGCCAAACCGTAGACGCCTTGCTTCTTGAAATAAGGGATCAGGTCTGCGTATTCGGCGATAATGGCGACGGAGTCACCAGGGGACACAAAGGCGCCTGCTCCATAAATCATGTTTCTGTCACCGTCACCGTCGGAGGCGGCACCAAAGGCGATGTTCTCCTTGTCGACCTTGGAGACCAAGGTGGCTGCGTAAGTCAAGTTTGGGTCTGGGTGCAAGCCGCCAAAGTCTGGTTGGGGGACGCAGTTTTGAATGGAGGACTCGGGCAAGCCCAATTCCTCGACGAAGATCTTGTAGCCGTATGGGCCCGTGACACCGTTGAGAGCATCGAAAAGCACCTGGAAGGAGTCGTCCTTGGAGATGAAGGACTTGATGAGGTCAAAGTCGAAGATGTCCTTCATGAGGGCGACGTAGTCTTCTGTGGAGTCGATGACCTCGACCTCAATTGGGCCCGCCTGGACGGTTCCGATCTTGGAGATGTCGACCTCGTCGAGCTTCTGGAGCTTGTAGGAGGTCAAGGACTTGGAGATGGCGTAGATGTTGTCGGTGACGCTTTCTGGCGCAGGGCCGCCGTTGGCCAAGTTGTACTTGATACCCAAGTCGTTCTTGGGGCCGCCCGGGTTGTGGGAAGCGGTCAAGATGATGCCGCCCGTGGCCTTTCGGATTCTGATCACGTGCGAGGTGGCAGGGGTGGAGAGGATCCCGTTCTGGCCCACGATGATCTTCTTGACGCCATTGGCCGCAGCCATCTGGATGATGAGCTGGATCACGTGGTCGTTGTAGTAACGGCCGTCGCCGCCAATGACCAACGTGGCGTCCTGGGCTCCTTCCGGAATTGCTTCGAGAATCGCCTGGATAAAATTTTCAGTGTAGTGCTGCTGCTTGAAGACGGTGACCTTCTTTCTGAGCCCGGAGGTGCCCGGTTTCTGGTCTTGGAACGCGGTTGTCTCGACGGTCGTCATGTTTTGCGGAGTGGAGAATTGCCCAGGGTCGACGGAAAATGGCTGCTTTTATGTTGGAGGTGGGGATCAGTCTACGATTTAGTGGGGAACGCATGTCGCTTATGCAGGTCGTGCACTGGCGCCAGGTTGGGTGTTGCTTGTGCTCAAGCGCTGGGGCAAATTTGTGGGTGTGGCTGCTGGCGGCACCGGCACTGCTGGCTCATGCTGCTGTCCAAATCTGGGATTCGGGGACCCGGTTTTGGCGGTTTTGACTGGCCTGTCGTTGGCGAAAAGTGGTCCCTCGTCTGTGCGCTGTCTGCAGTACGGCGGAGTACGGAGAGCCCCGCCGCTACTCCCGCTCCCACACTGCGCCGTCTGGTCCGGCGTCAGGTGACTTGACGGTCAGGTGACACAGGAATAGAGATCTGGAGAAGTTTGGACCTGGAAGAGATGTCAGATTGGAAGCCTTGATGATGGTCATTGTGGTCTGCAGGGGGTGATGGCCAGAGCCCAGGGTTATTGCGCCAGGGCCGTTTGTGGCAGGAGATGGACTTAGAGGGAGAAATGGACATTTTGAAGCGACAAAGCAGGAGACAACAAAGCAGGAGCCAACAAAGCAGGAGACAACAAAGCAGGGGACAACAAAGCAGGAGACAAGAAGAGGAGTAAACTTGAGCAAAGGCGAGAGAAGAATTGTCTTGAAGGTGAGCCAACGGAAATGGTGGCTTGATGGAGCTGTAGCTGAGAGTCGCCGAGAGCTCACCGTCGTCCTATGACTAGGTCAAGATCGGAGCTTCAAGAGTCTCTGTTTGATTGAGTTTTTTGGTGCGATGGTTATTCCTTCTCTGCTTAATAGGCTGTAGTTGTCACAGACTTCTGGACTGTGGATTCTTTGTTAGTGGCGTGACTGGCACTGGACCACGAGGCACCAGCCACAGCCACGGCCATTTTCAACAATGGAGTAGTTTCGAGGATAATTCTCGTCTGCTCGACAGATTTGCAGCTGTCGACATTTTCCTGAGGGTGTTCTGGATTTATGGCCCTTCTTGTTCTTCCCGGTGCTGCGTTTTTTGGCTGCAAAAAGGTTCCCACATCCGCACGGTTGCAAAAAATATATGCAAAATGTAGCGCTGCCACCGAACTTCTAGCGAGGCCTTGAAATACTAAGAAGAGGGAACAGAGATAAATGCTGAGATAAATGCTGAGATAAGTCGCTGAGATAAATCGCTGAGACGAATGCCGAGATAAATTGCTGAGATAAATCGCTGAGATGACGGCCGAGATAAATGCTGAGACAAATTGCTGAGATAAATTGCTGATAAATCGCTGTAGGGAGGCTCTCCTCTCAAATCAATTCTTTAGGAGTAGCTCCAGCTGCTCCAGCGGTGTTTGACCAGAAGACTTCAGAGCCAAAGCGTCTCTCCACATCTGCCGGTGGGCAGTATATACGGAAAAAGTTTATAATAGAGTCTAGAGATGAGCGCCATACGCAGACCAACAACTCAAAGTGTCGCCTTGCTGTTACCCACCACGGGCTCCCGGGCCTCTCCACACAGGGTCCACTTTCCCGGCTCCACACCATCAGGTAGCCTCCCAGCCCAGCTTCCGCTCAACCCAGCCCTCCTCCCATTATCTCGTGTCGGCATACCGAACGACAACCACTATCATGTCACGCTGGAACCTGGCTCCCGTCTCTTCGCCGTGTTCATCGTGCACGCCGTTGCCCAGATCGCTGTACAACGCCGTTCGCAAGATCTTCTCTGCCATTTCCTCGGGCTCCTGATTTTCAGAAACACCGGCACTGACAATCGCCTGGATTGCATCCTTTGAACACCGTTGGGCAACGCTGCTCGTTACCATCACGAAGATATCGTCGGGCTGACACACCTCCCGGGTCTTGAACGCAAGCCCACATGGGTAGACCTGGCCGGTTTGGCGATGTATCTTCGAGTACAAGTCATGGGTGGTGTACCGCCGGCGAGGTCCCGTCGAGAGCGTTGGGGGCTCCAATACCACAAAACTGTCGTTTCGGTACACCCCGAACCACGAGCCGCCGCCCAGGCCACCAAGCTCAATCACACTTTGGTCCGGAGAGTTGTGAAGCCTGGCGAAAAGCCCAGACACACTGCCAAACCCTTCGGTGAGCGCACTGGCCTTGCGTGCTGCCATCGCGAGAATCGAGCCAGGGTGGAGATCCCGGTTCTTGGCAAAAAGCAGCTTGCCCTCCCTGACAATCCGCCTGGCCAAAGCAGTGGAGTCAATAGGCGCCACACCGTCGTAGTCTCGCACAGGCTCCAACAACCCCAAGGCAATGCGGCTGGCAGACTCGCCAGTAATGAAAAAGTTGCTCTCGCCAGTGGGCAGGTACTTGGCGGGACACACCTCGGACCGTGGAGCCGCATACACCTTGTAGCCTACGGTGAAGCTGGGTCTGGCAGCGTTGGCGTCGACGTTGAAGTTGTCAGCAAGTTCCTTGGCCTCGCTCTCGTACTTCTGTGCCAAGTAATGCTCGTACTTCCCTGGCTTAAACTTCTTCAAGTACCACTCCTTAACTGCACTTTTGGCAAATGTCGGATTTGAGCCGCTTGCAGTGTCTGCGGAATGGCCGCTTGCAGCCATGCCTGCCATGGGCTCGGGCTCTCCTGTCTCAACCACCGAAGCGGCATGTGCTACAGCAAGAATCAGAGCAAGAGCGACAAGTGGATTCATTGGCGATGGACTATTGTGGGTCCCAGAGGGCGCCCAAGCGTCGTTTTATAGTTGTCCACTATTTCCAAGGGAAGTTCCTACAATGACGAAATATTCCCACAATGGCGAAAAACATTCTCAACAATGCAAGACAGTGACAACCCTGGTGGCCAAGTCACAATCCAAAGTAAAGAGGAAGCTGGAGAGATTGTCTGCTCCTGGACCATCACTGGCGCGATGGGCGGCGCACGACCGCGTGGCGACATGAACGCACCCGATCCTCACTATGTAACCACAGACTATACCTTTATCACATTACACAATGCCACCTAAAGCCGACTGGGACAAGTACGTGGCGCCCACGGAAGACGACGAGAAAGACGAGAAGGTGGTGCCGCTCAGCGAAGGCGACATCCAGGTGCTAAAAACATACGGAGCAGCCCCGTACGCCACACAACTCAAGAAGATCGAAAAGGACTTGAAGGATATCGAGGCCCGCATCAAGGAGAACGTGGGCATCAAAGAGTCCGACACGGGTCTCGCTGCGCCCCACTTGTGGGACGTGATGGGCGACAAGCAAAGAATGTCCCTGGAACAGCCCTTGCAGGTTGCACGGTGCACCAAGATCATTGAGGCCACCGACCCTCCGCCGCAATTGGACTTCATGGCCAACGCCGACAACAAGCTGAAGTATGTGATCAACATCAAGCAGATTGCCAAGTTTGTGGTGGGCTTGGGCGAGCGTGTGTCTCCCACCGACATTGAGGAGGGCATGCGTGTGGGCGTGGACAGACACAAATACGAGATCCAGTTGCCCTTGCCGCCGCGGATCGACCCCTCGGTGACGATGATGACCGTCGAAGAAAAGCCAGACGTCACTTACGGTGATGTCGGTGGATGCAAGGAGCAGATCGAGAAGTTGCGCGAGGTGGTGGAGCTTCCGCTTCTCTCGCCAGAGAGATTCGTCAAATTGGGCATTGACCCTCCAAAAGGTATCTTGCTTTACGGCCCTCCGGGTACAGGCAAGACCCTCTGCGCCCGTGCGGTGGCCAACCGTACCGATGCCACTTTTATCCGTGTCATTGGTTCCGAGTTGGTGCAGAAGTACGTGGGTGAGGGTGCGCGGATGGTCCGTGAGTTGTTTGAGATGGCCCGGACCAAAAAGGCGTGCATCATTTTCTTTGATGAGGTGGACGCCATTGGAGGCGCTCGTTTCGACGACGGTGCTGGTGGAGACAACGAGGTGCAGCGGACCATGTTGGAGTTGATCACGCAATTGGACGGATTCGACCCCCGTGGTAACATCAAAGTGATGTTTGCTACAAACAGACCCAACACATTGGACCCTGCGTTATTGCGTCCGGGCCGTATTGACCGTAAGGTTGAGTTCTCGTTGCCGGATTTGGAGGGCCGTGCCAACATTTTCCGGATCCACGCCAAGACCATGAGTTGCGAGAAGGATATCCGTTGGGAGTTGATCTCTCGGTTGTGTCCGAACGCCACCGGTGCCGAGTTGCGGTCTGTGTGCACGGAAGCAGGCATGTTTGCCATTCGTGCCCGTAGAAAGGTGGCCAACGAGAAGGATTTCTTGAAGGCGGTGGACAAGGTGATCAAGGGCAACTTGAAGTTCAGCTCCACGTCGCAGTACATGCAATACAACTAGGCATATAGGAAGAGGAGTAGCAGAAAAACAGAAAGAGAAAGAAAAGAAGTTGCGTATGTCAAAGGGTGATTCGTCGGTGGCAGGTCTGTTATTATGTACTTTTCAGGGAGTGGTCGGCGGCAGCTAGTCCCACCAAGAGACACAGCCCATGCCGTCGGTTTGACAAGATGCTATCAAGGCGTAAGGCGGTGTTTTCGTAGCTCCTTCATCTAGACCCAACGCCTCTGAGCTGGACTGCGGTCTTGTGTTGTTGAAGATCTCTTCCTCGACACGGAACCTGATTTTCTCGTTGATATCAATGAACAACTCTGTGTCGTCGTCGGGGCACCAGACCCAGGCTTTCTCCACCGGCTTGAATATGCAGCTCTCAAAGAGGTAGTCCTTGGGAATGAAGATGTCGTCAAAGAACTCCATGCGGACCTTGATGCCGTCGGCAGAACAGTCGGCGACCCAGCCACATAGCGTTTCTCCCACAAACGGTTTCCAGACCACTAGGCGGAACTTGACCTCGACGTAGGCTCCACCATCACCAGGTTTGAGCAAGCCGTCCTTGATGTCCAGGATATCCCACACTGCGACCGCCAAGCCCAAGTTGGCGATGACCTTGTTGGAGTATTTCTTGTGGATTTCGTCTCGGAGAACGTGGTGGAGCGGCGTGCTGAACGACTGAGGCGGGCACCGCACCAAGTCAGACACCTCAGAGAGTATGAACATGTAGCGAGTCGTGGATGTGGATAAAGCCGGAGGCTAGAGTATCCAGAGACTGGGAAAGTGAGACAGAGCGATAGACAGTAGTCTAGGCAGCAGTCTAAGCAGTAGTTTAAGCAGCGTTGGGGGACGTTCGAGAGTCAGCGTCAGAAACTCCAGTGTCAGTCTCCAAAGCAGTCTCAGAGAGTCACTATCAAGCGTCAGTCTCCAAAGCAGTTTCAGAGAATCACTATCAAGCGTCAGTGTCTAGTAGAGTTCAGATCCCAGTGTCTAGTGGAGTTCAGGTCCCAGTGTCTGGTAGAGTTCAGTGTCCCAGTGTCTGGTAGAGTCCAGTGGTCCAGTGTCAAGCGGTGTCCAGGCAGATAGCGAAGCTAGGAAGAAGCGGGGTAAGGAGACGGCTGCGTCCAGGAAGTCCAGAGGAGCAGTATATCAAAAAAGGACCAGCAAAATCCCGAGATCTATAAACGACTCCAGAGAATCCACAGCCAAAGTGGTTTCTGATGGTGGATCACCGATGGGTGATGAGTGCGCGCATCTCTGTGAGACAGTGTGGAGGCTGGGACGACCGAACACCTGCTGCTTTTGCGCCCAATTCCGTCAAAATCCCCCCAGTTGAAGCCACATGCCACGCACAGAGGCCCCAAAAAAGAAGTACACGCTGAAGTCGTCGGACCGGCGCCTCGCCTCGGGAAAACGGCCCGACTCGTACCTCCACAGCACCAAGCAGGCGGGCCGCGGGCTCGACGCCGGCTCCACGTGGAACCCCAAGCACTTCCGGCTCTTTGTAGGCAATCTTGCGCCGGACGCCACCGACGCCGTGCTCTCCGCTGCGTTTTCCGCCTACGCCAGCGTCAGCAAAGTCAGCGTGCCGACAGATAAGGCTGGGCAGAACCGGGGGTACGGGTTTGTTGCCTTTGCGCTGGCGGACGAGTACTTGAAGGCGTTTCGGGAGATGAACGGCAAGTACGTCGGGCTGCGGCCGGTGCAGTTGAAGCGGGCCGAGGGCAAGCCGAAGAAGTGACTTTTTTTCTGGTGTTTTTGGATTTTTGGTGTTTTTGGTGTTTTGTGTGATTCTGCTTCCTCTATGGACCATCGGCTGCGAATAGCGCGCAGACAGAATTCTGCCTGGACCGTCCGCCTACGAAAGACTGGCCAATACGCAAATTCAAAGAACAAAGCAGATTTCTCTTTCAGGCTCCAAAATGCACATGCTCCGATTCACGCCGCGGCTAGCGCTCGTGCCGATGCGGCCGTCCAGCGCCAGGCTCGTCCGCTTCACCAGGCTCAACTCAAAGTTGCCTGACAACTTCGACCCAAAGGCAAACCTCCCCTCCCAGGGCGAGTGGAAGCACTTGAAACAGCACATTCCAGGCGAGAGCGTGCAGACCAACACGCTCAAAGACCGCATCCCGTCGTTTCCGCTCGGAAAGGAGATCGTGCCCACGCTCTTGCCGAGACCAGGTGTGCCTCGCGTGGGCCCCAAGATGTCTTTTGGCAGGGTCATCCAGATCTTGAAGAACAAGACCCAGCCCGAGCTCATCTACGAGTCCGAGCCGCACCGGCTCTACTTCCTCGGTTCCGTGTGCTGCGCCGTCATGTTCACCATCTACGGCTGTGTGTTGCTTGAGTTTTCGTGGTTCAACGCCAACAAGAACTTCGAGGAGAACAGGGACGAGCTTGCCTCTCCGCTCCAGCGCAGACAGTGGGCTGTCGATCTCGCCACCTACGGAGCCTTGGGCGCTGTCGTGCTTGCTGCCGCCTACCACTTCGCCACCTTCCCCACCCGGCTCGTTCGCCGTATGTGGTACTTGCCTGGCCCCGTCGAGCACATCAAGTTCACCTCGTACCCTTTACTTCCCGGAGCCCCGACGCCCGTGTACACTGTGCCGTTGCAGAACTTGGTGAGAAGAGACAAGGCCCGCGTGTGGACAGGCAAGGGTTTCTACGGCACCGCCGACAAGTCGATGTTCTTCTTCATTCTTAAGGAAACGGCCGCAAACAAGAACTGGGTCGTGGACCGCAAGGGCTTCTTCTGGTCCGACGGCCGTGTCTTCGACCTTTTGTTCGGCAAGGAAACGGTGGCCGAGGCCGAGGCCGGCATACCTTACGACGAACAGATTGGCATTGTCCACAGAGAAGTCAAGAAAAAGAAGAAGGAGCTCCGCGCCAAGCACGGCATGTTCTACCAGTTCAAGCTAGGTGCTCAGGACGCCAAAAACGACTTGCTGTCGGCCACAAACTACGTCAAGGACTTGGCCTCCTCCAAACTGCCCAAGGGCTTGCCGAAAGGCAAGAAATAGCTGTACATAGAAAGCCAAAGGCTGAACCATTGGTTCTAGTAATCTCCATCTGCTCAGAAAATGTAGCTAAAGTGCACAGAGCTACCGACATCCAACTAGACCCCGCAGGCCACTCTGGAGGGAAGTCTGATGTACAAACACAAGAGGAGCCTTCAGACGTTCTATAAAGATGGTTTTTAAATAAAGAAAAGAGCTTAGATACCCAAAAAAGAGTGATTTCGCCCAGGATCGAACCGACTAGACCACGAAACCACTTGTGGTCTCAAAACGGGTCCTTAGTCGCCACACTGGTTAGACCCTGAAGTGAAAAAACACGATCAACGATGAAATTGGAGAGATACAGAGGCACGGAAGCACTTGATGCTTTCATTCTTCTACCTTCACGATGCTCACACACCTTTCAGAGCTCTCAATATCTCATGAAGCAAGACTTTAACAATACCAACAAACACATCTGTCGAAATCCATTCCTTCCCTTTATTAATCTATTCCTTTCTATTTCCCAAATCCACAATCTTCGAAATCTCGCCAGCCAAAGCCTTCTGCTCATTGGGCAGTTGCATCAACGGATTGAACAGCATGAGCTTCAGTGTCACGGTCTTCAAGGTGGCCAAAGTAGCTCCAAGACGCGGCACGTAGTGGTTAGGTCTGGACTTGCTGTTGAGCAAGAACTTAACGAGGTTCATCACGAGCTGCTGGTTGCTGTTGAAGTCGCTCATCCGCATGGCCAAATCGCTCTTGGCGCCTTCGGCACTGAGGATCCGCAAAAGCGACGCAAGGCTGTAATCCACCACCTTGAAAAACTTGGCAAACCAAAACAGCGAGTAGATCGTCGTGCCTGCCGAATCCTTCTTGTCTGCCAGCTCAATCAAGAGAAGACTGAACGAGTTGGACAAGAACTGCAACGCAAACTGAAAGGACTCGGTTGACGAGAGTTGATCAAGCTCAATGAGCAAGTAGTAGTAGTCCAAGTTGACCAAGCCAATGAAGTTTTGGAGAAGCGGCAGCTCTGCATACTCGTTGTGGATCAACAGCAGCACCGACACTCTCCAAGACTCCAAGTCTGCCAGAAAGCGGGTCAAGCCGTCGTTGCTAACTTTGCTCAATCCCACACGGAACGAGAGCATCCGGTCCTGCAAAGCGTGAAGGGCAACTGCCGAAGCCATTAATGCTGCGGTTCGGTTCAGCTCGCCGGAAGTCAAGGCGTTGTCGAAGTTCTGGTCCTCGCCGAAAACAGCAGTGGGTGGGAACTGACTTGGCTTATCCAAAACGAGCGAAAGCTCCTTGTCCAAATTGTAGATCGACCAGAAGAACCGCTTGGGAACGACCAGCGTTGCTTTGCCTCCACCAAACGTCGTGCTTTGAAGCACACTGCGGTCGAGAACACCCACGAGCGTCCAAAGAAGCTCAGTGTGGCCCACGTTGATTGCATGAATGCACAAAAGTATGAGCACACTTGTCTGGGGAAGCACGTCTTCACCCGAGAAGTCGTAGCTGATGACATCTAGTATCGACTCCACCAACGTGCGGCTGAAGTACTGCTCGTAGTGCTGGGTGTGGTGGTTGGCGTCATGAATGAGACACCCTATGGCCATGACTAGGTACACGTCGAAGTTGACAAGCGTTTCCGTCACAAACAGAAGACTTTCGAAGCGCTTGACAAACTCGGGCCGCGAGAGAAACGGGTACTTCCACTCGTAGTTGGCAAAGAACGTGTGCGCAAACACCGACGGCAAGTTACGGTCGTCGATCCGCCGAACCACCAAGAAATCGCCCTGGCCATTCTGCGACAGCAGAGCTGAGAGCGCTTGAGCAACTGCTGACTTGTGAACCTTTGCAGCCATGGTGTTTCCGCCAGCAAAACTGCCTCCAAGCTTGCTTGCAAAGCCGTGTCCGTGCGACGCCAGGCTGCCCTGGTTTTGGCCGCCATGGACCCCATTAGGCCCACCAATGGACGTTGCTGGCGACTGCAGAGACCCCACAAGAGCCTGGCCCGCCTGGCCCTGCAATTTCGAGGCTCTGTGCGAGCCTGCGGTCCTGAGATCCACAGTGCTCGGGAGATCGATGTTGCGGAAGGGCTGTTCGTTTTCCTCGTGGTTCACGAGCGAAGCTATCAAGATGGGCGCAACCTCGCCGCTCTCGCTGCCGCGTCCGGAGCTCGCAGTGGTGGACCCGCCATTTTCACTGCCGCTGTGGGCACCTTGGAGGGTGTTTTCGCTGGAAAACACCACCTCCTCGTCCTCTAGTCTCATTTTCTTGCGTCGCCTGTCGATGTATTCGCATGATGTGTTGGACTTGAGACAGTACTCGCACCGTGGGTACGTTCGGGAACATTTCTTCTTTAGTTTGTAGCAGCGCACGCAGTTTGAGCTATGGTGGGACGAATCGTGCTCTGGCTCCGCACCGCCAACGTGGTCTACAGCCGCGTCAGCGTTTCGTCTTTTCGGCAGCTCTTCGTTCTCAATCCCGCCTCGTGTGGTCGAGGTGCTAAGGCCGTCGGGCTTAGCTTCAGTGCCTGCGGAGGCACCGCTGGGGCCGATTTCTGTGCTGTTTAGCAAGCTGGCGGCGCCGGAGTCTCGCAGAACGCTTCGGTGGCTCTCCACGCTGCTCTGGCTCCGGGCCCCGCCTCTTTCCGCACGGCTTTTCTCCCGATCAGCGGTTGTTTTGGGTCCGTAGTCAAGCTTAAACTTGGACGCCACAGTGCCGTTGCCCATGAGTTTCCGGTAGTAGACGTCCATTTCTGGGCTGGTGTGCTGAGTGCTGTCTGTGAGTGTATATGCGGTCTCTTTTCGAAATTTGGTCGACAGCAGATCGTGCAAAAGCAGCAGAAAGGCGCCGCTATATATGAAACTCCCAGCTGTGGAGGCGATGGCCGGGGCCGAAGGTGTCGGCCGCACCGCCGAATGGGGCAGGTGGGGGGGGGAGGTACGGGCTGGGCGTAGGGCCGCTCAGGGCGAGCCGCACGGCCGTCATTGCAGTGTGCACTTGCGTGATCGGCGCATCTTTAGCGAGGATGCACGGGTGTCGGGGAGAGCCGATCGGCCCTAAGGCTTCAGAGGGTCCATTGACGGCATTCTGTCTGGCAGATGCGAGAGACTCAGGAGAGGAGTTTGTGGTAGAGAGTCGAGCCAGTGGGTGTTTTTATTTTGGGATGTAGTGCGTAGGTGGGGTCTTTTCGCTGGTGGTGAGACCGCATTTGCAGCCAACAACCACTGGGCCTTCAGCTCAGACGTCTCGTTAAATTTAGCTGTAGATTGGATATAGTGGTGATTGAAGCGGCAATGATATGAAGCCGACTTAGGCGGTGTCAAATCGGTGGCAGGTCCCTCTGACAGCACGGCTGCACGGCTCCAGGCTGGAGACAATGGCGGTGTTTCCAGAAACACTGGTTCGATTGCGGGGAAAGCTCCTGCCGAGATGTTCTATGACTGGAAGAAAGACATTGGAAAGCTTTTCTCGTGGCGTCATGACGAGAGCTTGTCAGAGTCAGACAATGTGGTGGAGAACGAGACACCCTCGCCAGCAGGAGAATCGTTTCCTGGGGTTTCGAGAATTACCCCGATAGTAGATTCTCACCGGCAGCCATTGAAGCTCGCCGAGAGGGAACAATGCAACATCGAAAGATCATGGAGGTGCGCTGGGCTGGCATGATTGGAGGGAGACTTCCGTCGAGCAAACGCCATCGAACGGCTCTGGATCAACAGCTTGTGTCGGCGAATAAGGTGACTTTCCTATTGTTCGGGCATTGCCCCATTGATTGAAACGAGCTTGCGCTCGGGGACGGATGCTTTGTTCTTGATGAAAAACCGGTTCATGAACACTGCTTGTTTGCATGAATTTCTCCAACCGCCCAATTGTATTGAAAAGACTGCCAGCGTCACGTGGCGGTACTTGAATAATTTCAAAGATCAGCCCAACGGCATTTCCAGGCTTAAAACACCTGCGGTTCCCTCCTCGACCTTCCCGGCCGCAGTTTCTTGGCTGCCATTGTTGTCAGGCCACTGCCAGGAAAAATGAGTGATATAAGTGGAAGTGGGGAAGGTCAAGCGCAAAGGCTCTGTTGTTTAAAAGATCAGCGTTCTTTGTTGGCCAGGCCAGAAATTTAAGCATAACTTCTTTTTCGCAGCCATGAGACTTAGCGCTGTGGCCCCGGTCGGGCTCTTAGCGATCTTGAAACATGCCCAGGCTCTTGCGATCCAACCAGAAAACGCTGCTTCTGCCTACTACCAAGACAATGCAGGGACACAAGTTGCCTTGGCCAAAAGAGGAAACACTCACCCAAAACCCCAGAAGATGGCGGATGAAGAGCTTCACGAGATCCGCCAGGAACAGGCGAAAGCCAATGCCAAGAAGTGGGACGCATTAAACCAGAAGTGGAAATCGATCCCGGAAGTGTACTTCGTGGCTCCAGCAGAGACTGGCTTCTACGAGACCGGGTATGGGTTCGAGCCGAAAGACCGTGTCGACATGTCTCCCGCCTTCTTTCTGCGTTCGGGCGAGGATAGCATGTTCATTGCCAGAGAGGCCGACAATGGCGACTTTGCCTTTGGCGTGCTTGACGGCATGGCGGTGTGTCTCCCTCCCGGCAACGACTCTGCGGACTTCACCCGGGTGCTTGCGCACGAGCTCAAGGCCCAGTTCGAAGAGCGACAGTGTCCCGTGATCACTCCCGAGAATCTAGTGGACTTTGCCATGTCCCGGGTGTCCCAGTGGGATGACATTTACGGGGTGACAGCGGCGCTTGTGGCCATTGTTTCTCGCGGAAGGCGCCTTGACATCTACAACATGGGAGAGCTGTTTGCGGCCATCTACCGCCGGGGTAAGTTTGTCGAGGCTACCCGTTACACACCAGCACCAGATGCCCGGTACCAGCGGTTGGCGTTGGTGAGACAGGAGGAGGAGATCAGGTTCTTGCTTGAGCAGCGCAAGCAGGGCCCCAAGCCGCGGTTCCCAGCCAAGTCTTTCTCGTGGGAGTTGCAGAAGGGAGACATTGTTGTTTTGGCCTCGCGAGGAATTACCGAAAGCTTGCCTAGCGACAAGTTTCTCCGCATCATCAGTGCTGGGGAGAGCGACGGAGCCGACTTGGGGCATGTCAGTAAGGAGGTGGCGTTTGCAGCCAAGAGATATTACCGTGACAGGGCCGAATTCGACAAAAACAAAGAGGAGCAGGACAGTACGGTGGTGATGGTCCGTGTGAATCTGGACGGCACTTTGAAGAAGGCCAAGTCGCCTGAAGAGCCGGACTACGTGAATGTATAGCCCTGTGTAGCCCTGTATGCCCGTAAGGTTACAATACATAGCAGAGTTGCACGTCCTTCCTTCTTTTCATTCAAACTGCACAGAGCTCTTGTTCCGGCTGCTTTATATAGCCTCCTATTGTTTGGAGCAATATATGAAGCCTCGAGTATCCGGGGAGGGAGCTTTTCCCGTTTACTTTGCACCCACCGCACCCGTCCAGCTTTTGCAGCCACCGACGATGCACGCACCCAAGCTTTTTGCGACGCTGATTCTGGCGGTCCTTGCGTTTTCAAGCTTCCAGTATGCCTTGGCAGCTCCATCTCTGCCTGAACAGCGCTTGGTCCGTCGTGGGGCAGCCATTCTGTTCCAAGAGGTTATGATGGGCGACGCTGCTCTTCATGCTGAATTGTTTCGACACGATGTGGCGAGACAAGAAGAAGAGCAGGAACTAGAGAGACAGAGAGAGGAGGAGGAGAGCCAAAGAGAAGAGGAGAAGAAGTTGCGCCACAAGGCAAGCGAGAAGTTTGCCCGGCAAGCCCTTGACCGCAAAAGACCCAAGAAGAAGGTGCACCGCGACGTGATCCAGATTGAAAGCAAGAGCTACGAGGGCGCAATTGCGAGAAACGTCCATGAGAACGGCTTGAACCCGAAAGTTCACGGTGTAGCGTCGTTCAGCACCCAAGAGCACGACGGCTGCCTCGCCGTTGGTGTCACCGACGTCTACCAGCCAGAAGAGCTCCGCCGCAACCAGCTCACCAACCACCAGCCGGGCTCCAAGTCCCAGCCATGGTCGGTTGCGTCCGCCAACTTTGCCAAGCGATTGTGTCATGTGTCCCACTTCATGCTTGGAAGAGTTTACGAGACATGGCTGACCATTGAGTCAATGGCCGATTCTGTCCGCATCATTCTTGCACGCACAATGCAAATATTCCCAGATACCTCCGGACGAGCCAGCTTTTCGTTTGCGTCGTTGGAGCCTGGCACGGCGCTTGTGGCCAACGTCGGCACGCTGTGGGCGGGTCTTTACCGGGACGGCAAGTTCGTCGAGTCGTTGGACTACAACCTTCCGTTGTACAATCAAATGGTGCCCACGTTGTTTGCTTCTGCTACGCACAGCTATAACCTTCGGGTCTATTCACTGATGAAGGATATGTCGGAGACCCACAGCCGGGCAACGGAGGTTCTCTGGGACACCCGAAAGGGCGACATTCTCTTGATGGCTACGGTTGGGTTTACCCACACTGTTTCTTTGGACAAAATGCTGGAGATTGTAGCGCAGCAATTGGAGAAGGGCTCCAGCATGGCTGCTTTGTCCGATGAGCTCGTCAGGGCGGCAGACGACGGCGCAGACTTGCTGGTCATTGCAATCCGAATCAACGATAGAAAGAAGAGTGAATAAACAGAGTGCTCAAGTCAAAAGTAACGCAAGTGTAATGTAATCCAACTGACATCAGTACTCGAGCTGGGGGCTCGACCTCAAGGCTAAAAGCTCAAGCTGGGGGCTCGAGCAAAAGGCTAAAGGCTCAAGCTGGGGGCTCGAGCTAAAGGCTAAAAGCTCAAGCTGGGGGCTCAAGCGGGGACCCAAAGCGTCTTCTTCTTGGACGAGTCTACAGGAAAGTTCAGGACTCGAGAATGCCAAGCAGCACAGGAACTGCCATTATTCGAAGAAGAATCCCACGTCGATGCAAAGGACTCATTGTGCCAACAATGGCGCCTGAGCTTCCGAGAAAAAACTCGTGACTCAAGGAAATCGTAAGATCAAAATAGGCTTGGCGCCAGGGCGTAGAGAATTTAAAAAGAGCGTCTTTTGCAAAATCCAGCAATGTGGTCTTGAATTTTGTGTGAAGCATCCTGGCCTCGGATTGGCAGCCATTACCATTTTCGCAGCCATTTCCATTTTTCGCAGCCAAAATGAGGGTAGCTACAGTGGCGCTTCAGGCGCTTTTTCTCCAGTCAGCAGCGGCTTTGCCCCAGTACCCGCTCGAGTCCACGGCTATCCGGCTTGGAAAGCGTGGTGCTGGCCCAAGCACGCTTCGAGGCAAAACCAACAAGACTCAGCTTTCCAGAACCAAGACGATTCTTGCGCTCCGTGACAGTTGCAAGGCAGCAGCAAAAACCTACCGCGAGCAGTTCCAGATCCCCCAGCCTAACCCGGAGCAGTACGATCTCGGGTACGCCGGGTCGCCCGCCCCACGTGGGCGGATGTCGCCGGCGTTTTACCTCCCGTTCGGCGAAGACGTGGTGACGGTCACCCCGGTGACCAGCAAGGGCCACATTGCGGTCGGGTTGGTGGACGGAAGCCCCGAGTTCATGGCTCCAGGAACCGACTCGGCGTATTTTGGCCAGATCATGGCCTACGGAGCGCAGCGAATGTTCGAGCGGCACTACTTCAACGAGCGGGGCCAGGCGCTGGGCAATTTCATTGGGGAAATCGCCGAGGAGGCGGTGAGACTCAAGCCAGACCTCGAGGGCGGCGTGGGGATGGTTTTTGCCGCCGTCACGGGCGATACCGCCCGTGTGATTCTGTACGGACAGTCGTGGGCCGTGTTGATCCGCCAAGGCGAAGCTGGGTCATGTCTTCCGTACTACCACAATCCACCGGGCCGGCCGTTTGATCTCGTGTACGCTGGCTCGCAGCACTTCAGGGCACAAGCCATTGAGCAGCTTGACGGCACCGAGATCCCGCCGATTCGGACGGACTGGGAGGTCCGCAAGGGCGATGTGATTGTGATGACCACCCGGGGAGTCACGGAAAACATGCAGCCGGAAGAGATCGTGGACATTGTGGTGAGCGGCATTGCTGCCGGCGAGAGCTTGCACAACTTGAGCCAGCGGATCGTGACCACCAGCAGGCAAAATTTCCTGACGCGGTCCAAAGACGTTGGCGAAGACATGACGGCGTTGATTTTGCAGATTCGGGACTACGACGCTCGGGGCGGAAGCTTGCAAGGCTGGGAGTCCTCGGTGGGCCAGTCGTCATCTGGAGCCGGGACCTCGAAAAGCTCCTTTGACGAAGCTGGACCCTCCACAAGCCAGAGAATGGCCGGCGAGGAGTTTGTTGAAGTTCCTCTCAATGCGGACGCATACACTGCTGGCTCCTCTACCGACGAAGACTCTGACGACACAAAGATGGAGGAATCCGGCGAGAAAACGGAGCTTGCGTCAGATACCCCAATGGAAGAGTCTGTGGAGACCTTCGTTGACGGCTTTACGGACACTTTGGCCGACAAGATTGCCGAAAACGTTGCAAGGTTTGAGGATATCGCTTTGCAGGATACCCCAAGGGAGCCGTCTGGTGCCAGTTTCCAGGCTCCGGAATCGTTTGCAGTCAAAAAGCTCAAACCCCCAAGCTCTAGAGACGGCTCGGACGACGAGCCTTCCTCGATTAAGTTCATAGGATTGAGAAGCCCATAGACACTAGCTTTTATTCTCCGACCGCGTTCTCGTTCACTCTATCCTTTCTTTCCCAGGCTTATCTGCCCTTTGCCTTTCGGCTGATCCCTCTCCTATCTATTCTCTGCCGCCTTCCGGCTAATCCCTCTCCTGTCTATTCTGACTATGTACATTATGCCGTGGCCACCTCCGGCTCCGCTTCAGCCCTCTCCCGTGCAAACGCCTCCAAGGCCAACGCCCGGACCTCGTCCAACAACACACTCTGGTGCTTGGCGCTGAACGCAGGCAAAGCGTCGTGCTCCACCAAGTCCATGCGCCAGTGCTCGTCGTCTCCCTTCCGCCAGAGCGACTCCCACAAAGCGGTTGTGTTCTCCAACTCAAACTCATCGATCACGTGCGCCAAGTCTGCCACCGCCTCCTGCGAGTACGCCGGACGGTACTGGCCAGAAAACCACGTGTTGCCGTCGTCGTTCTTCTTGCGCATCGCCTGCGCGTCCTTGGCCAAGTGCACGTCTCTGGCCTCTCTCAAATGAACCAACCCGTGGTACGCAGCCACCGCATAGTCGTAGTTTGCAAAGTTCACCACACACATGATGCGCCAGAGGTCGTTTCGGCGGCTGGGCTTGCGGTTCTGCCAGTTGGGACGCATGAACTGCTGCTCGATCTGCTCCTGGTGGTACCCGGGAACCTGTGAATATAAGATTTGGCCCGAAAACAAGTTCTTGAACATGAACACCTGCGGCGCCAAGTTGAGCTGCTGGAGCTGCTCGGCGGTCTTCACGCCCTGCGCAAGCCGAGCGCCCAACACCTTACGTGCCTTGAGCTGCTCTAGGAGATGCTTGCGCATCTTCTTTTCCGATCTCAACCGCATGATCGCCATTTTGCTGTGGTTGTTTCACTGTAGAAGGGTGGCCCTGGAGCTGTAGCTGAAAAAATGCGAGTCACGTGAACACGGGTCACGTGTATCACCATATCCTCGCCCTTCGCTAAACCTCTAACTTCCTGCGCAGCCGCCGCCCACGTGACCAAACACTCGTCCCACACTCAGCACTCCAGCCTGCTGTCACCGAATCCTAGGCCATGGCGTCGTTTCTTCTATGGGTGGAGATCGCCGTGCTCGTGGTGTTCTTTGCTGCGTGCGTGTCCTGGTCGTTCAAATACGTCTTCAACCACGAGATCATCCGCAATTACTCCCACAAGCCGCAGTACCCCAAGGCTCTCTTCAACGCTGTGGCGGAAAAGGAGGCCAATGGCGTCTACGGCTGCCGGCTCCTACATTTGGACGTTGACGACGAGGCGCTGGAGGCCATTTCGGACGATCTGCGTCGAGACCCGGACTCCCTCGGGCCCGATCTGCGCGTGCATCCTGACACCGTCCACTCCCGGCTTTACTACGGCGTTGGCGGGCTCTTTTCGGTGGTGGTGACGCTCTCGCTCGAGTTGGTCGTGCTTCTCATGCTACAGCTCTTTGCGCTGGCCAGCTTGAACGTGCGGGTGTTCCGCGTGCTCATTCTGACCCTAGTGGTGCTTGTGACGATGGTGCAGCCTTTGCTTGTGATTTCCGTGTACATCAACGCCGATGCTGGCGGTGCTGCAAGCATGCAAACGCCGTCGGCGGTCTTGCGCCTCGTGGCCACCGCAATCTTGGGGGTAGGCTGGTTCATGCTCCTCAACCGCTTTGGAGCTCTTGCTCACGCCTTGGGGCCAGACACAGGAAAGTCGTTTCTTGCCGAGAAAACCAACGAGGTGGTTTTGTTTGGAATCACCATCACGGCGGTTTTGTCGGGTGTTGGGTGTACGCTGACCCCGATCCGCTACTTCTGGCTGGAGAACGTGTTTGCTGCAAAAAAGACCCGGGTTCTGCACCAGCTCGAGGAAACCCAACTCAACGAGCTCATCCAGTCGTACAACTCCACCAAAATGCTCATGCGCAAGCGGCAAATCGAGCTTGATGCGTTGCTTATAGCCACAACTGGCAAAACGTACAACGAGCCGGAAAAACTCTTGGTTCGCCTGCTCAAGAAAAGCGGCAGTCAGTTTTTCAACAGAGTTCAGTCTTTCACGACCCTTTCGGGTTTCTCTGGCGGAAATAGCGAGGAGAATGAGCTCCGCAGCGAGATCAACTCCTTGCGCAGCCTCAAGGACCTGATTTACGTCGACCTAGCCAAGAAACTCGATCAATTCTTGCGCAACAAACGCACGATCTCTCAAACAGGCTTTACGGTCGAGATGCTAGTCAAGTTGTTCAACTTGCTCTTCTCCGTGTACTGTGTTTACAAAATCGTCAACGTGTTGTTGGTCCGCCTCCCGTACCACTTCTTCTGGAGTGCCGACGACCTCCACGGCGAGTCTAACATCATCGACGATGGAGAGTCTACACACTCACTCAACAAGAACACGAAAGATGCTCTTGCCATCACGGTCGCCAAGATCATTCAATCGGTCTTTGGGTACCTTCCTATCTCGGAAACGCAGCTTATCAACCAGATCAGTTTCATTCTCTCGGGCTCGTTGTTCTTGTGCTCGTTCCAGAACGTCTTGGTGACGTTCAAGTCAGTGGGCCGCTTTCTTCCGTCAGCCACGACCTCTGTGAATGTCAGCGTCAAGAGCTGGCTCAAGAACTTGGTTGTCAGCGAATTTCTCGCAATCTACGTTGTAGCCACCGCGCTACTAATTCGCTCGAATTTGCCGCCAGAAACCGCTGAGCTGATGCTGAAGATCCTCTCGCTATCGTCTCCGTTGCAGGCAACTCTGCAGGCACAGATGCTACGGGAAGTCGAGTTCATCGACACCTGGTTTGATAAAGTCTTTGGGCTCACGTGTTTGGCCAGTTTCTGTGTCATTGCCATGAAGATCTTTATCGAGCACGACAATGTCTACGAGAACGGTTACGACGAAGAGATGATGATGGAAACAAACCCCAACTTCAAGCTCTCGTGATTTTGGCAATCAGCAACCGTCAAGTCGTAGGCTGCAAATCTTCGAATCGGCGGCGGCACTCGTGCAGATTGCGTTCCATCAAATTTCTTGACCTCGGACCAGTTTTCGACCTTGGTGGCGCCACTGAGAAGTTAATTATATCAGGAAACGCGCTTTTGCATCATATCAGGTGGCCACATGAGGGGCAGCTGCATGATCTCTAAAGTTCGCCATAGCCTCGCTAGCGGCGCTCGGCGTCGTGGGCCAGTTTTGCAAACTCCGGCAGGGTCCCTGGCCTGCATACAAGCTGCCCTAAGCGGATTTGGAGTGTATCTCGCCCCTCGAACTTGCCCAAATGGGCAGTGCGACTGCAGACGTGCAACCGATTGTGTGGTAATCATATGCGCCTCACGGGGATTCTCATGCATTCCCCATATTTCGCCTTCTCCACAAATGGGCAGCGCTGCTACGCTGGGCCACGGTCAGTAAGAGACGCACATGCATAGTCGCACCTGTTATAAGAGCGAGAGACTGCTGTGTGGGCGTTTTGAGAAACTTATAAGCGTAGGGTCGACTCACCAAAATGTCAATTGTGCACACGACCCAAATCTCCGCCAAGCACCCTGAACGGTTCAGGGCCTCGCCTTCCGACAGCAAGAAATTCTTGCTTCCTGGTGCCGTGATTCCAGAAGATGAGAAGAAGCCAATTATCACCAGCAGATCTGCCGTTGCCATTGTGGGTGCAGGCTTTGGTGGATTGGCTGCAGCCATCAGAATGAAGACCCAGCTTAAGAACGAAGATTTCGTGGTGTTTGAGCGTCACGCAGAGTGGGGCGGAACATGGTGGGCAAACTCGTATCCTGGCTGCGCCAGTGATATTCCTGCCTTGTGGTACTCGCTCCACAGTGACCTCAACGACAACTGGAGCGACTTGCGCCCTCCCCAGCACGAGATGGAGGAGTACATTTTGGCGTTGGTGGAGAAATACGGCTTGAACAAGCACGCCAAGATGGAAACCTCGTGCCAATCCATGAACTGGGACGAGGAAGCCGGCGAGTGGGTTCTTGGGTTGGTCCATGTCAAGTCTGGCCAGCGCTATGAACACAGGGCCCGTGCGGTGCTCTCGTGCATCGGTGGTTTGGTCTACCCCAACAAGGTGGATGTTCCCGGCTTGAAGGACGTGTTTCAAGGCAGTTACATGCACTCTGCGCTTTGGGACCACAGCGTCGACTTCAAGGGCAAAGACGTGGTTGTCCTTGGCAATGGATGTTCCGCTGCACAAGTGGTGCCGGCGTTGATGGATGATCTTGATGTGAAGAGCTTGACACAGGTGATTCGCACAAAGCACTGGATCATGCCTCCGCTTCCTCCCTTCCTATTCCCCCTCTACAAATGGTTGTCTGGCACACGTTTGGGACTTTTGTTTATCCGTTATCTTGTTGTTGTTGCTGCCGAGTCTCGTTACCCTATGTACCAGGGCAACAACTTGTTGTCGAGATTCATGCGTTGGGCCACCACCAAAAAGGCCACGCAGTACATCAAGCAGAATGCTCCCGAGAGGTTCCACGACTTGTTGCTTCCGTCGTTCAAAGTGGGGTGCAAGCGTGTGATTTTTGACTACAAGTACGTGCCTTCGTTGAACAACCCCAAGTTCGACATGACCGACAAGCGGGTCAAGGAAGTGACCAAGGACTCTGTGGTTTTCGAAGATGGAACGAGGGTCAAGGCAGACATCATTGTGGCTTGTACTGGATACAACCTCGAGCGTGCCATGACCAGTACCGATCTCATTGGCCGGGACGGCGTCAGCTTGCAAGGATTGTGGAAGAAAGATGGTGTCAGCGCATACAAGACCTTCATGGTGCGTGACATGCCCAACTTCTTCTTCATTGCAGGACCAAACTCCGGTACTGGCCACTCGTCGGTGGTGACGACCATCGAGAATAGTGTGACATTTGCAGCCAAAATGCTTCCTGGAATTTTGGACGGCACAGTCAAGTCCATTGCAGTCAAGCGGTCCGCGTACTACGAGTGGCTTGACTCCTGCCAGAAGCGTTTGGCCAAGGCTGTGTACGGCACGCCTTTCGGCGGCTGTGTTTCGTGGTACACCAAAAACGGTGTGAACTCTACCGCCTACCCGTACTCGCAGATCCACTTTTATATCACCCTGAGGTGGTTCAGCATGAAGGCGTTTGACGTTGAGCGCTACGACAAGAAGAACATCTGATATGCGAAGAGCCGAATTTGATGGACAACTAGAATAAATGACGAAAAAAATAACGAAAAAAAAATAACGAACATATAGATTGAAACGAGTATCCAGCCATGATGTTTCGTGGGCCTGCACACAGGCGTCTACATGAGAAAATCTCTGACTCAAACCAACTCCAACAGTAAAAACCACCCTGTTTCCACTCCGAAGACTAGCAACCGTGATACTGAGAGCCAACATGAGCACTACATCTGCGCCCTTCTCGCGGGAGGCCCTTGAGCAGGTTTTAAAGAGACGTTTCTTCTTCGCGCCAGCGTTTGAAATCTACGGCGGGGTCTCCGGACTCTACGACTACGGCCCTCCAGGATGTGCCTTCCAGGCAAACGTGGTGGACACGTGGCGTAAGCACTTCATCCTTGAGGAGGACATGTTGGAGGTTGACTGTACGATGTTGACGCCGCACGAGGTGTTGAAGACCTCGGGCCACGTTGACAAGTTTGCAGACTGGATGTGCCGTGACTTGAAGACCGGCGAGATCTTCAGAGCAGACCACTTGGTCGAGGAGGTCTTGGAGGCTCGTTTGAAGGGCGACAAGGCTGCTCGTGGTGAGAAGATTGAGGAGGGCGAGGAGAGCGACGACAAGAAGAAGCGCAAGAAGAAGGTCAAGGAGATCAAGAACATCAAGTTGGACGACGAGGTTGTGAAGGAGTACGAGTTTGTGTTGAACCAGATCGACGGCTACTCGGGCTCTGACTTGGGCGACTTGATCAAGAAGTACAACATCACCAACCCGGCCACCGGCGGTCCTTTGGAGCCTCCTGTGGAGTTCAACTTGATGTTCGAGACCGCCATTGGTCCTTCCGGCCAGTTGAAGGGCTACTTGCGCCCGGAGACTGCGCAGGGCCAGTTCTTGAACTTCTCCAAGTTGTTGGAGTGCAACAACGAGAAGATGCCTTTCGCGTCTGCGTCCATTGGTAAGTCGTTCCGTAACGAGATCTCTCCCCGTGCCGGTTTGTTGCGTGTGCGTGAGTTCTTGATGGCCGAGATCGAGCACTTTGTCGACCCAGACAACAAGAGGCACCCTCGTTTTGCCGAGGTTCGTGACACAAAGTTGGCTTTCTTGCCCAAGGACGTCCAGGAGGCTGGCTCCAACACTTTGGTCGAGAAGACCATCGGTGAGGCTGTGGACTCCGGTATGGTTGACAACGAGACCTTGGGCTACTTCATTGCACGCATCTACCACTTTTTGATGAAGATTGGTGTTGACGCCACTCGCTTGAGGTTCAGACAGCACTTGTCCAACGAGATGGCTCACTACGCCTCCGACTGTTGGGATGCAGAGTTGCACACCTCGTACGGCTGGATCGAGTGTGTTGGTTGCGCCGACAGATCCGCTTACGACTTGAGCGTCCACGCTGCCAGAACCAACGAGAAGTTGGTGGTCAGACAAATGTTGCCTGAGCCAGTCACCGTTGAGAAGTTCGAGGTTGACATTGACAAAAAGAAGTTCGGTCCTAAGTTCAGAAAGGACGCTGGTGCTGTCCAAAAGCACTTGGCCGACAGAACCCAATGCGAGTTGGAGGACTTGGCCAAAGAGTTGGCTGACACCGACAAGGTTGTGTTGAAGGTCGAGGGAGTCGAGGCCCCAGTCGAGGTAGGCAGCGACTTGCTCAAGATCGCCAAGGTCACCAGAGTCGAGCACGTGAGAGAGTACACTCCTAACGTCATTGAACCATCCTTCGGTATCGGCCGTATTCTCTACTCCATCTTTGAGCACCAGTTCTGGAGCAGGCCAGAGGACAAGGACAGATGCGTCTTGTCGTTGCCTCCATTGGTGGCTCCAACCAAGGTGTTGGTTGTTCCATTGTCCAACCACGCTGACTTAGCTCCTCTCGTCAAGAAGATTACTTCTACCTTGAGAAAGGAGCAAGTTCCTTTCAAGGTCGACGACTCCTCTGCATCTATCGGTAAGAGATACGCCAGAAATGACGAGTTGGGTACACCTTTCGGCATCACCATCGACTTCGACACCGTCAAGGACGGCTCGGTCACTTTGAGAGAGAGAGATTCGACCAAGCAGGTTAGAGGCAGTCTTGAGGACATTGTCAAGGCCGTCAAGGACATCACCTACAGCGGTGTTCTGTGGGCTGAGGGTACTACCAAGCTCACTCCATTTGAGACTGCTGCCGAGGACGCTTAATGAGATACGGACATGCTTACGCAAGCAAATAAAGAAATAAAACCAAACTTACTTTTATTGAGATGCCCCATTTTTTTTTTTTTTTGGATTCAAGCCCCCAAAATCTCCTGGAAAAAGGCATCCGAGTTGGGCTGGCGGCCCAACAACTCCTCCAAGATGTCTAGAATCTCCTTGGCACCTCCATTCTTCAAGATCACATCTCTGTATCTGAGCCCGCTCTCCACGTTCATGGGGTCTGCCTTGAAATGCGTGTAGTAGATGTCTGTAGCAAACACTTGGGAGTAGAGATAGCCGTAGTAGCCTGACTCGTAGCCTCCAGCGATATGGCCAAAGGTGGAAAAGCCGATGTTCTTGTCGCCGCCGTTGGAGATCATGGTCACCTCTTCACGCAAGTCGTTCCAGAGCGATTTGATGTCCAACTTCGCCAAGTCTTGCTCGTTGTCGATGGTGTGGAGAGCCATGTCGAAGAGGCCAAAGTGCAACTGGCGGGAGTTGAATAGACCGGTGTTGACGTGCTTCGACTTGATCAACTGGTCGATCAAGGCGTCGGGGATGGGCTCGCCGGTCTCAAAGTGGCCCGACAAAGTCTTGAGCTCGTTTTTGGACCACGTCCAGAACTCCAACATCTGCGAGGGACACTCCACAAAGTCACGGGGCACATGGGTGCCTTGAAACTGGGCGTGCTTGGTCTCGGAAAGCAAGCTGTGGACGCCGTGGCCCAATTCGTGGAAGAACGTGGTCACCTCGTTGTGCTTCAACAAGGAGGGCTTTTTCTTGGTAGGCTTGGTGAAGTTGCACACAAGCGCAGCGTACGTAGGCGAACGGGTCCCGTCTGCTCTGATGTATGCTGTTTGCAATCCGAATTGAGCCGCGTGGGTGTATTTGCCGTCACGGGGGTGGAGGTCGAACATGATCCAGCCCATGAAGACATTCCTTGGCTCGCCGTACTTGATGTTCTTGTACACGGCGATTTTGTGGACTTCCTCGTGCCATAGGGTCTTTGGGTCTGGGTGCTCCTCGCGTACAAACTTCACGTCGAAGAGAGTCTCGTAGAAATGGAGCATTTTGTCGATGGTAGCGTCGAGCGGAAAGTATTCCAGGATCTTCTGGTGGTCCACCTGGTACTCTTTCTCAAGCAACAAGTTGTCATAGTAGCCGTGGTCCCACGCATAGTAGTTGTCCTGCTGGGGCAAGCCGCGGGCGGCTAAGTCGGAGTTCTTGAACTTCAACAAGCGCCCAAGCTCCTCTGTAGCCAAGGGCTTCAACTTCAGGCGCAAGTCCGCCAAGAAGTCCAAGACCGTCTTCTGGTTCTTGGCCATACGCTCCTCCAACACAAACTCGGCGTAGGTGGCGTAGCCCAAGAGCTTGGCGATGCGGAATCGGAGCCGGATCATCTTGTCCAAGATGTCTGCGTTTTCAGGCACTTTGTTCAGGTTGGCGATGTGCGCTGTTCTGCGTGTGGCTTCGTTGCTGGCGTACTTCATCACCGGAATGATGTCCGGGTACTTGAACGTGACCTTGTACAACGTTTTGCCGTCCTTCTCGAACGTCTCAAACTGCTCCATTGTCAGCTCGGGCACACCGGCCAACTCTTCCTTGGAAAACGCAACGTGCCCGTTCTCCTCGTTGGTGTTCTTGGAAAACGCCGTTGCGAGGTTGCTCAACTCGATCTTGAGCTGCTTCACCTGGCTCCTCTTGTCTTCAGGCAAGTCCAAGCCGTTGCGCTTGTAGTACTTGACCCGCTTCTCCAAGAAGCGCATCGACTCGGCGTCCGTGGCAGAGCTGTCGTCCTTGATCGACTCCCACAACTGCTTGTACACCCGGAAAACGTCCTGTCTCGAGCTCTGCTCAATCGAGCTCTCGTCCATCAACTTCTCTGCGTCCGTGGAGGCGTCCCGGACGGCTTTGTCTGTGGAGACGTACTGGTAGAAGGTGAGGGCGCCGTCCCGGAAGGTGTTTTCGTTCTCGTAGCGGATGCTGGGCTCCAACACGTTTTGCACCGTGGGCGTCTCGACCGCCGCCATACGGTCATTGAAGGCCACATCTGCTGCCACCGCCTCCTTGGCTGCTTGCAAGATTTCTTGTGGGGTGAGCGTCCACTGCGGCGAGTGCTGGGCGGCGGAAAGGGCGGCGAATTCAGGGCTGGACATGCTTGAGCGGTAGAGAAAAGCAGCTACGAAAAAAACGGCCGGCCAGAAAAAAAGGCGGCGGGCGGCCATCAATTTATATCTGTGGAATTGGGCCCGTCACGTCCGTTTACTCTGTGGGCCCTGGGCTGCGAAATAGAGCCGTGCCGTGGAGCGGACGTGCAGGCGAAGTCGTCCACACCAGGCGATAACGATTGGCGATAAGAGCACTTGGGGTTATGGAGAGTTACTTGCTATACGGAGGTTTGGATTTTCGAAGAGGGGTGAAAAGTGGAACCACCCTTTTCATGTTGTACTTCTTGTGTCACGTGACCACTCTTATGGCATGCTGGCCAGTTTGCAGCCAACAAGCCAGGCTCTGAAGTAGGTAGCCAGCATCTTTTCCAAACGCTGCTGTCTTACGGCTGGCTTTCTCACACCGGCGCTGTTTAGGGCTTGTTCGTGGCGTGTCTGGCGCCTTCGTTGCGATTGCCAGCTGCACAAACTTCCAAGTGTCTCGAAACGCTCTCAGTATCCGCCAAACACCCAAAAGAACTGTTTGCGACTCTTGGATCATTGGAAATCCCAAATTCGTTCCGATTTTTGGCCCCACCCATAATGAGCTTGCACCAAAAATCTTGCTAACAAATCGGGCGTGTGGTCTAGTGGTATGATTCTCGCTTTGGGCGACGGGTTGGCTCACCAACCTGAAAACATGCGAGAGGCCCTGGGTTCAATTCCCAGCTCGCCCCGATCTTTTTTTGCATCTTCACTAGGTCCAAACGGGCCATATTGATCTATTTTCACTATATCAAACTAACCGCTCTTCCTGTTAAGATATCTACGTAGATTGCCCCGGAATGAGTGCATTTCATAAAACATACACCTCCAACATCCGGCCCACCTCGACAATTTCTCCCGAAAGGCCGTCGTGAAGACGAAGCCCAGCTAGATTGAAGACGCCTGCCAGAACACCGACTAGTCGGATCTCCGCCTCGAACACCTGGCCCATGTCCAACATCCCCAAATTGATGTCGTTGCTCAAGCAGAACACACCCATGGTTTCAGGTTTGCGTGCGTTGTATTGCTCGTACAAATGGAAACGGTTTTGCACGGCAGGCGGAGAATCTCTGGCCTCTTCGCCGCCTCCGGATTTCCCACCCAAGCTTTGCACCGTTCCGTTGGACCCGTACGACAGTAGATACATCGCCTCGTTGCGTGTGTGGTTCATCACCAACGTCAAGCGAACCGCTCTTCCCGTCTGATTTATTGCCTGCACCTTCCAAGTCACCGCTTTGCCAAGAGAAAGACATGGCTCGCCAGTGAACGTTAGCCTGAGACCGGATAACGAGGGACTCACTGATCCCGCAAGGTTAATTGTGAGGCTCTGGGCGATTCCGCCGTGGTGCAGTGCAGCGGGCCGTCCGCCCCGCTTTCTAGTGGATGGTCCACCCCTTGAAAGAGGTAGAATTGGCGACGAGCGATTCGAGGGCGTGGGGCGATATCCTCCCGGAGACTGGCCCAGCAAGTTCCAGGAAGGGCGGGGCGACTTTGGCGAGTCAAGGGTTGCAAAAGTGCCCAAGTTCGTGGTGGTCATGGCTTTTTTGGAAAGTGGCCCATGAGGGTTTAGGAATTTGCCCGATGTTGCTTTCGCTCGTGCTTGTGCTTGTGCAAACGGCGACTGGCTAACAAACTGCGATGGCTGCCGCTTGTAAGAGCCTATCATCGAGGCGTTGACGCTGCCAAATTCGAGAATCGGCGTCCATAACGTAGAGATTTCGGAGCAAACGGGCACAAATGCCTCGCTGTCTTTCAGCATGCGCTCGATCTGGATCTGGATGCGTATTTTAATTGGCTTGGCAAGCCCTGTCGCCTGCTCACTGCCTGCCTCGCCTTGAGTTTCGAGAAAATCGTTACTCACAAGGCGGTAAGCCAAGGTCAATACTTCGTTGGCTGCAAATCTGCGAGGAAACGCAACGTGGCCAAGCTGAGTGATGCTTCCGCCGTCGAAGTCCACTTCCACAGTCTTGAGATTGAAGAAATAGTCCCTTTTCGTGGCGCTTCGTGCTAGCTCGGCCACGCTTTCAGGCGCTTCCACGCGTAGCGAAGTGAGCAAGACGTCGCTTCGGCCCGCTGGCTTTGTGGTGCGGAGTTTGAGCAGAAGCGGCGTCGACGTGGCCATTTCTAGCGTGCACGACTCTGCTGTTGTTGGCGGAGACTTGGGCGGTTTCGGAAGCTGTTTCTGTTTGGCTTTCAAGCCATTGTCGAGGCTCCGCTTGGAATCTTGCGAGCAGTAGAGTTCGAATTTGGGTCCTCCTCCTTGAACAGCGCTGTAGTTGAGCTCTGCAAGCAAGTTCTCTGTAGTTTTCAGCGCTGCGTTCAGAGCAGGCGATTTGATAGGCGGAGAGCTGCCGTTTTCGGGGCCCAGCCCATCTTCTTCCACTCCGTTTTCCACTGAAAGCGACGTGGTCGAAGCTCCGCTCAGCTCCTCATTGGTGGAGGCCCTGTCACTTCCTGTGAGTGCCTTGGGGTGCTGCAAACTCACGCTGAACAGGGTAAACCCCGTCGTTTCCCGTTTTGGACACGCCACAGCAGCCGTGAACGTCCAAACGGTCAACTGCGAAGGTTCTGATGTGCGGGGATCAACGCCCTCGCCTCTCCAGAGGAAGTCGCTGACCCAAATGCTCTGCTTGTTGTTCTCTGGACTGTCTTCGCCGTCTAGAGACCCATTTTTGGAGGTATCGAGGGACTTCTCGCCACTAGAAAGAAGTGGCGTGTGGCTCCCGTCGCCCCGGTAGTCGATTTCCACGGAGAGCCCGCGTGGCGGAATCGGCAGGTCGGCTGTGGTCAGGTGCAAGACGTAGACTGTGGTTTTCTCCTCGTACAACAAGACTCGTCGCGTGGAACAAGAGCAAAGTATTGTGTATGACTCAGAGAGCCTGTGAGAGAGCTCTCGAGCAAGCCCGATATCGTCTGGGATCACAATCGAAAGCATGTGGTGTCATTTAAGGTTGGTTGTAGCGAAGTGTTGATACCTCCACGTGCGCTGTGTCACGTGACAGATAGAACAAGCATTAGCGTTGTCTCGATCAGCAGGTCTGATAACAAATTTCTCTTTGAATAATGTATAATGCATTTCTATAAACACCACGAGCGGCTATGCTATGCTGGTGTTGGAGTGGTGGCGGAAAGAAAGACGAATGCCGTTGAGGATGCGGTAGGCGACACCAGCCAAACAGCCCAAAGTGGTGAAAAACACCAATCCAGCGTAAATGGTGCCGATGACACGAAAGACCTCAAGTCCGTTGAAGAGACGGTACAACTGTGTGTTTGCAAGCGACATGGTGCCCAAGGGGAAAGTCATGGACCAGAAGCCGCGGTTGAAGCGGAGAAAGCCCGTGAAAAGACAGGACACCTTGCACGGAACCGAGGGCAGGTAGAGGAACTGCGGGTTGGGGTTGGCCGCAAAAGGCGGCATCTTCGATAAGAGAGCGAAGAAAGCCATGAGCGTCAAGAAGTAGCCAAAGGCCATCAGCACAAACGCAAAGAGCGAGCAGGTGACGAGCATCGCCGACGACAACATGAGCAGAAGCAGCAGCGTGTCGATTTGGTGGGCCGCAGCGGTCTGTCCCAAGAAAGACATGTATTTGCTTGAGGCGACGGAGTCGGAGTTGGCCAAAAGCATCTCGGCGCAGTTCTGGCCAAAGAGCAAGATGGCGTACGCGCCCTGGCCCACAAAACCAATTGGCAAAAACATGGTGAACACCTGGCCCGAGTGGGGGACCTTGTGGACGAAAAGACGCCAGAAGTTCACGGCAACAACCAACGAGGCAAGAACCATTGCCACGGCCCACATCGCGAGCGACACTACCAACGTCATCACACGCTCGTGCACGGAGTCCAAGGTGAGCGCAAAGAGTCCTCCCTGGGACGCTGCAACCGTCAAGGTCACCACGGGCAAAAGGTAGGTGAGCGAGAGAGACTCCGTTGAGGGCTTTGGCTTCTCCTTGCCGTCGGAGCCTTGTTTTTCGCCGCCGCTCTGCTTGCCCATGGTGCACAAGTAGAATGTCACGGTGGCAGTGTACACCGACATGGCTGACACCACCCACCAAAGGCCCCATGCCGCCATATTAGCACTGGGCACGGATGCATGCAAAAACGTCACCAAGGTGGTGAAACCCATGACGAAACAGCCCATGAACGGGGCCAGAGACGGTTCTGTGTGGATCTTGCGCAAGAGCACCTTGTCCTTGGCTAGCGCTATACCGAAGAACACGCAGAGCCCAGCAAATATCACCGTTCCGACAATCCCCATAATCACTCCGCACACTCGTAGCCAAGCGGCTTCGTACGGAAATTTGTAAAGAAGATTGGCACTCATGCCGGTACCCATGACCAGGGCAAAGAAGGCCGGGCTGAAGCCACGGATCATGACATAATCGACATGCTGCCACCACCGCTGGAGCGGGGAGAGACTGTCAACCTTTGTAGCCGTGCTCAGCTTTCCGGTGCTTGTGTCTTTGTCCAGAAGTGCTAGCAGATCGATGGGTAGCATTTCGGTGCTTTGTGGCAAAGCCATGATATGCGACGAATATGGATCAGAATCCTAGCAAATGGGCTTTCTTCGGTTTCAGCAAGGAGCGGCAGGTCAAATATATATGCGGGAGAGACACGTACGGCAGACTCAAAATTTGTTTCATAGATAAGAAACGATTTGAGGCTGCAGAGTCATTGCAATTCGGGTGGGATGGGTCGCGGTGGAGCCACACTGCAGTACACTGGCACTCGTCGGGCCCGACGGCACCTTCCCGTTTGAGCAGTAACCGACAGGGTGTCGGGTGGAAAATCCCGCAAAATTACCTAATTTAGCAGGTGGCGGCCTTCCTGGGGCCGACAATGACTGCAGGCGGCCCCGAAAGGTGTGACGACCGCGGCGGCGGGGGTCATTACATGCGCGCGGGAGTGCGTAACTGCACGGGGCGCCCGAAAGAGGAAGTCTCGAAGCTCTGCGCCGCACTGGTGAGCGGCCCCATTGGCCCGACGGCCGCTTCGCCCGCTCCCCTCCCACGCAGGCCCGCATTGTGAACACCGCGACAATGGTTACGAAAGCAAACGTTAAATAGCCCCCGTTTCTCCCTGGAATCACGTCTTTTCTTTTCATCATCTGTTTTTGAACAACGCATCCTTTTGTGCTTTGCTCCTCTTTGCATTCTTTGCTCTTCAACTCTTTTTTAGCTGCACCAGGTACATCTTTTGCGCCGACTGCAACTTGCCCCGAATACTTGCCGCATCGGGTACAAACACGGACCCGACAACCGCCCGCCTTATCGGCACCGCTTCTTTGAGTCAACTGCTCTTCTCCCAGGCCGACAAAGTCCAACCATAGTGTACCATGCTTAGTATCAACACCGCAAGCACCGCCGAGATCAACCCGGTCTTCATGTGCAAGACGTCGTCACAGACGCAAGCAGCGGCGGCGTCGTCGGCAAACTCCCCAGCGCCAGCCACCGTGGCCACGTTCGGATGTCTTGAGGACGAGACGAACAACAATATCAAGTTAGATAATCGCTTTGGAAAGCTAATTGACGAGCTCCGTGCTGTGTTGGGACAAAAGGGCCTCGCCTCTGCAGACGTGGACGTGGCCCAGATCCAGCGGATCATGGAGTCGTACGAGCTGGACGAGACCGAATGGGGCCGTTTCGCTCTCTGCGATTCCAGCAAAGGATACACCCGAAACGGAGTGGTCAACATCAACGGAAACGCCAACTTGCTTGTGCTTGTCTGGAGCCCAGGCAAGGGGCTGGCGATCCACGACCACGCCAACGCCCACTGCTGCATGAAGATCCTCAAGGGCCAGCTTCTGGAGTCGTTGTACGACGTTCCAGAGCACGAGGGCCACGAGATGGTTCCCCGCCAAGTGACTGTGTTGGAGCGCAACCAGGTTGGGTACATTTCAGACAAGATTGGCTTGCACAAGATCTCCAATGCTCTGACAGACGAGTTTGCCGTGTCGTTGCACTTGTACACCCCTCCATATGCTGCGCTTTATGGATGTCTGATGTACGAGCTGGGCACGCTGCGCAAGCACCACGTCAACATGAGCAAATATTATAGCTGGCAGGGCAACTTGTTGCACACCAAGTCCTCGCAGTGCTAGGCAAATAGGGTCGGCGGTGTCCGCCACGGATAGGAATAGGATATGATACCATAGACAAGTGTAGCTGGATTTCAAAGTAGACTTTTGGCTGGCACTGCTTTGAAGTGTCGATGTGGAGCCAATTGATCTGGCTCGATGACTGGTCGATCGGCGGCCAAGCTGGCTCCCGATTCGGCCGGTCTGAGCTCTGATACGACTTCCTCCTTGCCGCTACCGCTTCCGCTTCTGTGGCCGGCTGTGGTCTTCTCGTTCATGGTCATTGTAGTTCCTCGTGAGGAACTTCTCGTCTAGCGTGTCTGCGTAGAAAGGGCCAGCTCTGGAGCCCACTTGTGGCTCTGCCGGAACAGCCAATGCTTCGCTCTCGGCGCCAGCACCGCCTTGGAGTCCACTCCTTCGCAACACATCTTCCTTCTGAGCCTCTTTTTCCGCCATTATGGCCCGATCTCGACGTCGTCTGGCCGCCTCCCGTGCCTGCCACTGACTGTACTCTTCAGCCGGGTCTAGATCGTCCGTGTCGTCCACACCATCAAACGGCAAGTCGTCTAGACTCTTTGCCTGGACTTTCTGTAGATGCTCCGCCCTTGCTAGCACCAGACTCGAGTCCTTTTGACCCTGATCGCCCTGGTTTCCGGGCGTCTGAAGAGGTCCAGACTTGGCGCCACGCTTCTTGAGAAACACCGGCCGAGGAAGCGCCTCGATTTCCTCCGAACTCGAGCTGGATCCCGAGCTGGATCCACTCGACGCGGTCTCTGACTCTGAGCCGGACTCAGACCCGTGGGCTTGGAGTGAAAGTGCCATGAAACCGGATTTTGACTGCCAGGCCAGGAAGACTGATACATGGCGCTTGTATGCAGGTATTAGCAGCCATTTCCGCCTCCATCACCGACGATAAGCCCAAAGGGGCAAGGTAATGGGAAAAAGGGTAATGGGACTGTGTATGGTGTACTTAAGTAAGGTGGCATGCCTGGCTTTGTTGTAATTCGTTTGGTCGAAGGCAAGTTGTTCCTCGTCTGGCTGCTCCATAGTTAAGAGAGTCTAGTGGCGGCTTATGGGCCGTCCAACTCGCTGAAAACACCCCAAAATTGTTGTTTTCAACACCGACACTTTTTGAGCTGATTCTAAACTCAAAGCTCGTTTTTCAAGTTTCAAAATGCTCCCTCTCGCCGGAACTTCTGCGTCTTTTCTTGCCTCTCAACGCACGCCACGATGAACGAGCCCTCTTTTGCAGCCACCGCCGCCACCACAAGCTGAAAAGCCACCAAAGTCGACAAGCCGCTTTCTGTACACCACTGGTGGATATTTCCCGAATTTCGCCGAGATTCCAGCTAATCGGCCGCCAAAACAGCTCTCTTTCTCTTATCTCAACCTGATCGCCTGCACACAGCCCCGCTACAGAAACACCAGCTACAGCCGTTGGTCAGCATCAACTTGCACAAAAGCAAAGCCCTTCCCAGCCCAGGTTCCCCGATGGCTTCCCAGCAGGTCGGGTTCTTTGGCCCGCGGCCTCTCCAGCCGCTCAACACGAAAATGCGGCACGGCTTCGACGAAGACTACAACTCGGAAAACTTCCTCTCCAGCTTGGCCAACAACTTCTACATCTATTTCGACGATAAGCGGCACAACGCCAACGGCAGTCCGATGCTGGAGACCATGAAGCGGCTTCCGGAGCACGCGAAAATCTACCAGCCGATTGTCGACTGGAAAATCATGAAGGAGCGCCAGAAAACAGTCTCCGCAGTGCTTGTGCTCTGCCTCAACTTGGGCGTGGACCCGCCGGACATCATGAAAACGTACCCTTGCGCCAAGTACGAGGCCTGGTGCGACCCCTCCTCGTTTTCAGACACAAAAAAGGCCATCGAGGCCATCGGCAAGAACCTCCAGAGCCAGTACGAGACCCTTTCCTTGCGCACACGCTACAAGCAGTCCTTGGATCCGTGTGTGGAGGATGTCAAGCGCTTCTGTAACACCTTGCGGCGCAACGCCAAGGACGAGCGTATTCTCTTCCATTACAACGGCCACGGCGTGCCCCAGCCCACCGCCAGCGGGGAGATCTGGGTCTTCAACAGAGGCTACACCCAGTACATTCCCATCTCCCTCTACGACCTCCAAACCTGGTTGGGTGCTCCGGTGATCTTCGTCTACGACTGCAATAGCGCAGGCAACATTGTGCACAACTTCAAGAAATTCGTGCAAAAACGTATCGACGACGACAATGAGGGAAATCACGATATGAGCGCCCCCTCGCCAACCTCCGCTTATCTCGACTCCATCCAATTGGCAGCTTGCAAGTCCCACGAAATCCTCCCCATGAGCCCGCATTTACCCGCAGACCTCTTCACCTGCTGCTTGACCTGTCCAATCGACATCTCGCTACGGTGGTTCATCATGCAACTGCCTCTCAAAGAATCCTACTACCTGATGCTTCCTCGCAGTGCCAACGGCAATGTCATTATTCCCGGCAAGCTCACCGACCGCCGCACGCCTCTAGGCGAGCTCAACTGGATCTTCACCGCAATCACAGATACAATTGCGTGGACGTCCTTGCTGCGTCCCATTTTCAAACGTTTATTCCGCCAGGATTTGATGGTCGCCGCCCTTTTCCGTAATTTCCTTCTTGCCAAGCGTATCATGCCCCACTTGAACTGCAATCCGGTTAGTGACCCTCCATTGCCTGAGTCCGTCCGCTTCCACCCAATGTGGGACTCGTGGGACCTTGCCATAGATCAGGTATTCGCACAACTAATCAAGAACAATAACCCAGACCCATATGCATATAATGTGCCAGCTGCACCCCACGCAAATGGGGGACAAATCCAAAAGAATCCACTGGCGTCAAACTTGGCGTCAAACGCATCTACTACAGCGGCAGGCTCCGCTCAGTCGAACGGCAACACCTCGGCAGCTGCTGCCTACGCCCTATCTAATTACCAGCATTCTACATTCTTTGAGCAGCAGCTCACTGCATTCGAAATATGGCTCAAATATGCCGGTTCGTCAACGAAGATTCCTCCTGAGCAGCTACCCATAGTCCTTCAGGTGTTGCTCTCTCAAGTTCATCGGCTTCGTGCTTTGATATTGCTATCCAAATTCTTGGACTTGGGTCCCTGGGCAGTCTACCTATCTTTGAGTATTGGTATATTTCCATATGTCTTGAAGTTGCTCCAAAGTCCTGCGCAGGAATTGAAACCAGTGCTTATCTTTATCTGGGCACGCATAATGGCTATTGACTATAAAAGCACTCAGCAAGAACTCTGCAAAGACAAGGGCTACAACTACTTCTATCTCATTCTCAATTCTAGTCCTTCGAACCAGATTGGGGCTCCTGGAGCTCCTGGAAGCATGGGTTCAGGCGCTGGTTCAGGAAATATTATGGTCAATGACGACCACAAGGCGATGAGTGCATTTATCTTGACATTATTCATCAAAGATTTCCGCAATGGACAGCGTCTCTGTTTCTCAATTGAGCTTGTCACCAACTGCCTCAAATTCATCGGCACGAGTGAAAACCCGCTTTTGCGCCAGTGGTGTTGCTTACTTTTATCTCAATTATGGCTGAAATACCCCGACGGAAAATGGATCATCTATAAAGACGGTTATTTGGCAAAATTCTTGGAGTTGGTCAACGACCCAATCCCGGAGGTTAGAACATCGATCATCATTGCCCTAACATCTTTCTTGACTGAACCCGCTGAGGATGGTCTGGAATCTCCAAAAAAGTCACGGTTGGCTATTCAACAAGGTCAGCAAACCAACGGCTTCAATGGTAACTCTTCTTATAGCGACAGTAACGGCACACCAGTGAATGTGAGTGCAGACTTGAGAACCGACGAATTGAGGCAACAAGACCTTAAATTGGCAAATGTCATCTTGAGATTGCTTGGTGACGGCTCGACTGTGGTGAGGAAAGAAATTGTCTATTTCATTCACCGTTTCATCAAGATTTACGAAAAGTTTTTTTTGGTGGTTGCATTCAATCAATTGGAAGAAGAAATAGTCCTTATCGATAATCCCAACAACTTGCAGGACTTCCGGAAAAAGTCGCCAGCTTATGGCTCGATATTCAGCTCTATCTGGAAGGCGCTCTTGATTTTGTCAGAAGATCCACACATTGAAGTTCAAAGCCTTGCTCAAACTTTAATTGACATAGTCATGCTCAAACTCAATCAAAGTGAGTTGGCTGGTCTCGTCAAGGAAATGCAAGAGTACTTGCTTGGAAAATCCACCATTAACATCACTGAAAACTTCAAATCGGGTCCGATTGTGGACCGTACTCCTGTTGCAATGCAGAAGGAAGGCTTGAAAAGACAGTCGTCCAGCGGATCGGTCTTGAACCGCAAAAATGAGCTCACAATTAATGGCAGCTCGTTGAAGACCCGGGCAGTTTCCCACAATGACTTGAGCACAAGGGAAGATCTGGACGCTTCCTCGATCTCTTCAAAGTTGAAGAACCTTGGTATTTCCAAGCTTTTCAAGTCGTTCCAGATGAATGAGGACAATGACTTGAAAAATCTTGGTCGGATTTTGAATTCGGGGCCCATGATGAGCCAGTACGGAGTCGAGTATCAACCCAAATCTCCTCGCTACCATATGCGTGAAGTGACCGAAGATTTCAAATTGGCTGACGACTCTGGTTTTTTTGACTACAGCTGTGAAACGTTCCAAGAGCCACAGATGTCAAAGACAGAGATTGACGAGCCAGGCTCAAAGGAGTATGTCAAGCGTTTGTGGCGGAGAAACCGAAATGAGCAGACTATCCAGGAAACTCAACCACAGAAGAAGGTAGCGCTTCGCGGAGACTGGAACCGTAACTTGACTGTATTGAGCAACAAAACGCAGCCAAAGCTCATCAAGTTCATGCAGTTTGAAAAGTTTTTGGTATCTACCGATGAGAAGGACAGCGTGACGGTTTGGGACTGGGAAAACCGGAATGTTGTATCCAAATTTTCAAATGGTAATCCGTATGGAACCAAGATCACAGACTTGAAGTTTCTCAATGAAGACGACTCGCCTCTTGTCATGACTGGATCCTCTGACGGTGTGGTGAAGATTTACAAGAACTTCCAGTTTGAGTATGAGGACGAAAACGATTCTGTGCAGCTAGTTGCCGCATGGAGAGCGTTGACGGATCTCCTTCTTACGTCGAAGAGCTCTGGATTGATCAGTGAGTGGCAGCAATCACGAGGCTCCTTGCTAGTCAGTGGAGATGTGAAGATCATCAGGGTATGGGATGCGCCACGAGAATTGTGCATCTCTGACATTCCCGCAAGATCGTCTTCTTCGATCACCAGCTTGACGTCTGACCAAGTTGCCGGAAACATATTCGTGGCTGGTTTTGACGACGGAAGCTTGAGAGTCTACGACCGAAGACTCGACTCGCGGGAGTCCATGGTGCAAGTGTGGCAGAACGGCCGTGGAGGAGCCAAGAACATAGGCCGAGGCTCGATCCGCAACGTCCACATGCAAAGAGGAGGGTTCCGAGAGCTTGTGAGTGGGTCTGCTGATGGGTACATCAACTTGTGGGATATCCGCAACTCCAAGCCTGTTTCCACATTCTCAGGAACCGACAGAAGCATAAGAGCAATGGATGTGCACGAGCACGCGCCGATCATCACCACCGGCTCAAAGGCTGTGAATATCTGGACGACGTCGGGCGACATTGTGTCCACGCTCAAAAACCCCCACGACACCTACCTCACCAACAGAACAGCCAACTACATCTCGAGCATCTCCTTCCACCCGCACCGCATGATGGTTGCCACCAACTACAACCAAGACGGGCACATTAACATCTACTCGTGTGCGGATATCGTATCGGAGTACTGATCACACTGGCCAAGCCACTTTTTTGCAGCCCATCCCAAAAGCACGAGTCTACAGCCGATGCCGGCCCGCTGCGCGGCTGAAAAGTGAATGTCCGCGCCCCGGACTTCCAGTTCGCATCCAAAACCTGGGGTAGCAACGAATATAAAGAGCCTCAGGGCGAGGCGAAATCAGCGAGATGGCGTGACACTTGCGGAAACTGGTTCGCAAAGTTTTCGCCAGGCTATCCAAAAAATTCGTCTCGGAGCTGCCCGATTTGGCAATGACATTACAAGCATGACACAGATTGCCGCCGGCGACCAGCACATGAAGTGGCTTCAGTTCCCGCCAGCAAACTGTGGGTATGACCAAAGTTCAGGCAAGGCTGAAGTGAAATGTGAGACATTCGTGCTGCCAGACCCCATGCAAAAATTGAGCTGGTCCAGAAGCACATTGCCCCAACAGTGACTAAGCGTTGGTGGTTATATGCAACTATGCACACCGCCGCACTGCACCATCGGTCGAATTCTCCAGCACCAGAAGAACCCGTTCACTGTACGCCACCGAACCTTGCAAAACCATGTCTGCATCATCCGAGATGAGGCGGGTGCTAAATAACGGCGAGCCGCTTCTGCCTCTGCTTCGAGCAGACCAGAGAAAAGCTCCCGGCGACATCACAGCAGTCCAAAAGATGCTATCGGCGTGTCTGGGCTCCTTGCTAACGTCGTTTGCAGTGACGCCGTTCGACGTGGTCCGCATCCGCATGCAACAGCAAGAGGTGATGCAGGCTGCTCCGTGCTGTGAAGGCACAGCGTCTGCTGCCAACTCCATTCCTGGCAAGATAGCCAAGCCCGCACTTGGGGCCCCGGGAGTCTTCTGGGTCAATCAGCCGTACTGCCACTCCAGCGAGTGTGCACGCATCACGTCGACTTTCCAAGGAATGACTAGCATCAGCCGAAACGAAGGCTTGCGTACATTGTGGCGTGGGCTCTCGCTCACTCTCTTCATGGCTGTACCGTCGAACATCATATACTTCACCGGATACGAGTACATCCGAGATATTTCGCCCATCGGCAATCAGGCGCTCAATCCTCTCCTATGTGGTATGGCTGCACGGACGATATCGGCAACCATAGTATCGCCAATCGAGCTCCTCAAGACGAGGCTTCAGTCAGTGCCTAAAGAGGCTCACTACCACGAGAAGAGCAAATTGTTCAGCTCGCTACTAAGGGAAAGCGCAGCATCGTTCCGCAAAAATGGTATAGGCTCAATGTTCACGGGTTTGAAGATCACCTTGTGGCGAGATGTGCCGTTTCTGGGCATCTACTGGCTGTGCTACGAGTATTTCAAGGGCAGGTTGAGCACACAAATGGGTGTTGACTTCCACAGCCACCAGAAGCAGGAAGACTGGAAGGTGTTCACGATCAGTTTTCTTTCTGGTTCCATCGGCGGGGTGGTGGCTGCCTTTTTCACAAACCCATTTGATGTCGGCAAGACACGGCTCCAGATCCTAACCCAAAAGGAACCACGGAAACGGACACACATGTTTCTGTATCTTTTTCAGATCTACCGCCACGAAGGCATGGCGGCGCTCTACAGCGGCTTTGCGCCGAGAGTGATGAAGATTGCGCCTCTGTGTGCGATCATGATCTCGTCTTACGAGATAGGAAAGAAGATTTTCAAGGACAACCCATGGTAATAGAAGAAGGAACTACGATGAAAGAGAAAACTGCATGCACATAGAAACAATACGAACAACAGAAGAACAAAGACAGACAGAAGAACAGACGAACAGACGAACAGACGGACAGAAAAACAGAAGAACAGAAGAACAGAAGAACAAAGAAGGACTGGAGGCGAGGAAATCAGCAGCAAAAGGACTAGAGTCTCGCCCAGCCTTCAGGATCATTGTAGCCAACAGGCGCCACGTTGTCTCCGTACACGCTAGGGTACGGGTTGCCGTAGGGCTTCCCCATGAGAAGGTCGCTTGGCTCTGGAAGATTTGACCTCCACTCGCCAATGGATGCCCTCCAATCAACGGGTGTTTCGGGAGTAGCATACTCCGGCGAGGCAGACTGAGCCTGGTGCAAGCGAATGGTGTGGCTGATCTCCCGGGCCATATTCCCCGGAACCGGAGAGTCGGGCCTCAGAGACGACTCGTGTCTTTGGGAGGACCGGTGTCTTGGCGACAAGTTCCGTCTGGCGGCACCGTCTTTCGGAGATGCCTGCGGTGCCTTTGGGCCCTGTTTCAGAAGGTGCTGAGGCTGTTCGAGGCCAATCAGTGCGCCGGTGGCGGGCGAGTCCACTCCAGAATCCAAGGCAGCATTCAACGACAACAGCAGAGGCAATGGAGCCAGAGACTGGGAGCTGGGCAAGTCGGCAACGACGTGGTTGGAGGAAGGCGCAGACCCGGTCGAGGGGCCGTGGGGGCCTTTGGTGGGTGGGGCGTTCCGGAGAATAGCAGCCAAGCCGGCAGAGCTGCCGTTGATGGCCACCACCGTGCCTTGCAGCCACGCCAAGTACTCGAGAAAGGCGTCGCGCAAACTGACGCCGGCCGCCCGCGCCAACTGCTGCTCGATGAGACGCAAATTGTACTCGTTTTCCTCGAGCTGGTCAAGGAGAAGCGACGTCTGCAGCGAGTGGGGCCCGTGGCGAAGCGCCAACTGCGAGAGCTGCTGCGACAACACCTTGTGGCGGGCGGCGAGCTCCTTCTGGCGTGCCTCACGCAGCGCCACGGCCCCGAGGTGGATTTTCACCGTTTCAAGCCGGTCTGCTTGCGCCGTCGCTGCGTGGCCGCAGGTGTTGACGAGCTCTGCAAACTCCAGCACCATTGCCGTTGTTTCCTCGGAGGGAAGTGCCGCCGCCCAGACCTGGGTTGCTTCTGCAAGCGCTGTTTGCAACGAGGCGACTCTCTTCTGCGCTTTGGCCAAGCGCCCGATCATTTTCTGGAGGTTTCGAGCCGAATACTTCTTGTGGGCGGGGTCTCCAAGCCAGCGCCCTGAGGGCGCGATGAGGGACGAAATCATTTTCACTATGGCCGCTGAGGTTGGCCGCGACAACGTGCCTGGTCTTTCCATGCTTGCAGTGCGTTTGAACCGGTGGGTGTGTTGTAAATGGTGGCTACGCTGTGGACTTGGGCGGCTGCAAAGTGTCAGGTTGATTGTATTTCGCAGCCGCGCACGTGACCGCGGTGTAAGTCAGTCATACCATTCTGGAGGATCTATAACCCGAGGAAAGTGTCAAGTTGCTTGAGCATCGAATGCTTTCAAATGAGTCCCTGTTCAAAATGACCGCCCAGTGCCCTTTGTGTAGTGACCGTAGGATTTGGGCGTGTGTTCGTCAGCGTCTGTCCACGCTCACAGCGGCTGTCTCCTCCGTTTGCTCTTTTCCCTACTTCTTAGACACCTCTTCGTCGATGTTCAAGCCCGTCACTGACGAGATGCCCTTCCTCAAGCGCTGCACTCCGTCCTGGACCTTCTGCTGGCCGCTGGCCGCCTTGAGCTCGACGTCCTTGACAAACTGCTCGGTTTTGTCAAGAGCTGCCACCTGCTGGGCCGCAAGCTGCGGAGCTGTGCGCTGCTCGACCCTCCATAGGAAGGCGGCGGTATTGCTGAATGTCTGCGGCAAGAAGTACCGGAAGGCTGCGGTCCCAAGCGCCACGGGCGCAAGTGCACGCACCACAAGGCCTCTCTTGCGGGCCAAGATGTTTCCCGAAAGCGCTCCAATCGCCACGTAGATGCTGTTGGGCAACAAGTCCTCTCTCTTGTGGTGCAAGGCGGCGACTGTGCTTGTGACCTGGCGCTCTGCGGCGTACACGCTGTGCTTGGTGTCATTGAGGTAGTTTTGCGTGGCCACGTATGCTCCGTAGACGGCTTCGCGGACAGAACGGAACACGCCCTCCACAGAGCCGGCGGTCCGCACCGTCACGCCGTTGACGAGGGTGGTGGGGCCCAAGACTTTGGCCTGGGCCTCGGTGCTCGGTGTCACTGTGCCTGGAAGAGGCACCACGTGGGCCTCGTCCTCGTAAAACTTTCTCTTGGGCTCGCAGCTCACGACGCTTCTATTTATCTGAGCCGCCGACACGGCCGCCAAGCCGGCTGCGGTGTAAAGTGCCCGAGACATGGTGGTGGTTTCGTGGTTGGTGGTTGCACTCGCTCTCATAGGCCCGGTGTACGGGTGCACACAGCAGGTGCCAAGGTCCCCCCAAAAGTTGCCTACTGGGGAGATGGGCTAGAATGGGCTGCTCAGCTTTGGGCCATGGTGACATGGGCTTGTTGGTGTTGGCGAACTGAAAAATTCTGCTCGATTCTGCTGAAAGTCTGCATCTCCTGACGCTGCGGCTTGGCTGCAAAACGCCAGATGGTGTTGCAAGCACAGCCTGTTTAATAGTACAGTGACTGGAATCCCTATCTATTGTTTTTCAAGAGGACATTGAAGTTCCAGCTCGTCTTGGCTTGGCCTGTTTGAGTATTCGCATAGTGTCAGCGTACCAACAATGAAACAATGGCTGGCTGAAGGTACCGATAATGTGGTGATAGCGTGTTGGCAGAAATGATTAGTTTGGAGCTTCTTGTGGAAGCAGAATCAGAGAGTTCGCTTTCCAGCGCCTCAGCTTATGAACGCTCTATCTTTCTCGATCCGGAGCCTCAATTGTGAAAAGAGGTGGTTTCCTTTCTGGCATGTCTGAGTCTGCCAAAATGACCCTACTAGAAGTTTACAAGACAACTTGTACCAAGAAGAAGAGCTATGTCAAGACAAACGGTATCAAGAAAAATGGTATCAAGACAAACGGTATCAAGAAAAACGGTATCAAGACAAACGGTCTCATAAACGGTATCAAGAAAAACGGTTTGAAGACAAACGGTATCGAGAAAAACGGTATCAAGACAAACGGTCTCATAAACGGTATCAAGAAAAACGGTATCAAACAATACAGCCTCGCCACCTTGGCACGCTCTCACAATCTCACCACTTGCAATCTGAGTTTGGGCCCTGGTGCCATTGTTTCCCACGTATATAAGTCCGTCTTTTTCTCGGTTCCTCTCCATTTGCAGCCACCACCATGCGTCTTCTCGAGCTTTCCCTTTTGGCCCTTACCGCCAATGCAATTTCGTTCAAAAACCCGTTCTCCCTGGACGCCAACAGACTCTTTCTCAACGAAGAGCTCACCGAAGCAAACGCCGTCAACCCGGACATCCCCTCGGTCGCTCCGCAGAACGAGGCCAAGTACCAGTACGGCTATGCTTTTCTTCCCGCAGCGCACCCCGAGGGCTCTGAGGCGGCGGCTCTGCCCATGGGAGAAGACGCCATTTTCATCTCCGGGGTGTCTCTCCGCTGGAGCATGACCGCGGGCATTGTCGACGGCACCAGCCAGTATTTGAGCGGAGGCGACTCGAGTGCCTACGCCAAAGCGTTTTGTGCTGTTGCCAAGAAGAAATCCGAAGAATGGGCCGAGTTGGGCGGGAACTTCCCGAAAGTGTGGAAGCACATGGAGCTAGCAAGCAAGTACGTGTTTGTCAAGAACGAGCACATGTCTGGGTTCGGGTACCCGATGGCGGTGCACTTCAACGAGAACCGCGAGCTCCTGGGCTGGGTTCTGGGAAACAACTACGCCGGCTTGTTCCGTGGAGGCAGCTTTGTCGAGAAGACCGACTACCTGCTCTGCGAGGAGGCGAATATGGCCCGGATGGGAGAGGTGGCCGCGGCTACACCCAACCCCAACCAGGCGGTGTGCGACCACATGCTGTTCCACAAAAACATGGACGCCTACGGAGGCACCACCTTCACCTGGCGCTTTGTGAAGAAAAACGACCTCGTGGTGTTGGGCTCCGCTGGCTTGAAGCGCTTGGTTCCACGCGACAAGATGAAGCGGATCTTGGCCGCAGCCTACGAGAAGAACCTCAAGATGGAGTACGTGGCACAGCAGATGGTTGCGTTGGCAGCGGAGAAGGCCCAAGAACTCCCCGCCGAGGCTCCTCGTGACGACTTGTCGCTTATTGTCATCCGAGTCATCCAGGACATGACCTAGTCGTCCATACGTCAATCGGAGGTTGTGGCTGGAGAGGCTGTCTCTCTACCCCACCTTTACAGATAAGTATCTCGAATCTATGTCCTTCTAAAATCCGTAAAACCTCTCGAAACACCCATTTTGCAGCCACCTGCACACACCCACCCAGAGCTTACACAGTGGTGAGCAGTGATAGGCTGCGGCACGTGACCCAAGACGCAGCCATCTCTTCGCCAGCAAGAACTCTACAATCACACCGCCATGCGTCTGTTTCTGCGATATAGAGGCCTACTACGTGTACCGCTGCAGCCCTGGGTACGGGCCAACAGCTCGGGGCGGGCGCTGAAGCTCGGAGCAGACTTTGCGTTTCTCTCAACCGCAGATGAGTCCACCGCACAGGCCATCTCCTCCAAAGATCCACAGCTGGAGGAGCCTCGGCAGCAGTTTGGGCAGCTCGTGAAGACGGCGTTCACTCAGCAGGAGCCCAGCAGCACAAAGGCGTCGAAAACAGTGACTTACACCGAGGAAACGCCGCAGTACGAGGTCCAGCCGTCGCCGTTCCGGAACGACGACGGGTCGTTCGTCCAAGGCTCCACCGCCGAAGAAGCAAGACTCGATCCACGGACGCTCGAGGCCCGCGTGGACACCTCGGTCACAAAGCTACCCCCCGCCATCGCTCGTGGCATCAACCAGAACATCTTGCCTGCGGTTTCTCCAGATAAGCTCCGAGAGCGTGCGGCGCAGATCTACCAGACTCTCGAGCGGGAGCAGATCCAGAAGGCTCCCGAGCTGGGCGTCGAGGCGGACGCCCATATAGCGGCGTTGTTTCTCCAGAACTATGCGCACGCCAGACGTGTGCTTTTGGAGTTGAAGAAGAGAGTGGGCCCCTCGTTTGCTCCCGATTCGGTGCTTGACATTGGCTACGGCCCAGCCACAGGAATGATAGCCCTCAACGAGATCATGGGCGACGACTATCGTCCATCTGTGAAGGAGGCGTATGTGGTTGGACGCAGCAATAAGGAGATGAAGAGCCGCGCCAAGATCTTGTTGTCTCGGCAATTGAATGAGTTGGAAAAGGCAGACGTTGTTCCAGAGTCTTTGCGAAGCGCAATGGCCTCGATGAGCACCGCTGAACCTTCTGAACCGTCTGCGCAAACCACAGAAAATTGGGAAGATCCGGACGACTTTGGACTCGTCGACACAAGAAAACTCTCGGTGCGCACAAAGCTCAGAGACGCTCTCCCGTCCACGAAGCAGTATGAGCTCATCATTGTGAACCAGTCGCTTCTCTCCAGAGAATACAACTTCCCGCGCGATGTCGACACAAACCTCCATATGATCTTGAAGCTCTTGAAGCCCAATGGCCATTTGGTGATTCTCGAGAGAGGAAACGCCTTGGGCTTTGAAATCGTGGCCAGAGCCCGTCAAGTGATGCTCCGCCCGGAATCTCACAAGGGCGAGCACGGCCGGATTCCCAGGCCCTACATCCGTGGGTCTGTGCGCAAGCCACAGAAGTTGCGGAAGGAGGACCAGATCATTAGTGACGCTGACATCAACTTCGAGAAGCAATTACTTGCTAAGATGGAGGCGGAAGATGCGGAGGAGTTGGACAACGAAGAAGATGCCGAGGCTCTAGAGAAGCCTGAAAGCGAGGCACTGTTTGACAATCTGCTCGAAGACGAAATCAACGCAAAGTACGGCGAAGTGAGTGAGGAAGACCTCAAATTCGAGTTTGAGGACAGCGGAGACTTCGATGTCTTGACCGTGGAAGAGGCTGCTAGCGAGACCCCATCCAGTTCGTCGGATATCGACTCCGTTGACTACCATTTGAGCGTTGTTGCACCCTGCTCGCACCATGGCCAGTGTCCGCTCCAGCTTGGCGACCCCAAGTTCTACCGCATCTCCAACCACAAGCACAGGCTCCAGTTTTGCTCCTTCAACCAAGTGGTGGAGAGACCGAAGTACACCATGGAGCTCAAGAAAGGCAAGCGGCTCTCCACGAGGTGGGACAAGGGAGCGGAGGACGGCTTTGGCACCGACGCCCTCTCACGCAAAACTCTCAAGGACTTGAGCGGGACAGGCCGTCCAGGTGGAAACAATGCAGAGTCCGGAAACCTCTCGTACCTCATCATGCACCGGGCGAAGAACGACGTGGAGACCCTCCGCAAGATCCAGGATGTTCGTGAGCACCACGCGGACCGTCTGGTGGACTTCGACGCCTATGGCAAAGCCTTGCCGCGGATCCTCGAGTTTCCCACCAAGGTCAAAAGAAACGTCCAGCTCAAGGTCTGTGCGCCGTCTGGAAACGTGGAGGTGATGCAGGTGCCCAAGAGCTTTGGCAAGCAAGCGTACCACGACGCAAGAAAGGCCAGCCAGGGCGACTTGTGGGCGCTTGGGTGCAAAACTTCGGTGGTCAAGGCACGGATGTCTGACGCCAAGTTCGAGAAGTTGAACCGCTTGGCCAACATGCAGAGGAAGTTTGTGGTGAAGGAGAAGCGGAAGCGGGACACCAAGAAGCTTGTGAGTCGGGAAGCCAGCGACTTTGACGATCCGCTCGACGAGCTCGATCAAGTTGCCTCTGACTTGGAGAACTCCAAGAGGTACAAGCAGCAGGGCAAGAAGGCTCGCTTCGACGTGGACATGGAGGACTACGAAGGGCGCTAGAAGAGACGAAGTTGCCAATGACGAAACCAGGGAGAGAAGAAGATAGTGAACACGACCATGACGACTTGTACATAGAAAAGAGTTATCGCATATTGATACCTCGAAAACTTACATTCTACGTCGCTGAAGCAGCGATCTGCATTCTAATTTTACGTAATGTTTATTCTCGTCCGTGGACTCTATATTACAAGCATTCTGTGGAACGGCCCGGTCTCCTCAGCACTGATTCGGCCGCCCGTCCAGTCATAGAACGCCACACCAGGAAATGAAAACAGTCTCGAAAGCTGTGGTAACGGTAGGTAGCAGCAACTGCATTGCTAGAAAGCTGCAGAGATGTGATGTGTGGCAAGACAGCAGCGGTGCAGCTGGCGCCTGGTATGATTGATGGGTGTCATTGAAGTAACTCGTTTTTCGGCTGAAGCGCTTACTTTCTTCTGAAAGAGCAGCCCTCGGTCAACTTGGCCTTACCACCGGTGGAAGTGCACAAAACGGTGGCACAGTTGTCACAGGTGACGGCGGTCTGGGCGTGGGAAAAGACGGTGGTGATGCTCAAACATCCTGGGCACTTGACGTCCATGAAGAACGATCTTGGCGACTGGACCAAGGTCTTCAACTTGTGCTTCTGGGCCTCGGAGGCCGGGTTGGGGTGCAACAAATCTTGAACTAAAACCATAATGTGCTTGACTGTGGAGGGTAGAGTGTGGGAAAATTTTTCTCTTTATATCTGCCTCGCACGCGAGTCTAGGCTTCGCACGACCGGTCTTGCTTTTTGTGATCTGGCGCAGCTTGCCTGCAGGACTGTGGAGAAGCACGGGGCTCCGGCGCTCTGTTGCCGCCTGGCTGCTTCCATCGAAGTCTATAGAAGCTGCTGGGCCCCCCGGCGGGGCAGTTGGGGCACACGTAATTTTGGGCCCGAGCCCGCTTTTTGTACGGGAAGGGAGTGGTTGTTCTCGGTGGTTCCAGAAGCTTCCACTTACCTGCAGTACCGCCGATTAAGCTTTGGACTGGCTGATGATCAGGCACTGGTCGCTTCTGGAATGCCCGGGAAGCGATATTGAGCTGGAGATGGTTTGTTTGGACAGCGAGGATTTACTGAGTAAGGCGGGGTTGTGGTAGGGTGGAGTGACAGCTCGACTATCACGGATGTCACGTGACCGGCTGCAAACGGACGTATGCTGAAACCCATTTATCACGGGACGTTCTTTCCAAAAATATGTGGGTTTTGGCAGGCCTTGAACGTTCTTTTGACGCTTAGAGCTGATCTGGGCGACGACATTTGCCAACGACATTGTTGGAAGGTCGGGGCTTGCTCTGTTCCTGCGCTGATTATCGTAAAGATTCCGAATGGAGTTGGGAAGGGTGTGGGTTTCCATTGCCCAAAGTAGTGGGCGACTGGGCGACTGAGCTGTAGAGAATTACTGTTATGTTTGACTGTTTGCCTCCGCTGGCCTCTGCTTGCCTCTGCTTGTCTGGGTTGCCTCTGCTTGCCTGGGTTGCCTCTAATTACTGAAACCATGATGTTCCCTTGATCCACTAGAAACCACGGGAACTCTGATTCTGTGGCAGTCACGTCATTTTTATTCTCTGAGTCCAAAGTACTCGACTATGAATAGGTGATGTGGTTGTGGTACGCAGTCGCTTGAGGTACAAGCTTCCTGCTCAGGCTTAGTATATTTTGAAATAGCTTTCTACAAGCCATTCACAGCTCGAGCTTGCAGAGCTGCCTGATGGAGCAATTTGGATAATTTCTTCGTGAATTGACTCAGGAAAACACACGCATTCGAGCTGTTTTAGGCTCGGGGTTTGGAAAAGTATTTGATCGAGGAAAAAGCTTCACCCAAAGCAGAGTAAAGCCAGCGTCTTCCTGGCTCCCGTAAGAGTTTTGAACTTCTCCAAAAAAATGTTTGATACTATTATAGCAGCTGAACGGTGTTGTTGTTCTTGCTCCTGCTTCTGTCGTTATATGTGTACAAACGCCTAGAAGCCTTTTGCCCACTGAGATGTTTCTGGGACGCAGTCAGAGTTCAACGAAGACAACAGAGGCTCAGTCATGTATCTTCCGAGACAGTAAAAATTAAAAAGCACATATTTCGAATCTGATTCATTTCTCAGCGTAAATCCCAGAAAAGGCGTTTGCAGCCACTGCCTGTTTAGCCCCATATTGACGGCAAAGACCGGCTCAAAAACGCAAAATAAGTGGCCCAAAATATTTCCGGCACTTCTCCACCAGCCTCGATGTCACAAAGAGTAAATCCCCTCTTTCCAGAACCAAATCCTCCCCTTCTGATTGCCTTTTGCTCCTCTTCCATCCCACCAGAGGACCCTTCCTGCAGTCCTATCGCCTTTATCAACTCCGCAGCAGCCATCGATCTGACAAATCAAGGTCCGTCTATTTTCCATCTCCAGCCGCCTGTTTCGCCTGAAACGCTCTCTGCGCTACATCATCAGTTTCATATACACTCTCTGAGAGTTTGGGCAAGTTTTCAGCCCGTCTCGTGGAGCAAGCGCCATTCTGTGCCCGATCGTGGTCTGAAACCCACCTGAAACCGCCAAAATCGCCAACAAAAGAAGACCAAAAAAGTCCCGTCCCCCATACAAGCGTTATGTGTACAAATCTACATTCACAGAAGAGGGGCGGGACGACAAGCAAGGGCAGGACGAAGAGACAGTCGAGCCGTTGCCCCAGCCAGACTGGCAGGACTTCAGCGTGGAGAAAAACACCAATATCCGCTCGGTGTACGTTCTTACGCAGCTACACAGCTTCGAGGGAAAGACGTGGCCCCGTTCCCAGTTCGAAAAGGTCGATGTGCTCGCGTGCTGCCTCTTCTACGGCAGCGAAGAGCACCGGCGCCAGCTTGCCGTCGCCGAGGCAGAACGCATAGCGCTCGAGAACGCCCTTAAGGACCAATTGGCGCTTCCGGTGGAAATAATCAGCTACATACTCGAGATCGTGCGCTTCCAGGGCTACCTACGCCCGCGGTTTCTCCGTCTCAGCCGCCTCCTATACCTAATAACCTGCCCCATGCTCTACCGTCAGCCTGAGCTCAAGGGAAACAACTTCCATGCGTTTGCAGAAACGGTCATTGGCAGCAAACGCATCGGCGAGTACATCCGGACGTTGGACTTATCGTACGTCAACCAGCTGGGGAAGAACGCCCTCGTGGCAAAGCTCCTACGGCGGTCCCGGCCGGTTTTGGAGCATTTCACCGCCCCGCAAACCAGTTTTGGCCTTGCGCCTTTGATTGCCATTCGGGGCTGTATGAATTTGAGGCTGTTGGATCTTCGTCTTGTCTCGGAAACCTTATCGCTTGATGAGCTCTTCCAATCTATCCGCCAGTTGACAAGCCTTACTCACCTCTCGTTTCCACGATCGCTGATTGAAATCAAAGACTACAAATCTGTCACCTGGCCCCCGAAGCTCGAATACCTACGTGTTTCTGGAGGAATCTCCGACGAGTTCTTGATCGAGTCCGAGTTCCCGCCCACTATCCGCCACATGGAGTTTGCCCACTGTCCTAGAGTGATGCACTATGGCCTACAATACGTGCTTCTTAAATATGGGCACAACCTTCGCCTGTTTCGCGTCCAGTTTCCGATGCCAGGGCTCCATGCCAACTCTCTAGACTCCATTTTCGTGCTCTGCCCAGACCTTCACACCCTCGAGGTTTCAGTGGACTATCTTTCCGAGGACTTCTTTGAAGACCACTTGCTTCCGGCACTTCCTGAGCCTCGCCCGCTAAGAAATTTGTACATAGACAGCAGCGGCATGCTTGGAACAACCGATAAATTGGATCCGTTGGACTTGGCCTTGGCGCTAAGTGAGCAGAGACTCCCGAGGTTGCGCAACGTGCGGTGCACGGCGAAATTGGGCTGGGACCCAAAATCCGATGGAGTCACCCATATTGCCAATGAGCTCGAGGAGCGGGGTGGCGGTCTCTACATCGGATATTGATCCAAAAAAGCCGAGATCAGAGCCGGTGGGGGCCGCGTGAAATTGGGGGAATCTCATGCGGCTGCACTTGCTGAAACCGCCCAGACAATGAAGAATACGCCCTATGCTTGGCACAGAAGTCATCTTCGGGATCGTTCCTTTTCCCCAATCCTTTAAATCTCTAACATCCGGCTACTTGACGTCCCCAAGTGTTCTGTGTCCTGCAGGCTGCACTGCCCCCACCATACCCAAGCACAAAGCTCACGTCCGCATCGGGGTAAATTTGTCACGGCACCATGTCCGAAGAAGAAAAGGCTCTCCCGCCTGGGTACAAGACCGGAGCCATCCGGCCGTACTTCTCGACCACGTTGTCGCCGGCGCTCCTTGCGAAGACCGCCCTCAGCCTGGCTGACTACAAGCACCTCCTCATTATCGCTGCCGTGGCTGTGGTGACTCGTCTCTACAAGCTCCACTGGCCACACCAGGTTGTGTTTGACGAGACTCATTTCGGCAGCTACGCCCGTGAATACTTCTATGGCGAGTTCTTTGTCGACGTCCATCCGCCATTGGTCAAGCTCATTTTCTACTGGATAGCTATAACTTTGGGTTGGGACGGGAAGTTCGAGTTCCTCAACATTGGCGACAATTATGACGACAACGTTCCTTACGTTGCCATGCGACTCTTCTCTGCTATTTGCGGCGTTGTGACATGTGTGCTGACGTTTCTCATCTTGCGTGCCCTGGCTTGCCGGACCAGAATAGCTGCCATTGGTGCACTTCTTGTGGTGGTCGAGAACTCATTGGCGACTCAATCGCGCTTGATCATGCTTGACAGTGCGTTGGTGGCCTTCACGAGTTTGACTGTGCTTTCGTTCCGCAAGTTCCAGATTGCTCGGCCATTCTCTCTCAAATGGTTCCAGCATTTATTTGCGACCGGTGTGGCTGTGGGCCTCACCGTCTCGACAAAGCTCACAGGCTTGTTCACCATGGGCTGGGTTCTCTTGTGGACCACATACCAGCTTTGGTGCTACGTGGGCGATCTCGAGGTGTCTGTTTTCAAGGTGTTTTGCCATGTCACATGCAGATACTTTGCCTTGATTGTGGTGCCAATCACGATCTACATGGGCCTTTTCTCTGTCCACTTTATGCTTCTTCCCAACAATGGTACGGGATCCGGAATCATGTCGCCAGCTTTTAAAGCTGGGCTCGCAGATTCTGATAAGATGAGGGATACTGCGGTGGACGTGTCCTACGGAAGCACCGTTA